>CM042146.1:38646418-38676418 GCA_023376005.1 Doryteuthis pealeii | reverse complement strand
GCTCCAACTACAACACAAACTACTCTGCAGCTGCTGGGAACAAGGACACATCCCTCGGAACATGCGAGACGTTACCATCGTTATCTTATACAAGCAAGAACAAAGGAGATCGGAGCGACTGCAACAATTACCGAGGCATTTCCCCCCTCAGCATAGTTGGAAAAGTCTTTGCTCGTGTTACACTGTTTGCATCTCGCATCTACCCTGGGTCACAGTGTAGCTTCCGAGAAAACCGGTCAACCGTGGACATGATCTCACTACACCGGCTGCAGGAAAAGTGCCAGGAGTGCAGTGCCACTCGACACCACATTCATAGACCTAATGAAGGCATTCGACCTGGTCAGCCGAAGCGGACTTTTTAAATTGCTACAGAAGATAGGCTGCCCACCCAGACTTTGAATCCTTAACTCCTTCCAGGAAAACATGCACAGCACAGTTTGCTTTAATGGTGCAACATCCGAGGCATTTCCAGTCCGCAATGGAGCGAAGCAGGGCTGTGAACTTGCACCTACGCTGTTCGGGATATTCTTCTCCTTGCTACTCCAGTACGCCTGAAAGGACTGCAGCGAGGGAGTCTACATACACACCAGAGCTGATGGCAAGCTGTTCAACATTGCTCGCCTTAGAGCTAAGACCAAAGTCACAAAGGTCCTCATTAGGGAAATTCTGTTCGGCGATGACGCAGCCTTAACGTCACACACTGAGCACGGACTGCAACAACTTGTGAATCGACACACAGGCTTGCAAGGAGTTCGGACTTACCATAAGTCTAAATAAGACAAAAGTCATGGCACAAAGTGTAGATACCCCTCCGAACATTGCCATCAACGGGCACAACCTGGAAGCAGTGGAGAGCTTCAAGTACCTTGGGTTCACCATTGCCAAAATAGTCACCTATGACAGTGAAGTCAACAGCAGAATCGCGAGAGCGGCGACAGTTATGGCGAAACTGAGCCAAAGAGTTTGGGAAAATGCCAGCCTCACCAAGAGAACCAAACTGCGCGTCTACAAAGCATGCGTTCTCAGTACTCTCCTCTACAGTAGCGAAGACTGGATCACTTACTCCTGCCACGTGAGGAAACTGGACAATTTCCACCTCAGATGCCTACGCCGCATTCTACGCATACACTGGCACGACAAAGTGCCAACACAGTTGTGCTGGAAACGAGCAAAAATGAACAGCAGGCCCGCTATTATCTGCAAGAGACGCCTGCGTTGGTTCGGTCACGTCAGGAGGATGGACAAAGATCGCAACCCCAAAGACCTGCTGTATGGTGAATTAGTAGAGGGCACCCGACCGGTAGAGAGACTACGCCTGCACTTTAAAGATGTCTGCAAGAGGGACATGAAGACATGCCATGTCGACATCAACACATGGGAGACTTGTGCAAAAGACCTAACCACCTGGCGACTCCTCGTCAAACAAGGAACGAGAGGTAGTTAGAAAGAGAGGAAAGTAGCCACCGCAGAAAAGAGAGACAAAAGGAAGGAGAGACAACAGCAACTCCAACGAGCATCACTGTTTGTTTGCGGTCACTGCACCAGAGATTGCCATTCAAAAATTGGTCTGATCAGCCACCCATGCAGTTGCAGATAAATAATAATGAGAAAAAAAGTGGACACTGCGCCATCATTTTCAGTAGACGGACGGATGCCAACTATATATATTTGTAATTTTCAAATGTAAACCAACCTTGGATTTAAAAAAATGTTATGTATAATTGTAATTTTATCTCCTACAAATTAGTACCCCCTACCATGTTTTTCTAAAAAGATAATTTTCTTTTAATCCAAAATTTTATGTATGGTTTTATATTTAGATATATTCTTGGATACACTCAGAGATTTTTTACCGAGTAAAAAGTGTTACAAACAAGCTCAACGTATCCCATCCACTAAAAGGATATAAAGGCTGGGTTTATAGTCCAGCCCTTGATGCACTCGTCAAAGGAACGTGGGTATTTTTCAGACTACGACAACAGGCTTGCTTCCAGTAGGATATGGCATATCAAACTGACCTTATAGAGAGCTAAATACCACCAAGACTTGGATTGTTAACAAACACCATAGTTACCTTATTATGTAAAATAAGGAGTTTATATATATATATATATATATATATATATATATATATATATATATATATATATATATATATATATACTAAAATTCATATCATCTGATTATCCAATTAGGATTTCATTAAAAAAGTTCACAAACTTTTCCCTGTTTTTACGTATTCGACATTGTTTTAGGCAAAGACAAGATTACAAATGCGTGTAGATATATCCGTTTTGGGCTCACACGGAGCACCATATTTTTCTCAAAATATTCACGCACATTCGCATGCGAGGAGCTTGCAACTAAGGAAAAGTTTAGGAATAATAGATTACGAAGCAACGATAAAGATCTGGTAATGATTTGAAACAAAGGGAGGTAATTACACTAAAAAATAAAGTAGGATATGTACTGACACGCAGTTAAGATAATGGCTCGGAATAATGTCAGACAAAACAAAGAATAACAGAAAGGGACAAATAAAGTTATCGAATACAATATCTAATATGTTGAAAGATATTGCAGAAAGTCTAAATATGTACTAACAACATAACCGGAACTAGTCTTTTTTATGATTCTAAATTAACTATTATCATTACTTACTTTACAATGCTTATGCAATGATTCTAGATATAGGAAATAGAATCGGCAATCTGAGTTCAAATCCTGATCAAAGCTGTTTACATTTCACTTCATCCTTTCTTCATTAATCACATCTAACCCGAAGTAGATAAAATCTAAGAAAAAGCAAATTTGGTTTCGTAGAAATCGATCCTCAACGTCTCAAACCCTGATTATTCGTCGAATCATAGAAGTGGTTCGAGCAACAACAAAAAAAGTCACAACAATTGTTTGTAGGTTACTCCAGGGCATTTGACTCCAAATACAGAGGAAAGATGGAGCAAATTCTACTATCATATGGTCTTCCCAAACTAACTGTTACCGCTATAATGATGCTTTACACGACACGAAAGCAATGGTTCGTTCACCTGGTGATATCTTTAACATTGTCGCATAAGTCCAAACTAGGAGATACATTAGCACCATTTCTATTTATGATATGCCTACGAACGTCATTAGACCTAATAAAAGAAGCAGTTTCACGCTGAAATGGCAAGACGCCTGCGATATCACACAAAAACTATTACTACGCAAGTGATCTAGTTCTTTTCGCAAATACACCAGTATAAGTCGAATCATTACTGCAAGCCAAGAGAAAGCAGGGAGAGACATTAGCTTCAATGTGAACTAGTAGACCAGTTTAGAGACCTAGGTAGTAATATATCATGTGATGTCAATATACGCATAGGAAAGGCATGGACAGCTATAGAATGATAATCGATCATATGGAAATCTGATCTCTCTGATAAGATAACAATTCATCTAAGCTGTTGCCATGTCAGTGCTGCTGTATGGCTGTCCACTTGAACTCTAACGAAAAGCTTAGGGAAAAAGCTAGATGAGAACTACACAAGGATACTTCATGCTTTCTTGAACAAATCTTGGAAACAGAATCCGGAAAAAAACAGCTCTACAGCCATTGATATCCTATCACACAAACCATCCAAGTATGACAAACAACTCATGCTGGACACAGCTGGTGAAGCATGGACAAACTCTAAGGGACGTTCTCCTATTGACAACTACACAGGGACACAACAGTGTAGACCAAACAGCAAAAAACTATATCAATCAGCTCTGTGTGGATTCTAGATACAGTGCGGAAGACCTGCCAAAGACAATGACCAATAGAGATGGGTGATGAGAAAGAGAATATATGCTGTCAGCGTGATATATATATATATATATATATATATATATATATATAAAGATTAATCTAATGAGTCAGACAAACCTACTATTAGTTTCGCATAAAGCTCTTCAGGGCTAAAATCTGACTTTATTTGAAGTGAGCACACTCGTGCACTCACCCAAACAAACTTTTTATTCATTTAGAAGTGAGTTACAGCGAGTGTGAACACGACTCGGCATATAGCCGGAAGTTTGGTTTTGGGGGGTGGGTTATAAAACTGGTCATACAACTACACTGATCTATCTAGCTAGGTTCAGTCGCCGACCGATTCATTCAAAAATAAAATAAAATTCTTGCATTCTCTCCTTACGCAGCTCTCTTCCACCAAAATACCTCATTCGCTCTATGCATCTAACCTACTTAAAAATTTTCCCCATATTCGTTTTGATGATTTGGAGATGGAGGGGGTGGGGAAATAAAAACAGAAAAACCCAAGAAACTGAAAATACATGTAAACAAAAACAAAATTGTGGGTCATTTTTGGTTACCCCCTTTCCCTCAGCTAGTATATCAGCCTGCCGACTGTCTTCCGTACTTTGTTTGAAAGCAAGCCGGTCAGTGCTCTAATAAGGGAGTGGGTGTCCTTAGTGGGTTGTCGGTAAAAAAATTGGGGTTCTATAGGCCGGGCGGGTTGGGTTACTAAAAAAATTGACTTTCCAGGAAAAAACATTAGAGTGACACGGTTGGTTTATAAAAAACTTGGGATTGGGGTCCTGGATCTGTCCTACGAGAAAAAACTGGGGTTGATGATCATTCAGCCTCCTAACTAAAAGGATCTATAGTGTATGCAGTTTTTGCTTTTCTTGGCTTATCTTTTGTTTATTTTAAAGACTTTGTTTGTCTATCTAAGGGATGGGGTCCCGAGACGGGATCCCCGTCAGTGCTGGCCATGATGGGCAGGCAACAATGTTTCCACTCCTGCCCCCGTTCTCACACACAAGCTTGCGGCATTTATCCACCTTTCGTTGAATGTCATGGTGTCGAGCATCCTCCTATCGCACCTAATCTTTATTTAAGCTGATCTTGAAATAACAGATCAGATCCTGACAGGAGAATTCCCCGTCCTCATGCAATCCCTTGTTTCGCGTCGACCATATCACCATTCTAGCTACGGCTAGTATAGCGAAAAACACCTTTCGTTTTTCTCCGGCGAACGGCGGACTGACATTATCCACGACGTAACCCACGTCGAGCGGCACCCACTGATTGGGTGCGATACGGGCCGTAACCTCGTTCACGTACTCCCAAAACGAACGAACCCGACACAGTGGTAGAAGGCGTGCTCAGCCGTTTCTTCTAAACCACTGTCGCAACGGGTGCATGATGGAAAATCTGCGGCGTTCGCTTTGTATTGCACGCTTGCGAGCGGCAACGCATTCCGAGCGAGTCGCCAGGTGAGGGAGAACTCGGAGTTGTTCATGAACCCAGCACCTGGCGCCCAATTCCACTGCGAGCGGACCTCCTCCAACGACGAGCCGTGCCGTTCCACGAGCGGATCAGAGGCGGACCCCTCCACTAATGCCCGATACAGTGCCCTTCGAGGCCATGAGACGTCACTAGACTCAGGTAGTCTTCGAAGGGCGTCACGACACTCAACTAGAAACCGCTCGTTCCGTCGAATTTTACGGGGCCGCAGCTTCAAGTCCGGGAAGGTGACCCAGATTCGCAACGACCAAGCGGTTTCGGTGTGCAACGATCGATTCAGAAATGCCAACCTCTCAGCGTCTCGATGAGCCGCCAAGTTCGGCATCCCCAAACCTCCATTACAAGGCCGCTGGAAACAAACCTCCCTGCGTACCATTGGCCGGCGCCCTCTCCACAAAAAGCGGAAAAGGGCCCGTTCTATCGCCAATAACCGAGCCGCAGGAAGAGGAAGTACAGACAACCGGTAAAGGATCAGGGGAAAGATGTACGTAGCACAAACCTCCGCCCTGCCCTTTAAGGACAACCTCCTTGGAAACCATTTTCGGATCCGAGCTTCCACCTTTGTCTGTACTTCCGACCAATTTTTCTCGATCTGGAGATCCGGCCCGAACCACACGCCCAGGATTTTAACGGGACCGTCACTCCAGCGGAAGGGACCGGGCAGGGTATCGGATCCTGCCCAGGCACCCAACCGTAGACCTTCGCTCTTATCTAAATTGATCTTTGCTCCAGTGATTCGTTCGTACCTTGTAAGCGCCTGCTTCACCGCTTCTATGTCCGAAATGCATGACACGAACACGGTGATATCATCGGCGTACGCGGATACCTTGGCTTTCACGCAGCCAGTAACAGCAATTCCGCGCAGGACCGGACATGCCCCCCCCCATCTCTAAGCCTACGGAGTAAGGGCTCCAAAGCGAGGACATAGAGAAGAGGAGACAGGGGGCAACCCTGTCGCACAGAACGCTCAATCGGAAAGACAGCCGAGCGCTTCCCATTAACTTGTACCACCGCCGTAGGGGATTGGTACAGCATCTTTATCCATTTGCGGAACTCCGGTTTGAATCCGGCGGTCTCCAAAACAGTCTCCAGGAACCGGTGGTCCACCCTGTCGAATGCCTTGGACTGATCCAAATTGATCAGCGCGGCACATTTGTCGTCTTTTATCCCCGCTAGGATCATGCGAACCAGATGCAAATTGTTTTGGATCGATCTTCCTTTCACAGCGTAGTTCTGTTCCAGTCCGATCAGATCACTGATAACATTCCGCAAACGGTTCGCTAAGACCCGGGCCAAAATCTTTAACTCTGTGTGTAGCAGAGTTATGGGCCTGTAATCATCTAAGCCCTCCCAAACATTCCTGCCACCTTTCTTCAGCAATGTGATAACACCCTTGGTAATACGCTTTGGGATTGCTCCCACGGAAAACCAATTGTTAAACACATCCGTCAGAATAGGGACAAAAATGTGCGACAACCTCAAGTACATTTCGTAGGGTAAACCGTCCAGTCCTGGAGCTTTGTTGAGGCCGACCTGCTTCAACGCATTACGGACTTCAGAGTCTGTAATCCTCCCCTCACAACCAGCCGCTTTCGCCTCCCTATGGTGGGGAAAGTCGGCTAAATAGTTGTGGAACCTCTGCACCGGGAGGTTCGGCAACCTGGTAAAACGTTCCTGGAAATGCCCTCGGAAGGCTTCCCGCATCTTACGACCTGCACGAAGACTGTGCCCGTCCGGGGTTACAACCTTGTCAATATATCGATCCGGAAACCTTCTGAACTCTTCCTGACGCAATCCTGCGTCCAATTTCACGGCCTCGTTGGACACTCTGTTTAGCCTAGATCTAACTACACAACCCTGATAGCGTTCGCTAGCCTCACGCTCAAGGTCCCCTCTAGCTAGGTCTAAGGCTAGGGGATCCCCCCCCCATCAGCCGCCCGGGAAATTCTATCTTCTATGGCCTTCACTTTCGCTGCCTTATCTAGGGCAAGCCGTTGGCAATATTTGATAGTGAAGTCCCTAATCCTAAACTTAAGGTCAGCCCACCATCTATTCCCAATAACCGCCCCCACTAACGCCCACTGAAGAAGTAAAACCAGCCTCTCACGGTAGTCACGTACCCCCAGCACTGAAGTATTTAACTTCCAGTAAGAGACCAGCCTAGGCCTATCGCTTAAGCGAAGAGTGACAGTAAGCAATTTATGGTCACTCTTCGCATATAAGTGGAACACAGGACAATCTAAAATGTCAACATCGGCTCTTCTAACTAACACTCTATCCAAGTATGTTTTAACTGGAGCAGAGGGCGAGCTATTCGTCCATGTCCACATCTCCCGCCCTGGGTGTGTTTCACGAAACCTGTCGACCAGATCGAACTCGGCCATTAGATCGCGCAGGCTGCTATCACACCACGCCGACCCACTAGCTCCCCGTCCCGTCCGGTCTAACTTGGGATCAAGGATCGCATTCCAATCTCCCATTAAAACTGTCCGCCCGAATACGTCATGTACGACCCAAACTGCCGAAAAAAGGATCTCCTCTCAGCGGCGCTATTAGGCGCATAAACTGCGAGCACTCGGAACTTGTTGCTTGATACGGCAATATCGGCCACAATCAGCCTACCACCAGCGCCAGCATAGACGTCAGTCACCGCCCCCAGACTGCTTTTTACTAGCAGTGACACACCCCGACTGCTTGAATCACCGAATGCTGAATAGACCTCATAAAAATGATTACCACCCAGCACCCGGCCATCCACGCTTGAAACGAAATGCGTCTCCTCGACCGCGGCGACGTCCACGCCAAGAGACTTGAGTTCTTCCCTCAAACGACTAGCGCTTGAAGGGTCCCTCAAGCCTCTACCATTTATACTGGCAAGAAGAAGAGGCATTGTTGCTTACCTTAATCAGTGTCCACCACTGGCAGGAAGTCCTTCCGGGTAAGGATGCCGACGGATTGGCCAAGACTGTCGATACCCAATTCTTTGGTGACAGTATCCGTCCTGGCGATTCCACCGACATCGTGTGGGAACTTGATCTTTATAGCCCTGTACAACGAAGGGTGAATCAAAATTGGGGCCCTTCCCTTACAATTTGTTTTTAAACTTGTTAGTGTGGGATGCACCTTTTTTTACCAGCACCAAACCCGGGAAGGCGCTTTCCGCTGCTGTGATTATTCGCCACACGCCAAGTCCGCGATTTTTGGGCTCCCGGATGAAGGTGGTTACTAGGGGTGCATCCCTAAAATTTAAAGGGTTTTCTACCATTTTTTCATCGACGGAGTCGAGTTTCCATAGTGGACCCCATGCTCTTTTCTGATGCGAGCTCAGATGCGTAATCTGATTTGGATCCACTCTACAGATATTTTCTGGGAAAAGTTCTCTCTTCCTACTCCGTGGATAGGTCTGTGTTGTATCTTGAGGTTGATCTTTCTCTTGAGGTTGATCTTTCTCTTGAGATTGAAGGGGAATTATTTCGGGTTCGGGTGTTTGCTCTTTTTCACAGGGCTGGGAAGAAGGTGTAAGGGGTTGGGCTGTATTTGTTTCATCTGTGTGTGTGTGTGTGTAGTGGGTTAATCCACTGTGTTTATGTTTGGGTTTTGGGTCTGGGCTTTTTTCTTTTTCCGGCTGACCGCTACTTTGGGATCAGCCTTCTCCCCCTGAAAATCAAGCCTGCTTTTTACCCCAGCAAGACCGATCTCCATCAGTTCTAACGGAATGACCACTTGTGTGGCCATTGGAGTCGGCTTGTTGGGGGTTTTCTTTGTAGGGGTGGCCTTTGGTGAGGGCTCTTTTGATTTGGCCTTTGGAGAAGGCCCTTTGGTTTTGACCAGTGGAGATGACATATTTTTGACGGGAGAGTCAGAAGTGGCTGAGGTATGGGAGGTTTTCCTCCCTTCCGTGTCACCTCAGACCACCCCCTCCCGCCTCTGGAGTTTTGTTTTTAGCCTCCTCCTTTGTTGTTTCTGCTGCTTGCGCTGCTGCTGTATCGGTTGCTGCTGCGTTGGTTCCCGCTGCTGCTACTGTTGTTGGTGCTGCGCCTGCTGCTGCCACATTAGCTGCTGCATTCGTTGCCGGTGCTGTTGTTTGTGGCACCTTTTGGGGGCAGTTCCTGGCCACATGCCCCTTTTGCTGGCAATTCCAGCAGTGAGGCCTGCGACTCTCCACCACGATTGTTATGAGCTGGTTTCTGAAAGGGATGCAGTCTGGGATACTGTCAAAACCTTCTTTCTTGAGATTTGTAAGGAAGGCGAACTCTCCCACCCGCACACCTTTTTCTGAAGTGGTACTCATGCCTATAACCTACCCGTAGTTACTTAATATAGCCATGAGCAACTCCGGTTCTATGAGTGCAGGGACATTGAAAAGGCTGACTCGAGTTCGCCTTCTTCCCATGTATTCTGGCGTCAACTTGCATCCCCTGTGGTAGAGGTTTTTGGTCGAGCACCTCACCGCCTCGGCCTCACTTGGAAGGAGGACATCCCACGTGGCAAAAGTCCTTCTATGTATGTGTTGTACTGGGATCTCATTTGCCAGTAGGATGTCTAGTAACCAGTTTCTTCTGAGGCCGATAAGTTTCTTGGAGGCCGCATCTGTAGTCACGAAAGACAGGATCCTCGGCTCCATTTCCTCTGCTGCCTGTGGAAGGGATTTGATGGTATTCCCTTCCATCAGGAACTTATATTTGGTTTCCCAATTATTTTTATGAAGCTCCGGATCCTGTATCTGGAAGTCGTCTTCCTGAGGAGGCGGTTTCCAGGTTTTCTTTGCTACCGGTTCCGGGGCTTTTTCAGATGTTTTTTTGGTGGGCAGTAGCTCTCGAGGGGAAGCTGGCAATGTTGGCCATTCCTGCAGGCTTTTCGATGTACTGGCCGTTGCAGGTTCGGGGAGAAGAGTTTTCTTTCTCTTTTTTCTCTTTCCCTTCGAGGGCTCTGCTTTCTTTGGTGGGAGTTCTACCGTGTTTTTTGAGGTGAGTGCGGCCTCTGCCTGGGCTAGGCCAGCATCACATTCCCTCTGTGGTTCAGGAACTGCCTTGTTTTCTACTTCAGGAGTAGACTCCTTTTTGTTTGTCTCTTCTGTGACTGTCGTCTCCATGGTTGGGACGGCCGTTTCCATGTTTGCGACAGTTGTTACCATGGTTGGGACGGTCTTTTCCATGGTTGGGACGGTCATACCCATGGTTGAGACGGTTTTTTCTTTGGTTGGGACGGTTATTTCCCTGGTCCCTTCTGGGACGGTTTCTTCCCTAGTCCCTTCAGGGACGGTTTCTTCGCTGGTCCCCTCTGGGACGGTTGCTTCTATGTTCTCCGCTGACTTGCTGTCAGCCATTTTCTTTCAAGAAGAAAATAAATCGTGCTGTCGAAAATGCCCAACTGGGCAAAAACTGAAAAAAGCCCAAGAGGGGTGGAAAAAATGGTGATAATCCTCTTCTGATGGTTCTATGTGGACGAGTTGAAACGAAAGTAAAGAAGGAAGAAGAAGAAGAGAAAAAAATAAGCACCGCCGTTAGGCAGGGTAGAAGAGAGAAAAATAAGCACTGCCGTTAGGCAGGGTAGAAGAGAAAAATTCCTGACCTGTAAAAGATTGGTTAAGGAATAAATTCTCGTCCAAAAACTTTTACAGGCCTAGTAACACAGTGTCGTACCAATAATCACCCAAAATAAATCACGCACACACCTTCAGGGCTGAGATCTGACTGCAGAGATAAGGAGCAAAACGAATTAAATAGTACTAACCACAGTAGTCATTTAAATTAGCTGAACCAGACGGACCAATAAAAACGAACAAAAAACACTCTTTCGCTGTTCTCATTCCCCCACACTTGCCGACATTGTTCGTAATTTGCTTGTTTAAGCATACGTTGTGTTGCTTCCTTGGGTATAAAAAAAACCCGCTCGAATAAAGGGATGCATCCCGACCGTTTTAAACGTGTGCCTTTCTGATTGCTCGCCATATAATGGGGGTAGTGGCAGCAGTGGAAAATAACCCCCTTGTCTTCAGGGGTTTGGTAACAACAGGGGAAAGGTATATTGGCTTATGTACCAGCAACGGAAGTCATGCCCAATCCCCAATTCATTTGCTGCTTCTCCCGTGGGTTTCGGGATGTCGAGTTTCAACAAATGAACTCCCTAGATTTAGTCGTATCGATGGATCGTATAACTACGGGCAGATAGACGGACAAACGTCGGCGTGCTGGGTTCCAGTTAGTTGGGGGGGGGGGATCAGGATAGCGATGGGGTGCTTGTACCGATGTAATAGTTTCGAATTTGCTTAATTTATAAATTTATAAATTAAATATAATATTAAAAAAAAAAATTTAATATATAAATTAAATATTTATAAAACAATAGATTTATAGTGTTCTGTGTTTTTTGTTCGTTTTTATTGGTCCGTCTGGTTCAGCTAATTTAAATGACTACTATGATTAGTACTATTTAATTCGTTTTGCTCCTTGTCTCTGCAGTCAGATCTTAGCCCTGAAGGTGTGTGCGTGATTTATTTTTGGTGATTATTGGTACGACACTGTGTTACTAGGCCTGTAAAAGTTTTTGGACGAGGATTTATTCCTTAACCAATCTTTTACAGGTCAGGAATTTTTCTCTTCTACCCTGCCTAACGGCAGTGCTTATTTTTTTCTCTCTTTTACCCTGCCTAACGACAGTGCTTATTTTTTTTCTCTTCTTCTTCTTCCTTCTTTACTTTCGTTTCAACTCGTCCACTCATAGAACCACCAGAAGAGGATTATCACCATTTTTTCCACCCCTCTTGGGCTTTTTTCAGTTTTTGCCCAGTTGGGCATTTTCGACAGCACGATTTATTTTCTTCTTGAAAGAAAATGGCTGACAGCAAGTCAGCGGAGAACCCAGAAGAAACCTTCCCAGAGGGGACCAGCGAAGAAACCGTCAAAGAAGGGACCAGGGAAATAACCGTCACAACCAAAGAAAAAACCGTCTCAACCATGGGTACGACCCTCCCAACCATGAAAAAGACCGTCCCAACCATGGTAACAACTGTCGCAAACATGGAAACGGCCGTCCCAACCATGGAGACGACAGTCACAGAAGAGACAAACAAAAAGGAGTCTACTCCTGAAGTAGAAAACAAGGCAGTTCCTGAACCACAGAGGGAATGTGATGCTGGCCTAGCCCAGGCAGAGGCCGCACTCACCTCAAAAAACACGGTAGAACTCCCACCAAAGAAAGCAGAGCCCTCGAAGGGAAAGAGAAAAAAGAGAAAGAAAACTCTTCTCCCCGAACCTGCAACGGCCAGTACATCGAAAAGCCTGCAGGAATGGCCAACATTGCCAGCTTCCCCTCGAGAGCTACTGCCCACCAAAAAAACATCTGAAAAAGCCCCGGAACCGGTAGCAAAGAAAACCTGGAAACCGCCTCCTCAGGAAGACGACTTCCAGATACAGGATCCGGAGCTTCATAAAAATAATTGGGAAACCAAATATAAGTTCCTGATGGAAGGGAATACCATCAAATCCCTTCCACAGGCAGCAGAGGAAATGGAGCCGAGGATCCTGTCTTTCGTGACTACAGATGCGGCCTCCAAGAAACTTATCGGCCTCAGAAGAAACTGGTTACTAGACATCCTACTGGCAAATGAGATCCCAGTACAACACATACATAGAAGGACTTTTGCCACGTGGGATGTCCTCCTTCCAAGTGAGGCCGAGGCGGTGAGGTGCTCGACCAAAAACCTCTACCACAGGGGATGCAAGTTGACGCCAGAATACATGGGAAGAAGGCGAACTCGAGTCAGCCTTTTCAATGTCCCCGCACTCATAGAACCGGAGTTGCTCATGGCTATATTAAGTAACTACGGGTAGGTTATAGGCATGAGTACCACTTCAGAAAAAGGTGTGCGGGTGGGAGAGTTCGCCTTCCTTACAAATCTCAAGAAAGAAGGTTTTGACAGTATCCCAGACTGCATCCCTTTCAGAAACCAGCTCATAACAATCGTGGTGGAGAGTCGCAGGCCTCACTGCTGGAATTGCCAGCAAAAGGGGCATGTGGCCAGGAACTGCCCCCAAAAGGTGCCACAAACAACAGCACAGGCAACGAATGCAGCAGCTAATGTGGCAACAACAATAGCAGCAGCGGGAACCAACGCAGCAGCAACCGATACAGCAGCAGCGCAAGCAGCAGAAACAACAAAGGAGGAGGCTAAAAACAAAACTCCAGAGGCGGGAGGGGGGTGGTCTGAGGTGACACGGAAGGGGAGAAAAACCTCCCATACCTCAGCCACTTCTGACTCTCCCGTCAAAAATATGTCATCTCCAATGGCCAAAACCAAAGGGCCTTCTCCAAAGGCCAAATCAAAAGAGCCCTCACCAAAGGCCACCCCTACAAAGAAAACCCCCAACAAGCCGACTCCAATGGCCACACAAGTGGTCATTCCGTTAGAACTGATGGAGATCGGTCTTGCTGGGGTAAAAAAGAAGGCTTGATTTTGAGGGGGAGAAGGCTGATCCCAAAGTAGCGGTCAGCCGGAAAAAGAAAAAAGCCCAGACCCAAAACCCAAACATAAACACAGTGGATTAACCCACTACACACACACACACACAGATGAAACAAATACAGCCCAACCCCTTACACCTTCTTCCCAGCCCTGTGAAAAATAGCAAACACCCGACCCCAAAATAACTCCCCTTCAACCTCAAGAGAAAGATCAACCTCAAGAGAAAGATCAACCTGAAGAAAAAGATACAACACAGACCTATCCACGGAGTAGGAAGAGAGAACTTTTCCCAGAAAATATCTGTAGAGTGGATCCAAATCAGATTACGCATCTGAGCTCGCATCAGAAAAGAGCATGGGGTCCACTATGGAAACTCGACTCCGTCGATGAAAAAATGGTAGAAAACCCTTTAAATTTTAGGGATGCACCCCTAGTAACCACCTTCATCCGGGAGCCCAAAAATCGCGGACTTGGCGTGTGGCGAATAATCACAGCAGCGGAAAGCGCCTTCCCGGGTTTGGTGCTGGTAAAAAAGGTGCATCCCACACTAACAAGTTTAAAAACAAATTGTAAAGGAAGGGCCCCAATTTTGATTCACCCTTCGTTGTACAGGGCTATAAAGATCAAGTTCCCACACGATGTCGGTGGAATCGCCAGGACGGATACTGTCACCAAAGAATTGGGTATCGACAGTCTTGGCCAATCCGTCGGCATCCTTACCCGGAAGGACTTCCTGCCAGTGGTGAACACTGATTAAGGCAAGCGACAATGTCTCTTCTTCTTGCCAGTATAAATGGGAGAGGCTTGAGGGACCCTTCAAGTGCTAGTCGTTTGAGGGAAGAACTCAAGTCTCTTGGCGTGGACGTCGCTGCGGTCGAGGAGACGCATTTCGTTTCAAGCGTGGATGGCCGGGTGCTGGGTGGTAATCATTTTTATGAGGTCTATTCAGCATTCGGTGATTCAAGCAGTCGGGGTGTGTCACTGCTAGTAAAAAGCAGTCTGGGGGCGGTGACTGACGTCTATGCTGGCGCTGGTGGTAGGCTGATTGTGGCCGATATTGCCGTATCAAGCAACAAGTTCCGAGTGCTCGCAGTTTATGCGCCTAATAGCGCCGCTGAGAGGAGATCCTTTTTTCGGCAGTTTGGGTCGTACATGACGTATTCGGGGCGGACAGTTTTAATGGGAGATTGGAATGCGATCCTTGATCCCAAGTTAGACCGGACGGGACGGGGAGCTAGTGGGTCGGCGTGGTGTGATAGCAGCCTGCGCGATCTAATGGCCGAGTTCGATCTGGTCGACAGGTTTCGTGAAACACACCCAGGGCGGGAGATGTGGACATGGACGAATAGCTCGCCCTCTGCTCCAGTTAAAACATACTTGGATAGAGTGTTAGTTAGAAGAGCCGATGTTGACATTTTAGATTGTCCTGTGTTCCACTTATATGCGAAGAGTGACCATAAATTGCTTACTGTCACTCTTCGCTTAAGCGATAGGCCTAGGCTGGTCTCTTACTGGAAGTTAAATACCTCAGTGCTGGGGGTACGTGACTACCGTGAGAGGCTGGTTTTACTTCTTCAGTGGGCGTTAGTGGGGGCGGTTATTGGGAATAGATGGTGGGCTGACCTTAAGTTTAGGATTAGGGACTTCACTATCAAATATTGCCAACGGCTTGCCCTAGATAAGGCAGCGAAAGTGAAGGCCATAGAAGATAGAATTTCCCGGGCGGCTGATGGGGGGGGGGATCCCCTAGCCTTAGACCTAGCTAGAGGGGACCTTGAGCGTGAGGCTAGCGAACGCTATCAGGGTTGTGTAGTTAGATCTAGGCTAAACAGAGTGTTCAACGAGGCCGTTGTACTTCCTCTTCCTGCGGCTTGGTTATTGGCGATAGAACGGGCCCTTTTCCGCTTTTTGTGGAGGGGGCGCCGGCCAATGGTACGCAGGGAGGTTTCTTTCCAGCAGCCTTGTAATGGAGGTTTGGGGATGCCGAACTTGGCGGCTCATCGAGACGCTGAGAGGTTGGCATTTCTGAATCGATCGTTGCACACCGAAACCGCTTGGTCGTTGCGAATCCGGGCATCTTCCCGGACTTGAAGCTGCGGCCCCGTAAAATTCGACGGAAAGAGCGGTTTCTAGTCGAGTGTCGTGACGCCCTTCGAAAACTACCTAAGTCTAGTGACGTCTCATGGCCTCGAAGGGCACTGTACCGGGCATTAGTGGAGGGGTCCGCCTCTGATCCACTCGTGGAATGGCACGGCTCGTCATTGGAGGAGGTCCGCTCACAGTGGAATTGGGCGCCAGGTGCTGGGTTCAACTCCGAGTTCTCCCTCACCTGGCGACTTGCTCGGAACGCGTTGCCGCTCGCAAGCGTGCAATACAAAGCGCAGATTTTGCATCATGCACCCGTTGCGATAGTGGCTTAGAAGAAACGGCTGAGCACGCCTTCTACCACTGTGTCGGGGTTCGTTCGTTTTGGGAGTACGTGAACGAGGTTACGGCCCGTATCGCACCCAATCAGTAGGTGCCGCTCGACGTGGGTTACGTCGTGGATAATGTCAGTCCGCCGTTCGCCGGAGAAAAACGAAAGGTGTTTTTCGCTATACTAGCCGTAGCTAGAATGGTGATATGGTCGACGCGAAACAAGGGATTGCATGAGGACGGGGAATTCTCCTGTCAGGATCTGATCTGTTATTTCAAGCATCAGCTTGAAATAAAGATTAGGTGCGATAGGAGGATGCTCGACACTATGACATTCAACGGAAGGTGGATAAATGCCGCAAGCTTGTGTGTGAGAACGGGGGCAGGAGTAGAAACATTGTTGCCTGCCCATCATGGCCGGCACTGACGGGAATCCCGTCTCGGGACCCCTCCCTTATATAGACAAACAAAGTCTTTAAAATAAACAAAAGATAAACCAAGAAAAGCAAAAACTGCATACACTATAGATCCTTTTAGTTAGGAGGCTGAATGATCATCAAACCCAGTTTTTTCTCCTAGGACAAATCCAGGACCCCAGTCCCAAGTTTTTTTATAAAACCACCCGAGTCACTCTAATGTTTTTTCCTGAAAAGTCAAATTTTTTAGCAACCCAACCCGCCCGGCCTATAGAACCCCAATATTTTACCGACAACCCACAAAGGACACCCATTCCCATATTAGAGCACTGACCGGCTTGCTTTCAAACAAAGTACGGTAGACAGTCGGCAGGCTGATATACTAGCTGAGGGAAAGGGGGTAACCAAAATGACCCACAATTTTGTTTTGTTTACATGTATTTTCAGTTTCTTGGGGATTTCTGTTTTTATTGTCTCCAATCATCAAACGAATATTGGGAAATTTTTAAGTAGGATAGATACATAGAGTGAATGAGGTATTTTGGTGGAAGGGAGCTGCGCAAGGAGAGAATGCAAGATTTTTATTTTTATTTTTGAATGAATCGGTCGGCGAGTGAACCTAGCTAGATAGATCAGTGTAGTGTTATGACCAGTTTTATAACCCCCCCCCAAACCAAACTTCCGGCTATATGCCGAGTCGTGTGCACACTCGTTGTATCTCACTTCTGAATAAATAAAAAGTTTATTTGGGGTGAGTGCACGAGTGTGCTCACTTCAAATAACAGTCAGAAGACCATTAAGCGAAACTAATAGTTTCTAATAGTCTGACTTATTAGATTTATCTTTATTATTTGCTCTACTTAGGTATTGAACACTTTTTACTTATTAGCTTATTCTCCTAGCGGTTATATGAATATATATATCTTATATACATATATATACATTGTTTTTTCTTTTGGCCAAATACTGTACCAATAGATTATTTTTTGTTGGTACGACTATCTTGGTCTTTTCTTTTTTCCAAAATTTTTTTTCTCCCGGGTTGATGTTTGGTAGTATATTTTTACAATCAAACTATTTGCTGTTTTTTTTCTCATCGCGAGGATTTACCAACACGCTTGGTATATTATATATATATATATATATATATATATATATATATATATATATATATATTAAATAATTTGGCAGTAATTCTTGTAATCTATATATATATTAAAATAATTAAATCTATATTAAACACTTCCAACTCTTGAAGTTTAGCACAACAGAGTCTTCATTCTTTCTTATTTGTCCCTGTGACATTTTTGGATAGATTTACTGGATGTCCATGCTGCATTTATTTGTCAATGTCCTTTCGCTCTTGTGCAGTAAGTACCTCACTTCGATATTAGAACGAAATTCTAAAAGACATTCAGAAATCTCTGAAATAATTTGAAATTGTTACTTCCAAATACTGAAAGGAATTTAACTGAATTCATCTTAAATTGCTCATGAGAAATTCACCATTAATAAAAAGCCGCAATAAATAAGTTTTAAATATATTGTTATCTAAATGGAAAAGTTTCTCTTTTTCCGACATTTTTCTTCTAACCTTTTGTTGTTTTATTCAATTCACAATTGAATTTTAATTTAAAACATTATTTAAGAGACAAATATTGGCGTTAATATTGTTTTAGTCCTGTTGGTGAGGCTGAGAATATACTGTTTGTGTCCCCTACAGGGAAATGAGCCCCCGCCCGTAAAAATACAGTGGATTTTGGGTATGACATTAAACTGCATCTGATAGTGAGGCTCCATATCTGTACTGTACTCCTTCGTTGCCATTACTTTCAGTGTAATATATCTAACGAGCGGAGGTAGTTAAGGGTCACAAAACAATCAGTTTTAGTAAAAATAAATTATGGGTGAAGAAAAGAGAAAGAAATATTCTGGAAAATTATTTTGAAAGGAAGAATCTAGCAGGTATGAATTTTGATTGTATGTGAATTGTTTGTTTGAATTCCAACCAAAGATTTTCGATGGTAAATATTTGGTAAAATACAGAAATAAGTAGGTGAATGATGTAAGAAAAATAATCAGCTGATTAACGATAATCATAAAATAGGGGACCAGTGTTCGAAAGCGATCAGTGAGGAGAGAAAGTGACTGAAGGGGGAATACGGCGTCGACATTTGCTTAGCCGAGAATCAGCCGAACTAATTTCTTTCTTTCTTTTTTACTTTCTTACTTTCTTTCTTTCTTCTCCCAATTTTGTCAAATAGTTTACCGGTCGGAACGTGATAAGTTTACTAGCGCTAGATATGCCGATTCTGTTATTATAAGCATCTTTATATCTCTCTGTCTGTAGTTTACTACTATATGACGATCGGAGGACATAATAAATTTGTTGACAAAAGAAACAAATTGACGTGCACCCGAGTTTGTTTTTAAAAGCCAGAACAGCGTTACCCAGGCTTTTAATTTAAGAGTCTTTTTCACACACAAAGAAACGGGCCCATTTATAAGAAACAAATACCCAGTACGTTACATCAGATCCACTCTGTCCTTGAGTTAGGGTTCGATCCATAGCACTTTGAAAATTATTTGATAAGACCGTGTCCAAAAAAGAAAAAAATTTCTGAATAAGAACTACACAAGAAATGTAAATATGATCGTACAAGGAACACAATTCCATAACTTCTTGGCATATAACACTCAATCCATCAATAATTCATATCAATCTGGTTTCTATTTAAGTATCTACTAAAATCAATCGAAGTATACCTTCAGTCTTTATCCTTGAGATATTTTGTTTTCGTTATAGTTTAACAAAATAGCCTATTTATGTTCTAATTAACTATGGACAGTTAGTTGCTTCACCTAACCTATTAAATGAACACCGAAACCATACTCTTCGTGATATCTTTCATTGCAATGTGGATTTTTGGCAGTTTTTATTTCTTCTCAAAGATTCGAAAATCTCTACTGGATTACATAGTATCAACAATAAGGACCGATCCCTGATTTATCATTTTAAGCACCAAAGATAGATTTCCTTTTATAATGTAAAAAGACAATAACTGTTCAGGTATTTACTTATTGGTGGGGAGGGATAACTGAATTCCTGTCTTTCCCAAGGTCATTAAGGCGAAATGAATGCAAGTTGTCCAAGCTGACTTTAAATTTTCGCAATAAATAACTTGTTAGGTAGATTCGATAGTTACATATATTCTACTACCACCAAGCAGTCGGCCTTCGATCGCGAAGAATTTGAACGAAAAACCTATTTGTGATAGAAAAAGTTGTATATTTCACTCTGGAGCTAGAATGAGAATGTTGATTTTCAAGGTAGACAAGCAATGTTTCCTCACTTGTGTAACAAAATTTCCTAGCGTCATTTGAACACGTTCACTTTGAAGCTAAGTAAAATAAGTATCGAAAGTGTTATATAAGAAACGCATGCACAAGACTAATAAAAAAAGAATGATATTGTTCAAGGCAATCACTTTAAATTTTGGCATAAGCAGGAGATTCAAATGTAGATTTTCAAAATCAAGCACCGATTCCATATGTAAGATTGTATCTACAAAATGTATCTACTATTTCGTTTAATTGTGACCTTGTGTCTTACTACGCCAAATTTAGTAAATATCACTAAGACTATAGACATCTAACAAAATCTTATCTTGATATTATCAGAACTGCTGGTGTTACAGCCGTGTACAAAGTTGCAGTTCTAGAGATCTAACTGAAAATGCGTATTTAATATATGCTTTACGTGTTACTGACCTGAACATTCTTTATGCATATCCTTGGTCTATAACGTGCATAGACCGAAATGGATAAATATTCACGTGACAACATATCATGTCAGTTCTTTTCCATATCTAGTTTAATCAGAAAGAGCCTTTCTTCCAACACCACCCTCCTTCTATTCATCTCGCTAGAAATGCGTGATTACGCGTTAGCGTGCTGGTGGACGAAATGATTTTACGCCTGCATATTCAGGCGTATTGTGTGGGATTCTCACAACGACTTGATACGTGTTTTTGTATGTGTGTATAGACACTATCCATGAAAATCTTCCTACGGGTAAAATTGAAAAGAAAAGCGAATTTATTAGAGAAAAAAAAAGAAAAACGAAATGAAAGAAATACTTCATTAGCACCCTCCATCTTTCTGATGGAGGGTGCTAATGAAGGAAAAGAAAGAGGGGAATCATGTGGAAGGGCAGATGATTTTTTTAATATCCAGAAAAGTGAGTAGAAATAAAGGATAATGAGGGGAGATCGATATGGTAAACAAACAACAGAGAGAAGAAATAAAAGAAGTAAAGAAAGGGAAGTAGAGGAAAGAGAAATTAAAAGAAATAGAAAGAATAAAAATAAATTGAAAAATAAGGGGAATATATAAAAAAGAGAAAAGTAAAGAAAAGAAATAGTAAAGAAAAGAAAAAAAAAAGAAAGTAAACGGAGAGTGATATATATATATATATATATATATATATATATATATATATATATATATATATATATACCAAACTTATTGGTAAATCCTCGCGGTGAGAAAAAAACAGCAAATAGTTTGATTGTAAAAATATACTACCAAACATCAACCGAGAGAACAATTTTTTTTGAAAAAAGAAAAGACCAAGATAATCGTACCAACCAAAAATAATCTATTGGTACAATATTTTGTATATATATATATATATATATATATATATATATATATATATATATATATATATAGAGAGAGAGAGAGAGAGAGAGAGAGAGAGTGGGAGAGACAGAAGCGGAAAGAGAGATGATGATGATGATGATGATGATGATGATGATGATAGACAGACAAAGACAGAGGTCAAAAGTAACAAGAATTAGTAGAGATAAAGAAAGAAGAGTAAAAAAGTAAGAGAAAAATTAAAAAGATTGAAGAAGAGATGAGTAGAAAGTAAAAGCAAAAACGAAAACGGAAGTGAAAGAGAAGAGAACTGTTAGCAAGGAAGCAACCATAGAAAATTCTGCGATTATTCTATCTGGGTGTGTTATAATATAATTGAATGAGAAGAGACTGGCTGGAGACGAGTGACATTTGAACAGGGGAGAAACGAGAGAAGAAAAGAAAAATGGTGAAAAAGTGGTCGAAAGGATACATATCACACCGTTGCCGTGCTGTGAACAGAAATAGGTTTTGTGTTTAGAAACCGTTTAGCGTGTAGTGAGTTCCTGTTTTGGATCACACCTTATTGGAATCATGTATGTCTGTTATTGAAGAAGCAATTGATTAATGACAAAAAGCAAGATGTTTATTATAGTGTATATGGTTCTTGTCATGACATACACAGGTGTTGATGGGGATATAAGATCATATATATGAAGGGAATCTGCGTTTTATAATAATCAATCTTTGGTGATATCTAGTAAGTAAGGTGGTTGGTTGCTTTTACGGCAATAATCGAAACCATTTAACTGTATGCAAATTATTTGTATTAAAAATTGTTACATGAAGCTATTATTGTTTACAAAGGATTCTTATCATTAAATAATGAAAATATTTAATTTTTTACAAAAGGCGTCCCATGACAGAATCGTAAAACAACAAACTGGAATTCAAAGTCCACTACAAACACATATCCAAAAATGACCACATACATTAGTATTCACACCATGACACCCATACCAAAAGAGGCATTATAATAATCTCAGAGACCTCCGTATCTGCACACCCAAACACTTGAACGGTGAATTTACTCGCATTGAGAAAACCATCACAAACCTCCTATATCCCAAATCCTTTACACAACACGCTAAGGCCAAAGCCCTCAAATTCCATACAAGAAACTTTTCTCAAAGAAAATGAAAAAATAAATATCAAAATCCTTGAAAGCTACAACTACATACATGAAAATAACCGCAGGGCTTCTGGGGGAGTCTCAATCTTGATAAGAAATGACATACCCCAAAGCAAAATTAACCTTCAAACTGAACTCCAGGCAGTTGCTTTCAAAGCAACTCTACATAGAACTATAAATATCTACTCACTCTATATCCCGCCACATGATCCAGTCAAGGAAGATGAAATCAACAGTTTACTACAACAACTACATACTCCTTATATCTTACTAGGCGACTTTAATAGCTACACTAATCTATGGGGTTGTAAAACCACAAATCAAAGAGGCAAAACACTGGAAAACATAATCAACAATAACAACCTATTTCTTCTCAACACAAAATCTCCAAAACACCTTGACCCATCTTCTGCTACCTACTCAGCCATAGATTTGACCATCTGCGATCCTTCAATTTATTTAGATTTCTCCTGGAAGGTGTATGATGACACATGCGGGAGCGATCACTTTCCAATTGTGATTGAAAGCATACACCTCTAGGAAGAAAACCTTACTCGTTGGAGTTTGAAGAAAGTTAAGTGGGAGAAATTCAAATCCCTATGCAGAAAATACCTCACACAAAATGATATTACTTGCTCTGTTGACCATTTCTCACAAACTTTAATCACAATAGCAAAAAAATGTATTCCATATAATACCACATCTGCCAAACAAAACAAACCATGGTTCAGCAAGGAATGCAGAGGGGCCATTCGACTACGACACGCTGCTCTGCGAAAGTTCCAAACTGAACCCAAAACCTCCAATCTAATATCATTCAAATTCTATTGAGCAAATGCAAAGAAAACAATCAAAGAAGCTAAAAGAAACTCATGGAAAAATTACGTAAATAAACTAAATGCTTCCTCCACATTAAAAACAGTCTGGGACATAATCAGAAAAATAGCGGAAAAAAACAACCAATTCCATTAAACCACCTCTCCATGAGAAACGAGAAAATAACAACAAAAAAGGCTATTGCCGATTTACTTGCTAAAACCTTCTCAAAAAATTCTTCCTGTCAGACCAACAAAAAATGTCTAAAAACCAAACAAATTACAAAAAAATTCTGAAGATTACAACAAGCCTTTTACAATGGCAGAACTTACTGACTCCATAACAAAATACAGCTGCCGGTCCTGATGAGATTCACAACGAATTTTAAAAAAATCTACCAGAAGAATCTCTCAGGTGTCTCCTAAATATCTTAAATCATATTTGGAAAAATAACACCTTTCCAGAAACGTGGAGACAAGCAACAATTATACCCATTCCCAAAATTGGCAAAGATACCACTAATCCACAAAACTACCGACCCATCGCCTTGACAAGCTGCCCCTGCAAGACGATGGAGCGGATGATCAACAAAAGGCTCTCGTGGTATCTAGAAACAAATAAATTAATTACAAACCTTCAAACAGGGTTCTGAAAAAAAAGAGAGGGACAATAGACCATCTGATCCGATTAGAGACCTACATCAGGGAAGCATACATAAAAAAACAACATGTAACGGCAGTCTTCTTTGACCTGGAGAAGGCATATGACACTACTTGCAGGTATGGTATTATGGAAGACATGCACGATCGAGGGTTACGATGTAGACTACCACTATTTATAAAGAACTTTCTCTCCAATAGTCATTTCAGGGTGCGTGTGGGATCCACTCTTTCTGACCTCCAAACCCAAGAAGAAGGCATCCCACAAGGAAGTATCTTATCAGTTACTCTATTCTCTATAAAAATAAACAATATAATAATTGCCTCAATCCTATAATCAACCGCGCTCTCTATGTTGATGACCTTGTCATTTGCTATAGATCTGCAGACACCCGCAAAATAGAACCACAATTGCAGGTGGGCATCAACAAAATAAACAAATGGGCAACAGACAATGGCTTTAAATTCTCGAAGACAAAAACTCAATATGTGCATTTCTGTTCCTTAAGAAAAATGCACAATGACCATATCATCAAACTTGAGGGAAGTGAAATAGCTGTGGTTGACCAGTACAAATTCCTAGGCGGTATATTTGATAAAAAAAACTAACTTTCATCCCACACATAAAATACTTTTAAAAAATGTACTAGAGCCCAACAACTATCACGAGTAGTTGCCCATACCGAATGGGGAGCGGATCAACACACACTACTTAAACTATACAGATCACTGGTCCTTTCCCAACTTGATTATGCCTGCTTTGTATATAGATCTGCTAGGATGTCTTACCTCAAAGAGCTCAACTCTGTACACCATGAAGGCTTAAGGCAAGTCATAGGAGCGTTCAGAACTTCTCCAACCGACAGCCTATACGTAGAGGCTTATGAAGCACCTCTACAGCTAAGATGCGAAAAACTAGCCTTGCAATACTACACAAAACTCAAATCCTGCCCATCCAACCCAGCTTATGACTACACCTTCAATCAAGAATACAAGGAATGTTTTGAAAAAAAAAAAAAGAAAAAGAAAAATCAATAAAACCTTTTGGTCTCCGAATGGAACCCATCCTTAAAGAATCTAAAATTCCTCTCACAAATATTCACAAAACCATTATATCAAAAATAACACCTTGGATCATTAAAAAACCTAAAGTGATCCTTGAGCTAAGTGAACTCCCCAAAACAAAAACTCATCCTAGCACTTACCAAGATAAATTCCAATATTCTAGAACGCTACCCTAACCACCTCTACATCTTTACAGATGGCCCTAAGGACAATGAAAAAACAGCATGTGCAGCTATTTTAAATAATAAAATTGTACAAAAAGCTGAAATCTATGAAAATAACCACAAAAATATATCATCTTCTCAGACTCGCTCTCTGTCCTACTATCATTAAGAAATAAAAGAAAAACTGGAAAACCCTCTCATCATTAAGCTCCTAAATAGATAAGACTTGATGTCTAACTCTTAGGAGATTATGATATGCTAGATCCAAATGAAACAAATCAATACCATACAACATAATCCCCAATAATGCTAACACATTTTTAAAACCAATTACAAAAGCGTATAAATATAAATACACGATATGTATAACTTTCTAACCGTTAGGCATGACATAACCCCAGACGGGTTGATATTCCGTTAAAATCAATAAACAAACAACAACAAACATTCCCTACTCTTAAACGACCCACATCTCTAGCTCCACCAAACCCAGCGTATACGATACACTGACGACCCCTTTCCCCACCAAATCACCCCAATTACCTCCATGACCTGACTAGCTACATCGAAAAAAAAAAACTCCCACTACCGTTCTCAACATTTACAGTGGCATAAGCAACTGACCACCACTCTCAATTTACGACCTCCAGACTCGTAAGTATGAGACGACATCCTTTAACTCATTACACTATCATGAAGAAGGTCTAACAGACCAAAATGTTATAAAGTCGACATCACTATCTATAATAAACATCCATCCAAAACTACAAACCGTATTTGTCTACTTTTCTCCATATATATATATATATATATATATATATATATATATATATATATATATATATATAACGCAACGCTCTTCTAAGGAACGGAGCACTTTGTGACGGCCTTTACACGCAAAGCGATGTGTGTATTAAAACAGTTAAAATCCCCTTCCCATTCTGTAAGTGAAGACAGCCTAATGGTTACGGTGCCGGACTGACACCCAACCGATCGGATTTCAATTCCGGCTGTAGGTAGCTTACAAAATGTCTAGCCACACTGAGGAGACTTTATAAGTCGAAACACGTGTCTGTGGATGACCCTATATATGCTCCCCATGCCCTAGGGTTGAGCACTCTGGGGGGGATCTTGCTGACGGCCGCCAACTCAAGCGTAAACGCAACGCTCTTCTAAGGAATGGAGCACTTTGTGACGGCCTTTACACGCAAAGCGATGTGTGTATTAAAACAGTTAAAATCCCCTTCCCATTCTGTAAGTGAAGACAGCCTAATGGTTAAGGTGCCGGACTGACACCCAACCGATCGGATTTCAATTCCGGCTGTAGGTAGCTTACAAAATGTCTAGCCACACTGAGGAGACTTGATAAGTCGAAACACGTGTCTGTGGATGACCCTATATATATATATATATATATGTGTGTGTGTGTGTGTGTACTACCAGATGTACCTGGGTAGGGAAGAAAAACGAGGAGAGAAATAAGAGAAAAGAAAATAACAAGTTTTTAAAATATCACGTATTAAACAATCATCATGACTCGCTGAAAACACGGATTGTCATGATTCTCTTTCGTCACCCATCCCTATGTCATAGCATCTGGCAATTCTTCTACATGGCATCCAGAATCAGCATTGAGCTGATGTAGCTTTTGTTGGTCTGACATTGCGATCAATATGTCAAGGTTAAAAGATCGCAAAATAAATAACACATGAAACTAAAACCAAAATTGAAAATGGATAAAACTGCTGTCCCATAAAAAAACATTTCCCCAAAAAGCTGACATTCACCTCCCATACTAACCAACTCCCACCCTCTCCCTACCACCTACACCTACCAAACGTCCCCCTACTCATCCACTTTCTTTGTTCTTTTTCACCCCTCACCTAGTGGCCCAAAATCTCCCAAAGTTTTCCCTAGCACACTATATGTATGATTACCTATTCTCTTCCACTCTGCTCATTCATCTTTAACTTCTCCTCCTCTACTTCAATAAATCAAAATTTTCTCCAAGCCAACCAAAGAATATTGACCTAATTTCTCCTACCAATCCTTCTCCTCCTTTGCACCAAACCACCTTACTTACCATATGTCTTCTAACTAATTCCACATTTTTGATCTTATCTCCCTTCCCATCCATTAAAGATTCCTTCTGACCAATCAAATCCTCACAAACGCTACCCCCATCCTCCTGACATCATCACCAAATTCACCCCACACCCGTTCACTTTTTCTTCTATAAAACTCATGTATTGATGTTCAAATAAATGACTGATGAAGCCGTGCTCAATACACAGCGAAATATATCTCCTACATCTACTTGTCTGAGTTGTTCCTTTGTCCACATTTTTCCTCTATTCTTTTACCACACACACACACACACACACACACACACACACACACACACATATATATATATATATATATATATATATATATTGTACAGCTGAATTTGTATATAAATTTAAAGAGCATCATACTTTATTGGTAATCAGCAATTTTAAACGAAGTAAAAAGAAAAGAGAGCGAAAGAAGATAGAAACTTAAGGGCCCTTTCGATCGGTGCTTTTTCAAAAGTAACAACAAGTGGATCGTTTAAAAGTCAAATTGTATACATTGGGTAAAACAACATTCGGGTTCTCACAGTCGCAAGACTCTGCTATCGGTGATCATCTGTGTAATATAAATAGTTGCTAAACCAACTATTGTGATCAGCAATTTTCTGTTCTATACAAGGCCAGGACAAACCACCATCTTAATATCCTCGAGGCAGTCACTATTTTTTCACTACCCGACCTTGTGTAGACAAAGACATCTAAAACACTCCCTAGTAAATTTTGCTGGGGATGTGGTAGCTGAAGTAGAGGTAACGTGAAGGTAAAATATATACATTTTTTCTTTTTTTGTTTTGTTTCTCTTTCCTTCATGCTGCTCCAATATTTACATGGTCTTAATCCCCTCTTTTTTACCCAATGTATACATTTAACTTTTAAAGGATCCGCCGATTGTTACTTTTGAAAAATCAGGGCCCTTAAATTTCTATCATCTTTCGCCCTCTTTTATTTTTACTTCGTTTGAAATTGCTGATTAACAATAAAGTATAATACTCTTGAAAATTATATATATATATATATATATATATATATATATATATATATATATATATATATATATATACGTATGCATGTATTAATAGTATAGTTTGTTAAATTATAAGTAAAGATTGTTAAATATCATTGATAAAGCATATATATTTGTTATGTCAACGAAGACATAAAGTCAACGGGACGTTTGAAAATCGTGAGGTGAGAAAGTGACAGTTACCAAGCGCCGTTGACTTCAAGTATTCTCTAACCTACTATATATATATATATATGTATACATATATATATATATATATATGTGTGTGTGTGTGTGTGTGTGTGTGTGTGTGTGTGTGTATGTGTGAAGAGAGAAAGAGAAAGAAATTGTATTAAAGCAGTAAGATTTACCCATTTTACCTAGATCAGGATCAAATCCCCCTACCAATATGCATCTCTAAATTTATATTAGCTATTTTCTATACATTCCATTTCGTTGTTATATTCACTTTTCTCTCACATCTTCACTATTCCTCCCCCCTCTCTCTCTCTCTTTGTCCTTTTCTCTTCCCCGCTCTCTCTCTCTCTCCATGCTCTTTATCTTGAATATCTTCTGATAACTCCTGAACTAACCTATTTCGCATATGTATTTGGAAACATGTACACATAGGCATTTCGACAGACATTTAGACACTACACATGAAAATGTACACATTTCGTAAAAACATATCTTTACCTCCTAAATTCACATAGTCTCAAGTACAAGCTCATAACCATATATACACACACACACACACACACACACACACACACACACACACACCACACCACATATATATATATATATATATATATATATATATATATATATATGATCTTATGTCCTATATATTGAAATAATGCTAATAACTTAAAGAAAGCGTTGAAAAATTATAATTTACTTACATTAAAGGCCGTTAGAAATGAAGCATCAAACATGAATTTAAGTATTTGCAATATTTCCCCTTTGTCAGATGATAAAAATAAAAATGAAAGCCTCATATTCTCTTCAGCAGGAAGTAAGTCCAAATTGAATTGTTAATATTCTAATTGTTAATGTTTCTATCTGGTTTATTGTTAAAAAAATATAGCATGTGAGTTGTTAATGTGTATCTATTCTTGCTTGAATTGTATTTCAA
This sequence comes from Doryteuthis pealeii, assembly GCA_023376005.1. Classification (NCBI taxonomy): domain Eukaryota; kingdom Metazoa; phylum Mollusca; class Cephalopoda; order Myopsida; family Loliginidae; genus Doryteuthis; species Doryteuthis pealeii. Next base: position 38,647,035 of record CM042146.1, on the reverse strand, counting down.
AGTTTCGGCGATTATCTTTGATGTCCAGATTACCCGGAGGTGTTTGTAGCTAACGTTTTTGTGATTCAATATATTAAGTCTGTATTTGTATTAGTGCAATTTCTGAACCCGCTTTGTTAATTTAATTTGATTGTAGTGTCGGTACACCTTTAAGAAGCCGATATCTGAATGTTTGTGTGTGCGTAATTTCTAAATCCATTTAATCTCTTGTTTTCTACGTGTGAGTACACAAGAGAACCCTGTGTCTATTAGGATGCATTTGATGTTGCCAATAGTGTGTCTGGAAGATAAAATTGTTTGACCACAAGGGGGTATAGGGATTTTTTGCAGATAGTTTATTTGTTGTTATTGAATCTCTCAGTGAACACAGGTTCCTGTTTCCCCGACGTAACATCAGTTGTCGCATTTATTGCAGAAAATGTAGAATATTAAATCGAGGTTATCGCAAGAAATATTAGGGGTTAGTTTTTAATAAAAGTGTTGGATAACACCTAGTTTTAGATTCCTCTTTTACTAAAAAGAGGAATCTAAAACTAGGTGTTTGTAGACTAAGCAAAATGGTTTGTTGCAAATGTAGTCCCTTTGATGTGGGGTGGTAAGGAAGTTTTTTCGATGCG
>CM042146.1:38326418-38641418 GCA_023376005.1 Doryteuthis pealeii | reverse complement strand
TATTTCTGTCTGTTCATCTCTCTCGTTCTTTCTCTTTCTTTCTCTCTCTTTATATATATAACCATAGTGATAGAGTTTCAAGTAACTAATAATAACCCTTCGTAAACAAGTATAGCTTCAAGTAACTATTCAGAATAAAAGTAATTTAGTTATATGGCATCAAGTATTTCAATCAAATAATACTTTTCATAAAGGTTTATTTGACACATAGATGGGACTCTAACAGGGACTAACCCATATGGGGTTTAGAATAAAATGAAAATGAAAAAAGAATAACAATTTCCCATGAGCCCTCAAACAAAAAGAACCCTCTGAGCATGAGCAGGAAAAAGGACTCACTTCCTACCAGCAAGATAATCTCACGCCTATTCGGACTCGGGCCTCAACTGGGATCAGACACTATTATTGGACAGGAAGAAATTTCCTCTACACGAGGTAGCTATGACTGCTGAATAAAGCCTGAATCCTAAAATTACCTTTTGTTTTTGTCTTTTTCTTTTTCTTCCGTTAATTCCTTTTCAGCTCGACCTACAAATATAATGGGGTTAAAAGGAAAACCTGTGACCACGCACCAGAAATAACCAGCGATCTTAAACCTTTAAACACCCCACACACTCCAAGTAAGAGCAATAAAGTAGAACTCCACTATCTCCAGAGCTCTGGAACTAGTGCTCCATCATCAGATACAGTTTGGTGTCAGGATACCCTTGGATGATATAGCCAGCGTATTCTAAACCCCAGCTGACAGTGTTATTCTCTTCTAGATTCTTTGTATTTTTCTAGCAGCAGAAATTTTCTTTCCATCGAGAAGTAGTAGATTTCTTGTGTTATTGACCCAGTCAGAAATTAAAGTTATACCTCGGGATAGCGTGTGATCGGAGAATTGCTTTTGCGTTATTTACACTGTTGAGGATTACGAGTAGGCACCATATTGCATACTTTCTCTTCACTATATCGAGCACGTGGACGCTACCATTGCTAATTAGTCTAATTGATTAAGAGTCTTGTAGATTAATATATGTCATGCAACCATGCCATTCGTTGCAGATGTCTCACTTTTCCATCGTTACCCTCATGGCTTTACAATATTTAAGCTACTCTCTTTCTCTTTCTCTTTATTCGTCTCCCCCTCTCTCTCTCCCTCTCTCTCCATCTCTCTCTCTCTCTCTCTCTCTCTCTCTCTCTCTCTATATATATATATATATATATATATATATATATATATATATATATATATATATATATCAGGGTCTAGTAGATTAATAGGTCAGGCAACAATCCCATTTGTCACAGATGTTTCGCTATTTCATCGTTACACTCACAACTTTACTCTCACTCTTTCTCTTTCTCTCTCTTTCTCTCTGACTCTGTCTCTGTCTCTGTCTCTCTCGCTCTCTCTGTCTCTCTAACGATCTTGCCATATATAGTTACATAGATATGAATAGACTGTGATGGATAGATGCTTACACACACACACGCACTCACACTCACACACCACACACACCATATATATATATATATATATATATATATATATATATATATATATAGAGAGAGAGAGAGAGAGAGAGAGAGAGCGATAAACATGCTTATATATGATCACGGAACGGATTCCATCGGTCATCACTCCTGGCAGGTCTTCCGTACTGCGTCCAGAATCAGTGCTGACCGATGTATGTTTTTTTGTGTGTCCATATGTATGTGTCCACAAGAGAACGTCTCTTGTTAGTTCGTCAATGCTCATCCAGCAGTATCCAACGTGTTTTGTTCATCATAATTGAATGGTTTGTATGATAGGAGTTAAGTGACCGTACAGTTGATTTTTTTTTTTGGGGGGGTACTGTTTCCAGAATTTATTCAGGATCTTTGTGTAATTCCCATCTATTTTTTCTCAAAGCGTTTCCTAAGAGTCCAAGAGGTGTAGCTATACAGTAACAATGATACGGCCACAGCTTGAAAGGATTATCGATTTATCTTATCAGTGAGATCAGATTTCTATATGATCGATTATCTTTCTCTATCAATCCATGCCTTTGCTCTCTGTATATTGACATCTCTTTTAGTTGATGAGGTATTACTACCGGTAAATAGGTCTACAATTTTCAAAGGTTTACCATCCAATCTGGAGACGTCTCCATATTGTTTAAAACACATGATCTTTGTTTTATCTGAGTTCACATACAAGCCAATACCTCTTGCTGCCTATTCTGTGGTATGCAGCAGTGATTCGGTTTGTGTAGGTGTATTTGCAAGAATCGCTATATCATCTGCGTAGTCCGCATCTGTCATAGTTTCTGCCGGATATCACATGCTTCTTTTCTTTTTTAACATGGAGCCTTTTTCGTTCATTAGATACTGCCTTTCGTCCATTTTTCCATTGTATTTTGTTTATACATTGCATTGCATAATCGAAGAAGTATATTTTCAATTTCCCTCGTCTTCCTAATATCAGAAGTCGAGAACTGCAGCTTTTATTGTTTTCAGGACTTGGTAACAAACAATCTAATTCGTATCTGTTCATATCTGCTCATCTACTCCATTCTGCTCATATCCATCTATCTATCTGATGTGGGCTTGTCCACCTTTAATATAAAGTGGTCACTCTGTGGGATTGTCATACCCATGCTGAAGCAGAGCCTTATCTTGGATCTTTTTTATGTATTTCTTCTTGTCACATGAGGAAAGTCCAAGATTAATCAAGAATGCAGATGTTGACTTGGTAATGAATCCTCGGCATCCTCGATGGGAAATACTTTTGTTATCCGGCCATTTCTGACACATTTTTCTGGCAGATCTTCATAACTTTTCCAACTTACGCTGATGTGCTTAGTCGAAGTTTTCTTTAAAACGAAGCGTTGGATTTTAAGGCATATCAAATCTTGTTGTGTTATTTTAGGCCAAAGATGTTTGTTATACTCATTCCTAAAGGGTACTTATTTTTTAAAACTCAATTTTAAATACATCCTTTCTAAACTCATTTCTTTCCATTGAACCCATTGATGGTACTATCACACCGGGTCAGATTGGACTGATGATGATGAAGGGTTTTCCACAGCTAACGGATTGGAATCTCACCATCAGATAAAGTTTTACGTCATACCCTGGACATTAAGAACGCCAGCCACCTTCTTCTACCACATATATATTAAAGTGGTTGGGGCTTGCCATAAGGCCAATAGGATTGTGACAATCTGAGGCTTGAGGTGACCAGCTCCATAAGGTCAAAGGGGAGTGCTGCATGTCATGGACTATTCAGCCACCCGGGCCCCATCCTTAGCATCACGTGTCGCCACAGGTGTCGCCAACAGGTGGAGCGATTGGAGGAGGTCTTATCCCTCTGCAATGGTGCCTTTGATGTATTCTAAAGCCCCTATCCACAGGGCTTGAATATAACATAGAAAATATATATATATAAGTGAGGTGGACACATAGCTCGAAGAGAGGATAACAGATAACACAAAAAGTTTATGTAATTGTGTCCAAGAAATAACATGCGTAATTGAGAGATTGACACAGATTATATAAGTAGATCTTGTTAGTAAGATATTGCAGAGGATAGCACAACCATCGAATTGTTAAAGGCTTTTTTCTGTCAGTGGACTCAAAATAGATTTTACGATTTTAAGTATGTTTAATCACCAGCCACCACATTGTGAACAAGAAAGTAATTTTATAGAAATTATTTATTTACCCTACACTTAAAATCAAAATGATTAGGCTGATTCTTGGATAAATATTCAATTAACCAAAATATGTACTTTGTTGATTCATCAAGAAATATGGATCGTAATATAATTCGATTAAATAATAAAGATGTTTTACTTAATCTTGCTATGTTCATGCGATTAGTATCCAGAATTAATAATGCACTTGATAGTGTTTTTTCCCTCTTGGTTTTATTACTTTCAATTTTTCATTCACTTAATTTTTCATCACCTTTAATTATTTTTTCTTTATTTCTTTTATCGACATTGTATTTCTTTCTTTTTTTGGGAGCGTTTGTTGTGTAAAGGTTATTATCGTGGGAGGTGAATTCTGAGAAGAAGAACACCGAATTAAAACAAGTTGTCTGGGGATGGGCTCAACCAGAATATTCCCCAAGAGAAGGTACATGAATTGCGTTTTCACGACCAAACCAGGTCACACGGGACCAGTGAAACTTTCAAGGTGTCCGATCTAGCGGTACTTCTGCTTTCAATACTCTGTAATCACGACTTTCCTTCTGATGTGCTCACATTATTCCCAGTATTAATATTTTCATAGCCCTTTGTGTAGTAACAAGTCGCTGTTCTTCCTCCATGGTCATATATTTTTGCTTACTTATAACATCAAAGGCAAAATGATGCTGTTGAAGAGATTGACATATAGGGATTTCCCATTCATGACGCGACTCATATTCATCATCAGCCTTACGTAGATATACTATTTCATCTGCTCAGTTTCAGCCCTTCCATTCCCTATACAGCCCTGTGGTGCTTCATCACAACGCATAAAGTTAGTTTTAATGTGATTTATCTTGATGCTGACGGTGAACTTCGTTTGTAACTGATTTGTGGTTTACATCATTTGTACAGTTCCAAAATAAGTACATGTGACGTTGAATGTTGATTCTCATAATAAGGAAATAGTCAAAGAGTCTGTTATACCACTGGACTATACTTTTTAGATATAAAAATTGATTACGTAACGTTGCTCGTCAGTATCATGTTCCGTTTTTATGACACACCCAACCAAAGACACAGTTCCAATAATCCAAGTTTAGACGGTTTAACGTAAATTCTGAAAGGCAAAACGTTAGCTGAATATTTTTTAAATGAATTTAATATCAACGTTGATCAACTCGTTTTCAATCAGGGTTGTCAACCTGAAAAATAAGAAGACATTAGTCACATTTAATTCAATAATAATATTATACTTATAGTTAAGGTACATTTTCATAAAACGAAAAAAAAAAGCACTGGTCAAAAATTAATTCTCGTTTGGGAATCGCCTTAATTGTACGTTCATTTTTACATTTTAATATAGTTGTTTCTTAAGACGTCTTTTTACTCACGGTTCTATCGAATAAAAATAAACATTTATTTGACCCGTAGCCTGGACCCTAATATTCAAATCAGGGTGAATCTGGGAACCTTACCTTCATATATAAATTAGTATCATACCTAGTACACCCATTTTGTGAGATGTTAAGCTCGCCTAATATTCTCCGGGTGTTTCTTGTCGGATTTACCTCTATTGGCTTCGAGCACTACTTCAGAAATTACGGTTTTAGGCTAACCTAAGTTTTTTTCTTATCTAACTTTGACTGATCGTCCAAGTTCTTACAACCCGAGCGAACTTTCTTGTATTATCTGGTTACTGTACTGTAATCAACTTCACGTTCACCGCTCGCACAACAAATGCTTTGGTTACTTCTGGGGCGTTATGATACTGCTCGAATTAGACGAGATTGCATGTTCATATGTGTGGCTCTCAAATCACACACGGATTGAAGCAATGCCCAACATGTCAATGCACTAACGACCACAATATAACCAACCACAGTGAGTGTCTATGTCATATTGTCCTGTTTTAGCCAAGTAATATACTCACTGAAAAGTAACACCTACTCAAACATGGCAACATTTTCACTCAGCCAAGTATTGGTTATACCAATTTTATTTCTCCAACCACCGACTCTTATTCTACCTAACATTAGTTATAGTTCTAGTATTTATTTTCTTCCTCTTCTTTTCTTCCTCTTCTTTTCTTCCTCTTTTTTCTTCCTCTTTTATTTCTTAATATTTAGTTACCTTGCCTCTTTGCTTTTTCTCATCTTTATTCGCATATTTTTTATCATATTCAAAATTGTTTATTCTGCGTATTTTGCATCTATTTAGAACTTGTTTTTACTTTCCGTCGATTCGTCACACTTTCTCTCTTATTTTTCGCGCCATATTCAAATTAATTCTTCGCATCTTATCCCGACATTTAATTATCTGTAATTAATTTGTGGAATAAAAAAAAATTGTGTTGAGGGGGGGGGGGCACAATCAAGTCTGCCGCAAACTGGTTAAGTTCGTCACTGTTCTTTTGTCTTTTCTCATTAGTTTCTTACGTCGTTTAGTCTTAGTCGGTGCGCGCGCCGCTCTGATTCTGTCGTTCTCCTTCGATCCCAGCTCCTTATGGAAGTAGCCTCCCAACACCCGTGCACCTGAACCGAACCTCACATCCGTGCAACGCCCAAGTCTCACTTTGTTGCATTCGAGCGGACGCGAGTAGGCGAACCCGAGTCGAACCTCGCGTCCATGCATCGACCAAGTCTCACTTTCTTGCATTCGGGAGGACGTGGGTTCGACTCCAGCAGGCAAGACAATGTATTGCTATTTTTCTCTCTGACCACAGCAGTTGCCGTGCATTGCCGTTTCGTTCTCCATCACAATTGATTGAAAGCTAATAATTTTTTCTCTCCTACAAAACACACACACACACACACACTCTCTCTCTCTCTCTCTCTCTCTCTCTCTCTCTCTATATATATATATATATATATATATATATATATATATATATATTGGTCGAAATAAATAAATAAAATATATATATATATATATATATATATTATATATATATATCAATAAAGGAAGGAAGAACACCGTAATTCCATAATAAATTTATTTCGACCAAAATTGGGGCCTATATAAATCTAAGTTGATTTTATACAGCTCCCCAAAATTCCGTCTCATCAGATGGACTTGCACATAAAAAAAACCCCAAAAAGCTGAATTTAAAAAAATAAATAAATTCAAACAAAAACAAAAAATAAAAAATATAAAAAATATTTTTTAACAGTATAGGATTGTTACCATAGAAACAGGAAGTGAATGAGAGAAAAAAAAGAGATACATATCAAGGTTGGCTTCTTAGGGTGTTCAGACAGACAAAAAAGTGACAGGACAGAAAAAACAGAGTAGTATATTAAAATATAAATAGACAAGTAAATAAAATTTAAAAAAAAAATTTAAACATTAGAGTATAATAAATAATATAATGGTGTATAAAAGGACTATATATGTAGTCCTTTTATACACCATGGAGGCTGAGTGACAGCAACTATCCTCAGGTCTCCAATTCTCTTCTGAGTATTCTTAACAGGTCCAAAGGCCCTAATTACAACTGGTGCGGCCTTTACTTTCATGTTCCACAGTTCTTTTAGCTCTCTGGCCAGATCCTAGCATTTGTGTATATTTTCGTTTTCTTTCATCTTCACACTGTGGTCCACCGGGACGGCAAAATCCGCGAGATGAGAAGTTTTCTTCTTTTTTTGTTAATTAATACTATGTCTGGTCTCCAAGCTGTACATTTCTTAATTATATGGTTGTATGGCATCATTGCTATGCCATATAGCAGCGGTGATAGGGAGTCTCCTTGGAAGATGCCACTTGGAATTCTCACCTCTGCTAAGGTCTGTCCTTCCACTGTTATTCGACTTTCCAGTTTTCCATGGCTTTAAGGATGAATTTTAATATTTAGTCGGATATTTTGTACATCTTCATAGTCTCGATTATGAAAGTTTGCGAGACTATGTCGTATGTCATTCTGTAGTCAATCCATGCCTGTTAAATTTGTCCGCCTTCTTTAAGAATGTTATGATCTTTATATAGTAGGACATTCAAGTGAGTAGTAGATCTTTTCTTTTATCTGTGCGGTCAGGATCTTTTACATTATAAGTAGACATGTTATTAGCCTATAGTTGCTGGGTATGGTTCCTTTTTGGGGTTCTTTCTAGATCAGGTTATTTTTTTCTTCTGTTATCCATTCGGGTACGTTTGCTTCTTTTATGCATTTATTCAACTGTCTGGTTGGGTATTCGTGCATGGATGGGAATTTTTTTAATGAATACCATCGTTACCCGGTGTTTGTTTGTCTTAGTGCTTTGTCCAGCTACTTGCTGGTAAAATTATTATTATTATTATTATTATTATTATTATTATTATTATCTATATATTAATACTCTTCCGACCTTTATAATCATTCAACACCCTATGGGTAAAAATGAGACCGTCCAAATACTTCAAGATGAAACACAAAAATATAGATCCTGATCATCTGGGATCGTTTGTCGCCAAATTCTTATTTCTCCCATTTCATTCCACCCAATTTTGAAATCAATCTTTCCAAATGGTCTTGTGTCGCTTAAATGTCCAACGTAAAATTAAAATGAATTGAAAAAAAAAGAAGTTATATGTTGGTTTTATTTTTGAGATATTTTCATTAATATGAATTTTGAATAAGAAATATATGCAAGATCTTTGAAAATCAAAATGTTCTCTTACTAAATAGTAAGTTAAACTCACCATATTTGCTAATATTTGTTTTGGAAATTTATTTAGATATATCTAATTATTTATGAAGAAAAATGTATCTTCCGTATTTTGATATTTCTATTCATTGAAATATAAAGAAAAACTTCTCCCCAATATTTCAACATTTCTAATGATTGAAACATAAAGAAAAACGTCTCTCCAGTTATAACTTCTCTATAGATGGAAAGATATCCGCTGTATTTCAATATTCTTATTGATTGAAATATAAAATAAAAAAGATATCCGAAGTATTTTAATATTATTTATTAGAATATAAAGAAAAATTTCTCCCCTGTATTCTAACATATCTGTGGAATGAAATATAGACAAAAGAATCTCTCCTGTATTTCAAAATGTCTATTGATTGAAATATAAAGAAAGGAAATTCTCGCGAGTATTTCAATATTTCTATTGATCGTAATATAAAAAACTATCCCCTTTATTTTAACATTTCTATTGATTGAAATATTATACATTTGCAATATTAAAATTGTTCTTTTTTATTCACGGGTAAATATATTCAATATTTTAGTTTAATATTTTTAATATTGAAATTGTGAATTACGGAAGATATTTTCCTAAATAAACATTTTGAACGGATGACTACATGTAACTAAAGGCCTTGTGAACTTGAAATCAGCTCTATATCTTCAGTTACTAAATAGTAAGTTATGCTCCATATAATTGTTAATATTTGTTTTATAAATTTGTTTAAATATTGCTATTGATTGAAATATAAAAACAAAATTATTCTCCACTCTATTTAAACATTAACTGATATATAAAGAAGAAATCCTCCTTAACATTTCTATTGATTGGAATGTTTTATATTTGTAATATTAAGGCATAAAAGAAAAATTATTCCCAGTTTTTAAACATTCAAATTGATTTAAGTATGAACAAAAGATTCGTCCCTGAACATTTCGATAATATTTCTATTGATTGGAATATAAAGAAAAAGCATTTCTCTCCCATATTTCAACATTTCTATTGATTGAAATGTTAGGAAAAAGTATTTCCCTCCTGTACTTAAACATTTCTATTGATTGTGATTTAAGGAAAAATATTTTCTTCCTGGATTTCAACATTTCTATTGATTGAAATTTAAATAAGAAAGTATTACCCCCTGTATTTCAACATTTCTACTGATTTGATTTAAAAAAATAATATCTCAAGAATTAAATCAAAAAATTATTCCCTGTATTTTAACATTTCTATTGATTATATAAAAATATATAAACAAAAAATTATCTCCTAGCGTTTAGCATTTCTAGTGATTTAAGCATAAAGAAAAACATTCCTTGTATTCTAATTTTTCTATTGATTGAAATATAATGAAAAAATTTTTTCTTGTACTTTAACATTTCTACTGATTGGAATGTGTTATATTTGCAATATTGAAATTGTGAATTACGTTAGATATTTTCCTAAATAATATTTTTGAACGGAAAATATATGCAACTAAAGACCTTATGAACTTGAAATCATTTCAACAATTTCAGTTACTAAATAGTAAGATATATCAATGTATTTAATAATATTTGTTTGGAAATTTATCTAAATATTTCTATTGATTGAAATATAAATAAAAGAATTATCTCCCATATTTGTATAGATTGAAATATAATGAAAAACAATTCTCCCCAATATTTTATCATTTCTATTGTTTGAAATATAAAGAAAAAATGTCTTTCTCGTATTTCAACATTTCTCATCATCATCATCATCATCATCATCATCATGTCGCACCAGGACCATGGATAGCCATGAAAATCCCTCACCAACCGTCCCTATCATTCACTGTCCTCGAGAGGTCCTCTGCGTTGCATCCAGTATCCGCGCAGAGCTAGTCTTCGTGGGTCTTTGTTGGATGTCCCGTACTGGCATGTCCATGTGCTGGTTTCCATTTGAGGACGTCGATTTTGAGTTCTTCCTTGCTTCTCCACCAGTGTCCATCATATCTTGTTCGTTCCACTCATATGGTTTATGTAATAGGAGGTAAGTGGTTGTATAGCTGCTTCCTAGGGGTTGTTGTTTTCATGATATCTTTAAGATCGCACGCATCATTTTTGTACAGCTCGCATCTAGTTTATTCTCTAGGCAGGTCCAAGTGATGCAGATATACAGTAGCACTGATAGAACTACGGCTAGGAAGAATTGCCCCTTTAACTTTTCAGTGAGATCTGATTTCCGTATAACTGACAATCTGTTTATAGCAGATCATGCCTTTGTGCATTAACATCGCTTTCTATGGATGTGATATTACTACCTAGGTACGTGAATTGTTTAAATGTCAGCCTTTATTTGCTGTTGTCTTTTATAGTCTTTTCAATCTAGTGTGTATTTTTTATCTCTTTAAAATTTTCGCTTTTGTCGTAGTTTCTTAATTTTTCTTCTTGTCCCAACTCCCAATCTGCTTTTTGTTTTTGTTTGAGTTTCTTAGGGGTATTCCAATTTTATCTCAAACTAATTTTGTTCCTGCAAAAATCAGGTCATAGGAACCACAAGATCACGAGTTCGTCAACTCAGCGGATAGTAGCACAACTTGGATCAATGCGGTGAAGTGGGGAGCTCAACCTCAGATGCAAACAATACAATTGTTAAAATATTATTTCACCCCATCCGAGTTTTTCACACCTGCCCTAGCCGGTGGTTTACTGGAGGCTGAGTGACAGCAACTATCCTCAGGACTCTTCTGAGTATTCTAGCCGATCTCAACAATGCTGGAGTCTGGATAGTCTCGATTCTTGCTCTGATTTCCAATTCATCCAGACTTTTTTCTAATTACAATTGGTACGACCTTCACCCTCATGTTCCACAGTTTTCTCAGTTCTCTGACAAGGTCCAAGTATTTCTCTTTCATTTTCACTCTGTCAATCAGAACTAGGTCTGGTCTCCTGGTCGGGATTAGGTGATCCATCTATACCTAAAAGTCCCAGAGAATTTTGTGCGTCTCTTTCTCTAGGACATATGCAGGCTTGTGCATATACCATTTAGTTGAATGGTGAAAATTTAACAGTTCCCAGTGAATCATTTTTCCCACCCATTCGTGCCTAGTCTTGTACTCTGTTTGTGCGAGGTTACTGCATTCGGTTATTATGTAAATGACAGTTTCGTCTTTTCCCCACACATTCTACTCTTGTATTCTGTTGTATCTTATCAATTTTTTCTTCTATATAATTTATCCTTATGGCATCCTTATCCTTATAGCATTGTCTTGTGCTGCAATTATAATAGATTGTTTCTCCCTAGAGTTTTTCCCTTCTTAGTCATGTCCATGTCTTCTGATGTGCGATCTCTCCTGTTTTCGCTGTTTTCTTGTTTTTTTTTTATATTTGTGCTCGTCCATATGTTGCAATTATTTGTCTGGCTGCTGTTATTACTCTTTCTTTGCTCTTTTTGTGTATTTGTCGACAGCTCGAATTGTCGCATCTACACAATCTTCGATTCGGGCAAAATCTCTTTCTCCCCCTTTTCTTGTAGTCTGTCTGTGTTGTCTCAAGACATTGTGCATGGTTATAAGTTTCCTTGTGCTTTGGTCCAGCTGTCAGAGCTCCTCTCTTGTCCATTTTAAGAATGGTCCAGTGTATCTTACAAGGGAGACAGCCCAGGTTTTTATGCCCATGAGGAGATTTCTGCTGCAGAGTTTAGTTTCTATAAGTTTTCTTGTCCTCCTCAGGTACTCTTTTCTAACTTTTTATTTTGTCTTTCCTTGTTTGATTGTGTCCGTTTCCAGTACTCCTAAGTATTTGTAATGTTCCTTTTCTCCTTCTTTCTTCCTTGTTCGGTAGTTGTATTCCGTTGTTTCTTTTTTCCCCTTTTTTATAACGATCATTGCACACTTGTCGATGCCAAATTCCATTCCTATATCCTGACTGAATATTTTAATAGTTTGTACAAGTGTTTCTAGTTCTTTTTCATTTTTGGCAAACATTTTGATATACATAAGGTGATTTACTTTTCCCCCTGATTTAGTAATTTTTTAAGAATTATTATTATTATTATTATTATTATTATTATTATTATTATTATTATTGTTGTTGTTGTTGTTGTTGTTATTATTATTATTAAAGTTTAGTGATATAAACACCAACAGTTGTTTAAAAACCGTTTCAATAGAAATTATTAATATAATTTATACGCACAAAACAAATGTCACACCAACCACATAGTATTTTCTATTAGTTCAAATGTATCCTGCAAATTGTAACGCTCATGCTGCTCATGCTGAATTCAAAATAAAACAAATAATGTTATCAAAATAGCATTATTAAGTAAATAATTTAATAATTAAATTAATTAAATTAATTCGTATTTATTAATCATATCCATATTGTATTTGAAATTCGTATTTATATTCTATTTGAAATGTGAATTGTGAAATATAATTTGGCTAGGTTAAGAGGGATTAACGTTTTTTTTATTTTGTGTTTTCTTTTTAGTCTGAGCATCGAACGGTTATGCCATATTTCTTTTAATTCGAAACCAATAAATTCATAATATACAACATAATATAAATTCTGAATTTTTGGATTATTAATAAATATGATAGAGAAAGACGACACCTTAATGATGCCATCCCTATAAGTGCCAACAAGTTAGGAAACTGACAGTGTCAAGTATTGCGAACAGACAACCGCATATGGAGATTACTCTCAACAATGTCTACCCTTCTTCAGCGAAGACACTACCTTGGTCTCTTGTTAATGACATCCGTGCAATGCCATCTCCCAATGAAATTGTCATTGCGACCTGGAATGTTCGAGGTCTGACAATCAACTGCTAAAGAACAGACTCTAGAAGAAGACTGTGACATCATGTGTATCCAAGAAACCAAAGTCTAGGCCACAAGTTCGTGCTCATGCAAAATAAAATGGTGAATTAAAAAAAAACTTCTACCATGGCTTGGGTTCTGAAATAGGATCCAGGCTACTAGACCATGTCCTCAACTATAAATATATCATTGACTTATCTCTTCCATTGAGAAACGGTTCCACTACCAGGCGCTGGATAGTCGACAAATACGGCCCAACTATTGAGAAAGTCCAAGAAAATCCATTCATCCTCAAGTCTCGTTATGATTAAGTAAGCTCAGCAATAAGCTAGGTTATTATTGTTTGTATCATTTCAACGCCCTAAGCTCTCGCAACTGACCATCGCAAAGGAAAGGATAGTGACTTAAAATGAAGAAGGACTCAATGCTGTTGTAGGATGTCCCAAACTACTACAGTGGCAAAATTCAGTAAATGATGATGATGATGATGATGATGATGATGATGATGATGAAATAATCAAACGCTTTAGCGTAAAAATAATATAATAATGTTATTGTTTACTTTGTTGTTAATGGGCAGTATTTAAAGGAATTATTTTTAAATTTTTTAATGAAATGATATATACCGACAATATCTAGAGGAATCACAGGCATTTTGGGAAATAAAATCACTTTCTTTTCTTCCTTAATTTAATTAAAAAAGCAAAATTCGACTTTTTTATCAACTTGAACAATTCAAACGTAAAATACTTTTAAAAAGGGAAAAATGAATGAATTCGAATGGATGAAATAACACAGTCGGCATCGTCGTAGTAGTAGCAGTAGTAAAAAAATAAAAAAATGAGAAAAGAATTACGCAGGTGTACTTAACAATAAAGCTTTAAATCCAGTATCATTTTTAGAATATTTATCGTTAAAATGCCCGATTTAGGATCATCATTTGAGATCGTTTATTCAACGTATGGTATTTTTCTACTATTGGGGGAAAGTGGGATGGTTTTATTCAATTGCTTTAATCATTCAAAGGGCTTTGCAAACGGTGATATACAAGGTGCTTAAACATTATCTGAATATGTTCAATCGGTTGTAAATTCTTCAATAATTGACTATTGTACTGTGTTTGTACATGAGCGCTAAGGCGGTAAGTTAATTATACTTATAGATAAGTTTGTCGAACAAGTTCTTCAAGCTCAAATTTCCCCGGCTTATTCACTCTGACTGAAAAAAGCTGGATGGAAGAAGGACTTGTGATATAAACAGCTATTGATAGTTCCAGGTTCGCTAGCATTTTCAGACACACTTTGGGAATCCACCTTTCTCGAGAATTACTCAATGTGCCACATTCTGCTTGTGCGGAGGGGTTAGCTAAAATAATAATAAGAAGAAATATCACTTCAGAAAACCTGGACATGACTAAAAAAAGGAAAGCTCAAAAGAGAAACCGAATTCCTAATAATCGCAGCACAAGATAATGCCATTAGAACAAACTATATAAATGCAAAAATATATAAGACGCAGCAGAACAGCAAGTGCAAAATGTGTGGAAATTGAAACAGTCAATCACACAATAAGCGAATTCAGCAAACTAGCACAAAGAGAGTACAAAACTAGGCACGACTCTGTGAGAAAGGTGATCCACTGGGAACTGTGCAAGAAATTCAATTTTCACTATACAACCAAATGGTATATGCACAAACCTAAACCTGTCCTAGAGAATGAGAATCACAAAATTCTCTGGGATTTCGAGGTACAGAAGAATCACCCAATCCCGTCCAGGAGACCAGACCTAGTATTAATTGACAAGAAAGAGAGAACCTGCCATCTCGTGGATTTTGCCGTACCAGTTGATCACTGAGTGAAAATGAAGGAAAGCGAAAAGATAGACAAATTCTTGGACCTTGCTAGAGATCTGAAGAAGCTGTGTAATATAACGGTGAATGTCATACCAATTATAATCGGTGCCCTTGGAACGATCCAAAAGCACTAGAAAAGAATTTGGGTGAACGAGAAATCAGAGGAAGAATCGAGACCATCCAAACTACGGCACTGTTGGGATCGGCTAGAATACTCAGAGGAGTCCTAGAGACCCGAGGAGACTTGCTGTCACTCAGCCTCCAGTGAATCACCAACTACAGCAGGTGTGAAAAACAAAATAATTATAATAATGATAATAACAATAATATGAATATGAATATAAATATAAATATGAAATTATTAATGATAATTAATATTGATTATAAGGATATGAATGTAATCAATATCAAAAATAATACTGAGAATAATTTGATGATTATGGATGAGAATGATTATAATGATTTGATAATTTAGTAATGATATTTAATTTTAAAAATAAATAAATAAGTACACTAAAATAATAATATAATAATAATAATAATAATAATAATAATAATAATAATAATAATAATAATAATAACGGATCACCTTATCCCACCAAGAAGATCAGACCTAGTGTTGATAAACAAAAAAGAAAGAACTTGTCAACTGGTGGATTTTGCAGTGCCAGCAGATCACAGGGTGAAGCTAAAGGAAAATGAAAAAATGGACAAATACCTGGACCTTGCCAGAGAACTGAAAAAGTTATGGAAAATGAAAGTGAAAGTGATACCAATTGTGATTGGTGCACTTGGAACAGTCCCAAAAGGATTAGAAAAGGGTTTGGAAAGTTTGGATATCAAAGGAAGGATTGAAACCATTCAGAACACTGCACTGCTGCAATCTGCCAGAATACTCAGAAGAGTCCTGGAGACCTGAGGAGACTTGCTGTCACTCAGACTCCAGTGAAATACCATCAGCTAACACTGGTGTGAAAACTCAAAAGGAGTGAATAATAATAATAATAATAATAATAATAATAATAATAATATGAATACAATATATGGTGTCAATGATAAAGTTACTAGTAATATCAATAACAATAGTAAGTAAAGTCATCGGGGCGGCCTAATGTCGGTATCAGCCATGCAGCGAGGGAGTCTATCCCCTTTTCACTAGCGCTAGACCAAGGAGGTTATTTTTAGCGTCTGAGTTGGAGCGCCACACCTACCATCAGCACCTTACTTCACCGCACAGATCCCTGTGCTACTCATACGCTGAGTTGGCGAGGGCGGGTATCGAACTAGGAACCTTGTGGTTTC
Source organism: Doryteuthis pealeii (assembly GCA_023376005.1). Lineage (NCBI taxonomy): Eukaryota > Metazoa > Mollusca > Cephalopoda > Myopsida > Loliginidae > Doryteuthis > Doryteuthis pealeii. The sequence goes on along the minus strand of CM042146.1, from coordinate 38,625,144 downwards.
TAGCCGAACGCTCTACCGACTGAGCTAACCCAGCCCTTTAACAATAGTAATAATAATAATAATAATAATAATAATATGATAATTTTAATAATAATAATAATTATTATTATTATGGAGGTAAATATGGTGATAATAATAGTAATAATAATAGTAATAATAATAATAATAGTTATAAATATTATTATTACTATTATTATTATTACTATTATTAGTATTATTATTATGGTAATAAATTCAATAATTTCATTTTAAATTTTAATGTTAGTAATATTGAGAATACATTCTTTTAATGATTAATACCAGCAATTAATTCTATCAATTTAAAAAAAATGTGTAGATAGAATGAACTCATTTTTTATTTTTTTATTTATTCGGTTGAGACGATGTCTGACAAACAGGAAAGAAAGGGTTACGTTGTATCTTCTTTTTTTACATGCCACAGAATTCATGTTTGGTGCTGTTGCCATAAAAATATTTTCTCGTGTGAGCGTACGAGAAGACTTAATTCTGGTGAATGATTTTTCTTTTGAGATTCCCTATATTTGTAAAATTTGTCTGAAGAGGTTAGACTCATTTTGAGTTTTAGGTCGAAATAAAATTATAACAGGGTGACAGTTTGTTAAGTTTTTCATTCTTTGAAAGTTGAATATTGTTCTGTATATAATTTATTCATTGGTTATTATACATTGATCTCTCTTAGGGATTTATAAAAAATCCTTGTATAAATATATATGTTTGCACGTACAAGAGCATACAGTATGGTTGTACAGTAAAATTTCGATGATTCTAAATAGAATCATTATCACGTTACGTATAGATGTTTTCTTCCTTAGAAGTCATTCCCCTTTTACCCTAGTTACTTCCCTTTAACCCTATTTCTCTCCCTTTGATAATTCCGTTCTTAGCGAACGGGTTTCTCCATACATCGGCTACTTCCGGTTTCCTGGGACTTGGCGACTATTTAATTCTGGCACTGTCCAGAGTGGACACGTTTTACTTTCTCTTCGTTTCTACAAGACATTCATGGCACCACGGTAAGAGAAAAAGCATTCTCCTTCTTTTCCTTACAGTTAATGTGCTATTTTCGTGAAATTTGCATTACCTTACTAGACTTTCTAGTACCTTTTCTATTCTAAGCTGTTTTCCCTTTTTATTGAAGTTGCCATGCAAGATATATTGCAAGATATATTGTGTATATTATTCACTTCGTGATATACCTCCTCCCTTAGCTTTTCTACGTATTTCTATGTAAGGCCATTTTTGTATTAGTCATGACTATGTACCACATATTACATTTGAATTTATTGTGTAATTATTGTTTATTTTTTCACACACTTTCCCCTGCCGGTACCTTCGTTTCAACCCTTAGTAAGATACATTCGTCTTACGCTGCTCGTATATTTCTTAATTGTTCTACCCTGATACCGTCCCATGTTAACTAACTTTTATTCAGAATAATACTAGCTAACTTTTCACAGCCATCTTCAGTTACAATATGTCTCCGTGACCTTGGCTACTATTTCGACCCCTACACCCATCCCCTTTGTCTGTATTTGTCGCTGAGAAATTACTCCTGACTTTATGCTACGCTGCTTAGTCAGCCCTTGCCTCTTTGAGATGCCGCTGCTGCTATATTTTCTACCCATGCTGGTCAGTTACCTACCACCTTATATCTTTATTTGTTTCCCATTTGAACCCCTAGAATTTCATTTCCTTATTTGCTGTCTGTCATGTGTTTTTTTTTCCTTTTCAGGTTTTTTACTCGTTCATCATTGAATAAAGACTTGTGATTCTACCCATGGTTTTTTGTCCGTCTTTGTTGGTAGTGTTAAGCTACACGCAACGAACGCGGTCTATACATCTTGGATAGAATATAGGCCGTCATTTAGAAGGAGTAATAATCATATTACTTACTTACCAGTCATTTGTATTAACTTACATTTATACTTATATACATATGTATAATTATAAATGTAAGATAATAATATGTGTGCGTGTGTGTGTGTATATGTGTGCGTGTGTGTGTGTGCGTGTGGGTGCTTGCATATATGTGGGTGCGTTGTAAATTATTCAATAATTAATAGAACAATACATATGGTTTAACCTAATATATTCAAATTGTATAAAACTGATTTGTAATGTTACAATTAATCTAAAAGATTTCGGTAAATATACAAATAAAACTCGAATACGATATTAGAAAATGTTGGCTGAATTTGAAGTTGATCTTTTTTAAGTTGCTTTTGTATGTATACTGCACATTATTCGCACAGAAAAAATTCAAATACTGTCCTACTTATTCCTACTGCTACTGTTTGATCAAAAAGAACCAGGGAAACATCTCACCACTTCACACCTGATGGTGGCACTAAGTAGTGCAGAAAGTACTCGTGTAAGAACCTCTGATTGATTCATTCAGCAACTCCACCCTGATATAAAAAAGGTGGACAGACAATTGAAAAGTATAGAAAAGAAACTTGTAAGACAAGAATTGTCCGTTGAGTTCAACAAAACATGCATAATATATATATATATAATTCCATATAAAGCAAAAACTCAACAAGCTATCATTTGACTTATAAATTTTTTTCCACCAGGCCCTTTTTAAAAGAAACCAACACCTTCAGACAGTCAAAAGCACAATGAAGAAAATGCAAAATATACACTTATATTTTCACATACATCTGTAATACTTATAGCTGTGACAATCTTATCGTAAAAAAAAACACCAAAGGACGATTATAACAACAAAAGCTTGAAAAAATCTGATTTATATTTTGACCCATTTTTTAAAATTCCATGGGTATCATGGCGTAGGTGATATGACGTGGCATCCCATCGCCCAAAACTAAATGTAAACCACTGTGTCCCGTCATCAACACTCTCCCAAATTTTGATATGCTAGTATTGTGTGGGGTCTTCACCCACACTGTGTATCCCACTGTAGGCAGTATACCCCGCGCCTGCTGGAGGAGAGTGACGTCTACACATTTTACTCACACCTGATAAATGTAGTTCCCATTTGCCGGGGCTATGGGGGCTGATGTATCATCGTTTGGTGTTATATTGCAGAGATGCCTCCTCCACAGAACACTACTTTCTAGCAACAATGCGCTTGACGATACGATGGCATCTTTTAAACAAGTGTTTCTAACGTCTAACCGTCCAGGCTTCCGCTGTACCGAAATCTGAGCCAATGGACTGACATGTCTCACATCGTTCCACCACTTCATTGACATCAGCCTTGGATACTGCGGGATCAACTCGCCTCACGAAGTACGAAGGCTACCTTTTACGCTAGGATGTCCGTTTTCCTGATGGATATTATTTATTCGGGTAAAATCCGGCTTGTCAACGTCCGCAGAGCACGATGACTGTGTGGGCTCTGCCTCCTTCCAAATTACGTGGAACCGTCACTGCAGCACCCTGGTGAGAGAATCGGCTCGTTTTGTGCAAGACTTGACACGTCACTAGTTAGGCCCTAATTTTTGTCAATCTCCACGTGGGTGCTTATCCGACGTCTTATTAGCATCTCCGCAGTCGCTTTGTGCCCACTTTTGCCCTCCTTGTTAGTGTGTCAGAGATCTATAGGTAACATGATGAATTGGTCAACAGGTGCAGCAACGTTGTCTTCCATTTGAGAGCCTGATTTATGCCATTTAGCACCACATCCAGCTCAGCAAGACTTATATGCTGCACGTGTCCGTTCGGATGCAGCCAGCACACATCTTCGATGATGTCGCCATTAACTTCTAACACTACTCATGGGGCCAGGGAGCACATATCAACCCACAACGTTATTTCACGACAGCGCACGCACCAATTCACTCTTGCAGGGTCCTCTTGTCGAACTCTTGTCACTATTTTGGTGAGCATGCATTTTAGTAGGGTGTTGCAGGTATTGTCATCCCAACTTCTGGTCATTTCGTTTGATTGTGGCCTGAGAATTGTCGCCGCTGGTGTAAGCCATCTACATACCGGATGGTGTCCGGTGAGATTCCTACACAAAGAAAATACACTTCGACGAATAATGGTGGCAGGAACTGTTGGGATGTCGTTCTACTGAAGCATGTCTCGCTCTACCAGATGTACAAGCCCAATACGTTGGCTCCATCCTTCAGACTCTAAGGCACATGAGTCCGAAGTTTGAAAAATGCTCCTGCACTTGTCTTGTCGAGACCAGGCTTTCATCGACATAGATTTCTTCGATATATGCCGACGGGGCTTGTTTAATTGACTCATCTTAAATCAATACGATATCTTAAATCAATACGATTATCTTCTGTCACGCTAAGTTGGACACTGGATATTCTGCCAGTGTAAACAGCGCATTTTTCGTATTGTTTCTCGCCCGCTTGTCCTACTCTCAATTTAACGGTTGGGGAAGTCTCGTGTCAGATGATTTTATCTATAGCATGTGAAGCACATACAATCAGAGCGTTAACCATCGGGACCGTCACTAATCCTAGTCCACGTCTCCTGTGTAGCTGCTACTGCTTCCAGTGTCGTCCTTAAGGGTTGACCGGGAACTTGCTAACATCTGGTCAATTGACAGCTGGTCCATTCTCATTTATGCTCGTAGGATGTGCCTAACCTTGGCTGGCAGTCCCTTCGCAAAGGCGCAACTGAGAGTGCGATCGCACGCCCCTCCAAACAAAATAGCCAGCTTCTGTAGCTCTAACAGATAAACGTCAACGGATTCGGGAAGCATCGGCTGTGTTGTGAACTGTTAATACACAGAGAACTCATCTGTCGCGAAAGCAGTGCACAGGGCAGTTTTGATTTAGTTTGCATCCGCCTTTTCATCGTCTCTTAATTGCGGGTAGACGGCTAACGCCCCTCTCGTCAGTCTCAAAGCAATGACGTGCACTGACCACTTTATGTTGCACATTTTGCTGACAAGTTCTCCACCCACTCAACCATCATCCAGTACCATCAAACGGGTGAATCAGCTTTAAATTGAAACCACCGGTCATTGTATGCACCGAAATAGCTTCTTGGGTACAAGTGTAAAATCAGGTGTAACTTTACTGGGACAATTCTATGATCGGTGGTTACTCCGTCAAAAAATTGCACTTCATAGCACTGTTTATACACATCTTGTTTATTAATATATAATCTACTTGTGCTTTAGAGTTATTGGGATAGGTATATGTCCATATATATATATGGTGTTTAGGAATACAAGCTTGTTCTTAAGAGAAAACTTAGCTAGATGTTCACAGTTTCTTTGTGGGAAGTTGAAAAAACAGAATTTATTATTTTCGAATTTGCCTATTTGAGCATTCATGTCTCTTCCAATGAATCAAGACGTTGTGTTCAAGAATGTGAATATCGCTCGTTGTAAAATGTAGTGATAACCGTTTCATCCCTGACATTAGTGAGGATGTACCATGAGTCGGTTGTTGTGTGAGGGTTACCATTGAATGAGGCACATATTCTTGATTGAATTTATTCTGTTATGTGTTTAAAGCACGCGGAATTAGAAGCATTCATACCCCTCCTGTGGTGACATTGATATATATATATATATATATATATATATATATATATATATATAATATGTATATATATATAATATGTGTGTGTGTGTGTGTGTGTGTGTGAGAGAGAGAGAGAGAGAGAGAGAGAGAGAGAGAGAGAGAGAGAGAGAGAGAGAGAGTCTGTCGTTTGGTTAGAGCTGGTTTCGCCTTTGGTATCCTTGCTTCGTTTTAGATATGGTTGCTTATGTTTTATTGGGTGGAGAAGTGCATTTATTTTTAACTTTTTGTTTTGTGATGGGCTTCTACGTATTGTTTTACAGTTTTTATACGATGGAATTATTATTTTTCCGTTTTGTGATTGTTTAATGCTGTTGGGATTTCAAGGTTTTTTTTTATTGTTTGATCCAGTAACTTGGCTTTCGAAGTTATTTCAGAGATGTTCTTTTCGCAGAATTTTTGTATCGTTCATGAAATCCAGAGTAAACGGCCTGATTTATTCGTACCAGGCTGATTGAAAAACTTAATTGTGGTTACCGATTGAAGGGTAAAGTTCGCATTTATGCACGTTTATAGTGTGACTCGTATTTCATGATCTTTTCAATTTTTTCAGTCACATTGACTGGAGTTCTGTTTTGTTTGGGTTGTTTGGGATTGTGGTGTCAAGTATTGTTTTCTGGGAAAGGTATGTTCTTTTCCCTTGTCTAGTTTCCATAAGACAAGACAAGTGGGATTCTTTCATTTAACTTTTTGAAATTTAAAGACAACGTACTGACCAATCGTCAACCAAATAACATCAAGGAAATGATAGGAAGCAACAACAGACTAAATTATCAAATACACAATGAGAACCCACAATTAAATACTTTAATTTATTGCCAACCATGTAGCAATAAGAATAGTCTATGCCAGAAATGCGTAAAATCAAACAACTAATTCAGTAGCTTCACAACTAAAACGACTTTAAAAATTTACCTCGAATCAAGATGCAAAAGCAATATATATATATATATATATATATATCTTTTCGAGTTTTCTGGCCAACTTTTTAATGGTTGGGTGGAATTCGTGTATAAGTCCACCAAAGTTTAGGTCCCGAGTTCTTTCGGCACTTCGAAGTGCCATCATCAGGGGTGACGTGTTCCAGTTTTTTAAAATTATATTAATGTGGTGGCTGGAAGGAGAATAACTGATGAGAATGCTGCCCAAACACTCACACACACACACACAGACACACACACACACACACACACACACACACACGCACACACACACCGCTTCGGCGCAAAGCTAGTCTCACTTGTTTATATAAGTTAGAGACCTATTGTGAGTTTATTTCCGGTTTAGGAAATATAGCGATTATTCTGCCTTCTATTCTTGGCAGCTGCTTGTGGACCCATCGGTAAGAGACTTGACGAGCGAAAGTTCGTTCGGATCTCGAACCCGACCAGAGGTAGCTGCTGAAAAATAAGTATAGCTGCACTGATGAGGTGTAAACCCCGAAACGCGCGTCTGTAGATTGCTTTATATATATATATATATATATATATATATATATATATATATATATATATAAAGAGAGAGGGGGAGGAGAGAAAGAGAAATAGAGAAATAGTGACAGAAAGAGAGTACTCTACATAGCTTTCATCGACCTAATGAAAGCTTTCGACCTTGTGAACAAAAGTGGCCTCTTCCAGTTGGTTGAATAGCATGCTCCCAAATCCTCCTGCATTCTTAAGACCTTTAACATGCAAGGCAACATCCACTTCGGACCTCTTCAGCATCTGCCGTGATGTCAAGCAGGCATGCGTGTTGACATCTACTCTGTTTGCGATCTTATATTCTCCCTTCTGCGCCAAGGTTTAGGTACAACAACTGAAGGAGTCCACCTTCGCACAAGGATAGATTATAACTTGACCGTCTGAATGCGTAAACTAAGTTCAGGCCATTTATCATCCAGGGCTTGTTGTTGGTAGGAGCACTTGTAAAACTCATAGATCATTTCACCCAAGACTGTCAGAACTTCCACTTGACCATCAGTCTAAACAAAACCAATACGATGAGCCAGGTAACTGAAAATCCCTCCTCCATCACCATCAACAACTACACTCTGGAAGCCGTAAACACTTTCACCTATCTATGGTCCACCATCCCCGATGTGACCTGATTTAGGTTTTGAAATTAGAAGAAAGAAAGAAAGAAAGAAAAAAAAACGGAAATATAATTCGCCGGCTGACAAACAGATGGGCGATCCGGCAATGACCCCGACCGGGCAGTCGAGGCGATGATGGCCGGTAGTAAAATCTCAAGTAGGTCGGAACTCCCAGAAGCGAGAGAAGCCGTTCCTAGACAAGTCTTTGATGTAATCGGACTTGAGTCTCATGGAAAAAGATAAATCCTGTTTTATAGATTACCGGAAAATGAAGAAACCGGAATTAAAGAGAATCTATTGTTTTTATGTTTCCTTAACACTTAAGAATGGAGATAACTCTTGTTGAAAATCGAAATTAAAGAAAGTCGAATGTATTTAAAAAAAACATTCAAGTGGCCGGAAGAGATGGCACCCAGATTGGTGAGCGGAAGTAAATTTGATTGGCTGGTTGGAAACAAGAGGGGGGCGGTTACCCTGCTTGAGTGGGAGGAGCAGAAAAATTCCCAATGTCTTCATGCCGGCCGGAAATAAAATTGTTCCGATCGGAATGTTATTTAACTCAGACGTTTTTGGCTTGAGGGCAGATTAAGCCACGCTGCGCTTGAAAGAGGACTTTGTGATTGCTTGAGGATCACATGCGCTGACCGGGCTAGCTGACAAGATTAACACAATACTGAGAGCCGAGAGTAACTGACTTCAGCTAAGACCATTTTGAAAACTTAGTTAACTTACGAACTGTTTTGCACAATACTTTGCAGAAGACCAGAAGTATTTAATTACGGGCACATCACTCCCACAAACCTTGAGAAGTAATTATTTGTATTCCTGTATTTTTGAATATAAATGTTGTTGAATTTGAAGAAGAAAAAGAGTCGTTATTCTTTTTTGTGTGTGACCAATCGGACGCCATTAACCTCGGAAATCAGTTTCTATAGCAGATTTCTAGTCGTTTGAGATCTTAGCACAACGTGGGGCATTCGGCTAGACTTCCAGCAAATATAAATACCCTGCAATCCATGGTTGATGCAGAAAATCCGATCTTGACGGCCAATTTCGGAGATTCTGTGAGCCCATTAGCTTGGTAGCGACCGATGGGTTATACCGACACTTGATGCTGAACTCAGTGGTCGCATCGGAAAAGTTATCTCAACTTTTCGGAAGCTCAAAGTGAGTGTGGGACAACAGCATGCTCACTGTTCATACAAGGGTGCAAGTGTATAGGGTTTGTCTCATAAGCACTCTCTTATATGGCAGCGAAACCTGGACACCCTACTTCCACCAAGAGCAGTGGCTAAATAACTTCTAACTTCGCTGATTCAAACGTATACTGGGCATTACCTGGAGGGACAGGATCACTAACTAGTTTGTGCTCTTTACTGAGGCAGTGCCGTATCCGCTGTCTGGGTCATGTCCACCGGATGGACGATGGACGAATTACAAAGGACATCCTTATACAGAACTATCATCTGGCAAGAAACAAATAGGTGGCCCTCAGCTGCAATTTACGGATAGAATGATTAAGAAAATTAAGGATTCCTTAATCATTCTATTGTAGACTTTCTGGAAGTAACAATACGTAAAACCTATCTTTATAATTCATTAACATCTGACTGAAATTTCATCGAACTTTTTACTATTAATAATTTTTGTCTAAAGCCAAACTTTCTTTAATTATTACTTTGTTTGTTTCAGTTGAAATTGATAGCTTATCTATGTTAATTGTCTAGTTTTTTACAAAAATGTTTAGAATTAATACCGTCTCCTGTCTCATTGACTTTAGCAAAAAGCGGATAGTTTTTTTAGACTAAAAGAACGTAGACTGAGAAAGTTTTCTAAATTTAAATGGGACGGGGCAATTGGACTTTAACTAAGTTAAAATTTAGAAGAAGCCAGTTGTCCCCCTTTTTTCCTGGAGAACAGTTTAAGGCAGTACTCTACATGCAATACGAGTGTGAAAAACCGAAATTCATGGGCAGCACCGTGGTGGATGTGTGATTCGGCGGATAAAACCAACATGAGCTAACGGTTTTTCTCACAAGATGCTGGGCAGCCAGGATCAATAAGTTCAGTTAGGAAACTACTGCTCCTAATCTGTAAGCCTGGCGTCTATTGATGAATTAACAAAACAGCCACTGAAGGTATTGATGACACCGATCCAACTTAAACTATGATAGTACTGAAAGACAGGAAATCACGCAGCATCATTAGATCGCTAAAAACGATAACCCAACTACCAGAGCTAACGGCGTCTGCAGCCAATAAAAATATAAACATCCTATGCGTATAAGAACATAGATTTGATCATAGTAAATTAGAATTAATGTTAAAGAATCAGATAATGGCTGAATGTTTGTGTCTGCATATGCCTGGAAAAACTCCCTTAATGCCACCATAGGGGGTGTAGGAATGCTACTCATCCCACGAGCTCTAAAATCGCTAAACAGTATAGAAAAATACAACCGAAAATCATTAGTACCACGTTCAATAGGAATCCCTGCATGACTGTAGTCTCGTGGTATAGCCCCACGGAATTAAATGACTTGCTACAGGTCCACAAGTATCCTCACCCAACGGCTGAAGATTTGCTTTGCAAAATTTAATGGTGGTAATATTTTTTCAAAGATTGATAAGACGCACATCTTTCAAGTGGAAGTGAGAAAAGAAAGTAATAAAATCCTGACTATTCACACACAAAGGCTTGATTTTACATTTGCAGGAACTGTGAATTATTTGCAGAATTCTTTCTCGATAACAGACCTTTATGCTTAAATACCAAATTGCAAAAACAAAAGGGCAAACTATGAACCTATCTACTTCTTTCAAGGAGTATTCTTCGATCACAGAATAGTAACAGAAAAGTTACGCCCAAGTCTACGTATTTACAAAATGAAAACTAGTAAATCGGTACGATACTGCTGGGCCTTACTTGGGAACAACGACATAAGCAACCGCTACTCGATAGCAGTAAGAAATAAGTTCGATATCCACCAGGAGACATCTGTAAGGTAGACTGCAGATGAGGAATACGAAATTTTTGTCAGTACCCACCTAGAAGCAGAAGTGCGTACTGGCCAAACTAAAAGCCAAACACACTGTTCACTTGGAGACAGAAGCAGTTAGAGAAAAGACAAAAGATATCAAGGTAATAAAACAAACCCAACAAACACCAACACATACAACCTTAAGAATACCTAGCTAAAACATACAAAAAAGAACAAATAGAATACATTCAGGTGCAAATAAATAAAATCAGACATTCAGTAGAAGACAGACAGTCGCGATTAGCATGGCAAACTGTAAATGAAAGATAGACTTCAGAAGTGGAGAAAACACTTTCAGACACCAAAGAAATCGTAAATGACCAATTAGACATCAAACTAGGAAACCTTACGACAAATAACTTAACAAAGTCCTAAAAAACATAAAGGTAGAAAAAAATTAGGCCTCAACAAAATACCCCCTGGGGTATGGAATATGAAGAAATTCGATGACATTCTACTTATGCTATGCAATGCCGTATATAAGCAAAATTGAATTGACAAATTGACGAAATGCTGCATCATCCAATCCCCAAAAAGGGGACTTATGAATCGCTAAGAACTACAGAGTCAAATCTGTTACCGCAATAGCCGCTAAGATATACAATACCCTCCTTCGTAATCGTATCCGACCCCAAATAGAGAAAAACCTGAGGAAAAACCAAAACGGATTCCGTAAGAATCGATCCATTACCTCTCAGATCATCACTGTTTGTCGAATCATTGTGGGCGTTCAAGCAAAGAAGCTTGAGGCAACGCTACAATTTATAGATTTCTCCTAGGCAATTAACTCCATACACAGAGGAAAAATGGAGCAAATACTGCTAGCTTACTGCTCCAATGCAACATTTACCGCGAAATGATACGCTCATCTGATGGTGATACATACGTCTTTGACATAGTGGCCGGAGTCCTACAAGGAGATAGCCTAACACCATATCATCATCAGCACGGATATCCATGACAATCTCTCTACCACCGTCCCTATCACTCATTGTTCTCAGGGGGTCCTCTGCGTAATTTGCCGTCGAGAGTGGAGACATGAACTCAGTTTTATCGGAGTTTACGTATAGGCCGATGTTCCATTCTGCCTCTTCTATGCTGTGTAACAGGGATTCGGCTTGTACAGATGTATTTGCGATATGTGCAAGATCATCAGCATAGACCGCATCCGTAATAGTCTGTGCAGGATATCGCCTGCTTCTTGCTTTTTTTTTTTTTAGTTTGAGGCCTTTTTCTTTCATGGGATCTAATAATGTTCAGAGTACATAGTCTAGGCATATTACAATATCTGGCGCTAACGTATCTCCTTGTAGATCACCAACAACAATGTCAAGGAAATCCTTGTCGCCATCAGGTGATTGTACCATTGATTTAATATTTTGGTAGAACGTCATTATGGCGTTTCCTTGGGGAGGACGTATGCTAGCCGTATTTGCTCCATTTTCTCTCTGTGTATAGAGTCAAATATTTTGTAGCAATCTACAAATAGTAGGGTTGCCTCGAGATTCTTTACTCGAATCCTTTCTATGATTCGACGAATAATCAGGGTCTGAGTGGTTGTAGATCGATTTCTGCGGAATCCGTTTTGATTTTTTCTAAGGATTTTCTCTATTTCGGATCGGATGCAATTAAGAAGGGCATTATATATCTTAGCAGCTATGGCAGTAAGAGTTATGCCTCTATAGTTCTTCGCGATTTCTAGGTCCCTTTTTTTGGGAAATGGGAGGATGCAACTATTTGTCCATTTTTCTATCGAATTTTGTCCGTATACAGCATTACATAATCTAAACAGTATATCAGCAAATTTCCTTACTTTCCAGATCGCATGAATATTTCGTCGTGGCCGGCAGCCTTTGTATTTTTAAGCTATATGAGTACTTCATTAAGTTCTCCTATCGTAAAGTCTCTTAACTTAATGTCTAGTTGGTTATTCGTTATTTTTTGTATGTCATTTTCTAAGTGATTAGAAAGTTCCTTTCAGTTTCTGGAAGTGGTCTTTCTATTTTTGTAGTCTATCTTTTTGGCTGGTTGCCTTTAGTTTTGATGTAGAGCTATTTTTCCTACCTCTAACATTTACAGTTTGCCATGCTAATCGCGACTGTCCGTCTTCTACTGCCTGTCTGATTTTATTTATTTGTTCCTGAATCTAACTATTCTTTTTTGTATATTCCAGTTAGTTCTATCTGGGATTTTTCTTTGTTGGTGTTAGTTATTGTGTTGGGATGCTTTTTAATATCGCTCCTCTTTACTCTAACTGCTTCTGTTTCCCAGTGTTAGTTTTTTTTGGTCGGTATGCATACTGCTGCAGCTTCTAGGTGGGCACTGGCAAAATTTTCGTATTCCGCATTTGGAGTGTGCATTGCTGGTGTCTCCCGGATGATGTCGAACTTATTTCTTACTGTTACAGAGTAGCGATCGCATATATCACTGTTAGTAAGTGTGGATCAGTCCTATCGTACAGATTTACTGGTTTGCCCTTTGTTTCCACGTACACTTTTCTGTAATCGGAGGATAATCCCTCGAATGATGAGTATGCCTCACAGTTCATGGCGCTGTTTATCCATTTTTTATTTATTAGGATGTAGTCTAGTTGCACCTTTGTTTCTATTTGGGTAGGTGTATGTCCATAATTTGCCCATTCGTTTTTGGTATTTAGTGTTTAGATATACAAGCCGGTTTTCAAGGATGGACTCGACCATTCCGATTTGGGGTGTCGTTTAGGCAAAATTTATTGTTTTCTTTTATGCCTATCTGTACATTTATGTATCCCTCAATGATAAGTACATTGTGTTTGGGAGTGTGTCTGCAGAGGGAGAATAGCTCGTTGTAAAACGTTTCGATGTCCGTTTCAATGCTGGTGTTTGTGGGACTGTAATACAAGACTACAGTCATGCAGGGATTGCCATTAAACGTAGTACTCGTAATTCTCGGCTGAATTCTTTCTATGCTGTTTTAGTGCTCGAGAAGTTAGAGGCATTCTTACACCCCCTATAGTAGTATTAATGGTGTTTTTCCATGCAGATGCTGATATAAATATCCAGCCATTACCGGATTCATGGTATTTTATTTCTAGATCGCTGTTAGATGTTCAAATCTATGTTCTTGTGCATATAGGATGTCTATAGTTTTTTTCGGTTGCAGACGCAGTTAACTAGTGTAGTTGGCTTATCGTTCCTAGCGTTTGAACGTTAAATGTTGCTATGTTAAGAGTTTTTTTTGCATCTAAGTAGATTTGTATTGTATTTAGTTTCTGTGGCTGTATTTTCAGATATTGTGGTGAGAACGGTGGCTTTAGTAGTGTGTGTGTGCGGTTTGTTTGTGCTGAGAGTTATGTGTTTTGTGGGTGAGATGTTGTTGGGGCTCTGTAGCTTATTTTTCGAACACTGGGCCAGAGAGCTCGAGCCTCAGCAGAACGCGCATACTTTGTTTTGTCAACTGGGAGTGCGATCCTGTATGATTTTTCGATATTGCGTACTGTCATAGGGATTTTGGTTGTTTCGATGTTATCTATATCTATCGGTGGCTGTTTTGTTGACTCATCAATAGGCGCTAGTCTTAGAGATGGGGAGCAGTAGTTTCCTTACTGAACTGTTTGATCCTGGCCGTTCACCCATTTAACCCGTTTAGGGTTCCTCCGTCCAGCATCCTATGAGCAACGCCATTGTTCCATTTTGGGTTCTTCTGTCGTCTCACATCCATCACGTGCTTTAATGGCACGTGCATTTCTGCACAAAAATCTAGCGCAAAAGGTTGGGGGAGCCAGGTTAAGTAATCAAAGTTTAAACTTAGTTTAACTCCACGAGTACTTTACAATGTTGCAATATATGAATATGAAGCAATTGTCCTTCAGTCTATGTATTTTTCTTTTAATTCACATTTTCTACGTACGAAATAGGCTTTTAAATAAACTATCCTAAATATTAATTAAAATAAAAGGAAGGGGGAATAGAATTTACAATTTTTTTTCATTTTTCTTTTGTGCTACATAAATTTTGATTTAATTTTTGACTATTTTTCTGGATAATCTTTGGAAGGGCAATAAAAATACTGCTCCGTCTTGCTCGGTCACGTGGAGAATTTGTCAGCTACTATTTTTTACTTATTGCTATTATACAGAAATAGCATTTTTAAGTGCTTAACGGTGAGTAGAAGGGGGAATAAAATATACAGGTTTTTTGTTTTGTTTTTAGTGATACATCTCCTAAATATTAATTAATAAAGACATTTCTAAATTAAAAGACATCAATAAAACGAAACAATTAAAAATTTAAATCCACATACCATGACAGAGATTTTAGGGAAAATTTTCATTTCATTTTTTGCTATTGTTCTTGATAATTTTTGGAACAGCAATAAAAGTACAGCAAGTTAGAAGGTAGTAACAGACATTGTCTCCATTTCGCTATTATAGAGAAATAGCATTTCTAACTATTTTTTAATAGGCTTTACAGTTTGTATTTTTTTGGTTTGTGGTACATTTTCTAAATATATATTAATAAAGACATTTCTAAACGTCTAAACACGAAACAATAACCAAATTAAATCCACATACCTTGACAGAGATTTTGGAGAAAATTTTCATTTTAGTTTTGACTATTTTTCTTGATAATTTTTGGAACGGCAATAAAAGTACTAGTGTATAATAGCAATAAGTAAAAGATGGTAACTGACAAAAATCTCCACGTGCCCCAACGAAACAAAGACACTGCCTGGTACTACCTTCTAACTAGCAGTACTTTTATTGCCGTTCTAAAAATTATCCAGAAAGCACCATATATATTCATAATTTGCCTAGATTATATACTTCGTATATCCCTAGATCCCATAAAAAAAAAGGCCATAAACGCAGGCCATATTTCGCATAGACAATTACGGATGCGGACTACGCAGATAACCTAGCGCTTCCTGCAAATACACCTGCACAAGCCGAATCCTTACTACATAGACTAGAGAAGGTAGCGCGGAACATTGGCCTTAACGTGAATTCCGATAAGACAGAGTACACATGGTTTAAAACAAAGGAGACACGAAGCCGAACTCAATGTTTGGCGAAATATATCTCCTACATACACTTGACTGAGTGTTGTTCCTTTGTTCCACATTTCTCCCTCGACACACACACACACAATTTTCATAAATTAACAGACATGAAATAATAATTGAACAGATTGTTAGTGTTCGTTATTCATCTTTCCAATATATTTTCTCCCATTTTGTTGGATTTTTCTTAATCTGTTATTTTCTTCACACACACACACACACACACACACACACATACACACACACACACACATACACACACGCGTGCGCGAGCACGCGCGTATATATATATTGTTAATAACATAACACGTATCTTTAAGGCGTAATAGAGATTCCAAAAGATACGTATTTCAAAGTTAACTGACCCGAAAACATGTAAATATTTTAAATAACATAACTGGGGTATTATATTTTTTATTCATCTATATATCAACACTGAAAATTTCATTGAAATCGGTTAATTCCCCGATTTTTAGTATTTTTTCTTTCGGCGGGGTGACATACGATGGTGGAATTTAGGTCCGTTAAGTTCGATTTAAATATATATATATATTCAAAATATTCATTTGATATTTACGATATATATATATATATATATATATATATATATATATATATATATATATATATATATATATAGTGTGTGTGTGTGTGTGTTCGGGATGAATTTGAAAGTTTCATATGGAAAACTAGAAAATTTTATGCATTGTAAAGAAATTCAATAGGCACGGAAATTACACTACTTTCACTCAAAATAACCACAATTAGCGTCGATCGCAGCCTCAATGCTGCTTCAGAACTTGGAGTAAGCTGATGCTACAGTTTCACTGGGAAGGGTCACAAAACTACCTTAATTCTGTCTATTAACAGGGCTTTTATAGTACTGGAACGGCGATTGTTGTCTTTCACAACAACGCTACATACATAATAATACATGAGTTTGAGATCTGGGGAGTTTGGAGGCCAAACAGTTGGACTGATGTAGTCGTAAAAATTCGCTGACAACCATTTTTTAGTTTTCCCAGAGGTGTGGCAGGGGGCCGAATCCTGCTATCATACATATGGCCTAACATTGGCTACCCTTGTTATCCTGGACTTGATTACAGTGTTTAGCAACTCCATGTAGGCATCTGAGGGTCCTCCAACACTTTTTACTGCCGATTTTCGAGAATTATGCTGTACAAACGCAATCAGATCATTTGTTATGTTGTTTTCTTCTATCCACAGCCTCGTAGTCTCCATTGCAATTCTCCAGTTCATGCCGGATTGTTTTTACAGTATTCAGGGAGCATTGGTCAGCAACCATAATCTCCTTATTTTGATGGCCGAAGCAGATCATCATAATAAAAGTTATTCTCTTCCATGATTCAGAGAGTTCGAAGGCCAAACATTGGGAGTGGTGTAGTGGTAAAAATTCGCCGACAACCATTTGTGACTTGTCCCAGAGGTGTGGCAGGTGGCCGAATCCTGCTGCCATACATTAACTACCCTTATTATCCAGGGCTTGACTACAGTATTTATCAACTCCATGTAGGCATTTGAATTCAACCTCATACCATCTCCGAAAAAAATGCGGAAGCAT
Source organism: Doryteuthis pealeii (assembly GCA_023376005.1). Classification (NCBI taxonomy): domain Eukaryota; kingdom Metazoa; phylum Mollusca; class Cephalopoda; order Myopsida; family Loliginidae; genus Doryteuthis; species Doryteuthis pealeii. Next base: position 38,607,849 of record CM042146.1, on the reverse strand, counting down.
CACTTCATCATCAGAGGACACACATCCGAAAATCATCCTAGTTTGGGGTAATTTAGTTTGCGTGACATGATGAGAGCCCTTCGGACTATATGCAAGCCATCTGTTATTCTGCGTGTTGTGCTTTTGATCTTGGCAAAAGTTTTTCTCATCGGAAAAGAACCAGATTGTTTGTGGTTTAGCAGGATGTTTAATCAGGATGTCTCAGAAGTTTCCTTGCCTTTGTCACGGGCCTTTTCTGTGAGCAGATGACCTTTGCAATGCTTGTATGAGTAGTAGCGAAGGTCTTCATTGAGTGCACGCTTCATGGTAGAGACTGAAACATTCAATTCATGCGACAAAGCCCGAATTCCAATGCCAGGGTCTCCCAACACTTTTTTTTGCAGATTTTTGAGGAATATCGCTGTACGAACGCAATCAGATCGTCTGTTATGTTGTTTTCTTCTAGCCACAGCCTCGTAGTTTTTACTGCAATTCTCCAGTTCATGTCCGATTGTTTTTACAGTGTTCAGGGAGCATTGGGCAGCATACATAATCTCCTTATTTTGATGGCCGGCACAGATCATCATGATACAGGTTATTCTCTTCCATAAGTCAGGTGGGTTCCTGTCATCCATTCTATCTGTCATCACGTATATGAATGAAAAAGGGTCCAGGCTTTAAGATGATGCGTAGTGTGCATCAATACCTCCAAACTACGGAGTAAAATAACCAAATATAAATATGTCAAATTAATCCCGAACACCCTGTATATCTAAAATTCATAATATTCATTTAATGTTTATTATATATATATATATATCAGTCATCCACAGGCACGTGTTTCGAAGTTTACTTCTCATCAGTGAGGCTTGACTTTTTAACACCTACCTCTAGCCGGGATCAAAACCCGATAGAATTTTCGTCTGCCAAGTTCCTTACCCTTGCGGCCATATATTATTATTATTATTATTATTATTATTATTATAGTGTGTACATAAATTACCTACTCGAGTTTCATCATAATGATCTTCAGGGTTAAATCCACTGAATTAATCAAGGTATTAATTAATTACAGTTAATTGCGGGAGTTCACGTTGTAATTATGCCCGCTGAAAACAGTTTCGCAGTTACTAAACGCTGTTGCGTCATTTTGAAATGTTCTCAAAATGACGCAAACTCGTGTAGGTTATTTCTGTACACACTATAATAATACATCCTCTCTACTTACGTATTGAGCACTTTATATTTGGTATAACGCTGACTTATCTGAGTAACACTTATACCAACCAAATATTGAGACCAACCCAATATTTTCACCGGTAAGTCATTCCTTTTCAATATATATATATATATATATATATTGAATAGTATTATTGTATTAATATTAGATAAATCTACAAATAAAATGCTATTTGTGTATACAAAAGAAATGTTTTGAATGTCTTCGAATTCTGTTAATAACATATCCTTCAGTCGCCAGCCACCCAATCTGTGGGCGTAGAATACGCTGAATACACCTAAAAAGATGTAACCCCACTCCCCAAAAATTGTGTTCCTAAGTGGGACACTGAATAGTAGGCGCCTGATAGTGAGGCTACAACACTGGAGATCTGTGTAGTGTGAAGTTTGCCTTTACTCCCATTTCAACCCTGACCTAGAGAGTTAGTACCTGTTAGAATCCCACCTATGCATCAAATAAATCTTTCCAAACTATACCTATTCGATGCAGAGAAAAACTGCTATGAAACAACTGCAAAAGAAAATTTACTACGAACGCGATTCCAACACCTCTTGACATGAAATAACCCTAGACAAGATGGCATGTCGTTAAAATCAATCAATCAATCAATTAATTCAATAAACAAGTAACATCGCCAAATACCGTAATATGTCTGGGGTGAGGAAGCAGTAACATTATTCACAGTATGATAACGTAACCATTTTGGAAGAAGAATGGTGAAACACAGGTCTATGCGGAACCACTTCCTCCAGTGCCTGATATAACAGATAGGGTTGGAAAAAACACACGCATACATTTTGAGATCCTTTAAAAGATTTTTTACTGATCCCACTTTAATCGGCATATGACCTGCTCCCATCAAAGCGGTCTTTGTCTTTAAATAGAAGGCAGGAAAATATAAGTCTTTCTGAGAAGATTAGAAGTTAGTTCAGCTCAAGAGTTTTAACGACGAATTGATCCATGGAATTTTTCTTCTTCTTGAAAGCGAAAATGTAAAGTAAAATAAAATAGGCCTCTTTCTTTCACTTTCCACTGTTTTCTATATTAGATCTCTCATAATTTTGTTCTTTCGTTAAATTTCTTTCTTTTCTCTCATTTGTTATAATTCCTTTTCTTAGTAGTTGTCTTGCCTCTTCTCGATATGCCTACAGCATTTTTGTTTTCTATTTCAGTTTTTTCTTTAATCTTTCTTTCTTTCATTCTTATTTCTTTCTTATTTCTAATTACTTTTCCTTCTTTCTTTTATTCTTTGTTGTACACTGTCGATTCTGTTTTTGTTCGTTTATTCCTTTTGCACTTTGTTACAGTGCTTAATTTTATCTAATTATTTGTTTCTTTTACTTTCTATTTCATTTCATAAACATGAAATCGATAGATAGATAAATATATAGATAGATAGATGTAAATAAACTGAAATAGAAGAATACGATCATACTGAGATAGATATGAGGTTAAGTAAACAGACAATGTTTTATTTTTCTTATATGGCCATAAGCCTACAATTTTTGGAGGATATGTACTTAATTGAAGTCATACCTAATTTTGAAAATTAATTAGTTAATAATTAAGGAATTTAGGCGGGCATATATGTTCAAATGTAAGGCTCAGATAGATAGATAGATTGTCTGTCTTGTCATCTTTTTCTTTTCTTTTCAATTACTCTCTCCCTTTATCCCTCTTATTTTTTAAAAGTATTTCTCATGCTTACATCTTAGTTTTTCTTCATGCTTCATTTACTTTAGCTTTGATTTTCCTTTCTGTCATTCCTTCTTTTCATTTTGCTTCTTTTTAATTCCTTATTTTATTTCTTAACGCACTAGTTTTCTTTCTTCATTTCCTAACCTAAGGACAGGTCAAATGGAGAATAGATGTATCGTAGTGTCTCTGCACGGCACCAAATCACGCATATGTTACGTTGTGTGGTCTTCACAACTGCAGAACTGAAGAGGACGATGCTGCTTTCGACCAGGGACTTTGATATGGTTGGCTTTTGTTTTACCAACACGAATTTCACGGCGCCAAGTCGCGTATATATTACGTGGCCTCTCTGCACACAACTGTACTGGCCACTGGTCACTGAGGAGGCGTTTGCGAGAATGTATGCAAGAATACGCGAGGCGACACCTTCGTTCCTTTCTTTGTACGAGTGCAACACTGGGGTCGGTTTATCAATATGAACTTCTAGTAGCAGCGGTCATCAGCCTTCAACCTAAAAGGCAGAGATACCCCTCTTTTCGTCCTGGGGTCGGCAGATATCACATTACAGTGATAGGGGCGAGTCCTACTATTTGTTTACATTTAGTGGCTGGACTGCGTCCATTCATGAAATCTCTTCATAGGGTTTTTTCGTAGTAAGAAAATTATATTAACAAAACTGCTTTGCTTTTCCAAATTATTTATTCAGCTTCTTATTCTTGAGAGTTGAGGAGGTCTTATTATATATTAAGTTCGGCTTTATTAATCTTCTTCGGGTATAATTAGTTTTAGATCGTCCAGTTGATAAGTTCAAAAATATTAAGTTCGATGTTCTACAAATCAGCGACACCAAATTCCACTCGCTGCCCGACTGACTTCGTCCAAACCGCGGCCCAAACTGATTCCGTGCGGTCTCTCGGCTCCAACTAACTGACTTTCTCAATCCAGGACAGGTTGCTTAAATATGTTCTGGCCAAGAATTCTCTAGAAAAAGTCCGTTGTGGAATCTTTTTTCAACTTCTAACAAGTTTGGGAACCTTCGAACACATGTTACCCTAAACCGTTTTGTCAGTCAGACCAAAGAAATACATGACTCATAGGTGCCGAAAAGTCTGGATTTTACAACCAATAACCGTTTGAATCACCTTCCTACTGTTTTATTACTAGATAATAATTGTCATTTATCATTTTCTTTCGCCCTGCTTAGAGGCCACCCGCCTAAAGTATCTAATTACGTTACAATAGAAAACAAATAATAAAGCTTCTTTATTTTAAACTAGCAGCGGCTACCTGGCAAAGTCCGGGTAGAGGAGATTACTACTGAATAGCGAATTAGATCATCGCAGGGTGACCCATAAACATCACCACGTAAAAAGATCTTATTATCCGGCCTGGTGGGAGGTCAGGGAATTTTCTTATCGTCAGAGTATAGGGAATGACATCACATAATGATATAGTAAGAAATGTTAATTAAATGATTAACTATATTTTTAAATAAAATATAAATGACGCGATTTGCTAAATTTTAAATTAATAATTCAAAGCAAAAAAAAAAAAAAGAAATAAAGAACAAAAATGATAATAAATTAAATAAAGTAATCAAATTAATATAAAACGATAAATAATCTTAAGAAATATAACATTATTAATTCAAAGAGTAGCCGATCGAATATCAAATTATTATAGTATACTTATACTATAAATTTGATAACAATTTGATAAAAATAATATACTATACTAAGTATAAAGTGAAGGAATCATATGCATGTAGGGAGATCATAAGATGGTAATATTTTATTATAAAATAAAATATGAAATAAAGGGAATACGAAGGCCTTTTCAACCGGTTCTTTTTCAAGTATAAACACCGGCGACGAATAAAAGTCAGATTGTATGAGAAATATTTTTATAAGAACAAATGGAGGTGAGCCAGAAGGGGACAACAAAAAGAAAAAAAGAAAAAGGGGGATATATATATGAACCCTCAGGTCGAAACAGGGTTGGAGATGTCTCCCAACAAGTAAAGGGAGTGTTTGGGTTTTTGTCTGCACAAAATGGGGCGAATGAATGAAATATAAGCAGCTTCAAGAATGGTTAGGTGCTGCTTAGACCTAGCTCTGTGCAAGACGGAGAAACACTCGTCGGTATAATCGGCCTTACAAGCATTTATAGATATCAAGTGTTCGGCTATAGTCGAATCATATGCTTGGGAATGCCCGGATGTGTTATTAGCAATGGCGTTGCGAAGTGAAGTAAAACTATTATTAGCGATGCTTTGAAGAACATTCAATGAACTTAATAATTTACATCCTTCCTTATCCTTTACCATGGAGGCTGAAAATAATAATAAACTGCCTTTTTTTGGATGTATTAGTAGAAAAGAATTGGTCGACTTTCGTAACTAGCATTTACAGAAAGCCTACATTCACTGAGCCCTATTTAAGTTGGGATGCCTTTGCCCTAAATCGAGGAAAATTACGGGCCCTTAAAATATATTCCGCAATAAAATCGAGAGTGAATTTGAACAAATTAGAAATTTGTTTTTGAATAATGGGTACCCAGATGAGGTCATTACTAAAACAATTAATCTAACTGTAAACAAGTTTAGAAACAATAAGCCTTTCGGCCCATCTAAATGTCCTGTTTACGTTAGACTCCCATGGATTGGCTCTACAAGCCAGACCATTGCTAATAAGATCTCCTCCTCGGTCATGCGTTGCTACAATGCAGTGAAGGTGTGTACCATCGTCCAACAAAGCAATCTCATTTATAAGTTTAAATGCCGATGTAATTCGGTATACATTGGCCGTACATCCCAGCGACTTGAAATTAGAATAAAACAGCATGTTTCACGTACACTTCGCAACGCCATTGCTAATAATACATTCTCAAGCATATGATTCGGCTATAGCCGAACACTTGATATCTATAAATGATTGTAGGGCTGACTATACCGATGAGTGTTTCTCTGTCTTGCACAGAGCTAGGTCTAAGCAGCACCTAACCATTCATGAAGCTGCTTATACTTCATTCTTTCGTCCCATTCTGTGCAGACAAAAACCCAAACACCCCCTTTACTTGTTGGGAGACATCTCCAACCCTGTTTCGACCTGAGGGTTCATATATATATCCCCCCTTTTCTTTTTTTCTTTTTTTCCCCCCCTCTGGCTCACCTCCATTTGTTCTTAAAGAATATTTCTTATACAATCTGACTTTTATTCGTCGCCGGTGTTTATACTTGAAAAAGAACCGGTTGAAAAGGCCTTCGTATTCCCTTTATTTTATTTTATATTTTATTTTATAATAAAATATTACCATCTTATAACTGTATGATCGCCCTACATACATATGATTCCTCTACTTTTAGTATTAGATAAGTTCTCCTGTACCAAAAATCTATTTATACTAAGTATGGTATATTATTTTTTTAAATCGAAACGTGCACTGACTTGAAAACATTAAGAAAAGAAAAGAAAACTAAATTTAAAAAAAATGATACATACTTTTTTAAAAAGAGTTTTGAATGTTAAGTATCAAATTACAGTTCTGATTTTGGTATAAATACAGAATAGCGCGCAAATATCATTAGAGTCGTATTTTACGAATAAATAACATTAGATTACGGAAACTCCCGAAGGAGCCCAATTCTAACCCACTTAGTCGCGTGTCTCAAAGTTTTCAGGCATTTCCGTGAAATGTATTAGTTAATCTAATGGTATTGTCTCTTGCGCACTATTCTACATTAGTATCATGAGTTTATTTGTATTTCTAATATTAAAATAAATAAACATAAAAAATTAAAAGACGGTTTGTTAATGTTTACATTGGCGAACGACGGAAAATCGACCTTACATATTACATAACTATGTAATAATAAAATTTGAAAAGAATAGTGTTCAGGCATGAAACCTCTGTGGAAAATTAATGTTTCCTATTTAAAATATTAAATGCAAAAAAAAAAAAAATAAAATACAAACATCTTTTTGGAAAAAAATTGTATTTGTTTAAAACTTAAATAAATTCAAGAGTAGTTGGGGGAGATAATCCATTGGTAATACTGCAATATACAAAAGTTTGACTTTGACAAACTACAGTAAAAGAGCAACAGATAACACTGCGTGATGTTTCCTTGAAATCTGTGATTCCTGATGTTAACTCCATAGGCAAAATCCACCGTAATTTCGATGTCAAAGTGTAACTAAGTGATTAATCCTTAACCTCTCCATAAAAATCATATAATCAAAAATAGATTAAATAAACGATTATTTATCCTGTACAATGAAATATTTAATACAACTTTGAATCAGTAAAAATGTAGATTTAATATGAAAAAAAATGAAAAGAAAAAATTGATCGAGCTTCCGTTGTTCATGTTTATTGTTTACTTTTTAGCAAGAAACGCCGAAAATGACCGGGTAGAATTTTAACCTTCTTCTATAATGCTATTTAATTTTTAAATGTATTCGATAGTATAAATCAAATCTTTATTACTTTTGCTCAAAAACCAAACACTGGTGATATTTAATGTGTACATATATTTACTTTGTCGTTAATTGTTTTATTTTCGAAGTTTCCTCCGGAAACTGCCCTTTAGATATGTATAGATAGATTCTCTCTTTCCAATTGTTCCTAAGACTATTTAAACTTTCTAACTGTTTTGTATGCATTCCTTAATTAAATCCATATCTGCGCATTTTTACGTACTCCTTATTTTTCTTTCTTTGTTATTCGCTTTAATTTACTCCTTCTTACTTAATCCTTTTACTTGATTTATTTTGTCTCGCGTTTCTTCATTTCTTTCTTTCTTTCTATTTTATTTCAATTTCATTTTTCTCCTTTCTTTTAATTCATTCTTTTTTTTCTGTTTTTTTAATCTTTTGTTACCTTATTTTTTTGCTTTATTTAATCTTACTTTTGTTCCTTTCTTTCATGTTCCTTCATTTCTTTTTTTTCTTATAAGGAGAAAAACTCATTCGTTTTAATTTATCTATATTTTCTCTTTTTCCTTTCACTTGTCTCACTCTTTCTTTGATGCGTTTATTCTTTTCCCCTTTCATTTTTCTCTTCACCTTTCTTTCTTGCTTTCTGACCTCACTCACTCGTTCCTTTTTCTTCACTCTTGTCCTTTTTACTTTCCTTTAACAAACTAAAGATTTTACCTTCTTAAAATCCATTTTCAATGTTTATTTTCATTTTCTCTTTCTTTTCGGAAACATAGACCAGCTTTAAACTTGATCTTCTTTCCATGCTGTTCATTTATTGGGCAAAATGCTTTACAAAGACTTCCAATGAAATGCAAACCTCCACACAAACGTTTTCACACATGCACACACACACACGCGCAAGTGCAAAGCGCAAACACACACACATACAAACACGCTCGTTCGCGCGTTTTTACTTCATAATATAAGCAAGATTAAAGAAGTATACCTGCATATGAGTTTCGACGTGTCTGTTCTGGTTGAAAATCGTTTTTATCTCAGATCTTTTCAAAAGGGCAAACACTGAGCTTTTGATGTGGGATTTGAATGAAAAGAACACAATTTTTGTAAAATATACCAATATCTATTTATCTGTCTAACTTAACCGGCACATATCTATCAATCTATCTACTAATGTATTTATCTATCTATCAATTCATATATCTCAGACTGTATTATATCTATGTATGTATGTATGTATGTATGTATCTATCTATCTATCTATCTATCTATTGTAGCTTGTTTAAATTTATCATGGTCTGTTCATATCTATCTATCTAGCTTGTTGTGGATGTGGTCCAAAATCGAGTCGCTGTTGAAATTAAAGTTATAGTTAATTTCGGATATTTGTTGGAATAGAAAACTGTTTGGGTTACCTAATCTGGTGTTGTGTTGGTGTTTTTATAAATTCCTGGGGGTTTCGTCAATGTATTTTTGTTAAAGACCTAAGGAATCATATATACACCCGCTTTCGGTTTTATGTGTTGTCAGGAATGCGTTAAGTACGTTACGGATCATTTTCGAGGCCAGTGTGACCATTTTGATACTGAGATTAGCGTTATAGACTGAGATGTTCTGTAAAATTATGCATCTGTAGAGGAATTTAGATATGTAAGGGATTGCATTCGTGGGGGTTTGAGATTGATTCCTTTTCTGGATTTTGAGGGCTTTAGACTTGTATTAAGGATTTGGGCTATAGAAGGTCAAGGTGTTTTCTATGTGGTTGAATTCGTCATGTAACTACTTAGGTGTGCAGAGGGATCTAAGGTAATTCTACTTTTGGTGTTTGTGTCATGGTATGAGTAAAAATGTATGCGGTCGATTTTGAAGGTGGGTTTGTGGTAGACTTTGGATTCTAACTTGTCATTATTTTTAGCGAGTAGAATGTCTGGAAAAGGTTCAGGAATAGATTTTGTGGTGAATTCAGTTTTGTTCAATCTGTTCATGGTGTCTATAATATCAATTTCTTGCGAATAAATAAGTAGGATATCATCTATGTATCGGAAGTAGCTGGAGTTATTTGGAATGATATATTGAGGGATATATGAATAATTTTGTTGTTGACCATATATATACAGGTGTTTGGGATAAATGTGACAGTTTTATAAGGAAAAATAAAAAAAGTGCTTGGTTACTACAAAATTTTATGGATTGTAAGGAAATTCAACAGGCACGGAAATTACACTACTGACAACAGGTTTCACTCAAAATAAGAACCATTAGCGTCAATCACAGACTCAATCCTGTTCCGGAACCTGGAGCAAGCTCATGTTACAGTTTCACTGGGAAGGATCTCAAAAACTACTTTAATCCTGTCGATTAACTGGGCTTTTGTAGTACTGACACGGCGATTTGTGTCTTTCTCAACAGCGCCACATACATAATAATCCATGGGATTAAGAGCTGGGAAGTTCGGAGGCGAAACATTGTAGTCGTAAAAATTCGCCGACAACCATTTTTGAATTTTCCCAGAGGTGTGGCAGGGGGCTGAATTCTGCTGCCATACATATAGCCTACCATTGGCTACCCTTTTTATCCAGGGCTTTACTAAAGTGTTTTGGAACTCGACGTAGGTATCTGAGGGTCCTCCAACACTTTTTCTGCAGATTTTTGAGTAATTATGCTGTAAGGAAGCGATCAGATCGTTTATTATGTTGCTTTCTCCTAGCCACAGCATCGTAGTTTCCATTTTTTTTACAGTGTTCAGGGAGCATTGGACAGCATTCATATTCTCCTTATTTTGGTGGCCGGCGCAGATCATCATGATAAAAGTTATTCTCTTCCATGATTCAGGTGGGTGTCATTTTATCTGTCATCAAGTACATATGAATGAAGAAGGGTCGAAATGATGCGTAGTGTGCATCAATACCTCCAACCTACGGAGAAAAATAACCAAATATAAATATGACAAATTTATCCCGAACACCTTGTATATATATATATATATATATATATATATATATATATATATATATATATAATATATATATGCTAATACCTTCCTGTTGATTACTATCCACCGCGGTTAAACTTTCTGTGTTTATACATATCTATCCATCTACAACGTATGTACAAAATGCATCGAAAGACAGAAATTGATATTGAATATAAAATCAATTTTCTTAAAAATAATCCCCTTGGAAATCAATACATGTATTTCAGTACATTTTTCATTGGCCAAGGAAGCATAAATCAAACTCCTAATTTGATATGGTGTGAAGCTACGCAATCGTATATCTTTTAATTTCAATTTCAATTTCAAATCTCAATTTCAATTTCAAATCTCCTCCTTGAGATAAATTTGCAGTTTAGAAAAATCGCACGAATCTAGGTCTGGTGAGGGCTACACTTTCTTCTGTGGTTTGATAAAAACTGCTGATAAAAATGTATCGAGACCCTTAATAAAAAATATGAATAATATGATCCTACTCGGATAATATTATTCATGAGTAGGTTTTAGATCACATCATAATAACAATCATTTACTAATATGGAATTCAATGTGCAAACATTCCTAACTTATTATATTCTTTGCTAAAAAACTGAAAACAAGTGAAACTTTTAGTAAAACGTTGATTTTTATTGTGTTCATTTTTACCATATTAGGTTTTAAAATAGTTCCATTTCTTTTTTACGTATCGAACACTATTATTTGAAATATAATTACAACTGGTTATAAAATCTTTCAAAATAGTGTGTTAGGAAGAGATTAAGAGAAATATAAAGATAAAAATTGAAACCTTTACTTTGGATACTATATCAAGTACAAAATCCCGTTGGGTTTTCAGACGGATCTTTTCAATTAAAACGTAACACTCACTCGTCAGTCGACTCGAAAACTTAAGTCCAACCGTTTCTCACCACTGTAAAAGACGTTCACCCCGACAGAACTCGCCTAGGCATTTATTCTTCTCTGCGACCGAACCATTTCAGGTTTGCTCACGATCAGGTGGTTGTGCCGTGACTGCTCGTCTTCGTAGTCAACTGGATTAAAGTTCGCTTCGGACTAGACTCCGCCTACACACACACACACACACACACACACACACACACACACACATATATATATATATATATATATATATATATATATATATAGTCATACTTGGTATGATCGTGTGTGCGTGTTTGTAACGCTATATTTTCATTCTTACAAGCGAGCATGTGTATGTGTGTAGGTTTAAGTATTGTCAGAAATTAAGATTAATATATCATGTATGTGTGTGTGTATGTGTATGTGTGAAGGTGAGTGTACAAAGATGTGTCTATATGTGTGAAGGTATGTGTGTGTGTATATGTGAGAATGTGAGTGTATGTTTGCGAGTATGTTTGAAGTTAAGTGTTTGTGAATGTATGTGTGAAAATTACCGTTTTTGAGCATCTGTGTATGTGTGAAGGTGAGAATATTTATCTGTGTGAGAATGTAAGTATGTACGAAGGTCACTGTGTATATAGATGAGTTGTTGTGTGCCTATGTAAAGATGAGTGTTTGTGTATGAATGTGTGTATGCGTGTGTATGTATGTATGTGTTAAGGTAAGTGTGCGTGTGCGTGTTTGTGAGAAGGTGATTATGTGTGTGTATGAAGATGAGTGTGTGTATGTGAAAGTGATATGTGTGAGTGTTTGTGTGTGTGTATGTTTGTGCGTTTGAGAGCATGTATGTTTGATTTAATGCAGTAAGACTGCAAAGCGGATACAAACCAGTACCAATTCAAACGCATGGCTTCCAAAACAAATCAATTCTAGTTGTTTGTAGTTGAATGATAAATCGATGGCGTAGAAAATCAACAAGCTGTGTTATAGATTACAACCACTGCTAAGGAAATCCTCGATTTCCGGAAAACATTTCATTTTGGCTTTTCAAAAATCTTCCTCTTGTGCTCCTTGGTCTGGCCAACATTTGTAGAACGTTCGATTTGTACTTTGGATATATATATATATATATATATATATATATATATATATATAATGGGTAAATAGTAGGGCGGACTGGGTTCTTTAATCTTGGTAAACTAGAAGGAAAAGTCTGAACTTGAAATTCGAGAAGTACTGTTCGCAGAATCAGTGGCGTAGTGGTGTGTATGTGTATCAGTTCATCCAAAAAGCGTTACTTTCACTACTACGAATAAATCACCTGTTTAGTTAGAGCCCTGGAGAGAGGGTCACAGGGTAGTAATTATTAACTCTAATTGTATGAAATGAATTATATTAATCTGTTGGGGGATAATAAAGGCCAACAACAAATGAAGCTTAGATAAGACATTGGAGATTTCAAACTTAATTTTTTAAACTTATGTTAGCATATAAACACGAAACCTAATACTTTCGTGCCATAAATAGTTAAGAATAAAATTCATTTTAATTTAGATAAATGCGAATATTCTAATTTTATATTTTTATAAATGCTTCTTTTCAAATGTTACTACTTCTGCATGTAAAATTGTGGGAAATTATTCGAAATCAATGTGCATCGAACATAATGTGTTGATTTTTTTCAATTGAATTTTGGGGAAATAAGCTTCTATTTGCCATATTCTTGGCCTTGCGATAAGTTTATCAAGTATTATTTAAGTATAATATTTTTGCTTATTTGTAAAACTTGCAGAGTAAATCGATAAGTAATGTGGATTTTGCCTATGGAGTTAACATCAGGAATCACAGATTTCAAGGAAACATCACGCAGTGTTATCTGTTGCTCTTTTACTGTAGTTTGTCAAAGTCAAACTTTTGTATATTGCAATATTACCAATGGATTATCTCCCCCAACTACTCTTGAATTTATTTCGTGACAGTTTTGTGCAATCGCTTATAATGTGTTATTTATTATTATTATTATTATTATTATTATTATTATTATTATTATTTACTCCTTTTGAGTTTTCACATCAGCATTAGCTGATGGTCTTTCACCGGAATCTGAGTGACAGCAAGTCTCCTCAGGTCTCCAGGACTCTTCTGAGTATTCTGGCAGATTGCAGCAGTGCAGTGTTCTGAATGGTTTCAATTCTTCCTCTGATTCCCAAACTTTCCAGACCCTTTTCCAATCCTTTTGGGACTGTTCCAATTGCACCAACTAGAATTTGTATCACTTTCACTTTGTTCTCTGGCAAGGTCCAGATATTTGTCCATTTTTTCATTTTCCTTCAGCTTCACCCTGTGATCTGCTGGCACTGCAAAATCCACCAGTTGACAAGTTCTTTCTTTTTTGTTTATCAACACTATGTCTGGTCTTCTTGCTGGGATAAGGTGGTCCGTTTTTATTTCAAAGTCCCAGAGAATTTTATGCGTTTCGTTCTCAAGAACAGATTCTGGTTTATGCATATACCATTTTGTTGTATGGTAAAAATTAAATTGTTTGCATAATTCCCAGTGGATCACCTTCCCAACCCAGTCGTGTCTAGTTTTGTATTCTCGTTGTGCTAGTTTGCTACATTCGCAGAGTATATGGTTTACAGTCTCATCTCTATTTCTGCAAAGTCTACATTTACTATTTTGTTGGGTCTTATCAATTTTCGCTTTGATGTAGTTTGTCCTTATGGCATTATTTTGTGCAGCAATTATAAGTGATTCAGTTTCTCTTTTGAGGTTTCCTTTTCTTAACCATGTCCAAGACTTTTCATGTGCATCTTCCCATTTTTGTTTTCTAGTCTTTGTTGTTTTTCTGTTTGTCCATCTGTCGTTTCTACTATTGTTGACCGCCATAAGTAGTTTGCCTTTGCTTTTTCTTGTGTAATCTTCAAGTTGTTGGATAGTGGTTTCTACACTTTCCTCTCTGTTGGCAAGACCTCTTCCCCCTTCCTTTCTTGACACATATAATCTATATCTATCATCTCTAGGGTGGAGAGCCTTGTTATTATTATTATTATTATTATTATTATTATTATTATTATTATTATTAGTAGTAGTAGTAGTAGTAGTAGTCACTCTTTTGAGTTGTTTATACCAATGTTAAGCTGCTGCTCTTTCACTGTTGTCTGAATAAGAGCAAGCATCCCCAGGTCTTTGTGACTCTTCTGAATATTCTATGAGTTCTTAGAAATGCTATTGTCTGGATGGTCATCCTCTGGTTCCATTTCCTTCAGTCTTTCGTGAGGGTCGTTAAAAGTACACCAACTACAATTGGTATCACTATCACCTTCATGTTCTACCGTATTTTTAGTTCAAGTTACAAATATTTGTCTCTCTTCGTTTTCTTTCAATTTCACTCGGTGATCCACCTGGTCGACATTATCTACGAGGTAGCGAGTTAATTAAGACTCTGAATGATCTTCTGGTTGGAATTAGGCGATCCGTTTGTATCTTAAAATTCAAAATAATTCTATGCGTCTTATTCTCTATTATTGGTTCTCTTTTGTGCATATACCATTTGGTAATATGGTGAAAATTTCATTTCTGGCGCAGTTACAAATGGACCCTCTTTCCTACCCAGTTGCATCCAATATTGTATTCACTTTCCGCTTATTATGTGACTAACTGATTTGTTTCTGCTCCCATAAAACTCACATTTCTGTCGCATCTTATCAATTTTCCCTTTGGTTTTTATGGCACAATTTTGTGCAGCTATTATAACAGATTCATCTTCTCTCTTAGCCATGTCTAAGTGTTCTTGTAGGAAATCTTTACAGTGTTTACTTTGGAGTAACCATAAAGTTGTTTTCTACCCATTACTATTTTCTAGTTTGTGTTGTTTTTCTCTTTGTCCTTATGCTACAATTGTTGTTAACCGCTGTTGCAATTAGCCTTTTTTACGCTTTTTAGTGTTATCTTCAAGAGCCCGAATTGTCGTATCTACGCAATACCCAATGCTGGCGAGTTCTCATCCTCCTTATTTTCTTGAGACATACCATCTCGGGCGTAATGCCTTGTGTATCGTCATCAATGTCCTTGTCCTTTGGTCCATTTTCTGAGTTCCTCTCTTGACCGTTTTATTGTCCGAATTTTCCAGTGTATTTTACAGTTATTTATTGGGTTGACGAAATTTCGGCTATAGACCTTGGTTTCTAGAAGTTTTCTTGCTCTTCTGATACACACTTACATTTTCTTTCATATCTGTTTATTTAATGGTATCTGCTTCCAATATTTCAAAATCCTGTAATGCTTTTTTTTCCAATCTTTCTTATTTTCCTGGTTTCGTAATACTATTCCTTCCATTGTTTCTCTTTACAGCTTTTTTTTTATCATGACATGGCACACTCTTCGATTCCAAATTTCATGATGTTTCATGTTTATATTCTTATAATCTGTACTAGGTTTTTCATTTATTTTTCAATTTTTACAAATATCTTTTATGAGGTCATTTACTTCCGTGATGTTGTCTGTTGTGATGTTGTGTAATACTTTTCCTTTTCGGTTTCTACCTCGATTTTTCCCCAGTTCTTATGCCTTAGGGATGGTAATGTGACCTTCCTTTCTGATATGATTTATTTAACTCTACATTGTTTCTTTCATCTTGGGTTAATCTTGGAGATGCGATGTTTGGTACCATGATGTTTTCTATTCAAATTTCTCTCATCCTTTCCCTATAACCTCTTTGTGTTGGGCTTGTTTTGAAATAACACTGGATTACATTTTTGCCGTCTACTATAGACCATTTTTGGTGTCTCATCGATGCATTTTTATGTTGGTCTTTGGGTACCTGGCATTAGAACAGCCGGCATTTGCAGGATGACTATCGGGTTTCCCATGCCCGCTATTAAGTGAGTATCCACCGATCATGACATTCAAATCTATTATCTTAGTTCTATATTTATTTTAATCATGTTTATCACATTTTTTATGTTTAGCATATTGTTAAATAGCAAAGAAAGGAATTGATTATTATCTGTGCTCCTGTCATAGATGTGACCTGGTATTCTTCCAAGGAAGAACACACTACTGCGAGCCATAAAAAATGAATAAAAAATGAAAAATAAAAAATAGACCAAAATATATTTTATATTTACGCTTTTAAAATGTCAAAGTTCCCCCTTTTGCTAATAAACTTATGGTTAAACTTCCCTTCTTTTTTATGCTGCTATTATTTTTATGCATGATGACTTTTACATATTATTCAGCCATCTATGGGGGAGATTTTGAGGATGTATCTCTGTTTAAATGAATCAATATTATTCTGCAATATAAAAAATATTTCCAAATAAATCATTACTGAAGTAGACATTTTAACTTCATTTAAAAGAAATATTTCACTGGACACTCTCATTCGTTCGGTGGCTATATTCAATTTTCTTATCATTTTCCATTTTTTCTTTTCTTTTTTTTATACGTCATCAACCAGTGTTTTTAAAATCACCTTTACATGTTATTCTTTCGGCAGTCATAGCTGATTATTATTATAATTTTTTTACACCAGCGTTATCTGATGGTTTTTCACTGGAGTCTGGGTGACAACAAGTCTTATCAGGACTCCAGGACTCTTCGGAGTATTCTATCCAATTTCAACAATGCTGTTGTCTGGATGGTCTCAATTTGCTTTCTAATCTTTTCTCTCAGATTTTTGGGGATCGTTCCTAGTGCACCAACTACAATTGGTATCACTTTTACTATTACATAATTTTTTCAATTCTCTTGCAAGGTCTATCTATTTGTCTATCTTTTCCTTTTATTTCATCCCAGTCTGTTATGACAACATGGGTAGTCGGGTCGTTCATTCATTGTCACTTAACCATTCTCGTCCAAATCGTCTGGGAGAATATCGATTACCCCCAATAGCAGTCTCCCAGATCAATACTCTTAATCATTATGTACAGGACGTCCGGAGAGAATATTGATGATCAATAGCAGTCTGTCCGGATCGAACTTTGTCACTTCTCTGTCACTGGCCGTATTTATCGTCTGACAACCCCCAACGCCGTGTCTGGAACGCACCCATGTGTCATAAGGAAAAAACAACAACAACAAAGAGAGACGAAAGTCAAGACAATCTCAGGTGAACATTAGAAATGGCAGAGAGATATATAAACTCGCATTCATCCACATCAGTCACTCCCCTCTGGTTCTAATTCATATCCTATGTCTGTCGAGAGGGGGCACCCCCTGTTCGTTTTTAGAACTTCTTCTACGGCTGGCTTCTAGGGGACAAGGCTCTAAGAGAGATGTTGCTTCTTTGCTGCCCAAGGTCTAACTGACTAAATTTTTAAAGAATTCCCAGAATCTCTCAGATCTCATCTCACTCTCATTTCCCGGGATTCCGCACGAGATTTCCAAAATCCTTTGTGTTGAATATGGGTCATTTTTTATGATCAGTCTAAACTATAGTTGACCCTCAAAGTGGTCAAAACCCAGTCTGTCTGTCTCCTAAGAAGAGATTATCAACTTTTATATCTATCCTCATCCTCTACTTAATTTTATGACTTTGTTGCCTATTGCCACCCACAAACAATATGCCTACCTACACATACACACATATGCATACCCACACACACATGTATGTATACATACGCACATATGTATGTATGTATCTATCTATCTATACATATATATATTCACATATTATCTACCCGAATACACACATATATACTTATATGTGGTTTGACTTACTATTTATTAATTATAACTACCTAGAATTATATATATATACACACCTACCCCCGCATGCATAGTATTATACTGTGAACTGCTGGGACTGCAAAATCTACAAGTTGACAAGTACTCTTTTTCTTGTTAATCAATACTAGGTCTGGAATAGGGGGTTCGTCTTAATCTCAAAGTATGTTTTTTTTTTGCAAGAGCAGATTCTGGTTTATGCATATAACATTTTGTTATATGATAAAAATTATTTTTTTGCATAATTCCCTGGTGATTACCTTTCCACCCCAGTCGGGTCTAGTTTTTTTATTCTCATTGTGCTAATTTGCTGCATTCACTTAATATATGGTTTATGGTCTCATCTCTGTCACCACACACTATATATTTACTGTTTTGTTGTGTCATATCAATTTTTGCTTTGATGTAGTTTGCTCGTATGGCATTGTGTTGTGCGGTAACTATTAGCGACTCAATTTCCATCTTGAAGTTCCCTCTTCTTAACCATTTACATGTATTTTCATGTGCCCTCCCCCCCCCCAATTTGTCGTTTTAAGTATCCATATCATTATTTTTCTTCCCATTTCTGGTTTCTTGTTTTTGTTGTTTTTCTGTTAATCCATATGTTGCAGCTTCGGTAAGTAATCTTTCTTTGCTCTTTTTTGTCTATTCTTCGAGTCCTCGGATTGTGGCATCTACTGTATATTGGCAAGACCAGATTGAGCATATCTCTATCGTTTCTAGGATGTGAAGCCTTGTGAATTGTACTTAACTTTCTAGTCCTTTGGTCAATCTGTCTAAGTACCACAAGTGTCCATTTTAAGAATGTCCCAGAGTATTTTATAATGGGAATGGCCAAGTTATTTATTCCCTTGATGAGATTTCTGCTGCAGAGTTTGAATTCTAGTAGCTTTCTCGTTCTCTTGAGGAATTATTTTTAATTTTTTTAATTTTTTTCCTTTCATCTCTGTTTGCTTGATGGTATTCGCTTCTAAAATTCCTAAGTATTTATTTTTCTCTAAGTGTTTTTATATTGTCCTGATTATGTTAATGTTAATTAACATTAGTTTTCCCCCCTTTTTGTCCTCACAAGCATAACACATTTTTCAATCTCGAATTCAGTCCCTATATCCTGGTTGGTATCAGGGTTTCTAGCTCTTTTTCATTTGTAACTTTCTTTTTCTCCAAGTACTTTTATATTGTCCTGGTTTTGGTGGTTGAATTCCGTCCATTTTCATCACTACAATGGCACATTTTTCAATTCCAAAATCCATTCCTATATCCTGGGTCTATATTCTGATGGTTTGTACCAGGGATTCTAGTTCCTTTTTCATTTTTTGCAAAACAAATTATATCATACATTTACATAAGGTGGTTTATTTTTTCCTGTGAGTTAGTGAATCTGTAGCCCGGTGTACATTTTCTAAGAATATAATTGAGTGGAATCATTGCTATAGTAAATAGTAGGAGTGATGGCGAGTCTCCTTGGAAAATACCCCTTTAGATTTTTACTTCTGCCAGGGATTGCCCTCCTGCTTGTAGTTGAACTTTCCAGTTTTCCATGGCTTTTTTGATGAAATTTACGATATTGTCGGATATTTTGTACATTTTTAAACATTTGATAATCCAAGTACGGTGATCATGTAATTAGGCTTTTTGTAATCGATTCATGCCATTAATGTCCTTGAGGATGGGTTGATCTATTTAAAGTCATGTGTTCCTCTTTTTTTCCCTGTGGCATCCTTTCTGTTCTTCCGGAAATGTGCAAAAAAACAAAAAGAAAAAAAAAAAAAAAAGAAAAAGAACAAGAAATATATTTCGCAGTGAGAAATGTATTTCTTGTTTTCTTACCACAGTCAGTATTTTCCGCATCATAGTCTATAATTGCTAGGGATGGTTCCTTTTTGTGGGTCTTTCTGGGTTAGGGTAGTTATTGCTTTTGTCATCTATTCGGGTCCGTTTGATTCTTGTTGACATCTTTTCAGTTTTGGTGCCAGTATCTCGTGGATGGAAGTGAATTTTTAAAAACCAGAATCCATAATTACAATCATGGTCTGATGTTTACCAGTTTGCTACTTTCTTGCGTGTTGCTCTGGGCGTAATTATGTCTATGCTTCCTCGATTTCCTTCAGTTCGTTTTTAAGATCACGTATCCATTTTGATGTTTTGTTGTGTTCTTTTTTTCTTTTGAACTTGAGTGTTCGTTCGTGTTCTTGATCCACCAATTTGTTCGTAGAACTTTTTGGTTGTTATGGAAGGTCCTATTTTGTTTGTATTGTTTGAGTCTTCCTTCTATGGCTAATATATTTTAATTAATTTGCTGCTATCTTTTCAAAGTGGTTTGAGTTGAATGCGTATTTGCCTTTTTCCCTTTAATGTTTTTGTTTGTTGTCGTAGTTTATTCTTATTAGTCCTTTTAGTCTGAACTCCCACCCAGCTTTTGCGTTTCGGTTTGTATTCCGTAAGGGTACTCCAATTCTATCACAAATTATTATTATTATTATTATTATTATTATTATTATTATTATTATTTCATTCATGAGTGTTTTTCAAACCCACCAAGGCTGACTGACAGCGGGTCTTCAGGAGTATTCTAGCTGATTTTAACAATAATGTTGTTTGGATGGTCTCGATTCTTCCTCGGATTTCCAATTCGTCCTGAGTCTTTTTCAAACATTTGGGGACCGTTCCAATGTCCCCAATTATAATTAGTACGACATTTACCTTCAAATTCCACAGTATTCTCCAGCTCACTTGCCAAGTCCGCATCATTGTCTATCGTTTTTTTTTCAGTTTCACTCTGTGATCGGATGGGACGGCAAAATCCACAAGGCGAAAAACTTTCTTTTTGATGTTAATTAACACTAGGTTTTGTCTTCGAGTCGGGATTAGATTATTCGTCTGTATCTCAAAGCTCAAAATTATTTTATGCATTTCATTCTCTAGTAACATGGTGAAAATTAAATTTGTTGTACAATTCCCAGTGGATTAACTTTTCCACCCACTCATGCATAGTTCTACGTTTGTACTACTTTGCTGCATTCGCTTTTAGTATGATTTCATCTTTTTCTCCACAGATTCTACACTTGATATTCTGTTGTGTCTTATCAATTTTTACTTTGATATAGTTTGTTCTTATGGCATTGTGTTGTGCGGCAATTATTTTCTCCAAGTGCCCAAATTTCTTCTCGATTCGGTAACATGGAACACTTGTCGATGCCGAAATCGATTCCTATATCCTGGCTGTATATTCTTATGGTTTGTAGAAGAGTTTCTAGTTTTTTTTTCACTTTTGGCAAACATCTTGATGTTATGCATGTTCTGTAATTTAGTAAATTTGTATCCCACTGTACATATCCCCGGCTGTCAAGTCCCCTTTTCCATGACTTTATTGATGAATTTTATTATTTAGTCGGATATTTTGTACATCTTCAAACACTCGATTATCAAAATGTGTGGGACCATGTCGTAGGCTTATCAGTATTCAATCCATGCTATGGCTAAATGTTTCGCTTTGTTTTAAGTTCTTTAAAAATGTTCTGATCTCTCTCTCTCTCTCTCTCTCTCTCTCTCTATATATATATATATATATATATATATATATATATATATATATATTAGGTAATTTGTTCCTCTTATTCCCTTGCAGCATTTTTACTGTTTTCCCGGAAATAGTCCGATTCAATCAAACGAATAGCGGATTTCTTTTTTATCTGTGCATTCAGGATTTTCCACATCATACGTAGACACGTTATTGGCCTATAGTTGCTGGGGATGGTTCCTTTTTAGGGTGTCTTTCAGTATCATGTTTTATTATTTCACTCCTTGTGAGTTTTTCTGATAAGCTGATGATATATCACTGGACTCTTCTGTATTCTACAAGATTTTATCAATGCCATTATCTGGATGGGCTCAGTTATTCTTCTGATTTCCAATTGCTCCAGTATGTTTTTGTAAATTTTTGGACACTGTTCCAAGTGCACCAACTACAACTGATATCACTTTACCCTCACATTCCACAATGTTTTCAATTCTTGCGCAAGGTCCTCGTATTTGTGTATCTTTTTATTTTCTTTCAGCTTCCACATGTTATCTGCTGGGACTGCAAGAGATACCAGCTGAAAGCTTCTCTTTTGCTTGTTAATCAATACCAGATTTGGTCATCTGGCTGGTATAAGGAGATCCATCTTTATCGTAAAGTTCCAACATTTTATGCGTTTGATTATTCTGATTCATGCATATACTATTTGGTTTCTGGTCTATTTTTGTATATTGTCAAAATTTAGTTTTTTGCACGATTCCCAGTGGATCACCTTTCCAACCCAGTTGAGCCTAGTATTCAAATTGTACTAGTTTGCTACTTTCGCTTAAAACATGGTTGATCTTCTGATGTCTGTCACATACTCAACACTTGCTATTCTTTTGTGTTTTATCAATGTTTGCTTTGATATAATTTGTTCTTATAGCATTGATTTGTGCTAATATTATGAGTGGTTCAGTTTCTTTCTTAAGCTTTCCTTTTCTTAAACATGTCCAGGTCGATTAATGTGCAATCGCCTCAATTTGTCACTCTATATAATTGTTTTTCTTCCCATTTCTGTTTTCTTGTTTTTATTTTTTACTTGTTCATTTGTTGCATATGTGTTATTGGCTGCTACAATTAATCATTCCTTGTTCCTTTTTATGTATAGTTCTTGGATTGTGGCATCAACCCAATTCTCAATGTTTGGAGACATCTTCCTCCTTCTTTTCGTGATACATATAGCCTATCTTTATCGTCTCTCGGGTGTAATGCCTTGTGCATTTTCATTAATTTTCTTATCTTTTGGTCTATAGGTCGGAGTTCTTTTGTTGGCCATTTTAAGCATGGTCCAGAGAATCTCTATGTAATGTAATTTCTAACCTTTGTGAACTAGGGAGAAGTTAAAGAGAATATTTTCAGAAAATTAATTATTTTTACTGATCAAATTCGTCGTAATTTTGGATTTTATCGCATACAAGTACACGAGGTTGGATCAATATCAGACCTCGACGAAAGCATGCCTCCTCCCAATCCCCCCAAATGGCGAACTCGTTATCTCTAACAACTACATTTATAACCCTTACTGCCTTAGCTGCTAAGATTTATAATACCCTTGTTCTTAATCGTATCAGACCTGAAGTAGGATCTTTAGAAAAAAACAAAACGGATTTCGTAGAAATAAATCCTTTTAAGATCATGACTATCCATTGAATCATAGGAGTTCAAGCAAAAAATCTCGAAGCAGCACGATTATTTGAAGATTACTCCAAGACATTTGACTCCATACATAGAGGAAATATGAAGAAAAAACTACTAGCATGTGGTTTAAAAAAAAACCGTTACCGCTCATGTACATCTACAGTGACACAAAAGCAACTTTCCGTTCATCTGATGGTGATATAGATTTCTTTGGCATGACCGCTGGAGTCCTACAAGGAGTTACATTAGCCCCATACATATTGATAATATGTTTATACCACTCAATCAGAACGTCATTAGATTCTATAAAATGGCAAAAAACCGGCGATATCCTGCAAAAACTATTACATATGCTGACTATGCAGATGATCTGGCGATTCTAGCATATATCTGAACACTGCTACTTACATACGAGAGGGAGACAACGGACATTCAGCTAGATCTGAGTTCTTGAGTTTTAAATAAGATGGATGCATTTCCACACTAGATGGTGAGCCTCTAATATTAGTTCACGTATCTAGGTAGCAATATCTCATCCGCCAAAGGCAATATCAATGAACGCATCAGAAAGTCATGGAGAACCGTTGAAGAGCGATGGCCGATGGGGACGGTTTGCAAAACTATATATATACTAGCAAAAGTACCTGGTCCATGATCGGACTAAAAAAATAGGAACATCAGAGAGTGAGTGAAAAAGAGAAAACAGGAGTAAGAGATAGAATAAGAGAAAAATGATTTATCAAATTTTAAAAATCGCCGAGAATTGATATAGTACAATGTTTTTGTTTATTTTAGGATATTTCTTTTTTTTTTTTTTTCTTTTTTTTTTTGTACATCTAGAATCTTATTGAAAAAAATGGATTCTTAAATTTCACTGTTTTGAAACATTTTTTTTTCTAAAATCTTTTTTGTACATATGACGAAAACTTGAAATCAGTTCTTAATTGCTTGTTGCTTTAAAGTGATAAAAATAAATTTGTTTAATTCATTTTCTTTTTTACCCCTAAAAACGTAACAATTAGAAGGAGCTAGGTATTAAAAATGTGTCCTTATTTATTTAGCTCTGTTGGCTGGAGCTGTATAATACTCCGACTGCACCTCTGTTGAGTAAGACCTCCTTCCATTTGGGCCTCTTGTAGACCGTGGGTGGTGTCCCTTGATGCTTATGGAGGGATATTTGTGGCTGATCAATCCCTGACATGCTACACTCTACTTTGATCCTCACTTGGGCTAGATAGGCGGTCAGAGATTTCCCACCCCGGTCAATCGGCTGATCCCGTCAAGCCCTAGCATCTATAAGAATGTCCCGACCGTATCGCTCTTATTGCAAACTACTAACCCTTCTTATCTTATATATGAAAAGATGCGGTTGCTGAGGGTCTTAGTATCTTGGTTATGACGTTAAACTGCATGTAGTGGTGATGTTTCCATTCTGGAACTTTTAGAAATGTGGATTATTCCTGCATTTGCATTACTTTCAGGTCCACTATAACCTGGAGTGGTAGTACCTGTTAGAGTCCCATCAGTTGAATTTATTTCCTTTTTCGACCCCTAAAAGTAACAAAGAAGCTAATAAATAAACAATCTTACTTGTAGGTGAAATATTTCGCGTAATGTTTATTTCATGAATAGTTTCTGTCAATAAGGTTTGAGTTATTATACTGATTAAAATGAATGCATAATGTAAAATACATTCATAACGCAACTTTTTTTTACTACATCTGTTTTAGAATAAAATAATTTTATTCTAAAACGAATGTATTAATAAAAAAAGTTGAGTTATCGTTAAATGTCTTCGTTTAATTTGTTATTTTGTTTTTTAATTCGCTGTAAAAAATAATTCAATAGATGTGACGAGAGAAACCACGCACATAGTGGTTTGAAGCGTGCACGACTGTGTTTGGCATGCAGAATGAGATCAGGGGCGAGTGGGGAGATTGAACTTACACCCCCCTGATCGTGAGTCGTGGCCTGACGCATGGGAATTACTAAACTGTGCAGAGTGACCCGGATGTGAATCTCGTCGTGAGGATTGACGCGTGCTGATGAATGTCGCACGTGCTGCACGGGCAATTCGGAGTAAGGAGCCCGGATGAACACAGTAATTGTGTATTTAAAGACCTGCCCTGCCAGACTGGGGAGAAAGTCGGCAATAGCATTTTGGCTGTCGCGACGAGTGGAAGAGAAAAATATATTTGGATAGTGTTGGTGAGAAGAGTGTAGTATTGCTGAGAGAGATTGTTCCAGACTGAATACATGGTCAATTGGGAGAGCAAACGCGTCAGACTTAACTGTGTCCCCTCCCCACCCCCGAGTTTACTTTCATTCCTATTAGAATAGATACACATACAAATTATATATTTAGAAAGATTATTTTATATTCTTTTGAACCAAATACATATTTTAAAGATTGACGCCAGATATTCCGAACTGAACTACGTAGAATGCGATTTTGTTTACTAAAATTAACTTGCTGGTAAATAGTTTCTTTAAAAAAAGTTTACACTACAAAAAAAGAAAAGGAATTACGTAATTCTATACACCTGGAGAAATTGTTGTAGAGCGTTTTCAGTGGGTGTGCCCCTAATTTTCTTCAGGGCTCTTTTTAGTGTGTCAACGAAGCGCTCGGCCTGTCCGTTGGACCTTGGGTGATATTGCGCGATAGTGATATGATTGATCTGAAAGGTCTCATAAAAATCCTCAATGTCGCCGGACGTAAATTGTGTTCCATTGCCAGATACTAGACAATCGACAACCCCAAGTCTGGCGATCAGTTCGTGGAGGAAATTGATCGTCACTTCTGTAGTGGGATTTCTACATCTAAGGACTACGGGCCATTTCGAAAAAATATCTGCTACAATAAAATAGTAGAATCCATCTAGCGGACCTACAAAGTCTATATGTATTCAGGACCATGGTCGGTCTGTTTTAGGCCAAGGACTATATTTGATTGGGGGTGTCTTAACTGCCAAGGCACAGCCTTTACAGGAATTTACGCTGTTTTCGATGTCCTTATCCATGTTCGGCCAGTACACATAAATGCGCATAAGGCTTTTCATGCTTGTAATCCCTGGCTGGCCAGCGTGGAAATCTTTCAGAATTCTCTTTTGTAGTGTCGTGGGAATGACGACCTGCTCACTATATAGTAGTACTTCTTCGCGTAGAGAAAAATATCTAAAGTCCGTTGGTCCTTTTCACAAATTGTTGCTTTGGTTTTCGTTTAGAGCTTCTCGTTTAAATTGTTTGAGAGTTACCGGGAGTTCCCTTACTGTATCGCATAATACAGTTTTAGATTCTCCTTCTGTTCGAAGAGACTCAATCACAGAATCTTTAAAAGGTCCCCTGTGATTAATCTGAACAGTCCATCGGCATGACAGAATTTTTTAGACGCTAGTAACTCCATTTTAAAATTATAATTTAAGAGGATTGTTCCCCCATCTTAGCAGTCGATTGCTATATGCACAGGCAGACCCATTTTAGAACCAAATATGGTAAGTTTATGGTTCGTCTGTAATGTAAAATGACTTCCGTGGATGTACCGGTGAAACTTTGTTACGGCAAAAATATTCCCTAATGACTCCTTGTGAGTAAATCTTTTCTGCAGGAAGAAGTGTTCTCGGCACGTGAACAACTGGTTTGTGAGATCCATCTGGCATCTTGTGCAGAATACATGCCCCAATGCTATACAAACTGACATTGCTGGCAACTTTAATGTCCAGGTCTGGGTTATAGTGGGTGAGAAACAAGTCCGACGCTAAGGCTTCTTTTATTTTTACGAATGCTTTCCGGCATTCAGGTGTCAACTCCTTATCCTTGTCTTTTTTTAGAAGTTCGTTAAACGAAGCACGTACGTCGTGCATATTAGGTATACACAACTGATTGTAGTTTGCCAATCCTAAGAAACTTTGTAATAAAGAGACGTTTTCAGGAGCTGGTATGTCCTTGATTGCGATAGCTCGTTCAGGATCTGGCCTTATGCCATCTTTGTCTATAACGTGCCCCAAATATTTAATCTTAAAAAAGAAGTCGCATTTGGATTCTTTCAATTTGAAACCGTACTCCTGAATTCTTGAGAAGACTTTATGAACATGGCTCTTCATTATATGTCGTCCAAATATGCAAGTCACTTAGCATAGTGTGCATTAATTGTTGGAAGATTGTCGGTGCAACTTTTACCCCAAACGGTAGACGTTCGAACTTGTACAACCCCTGATGGGTGTTAATACAGAGCAACTCAGAACATTCTTCCTCGACCGGTATTTAAAGATATACGCGTCACTGAGGTCGAATTTGGAAAACATTTTCCTCCATTTTGTTTCGCAAAAAATTCTTCTAGGCTTGGTAAAGGATAGTGATAGTCTTTGAGTGCCGCATAAATCGCCGTCGAGAAATCGGCGCAGACCCGGATCTCCTTAGACGTTTTTTTAACATAGACGGTCGGTGAAGCCCATTGACTATACTCAATTTTCGACACAACCCCGATTCTTTCAAGTCTGTCGAGTTCTTCGTATATGTGTGGCCAACAGGCGAAGGGTACGTTTCTTTTTTTTCTTAAACACTGGCTGGATGTCATCTTTTATCTCGAATTTTGCCGTCATTTTATTACACCGACCAAGGCCCCCAGAAAAAAAGTTTATTTTAAATCTATTAGTCATTTTTCTGCCTCGGTGGTCAGGTGTTCGAGGTTTTGGCAAAATGAATTAATTGGCATGTCCCACAACATAAAATTCTCCATCCAGTCGGTGCCGAATAAATTTCCCGTATTCTTTAGTACGGACTTGAAAGGTTACATTTGTGATAAGTTCTCCTTGAAACTTGATTTTCTTCTCTGTCACGGACCTAGCTATTTTATTAGATCTTAGCAAGATTGCTTTTCCCAATTTTTCCCAAGTGTGAAGATTTATGATTGTCACATCTGACCCAGAATCCAACTGTAATTTCATATTTTTATTTAGAATTTTTACTTGCACGTATTTCCTAATGCTTTTAACCCGTCTCGATCGACCAATTTTGTGTTTTTTACACAGCTATTAAACTTTTCTCGCTCGGCAATGTGAGCTCTTGTGCCCGACACGGCAACAAGTTAAACATTTCTTATTCCGGTAAGGACAATCCTTATACCAATGTAATGACCCACAACCAGAATACTGGTTAAGAGGCAAATTGTCTTGTTTCTTTTTGTATTTGTTTGATTTAGAGGGAGAACTAGATTGTTTTTTTTTGGCGTATTTTTCTTATGTGTGCTATGCAAGATTGCTCGATATCTTTTGAATCTTGGCGTCCGCTATTTGTTGGAGAGTAACGTTTGGTTCGTTTTGAAATTTATTCAGAATTCTACGTCTAATTTCAGCTTCTTTAGCTGAAACTAATCCCTGAACAAATATCAGATACTTGGAATTATTCGAACTCAATTCTGACAGTTTCAAATCGTTGCAGTGCTTGTTCACGACCGTCGCGAATGTAGTGTAATCTTCACTATCCTTTCTAGTTAAATTCATACACTTATTATATATGAAAGTGTGAAGTTTTAGGACTAAAAATTTCTGTAAGAAGTATAACCGCTTCGGTAAATGTCACTTCGCTTGTTTTGCGGGGTAATATATAATTCACAGATTTGGTGTGCTCTGTCGTACCTAGTTTTCGAAGTAGTAGACGAACCTTCTTAGAGTCTGCCCAATTTGCACAATATGTGGCGTATGAATCTTCTGAAATAGGAGACAAAGGTTATACCTTCCTCTGGAGAATATAAGAAATTGTCTATTTTATTTTGTGAGTACGGATTTTCGTTTTCACTAATTTGACCCCCATTTGTCAGTTCAAGCAAATTTCTTTGCTGTTGTTGAGTTTAAAGTATCCTTTCTTCGAGTTTTTGCTGACGTATTTTCGTTTGTCTTGGTAACGAGAGTCTTTCTTCTTCAATTCGCTTTAGAAATTCAAATCGTTCTTTTTCAAGTTGTTTTTGCTGTTTCAATCGCTCATTTTCACGTTGATCTTGTTCCAATCGCTCTTTTACACATAGGTCTTGCTGTTCCAGTCGTTCTTTATCACGTTGATATTGTTGTTCGTGTTGGAACTTAAGTAATTCACGCATGGCTGATCTAAGTTGGTCCATGTTTGAATGTGTCTTTTTTAGGATTAGACCGACATACTTTTCTTTTCTTTGAATAACATAAAAGAAACTAACTTTAATTTCTTACTCACTCAGTGCCTTTTTTAATAATAGCAACACAATAGATCTGTAACAAAAGTTATTGTTCTCGTAATAATGTTTGTGCGAGAAATGGATTCTCATTATGCTATATAATGAGAATCCATTTCTCGCGTTCAAGTTCAGTGTAAGTTAGTAACACTTCTTTATTTTTCTCAAAATTTGGCGGCTTGCGTTCAAGTTAAGTGTAAGTTACTTACACTTTTTTTCTCAGTTTCCTTTTTCTGGATTGCAAAGTATTGTTGAGTATTGTTTATGCCGAAAAATAATATTTAGTGCGTCCAGAGTTGAATTAATAACTGTTGACAATTCCCACGTAGTATTTCTGGTGTCCTTTAAGGGTCCTTAGGAGTCCTCGTCACCAAGTTGTTGCGGCCTGGTTAGGGGCCAGAATAAAGACACAAGAGAGAAAATGAGTTAAATAAATATATTAACAAAGAATAATATTACAAATATATACCAATGAGTCGGTCACACACAAGGCTGTCTTATCGGCTATCCACTGAAATATTAACTCCTGCTTAAGTGCAGAACCTGCTGCTACTTATAGTTGGAAGAGTTCATGCATGCGTAATAAATTACCAACAACAGACAAAGATGAAAGGAAAAGTTCAAAAGGAATACCTCAGGAGAACAAGAACATTCCTAGAAACCAAGCTCTGTAGCAATAAAGATAGACCATATGTTTCAAGAAAGGAAGGTGGAAGTGGCATTACCAACATAGAGGATTGTGTATATGCCACAATCCAAGATTACACAAAAAAGAACAAAAAAGATTACTTATGGCAGCCAATAACAGCAGCTGCAACATATGGACAAACAGAAAATACAAAAAACAAGAAAACAAAAATGGGAAGGAAACAATTATATGGACACTTCTAACGACACACCGGAGAGGTTGCACACGAAAAAACTTGGGCATGGTTAAAAAAAGGAAACCCCAAGAAAGAACTGAATTGCTAATAATTGCTGCACAAAAAATGCCATAAGAACAGATTATATCAAAGCAAAAATTGACAAGACACAACGTGACAGAGATGAGACCATAAACCATGTATTAAGCGAATTTAACAAACTAGTATGACGGGAATTTAAAACTAGGCACGACTGGCTTGGAAAGGTGATCCACTGGGAACTATGCAAAAAAACTAAATTTTGACTATACAACAAAAATGGAATATCCATAAACCAGAATCTGTTGTTGAGAAGGAAACGCATAAAATTCTCCTGTGCTTATCTTAACAAGAAGACCAGACCAAGTTTTTATTAACAAAATAAATAGAACTTGTAATGTGGTAGATTTTGAAGTTCCAGCAGATCACAAGAAGATGAAGGGATAATACTTGGATATTGCCAGAGAATTGAAAAAGCTGTGGAATATAAGGGGGAAAGTTGGTTAGTTCACCAATTACAATTGGTATCACTTTTACATTGGAGGAAGTCTGGAGGAACTGAAAATTGGAAGAAGAATTGAGACCATATAGACAACAGCTTTGCTGAAATTGGCTAGAATTCTCAGAAAAAGAATGATTCCCAATGAAAGACCATCGGCTAACGCTGGTGCAACCCCCCCAAAAAAAAACAGCAACAACAACAACAACAATAATAATAATAATAATAATAATAATAATAATATCTTGTCATGATGTGGAAAATATTGACTACGGTAATAAAAGAAGAAATTTACTTTTCACTCAATTGGCATAGACTTTCCCAAAAGAACAGAAAAGAAGGCCAGAAGGGAAAAAGAGGAACACATGACTTACTTTATATAGACCAGCACATTCTTAGAGAAGTTAAGAATAGGCGGAAAAATATTGCAATGGCATGGATCGACTACAGAAAGACCTATGCCATGGTCCCACATACCTGGATTTTAGAATGTCTAAAAATGTACGAGATTTCCAACATCTTGAATTTCATTGAAAAGGCCATGGAAAACTCTCTAGTCCAATTAAAAGCCGGAGGGCAATCCCTGGCAGAAGTAAAAATCCAAAGAGGTATTTTCCGAGAAGACTCGCTATCACCACTATTATTTATTATAGCAATGATGCCACTCAATCATATACATAAAAAATGTACAGGGGGATACAAATTTACTAACTCATAAGAAAGGATGAACCACCCATGGATGACATAAAAATTTTTTTGTAAAAAGTGAAAAAGAATTAAAAACCCTAGTACAAACTATTAGAATATAGACCCAAGATATAGGGATGAAATTTGGAATTGAAAAATGTGCTATGCTAGTAATAAAACGGGGTGAGAAAAAATTAATAGACGGAATACAACTGCCAAATCAGGACACTGTAAAATCACTTGATGAAAATGAAAGTTACAAATACTTAGAAATTTTAGAAGTAGACAATATCAAGCAAGCAGAAATGAAAGGAAAAGTTCAGAAATAATACATCAGGAAAACAAGAAAACTCCTAGAAACCAAGCTCAACAGCAGAAATCTGTTACCTGGGCTGTCCCCATTATGATACTCTGGGCCATTCTTAAAATGGACAAAAGAACTCAGACAGATTGGCCAAAGGCTCTACACCATAGAGACGATAGAGATTATATGTATCAAGAAAGGAAGGGGGAAGAGGTCTAGCTAATATAAAGGACGGTGTAGAGGCCACAATTCAACAACCCGAAGACTCCACAAAAAAGAGCAAAGACAGATTACTTATGGCAGCTAAAAATAGCAGATGTAACATATGGATGAACAGAAAAAACAACAAAAAAAATGGGAAGAAAAACAATTATATGGACACTTTAAACGACAAATCGGATAGGACATGGTTAAGAAAAGGAAACCTCAAAAGAAAAACAGAATCATTAATAATTGCTGCACTAAATAATGCCATAAGGACAATCTATATCAAAGCAAAAATTGAAAAGACCCAACAGAAAAGTAAATGTAGACTATGCGGTAATAGAGATGAGACTGTAAACCATGTACTAAGCGAATGTAGCAAACTAGCACAACAGGAATACAAAACTAGGCATGGCTGGGCTGGGAAAATGATCCACAGGGAATTATGCAAAAAATTAAATGTTGACCATACAAGAAAATGGTATATGCATAAAACAGAACCTGTCCTTGAGAATGAAACGCATATTCTCTGGGACTTTGAGGTAAAAACGGATCACCTTATCCTAGCAAGAAGACCAGACCTAGTATTGATTAACAAAAAACTTTCAACTAGTGGATTTTGCAGTTCCAGCAGTTACAGGGTGAAGCTGAAGGAAATTGAAAAGATGGATAAATTCCTGAACCTTGCCAAAGAACTGAAAAAGCTATGGAATAGGAAAGTCAAAGTGATACTAATTGTAGTTGGTGCACTTGGAATGGTCCCAAAAAGTTTGAAAAATCTGGAAACCAGAGGAGGAATTGAGACCACCCAGAATACTCAGACGAGTCCTGGAGACCTGAGCAGACTTACTATTATCTGCGTTATTCGGGCTATTGTCCACATCTTCATTGTCATCTGTACATTTCGGTCGATATGCCTTCCGGCCTTCTTCAGGTATTTCTTGTCAGATTCGGGAAACTTCTAGGCATCGGGAACCTCCTTTCGGACTCGGGAACCTTCTTGTAGTAATCGGGAGCCATTAGGGAATTTTGAACCTAACCCTTTATTCAGTCCACGGGGGTATCCTGTTCTCATTCCGCTAATCATAACTGGGGTAGAGGTGTTAAGCTGTTAATTATTATTCTATTTTACTGCTGCCCTTGATCAGGATTGAACCTGCAATCTAGAGATAACTGTCACTTAGAACTGTCTTAACCTAACTCCTTTATCCACTAGGCCATGTGTCCAATTGGACAATCCAGTGTGAATTTTGGGAACTTATACGACAAGAAAGTTCCCGAGTCCGACAAGAAATACCTGAAGATGGCCGAAGGGCATATCGACCGAAACCTTGTACAGATGACAATGAAGATGAGGACAATAGTCCGAATAACGCAGATAATAGTAATCATCAAGCCTCATCTCAAACATTCAGAGAAATACTGAGCAGACTTATTGTCAGCCAGACTTCAGTGAACTAACGCTGATGGGAAAACTCAAAAGGAGTAAATAATAATAATAACGACCCAGTTGTGTGGCAGCCGAGAGACCAGTGGTGTGGCAGCGAGAGACGACCCAGTGGTGTGGCAGCCGAGAGACAAAGAAAAGTGTGGACCAGAGAAAATAACACACAAGTACTCTATTGTTACTTTAAGAGCAACCCAACACAGAGAGGTTATAGAAAAAGAATGCTTCAAATTTGGAATGACAACAGTAATTTCAGCACAACCAGCCAAAGACTGGCAGATCAGGCAAGAATGATCCTGAATAAAAAATTATTCTCTGATCTCGAGATAATAGAAATATGTGGACAGGAAAATCAAGGAATACAAATCGATCAGGAATCAACCAAACAAAGTGAACAACGCGCTGGCAACGAAAACTGTATACAACATACCTTAGCAACACAGGAACTAACACCAGAACAGAGAATGGATATAGAACTTATACAACAAATCATGAATGACAACAAGAGTACATTACCATCCCTAAGAAACACAGAATGGAAAAAAGTCAAGAAAGAAACCGAAAAAATAAACAAAATATTAGCGAACATCACAACAAACAATATCACTGAACTCAACAACCTTATTTATGCAGGAGCAAAAATAGTCTGCGACAGAATTAATGCACCCCTTCAAAACACTAACACAAACAGAGAACCAAACAGAAACACAAAATCTGGGTGGGGGTTCAGATTGGAAGAACAAATTAAAAAACTGCGACAACAAATAAATATGTTAAACAAAAACACAAACACACATGTAAATAAAAAGGTTAAAAGACAACAGCAAATAAAGTTGGAAGAAGTAAAACAAAAGATATCGGCTATAGAAGGAAGACTCAAAAGGTATCGAGAAAGAACTAAACAGTACAAACAAAATAGGACCTTCCAAAACAATGAAAAGAGATTTTACGAACAATTTAATGGAGCAAAAACAAACATCAGTGAACACCCAAATGCAACAGAAGCAGAAAAGTTCTGGAGTGATATATGGATGAGGAAAGAACATAATAAGCAGTCAAAGTGGATAAGTGATATAAAAAATGAACTGATGGGAATTGAGGAAGGACCTGTTGCCAGTGTTCATGCAATTACGCTTAAATCAGTACTTAAGAAAGTAGCAAATTGGAAAACACCAGACCATGATGGCATACATGGATTCTGGTTCAAAAAATTTACGTCTATCCACAAAAGAATGGCCCAGCAACTGAACAGATGCCTACAAGAAACGGAAGTACCCGAATGGATGACAAAAGGGATAACTACACTAATCCAGAAAGACCCAGAAAAAGGAAATGTCCCCAGCAATTATAGACCAATAACTTGTCTACCCATGATGTGGAAAATTCTAACTACTATTATAAGAGAAGAAGTTTACTTTTCACTCAATTGGCGGAAACTTCTCCCAGAAGAACAGAAAGGATGTCGCAAGGGAAAAAGAGGAACCCACGACTTACTCTATATAGACCAATACATTCTTAAAGAAGTAAAAAATAAACGTAAAAATATTGCAATGGCCTGGATTGATTACAGAAAAGCCTATGACATGGTCCCACATACCTGGATTTCAGAATGCCTACAAATGTACAAAATTTCCAACAACATTATAAACTTCATTAAAAAAGCCATGGAAAACTGGCGAGTTCAATTAAAAGCTGGAAAACAATCCCTGGCAGAAGTAAAAATCCAAAGAGGTATCTTCCAAGGAGACTCATTATCACCACTACTCTTTATTATTGCAATGATGCCGCTAAACCATATACTGAAAAAATGTACCGGGGGGTACAAATTTAGTAATTCACAAGAAAAGATAAACCACCGTATGTACATGGATGACATGAAAATTTTTGCAAAAAATGAAAAAGAATTGGAGAGCCTAGTACAAACTACTAGAATATATAGCCAGGATATAGGGATGGAATTTGGAATCGAAAAATGTGCTATGCATGTAATAAAAAGGGGTGAAAGAAAACTAATGAATGGAATACAACTACCAAATCAGGAAACTATAAAATCTCTTGATGAAAATGAAAGCTACAAATACTTAGGAATTTTAGAAGCGGACAATATCATGCAAGCAGAAATGAAAGGAAAAGTTAAAAAAGAATATCTCAGGAGAACTAGAAAACTCCTAGAAACCAAACTTAACAGCAGAAATCTGATCAAAGGAATTAATACCTGGGCTGTCCCCATTATAAGATACTCAGGACCATTCTTAAAATGGACAAAAGAAGAACTCAGACAGATAGACCAAAGGACGAGAAAATTAATGACCATGCACAAGGCTCTCCACCCTAGAGATGATAGAGATAGATTACATGTGTCAAGAAAGGAAGAGGGAAGAGGTCTTGCCAACATAGAGGAATGCGTAGAAACCACAATCCAGCAACTTGAAGATTACACAAGGAAGAGCAAAGACAAACTACTTATGGCGGCCAACAATAGTAGAAACGGCAGATGGACAAACAGAAAAACGACAAAGACTAGAAAACAAAAATGGGAAGAAAAACAATTATACGGACACTTCAAACGACAAACAGAAGAGGTTGCACATGAAAAGACTTGGACATGGTTAAGAAAGGGAAACCTCAAAAGAGAAACAGAATCACTTATAATTGCTGCACAAAATAATGCCATAAGGACAAACTACATCAAAGGGAAAATTGATAAGACCCAACAAAATAGTAAATGTAGACTTTGCGGTAATAGAGATGAGACTGTAAACCATATACTCTGCGAATGTAGCAAACTAGCACAACGAGAATACAAAACTAGACACGACTGGGTTGGGAAGGTGATCCACTGGGAATTATGCAAAAAATTAAATTTTGACCACACAACAAAATGGTATATGCATAAACCAGAATCTGTTCTTGAGAACGAAACACACAAAATTCTCTGGGACTTTGAGATAAAAACGGATCACCTTATCCCAGCAAGAAGGCCAGACCTAGTGTTGATAAACAAAAAAGAAAGAACTTGTCAACTGGTGGATTTTGCAGTGCCAGCAGATCACAGGGTGAAGTTAAAGGAAAATGAAAAAATAGACAAATATCTGGACCTTGCCAGAGAACTGAAAAAGTTATGGAATATAAAAGTGAAAGTGATACCGATTGTAGTTGGTGCACTTGGAACAGTCCCAAAAGAATTAGAAAAAGGCTTGGAAAATTTGGATATCAGAGGAAGGATTGAAACCATTCAGAACACTGCACTGCTGCAATCTGCCAGAATACTCAGAGTCCTGGAGACCTGAGGAGACTTGCTGTCACTCAGACTCCAGTGAAAGACCATCAGCTAACAGTGATGTGAAAACTCAAAAGGAGTAAATAATTCTCTGGAAAAAATTTCTGGGACTTTGAGATTAAGACGGATCACCTTATTCCAGCCAGAATACCAGATTAACAAAAAAAACTTTCTCCTGGTAGATTTTGAATTTTCAGCAAATCACACAGTGAAGATGAAGGAAACTGAAAAGACAAATACCTAGACCTTGCCAGAGAATTGAAAAAGCTGTAGAATATGAAGGTGAAAGTGATACCCATAGAATTTGGGACACTATAAACTGTCCCAAAATTCTTGGAAAAAAGACTGGAGGAATTGGAAATCAGAGGAAGAATTGAGACCATCCAGACAACAGCATTGCTGAAATCGGTTAGAATACTCAGAAGAGTCCTGGAGACCTGGGGGAATTTGTTGTCACTCAGAATTCAGCGGAAGACCATCAGCTAACGCTGGTGTAAAAAGACTCACTGGAATAAACATAATCGTAATATATTATTATTCGCTTGCGGACTATTTCTAGATGAACAGAAAGCTGCAAAGGAACAAAAGGATTACCTACTATACATTGATCAGCACATTATCAAAGGTGTTAAAACAAGATAGAAAAGTAGCCATGGCATGATTTGACAACAGAAAGGCTTGTGTTATAGTACCGTAAACTAGGATAATCAAATGTCTAAAATGTCTAAAATATTCGACAAAGTCATAAATTTCATCACGAAAGCTATGGAAACCTGGGAAGGGGTATTAAAAACAGATGCGAAAATCAACAAATCATCAAGGGAGACTCCCTCTTACCACTGCTGTTTGTTATAGCCACTTAATTACGTACTAAAAAATATACAGTGACCTACAAATTTACAAAATCACAGGAAAAAGATATAAAGATATTTGTCAAAAATGAAAAAGAACTGCAAACCATAAGAATTTACAGCTTGTATATAGGAATGGAATCGAAAAATGTGCCATGTTTGTGATGAAAAATGGTAAAAAAGATAAAACGGAAAAAATAAAACTACAAAATCGGAAATACTTAAGAACTCTACCAGAAAGAGACGAAAGAAAAAGTAAGTCAATAGTACCTCAGGAGAAAAAGAAAAGTTCTTGAAATGAAGGTTTACAGTAGAAATTTCGTCAAAGGTATAGATACCTGGACTGTCCTACGAGTAAGATTCTCTCGACAATTCTTAAAATATAACATGGGGTACTCCAAAAATGAACCAAAAATAAGCAAACTGATGAATAGTGTATTTTAAATACTCATCTAGTGTATTTTGCCGTTCTGGTGGACCACAGTGAATATGAAAGAAAGCTAAAATATAGGAAAATACTTGGCTCTTTCCGGAGAATTGAAAAAAAACAAACTGTGGAACATGAGGGTGAAGGTGATACCAATTATAGCTGGTACCTTCAGAAAGGTCGCCAAGGGTCTTTAAAAAAATCCTAAGGAATTGCAAATTAGGAAAAGAATCGAGGACATCCAGACCACAGAATTGTTGCTAGAGGAATCAAACAAACAAGACTTGCTGTTTGTCAGACTTCAGAAAAAGACTATGAGTTAACACTGGAGCGAAAAGCTGCAAGGAATGAAATAATAATAATATAAGAATGGCCCAGAGTATCTTATATATAGAGTATCTTATAATTTTAATAATAAGCTTGATTTCTAGGAGTTTTCTTGTTCTCCAGAGGTATTGCTTTTTTTAACATTTCCTTTCATCTCTGTTAGCTTGATGGTATCTGCTTCCAAAATTCCTAAGTATTTATTTTCCTCGAAGTGTTTTTATATTGTCCTGATTTGGTATTTGTATTCCGTCCATTAGTTTTCTTTCCTTTTTTTTCATCACTAGCATAATACATTTTTCAATCTCGAATTCAGTCCCTATATCCTGGATGTATATTCTAATGGTTGATACCAGGGTTTCTTGCTCTTTTTCATTTTTTTTACATTTATTACCTCTGCTATTTGTTATAGCAATGATGTTACTCAACCATATATTTAAGAAATGTACAGCGGGATACACATTTACAAAATAACAGGAGAAAAAATCATCTTATGTACATGGATAGTCTCAAGATTTTTGCCAAAAGAGAAAGAACTGGAAACCCTTATATGAACCATAAGAATCTACAGCCAAGATAAAAGGGATGGATGTTGGTAGGCTTGTGATGAAGAAAAGAAAAAAATGGAATGGTGAAGGGAATAGAAATACCGAATCGAGAAGAAATTAGGACGCTTGGAGAAAAAGAAAATTATGAATATCTAGGAATACTAGAAGCAGAAGCCATCAAACAAACAGAAATGAAAGAAAAAGAAAAGAATACTTCAGAAGAACAAGAACGCTGCTAGAGACCAAACTATGTAGCAGAAACCTTAGCAAAAGATTAAACACCGGACTGTTCTTAGAATGGACAAGAGAGGGGCTCTAACAGATGGACCAAAGGGCAAGGAGATGTATGACAATGCACAAGGCATTACACTCGAGAGACGACAAAAACAGATTATATGTGCCAAAAAATGAAGGGCAAAGGCGTCTTGTTAATACTGAAGATAGTGTAGATGCGACCATCCGAGCACTTGCAGAATGTAAAAGTAAAAGTAAAGAAAGACTAATAGAAGCAGTCAGGAAAAGCAATTGCAACATATTGACAAGCAGAAATACATTAAAAAACAGAAATGTGAAGAAAAACAACTATATGGATACTTCAAGCAAAAAACTGAAGCGATATTTCATCAGAAGACATGGACATGGCTAAGAAGAAGAAACATCAAAAGAGAAACTGAATCTTTTATAATTGCAGCACAAGCCAATGCCATAAGAACACATTATATAAAAACAAAAATAGATAAGGCGTAACAGAATAACAAGTGTAGAATGTGTGGAGACATAGATGAAACGGTTAATCATATAATTAGCGAATGCAGCAAACTAGCACAAAAAGAGTAGAAGACGAGGCACGATTGGATGGGAAAGGTGATCCACTGGGAATTAGGCAAGAAATTCAATTTTCGCCATGCCACTAAATGGTATAGGCACAAACTCGAATCTGTCCTAGAAAATAAGATACATAAAAAAATTTGCGATACAGATGGATCACTAAATCCCGGCTAGGATATCAGACCTAGTATAAATTAATAAAAAAAGAAATTGTGTTATCTCGTGGATTTTACCGTCCCGGTAGATCACAGATTGAAGGTAAGCTGAAAAGACTGTGGAACATGAAGGTAAACTTCGTGCTAATTGTAATTGGAACCCTTGGAACGGTTCCCACGGGTTTGGAAAAGAGTCTGGATGAAATGGAAATCTGAAGAATTGAATCCATCTAAACAACATCATCGTTAAAATCAGCTATGATACTCAGAACTGAGGATACTTACTGTCACTTAGCCCGCATTTCATCATCAGCTCAGGCGGGTGTGAAAAACCAAAATGATAAGTGCTGCAAATCAAATGGAATTAGGTGCTCTACAGCAGCGATAATGTTATTGATACAAGTTCAGATCTAGCGGCTTCTGACTATTTGTCTTAGGAAATTATCTACGACAAAGTCGTTCTGTTTTCTGTTAATTTAGATGATCGTATATATATATATATATATATATATATATATATATATATATGGGGACAAATTTTTCTGTGTGTATGTAAACGCACACACATACTCGTAAACACACTAATACACACAAACACACACACACATACATATATGCGTGTATGTGTGTGTGTGTGCTTGTAAAAAAAAGAAGAGAAAAATCACTTGTCTCCAAAAATCGTTATTTACGTGAGTTGAAAAAGTTGTTAACTTTATTAGTATTAAATCTAACCATTCCAACATACTATTTCAATACAGAGCAACTTATTTTCTGTCAATCTATAATAACCATCTACTAAGGCAATATAAACATTAATTACTTAATAAATAAGAATGAAAACTTAGTGGGACAAAATCTAAGAAAATATCTCAATATTAAAAGTAAATTGAGCGAGGTAAAAGGTGGGATAGGTACTGAAGTGTGTAATAGAAGTGTATAATCGAACCGAGTGAAAGATTAACAATAATTATGCAGTTGCTTTTGTTAATTTCCCCTGAATTGAAATGATAACATATTGTATATAACCGTGTATAATTTAATCTGACGTTTGTTCTCTCTTTAATTGAGGGAAAGGTAATACTTAATGTATGTCGTCTGCATAGGTTGGTCCCAGTTTTGAAGACAATAGAGGATGAAATTGTGATATCATTATACTATAAATTTCGTTATTTGAAGCTTCATACGCCTTGAGTTAAAAAAAGAAAAATGAAAAACGTTAATTTTCTTCAAAATACATTTGTGATTAAAAGGTATCGAAATTAGATCTAAATGGGACCATAGCAAGAATAAACAAAAAATGTTGTCCAAAATAGTATGTCAAGTTACCCATTTAAATATGAAAAAAGAATTTTCCTTTAATTTTTTTTCTATTTAGTCTGAATGAAAAATTGAAACAAAATGTGTTCAAAATTGTGCCTTCCATTTCCGGAAGGGAGATATCATAGTCTTAAAACATCGTGGTTACATTATCGAATACTCGAAAGGTTTTTGCAATCATTTACCAAATTAACCCTCATTTCTTAGTCAAATAATTTCATGGAGATGGCTTCCGTTGCATTTCCAAAGCTATAAGCATCTGAGTGATGATTTTCCATTTACAAACTGTTCAAGCATATTTTATTCAACCAATTTTTACTGTTCTATCAATGAACGCAATTTTTACTACGAAATAAAAATAAATAGACACAAGTGTATATGGCATATTCTTTTCCTGTTAGTTTATGGATTGATTGTGTAGTGAGAGATGAAACCTACCTTGTGCAACACGGTGTGACAGAGAGAGTGGCGGGCGTGAAGACTTGCCGTTTCTCGAAGGAAGCGGGCTAGGCTTTGCCTGGCGTGTAGGACTGACCTAGAGTCGAACCTGCTTCCTTCAGAATGTGAGAGCTGTGGACAATCAGTGAAATAAGAAATAGCATAGTGGCCCGGATGTAGGTGGTCACGCCGTGCTGACGAGTGTCGCACGTGCTGCACGGACAATTATGAGTGAGGAGCCCGGATGTGGTAAAATAAAGGACTTATTTTCACAGACCAGGGAGAACGACTGCAGTAGAATTTTGTTGTCGAGACGAGCGGGACAAAGAAATAATTTTGGGTATTGGATTTTGGAGCGAGATACAGTTGGGAGTGTTTAGACTATCGATTAGAACCTTGCGTCAGACTTGACTGTGACCCCCCGCACACACACACACACACTGATTAGAGATTGATTGATTTTAACGCCATATCAACTCGTCCAGGATTATTTTATGCATAGACGATAGGGAACTGTATTCGTTGTACCTTCATTATTTACATTTTTGTGTAGTTGTTTCTGAAGAGTGTTTTTTTTTTGTTTGTATGCTATCGAATACGAATAATTTTCAAACAGATCAAATATAACCATAGATGTACTATCACTCCGGGTCAGAGGGAACTTGGGAGTAATGACAATGAAATGGTTCTCCATTCTCCTCAGACCTCAAAAACTGAAACTTTACCATCAGTTGCAGTTGTGCCATACCAAAGACATCCCTTTTGCGGGGAGAGGGCCTTACCACTAGGCATTTTATGATATCTTTATTATTCTTATTCTAATCAAAATAATAAATTCCATATATTTTCAAAAATATGATTAAGTTATTTACATTTATTTGAAATGTAATCCGTTCTGTTTTTTTTTTTTTTTTTTGCATAATAACATAATTCTGAGCGGTAGTAAATACACCTATGTTTCTAGTATTCATCACGCAGAAAAGGTTGGGAAACTGGTTTATATGGTTGAACCTAAATCAGTTGTACAGGTCTCAATGTATCATTTTTACTCCTCTGTCGAATTTCATTTTATATTTTAGAACATGTTTGCTCCATTCACTTATAATTAGATTTACAGTCTCATCCATTTCTCCATAAATTCAGTTATTGTTTATTTTTCCTGTGACGTTTTTTTACGTGTATGAACCTTTTGACTTTTCAATTTGTTTTGCTTGCGTTTTTTCCCTACTCTTTTTCCTTATCAGTTGTTGGGCCGCCATTACGTCTGTCTTTCACGCTACACTCTCCATCTGGCGTAGAAAATCCTCGCCTCTTGGTCTGCAATTCTTTCCAGCGGGAACTAAGACTGAATCTATTCGATTCTTCTTTCTCTGTTTTCTTTTCATTTCGTTTCCTGATTGAAAGAAAACCGAATCGACTTCCCCAACTAAACTGAGAGTTCTATAAAACGTGATTTTTCGGGAATATGAGACATTTTGCCGAAATTTGATTGACGATTTTGAAGTCTATTATTCAACCAGAGAATCACGCATGCGCCCACCCGCACGCACATATGTACGTCCAAACATCACGTATCCTTAGACACATATAGTCTTGCATTTGTTAATGTTGTATAGCGGAAAATAGAACGGAAGTAAAGACAGATATTATTGCACCTGTATTTTCTTAAGATGTGGAATTGTCTTACTTGAAAATCAACATTCAAAAAGAATTTTAAACCTTTACTCAAATTATAAATACAGTCATTGATGCTAAATATTAATTCAAATCAATCTCAAAGCAAACATACGCATACACATACGCATACACACACACACACACACATATATATATATATATATATA
The DNA here is from genome assembly GCA_023376005.1 of Doryteuthis pealeii. Taxonomy (NCBI): domain Eukaryota; kingdom Metazoa; phylum Mollusca; class Cephalopoda; order Myopsida; family Loliginidae; genus Doryteuthis; species Doryteuthis pealeii. The sequence continues at coordinate 38,564,457 of CM042146.1, read as the reverse complement.
TATACATATATATATATCTACATGCGCACATGTGATTATGTAACATGTAATATATATACATGTACACATACAGATGACGACTTGACAATTAAAAACATAAACAGATAAACCTACAGTTACAAAACCAAAACAACACGCTGCTTTCCTTCTCTACGCTGCGGATCTATGATTATGCATTTTGTTTACTTCCGTTTGTTTTAATTAATTTAATTAATTCATCGCAGAGTCCCCAAGATCCAAATGGTGAAATCTGTGTAGGCTTTCCGTCTAAATCTTACTAAACCAGCTTTACAAACGTATTGAGGACATTTATATTCACTTATTCGGTTAATTATTTTATCGACAAAGTTGCGACTTACTTGCTATCTTCCTTCTCCGTCGTCCGTCCCTCTTCACACACACACACACACACACACACACACACACACACACACACATATATATATATATATATATATATATATATAAGTGAACCACGTATGATTCAAGTATTAAATGATAGATATAGAAAAATAAACGAGACATATCGAAACATGAAAGAAAAAATACATATTCCAAAATAGAAATGTAATTTTAAAAAAATTCATGATGAGGAACACCATTACTTACCAAAGCTATCAACATCAGATTTGAAATAATATGAATTAAGGAGGCCTTAAAATGTTGCTATTGTATCTTTTGATTTCCTGTTGAAAATATTTTATTAATTTTACCCGTTAAAAAATCAAAAGTATATATATATGACATTTTATTTTATAGAGAGAATTTTATTTATATAATTGGATTAATCATGACAAGCAAATTCGGCGAATACCGTGTGAGGAACACTGTACAGCTTTTTCGACCTAATTTGGTCTCATCAGCAGTGTATACCTACGATCTACCCCCAACAGAGATCGAACCGGAGAACCCAGAATGCAAACTCCAACCCTAGGCCAACCGGACACGCCACACACGAAACTCGCCAAATTAACTTGTCAATCATAGTAGTTGCGCACTTATGATTGACAAGATAATTTTTGCTTGTCATGATTATTCCATATATATATATATATATATATATATATATATATATATATATATATAATGGCACATTCTTCAAAACTTTCAAAACATTCAGTAAAACGTTTTTTTGTAAACATGAGTAAATCTGCTTGAATTTAAAATAAAATACATTTTTGGAAGATTAGATTCGTATATTTCACGATATGTCATATGTAATCAGAATAAATTTCACGATATGTCATATGTAATCAGAATAAATCTCTTACTACATTTTAAGGAAGAAAAGAATGATAATCTTTGTTTATGAATGCTTATTTTTTTCTGATAACTTTTATTATCGGTCAGTTTTATTCAGTTTTTATTGATTATATCGTTTTCATATTCCACATTCTATGAGTATCAGGAGAACGGATATTTTTAACATTAAGGTAAATCTGGATCTGACACGTCTACACTAAGAAAATACCAAAAAGTTCTAAATTTATACAATGATCACCAAATCCTGACGACTAGCACTTCTTTTAAGAAAAAAAGAAATATTCCTATAATTTAAAAATTCATTACAAGGCATCTGTTCGATACCAATCAGATTATAAGTTACGTTTTTATCAGACCAGTTAAGACCTAGTCGCTATAACACTAACAAATATTAAGTGTTTTCAAATAAAATAAGTCTGTTTTGAGAAGGAAAGTCGTTTGTTCCTTGTAAATGGAATCTCTGAATGTGTGAAACATATGGTTAGTGGGATGGCGGGGATAGAGTTGATATATCATTATCATTATTAATGATAAACAAAGGTGTTGAGACTTAAAGGATAATGAAAATAAATTTGGGAGGGGTAGCTAGACATAAATATAAAGACACACAGAAAAGAAAATGAAAAAAAATGTGGTGGGTGAGGGACAATAGGAAAAGATATGGAAATGATCCATACAAATCAGCTCCGAGAAAAATATACTAACATTTTGGAGAGATACAAAATACATAAATAGATATATATATATATTTAGGTTAATTAAATATATATATATATATATATATATATATATATATATATATATATATATATATATATATATATATATATATATATATATATATATATATATAAGAGATTTATCCAAAACTTGGTAGTAAGGGATGATTCTATATGTGATTTCTAAGATCCACTGTACTAATATTGATGATCCAGTATGTATAAATACAGTGAATCATTAAATCACTAAAGAGAGCTCAATGTAAAATAACCTTTTAGATTATATACAGAGCAATATTTATCAATAAAGGAAGGAAGAACTCAATACAGTAATCCCATAATAAATTTATTTCGGCGAAAATTGGAGCCCATATAAATCTAAGTTGATTTAAACCGGCTCCCCAAATTTTCGCCTCATCAGATGGGTCTCAATTCACTTATGGACAAGCATATCACAAAAAACCCCAAAGAGCTGAAATATATATAAATTCAAACAAAAATAAAAAATAATAAAAAAAATTATATATATTTTTAACAGTGTGGGATTGTAACCATAGAAACAGGAAGTGAATGAAAAAAAGAGATACATCTCAAAGTTGATTTCTAGGGTGTCCAGACAGACAAAAAGGTGACATGACAGAAAAAACAGAGTAGTATATTAAAATATAAATAGACAAGTAAAATAAAAAGATTTTAAATTTAAACATTAGAGTATAATGATGTATAAAAGAAAATACTAGTTAAGATATAAATAATAAAATAAATTAATAGAAGATAATAAAATTAAAAAATAATAAATAATAGAAAATAAAAATCAATTAAAAATAATAATACTAATAAAAACTAATACTCAGGAGAGTCCTGGAGACCTGAGGAGACTTGCTGTCACTCGGACTCCAGTGAAAGACCATCAGCTTACACTGATGTGAAAACTTAAAAGGAGTAATAATAATAATAATAATAAAAAAATAATTTGAAAAAATATATAAATTAAAAATAATAATAATAATAATAATAATAATAATAATAATAATAGTAATAATATTAATATTGAGATAAAGTAAAGATAATAATAATAAAAATAATAATAATAGTAATAATAATAGGATAAATTAATTAAAATAATAATATAATAATATGAAAAAATATATAAATTACAAATAATCATAATAATAATAAAATGAATTAAAATTAATAATAATAATAATAAAAAATAATAATAATATTAAAATAAAGTAAAGATAATAATAATAATAAAAATAATAATAATAGTAATAATAATAGGATAAATTAATTAAAATAATAATAATATTAAAAATATTAATAATAATAATAATAATAATAATAATAATAAAATGAGATAAGGTAAATAATAATAATAAAAATATTAAAAATAAGAAAAAGTAAATAATGATAATAATAATATTAAGGTAAAGTAAATAATAATAGTAATAATAATGAAAAAAATAAGATAGGGTAAAAAATAATAAATTATAATAAAAAAATAATAATAATATAAGATAGGGTAAAAAATAATAAATTATAATAAAAATAATAATAAGATAGGGTAAAAAATAAGAAATTTTAATAATAAGAAGAAGAATAAATAAATTGAAAATAATAATAATAATAATAATAATATTAAGATAAAGTAAAGAAAATAATAAAAAAAAAATAATAATAGTAATAATAATAGGATAAATTAATTAAAATAATAATAATAATATTAAAAATATATTAATAATAATAATAATAATAATAAAATGAGATAAGGTAAATAAAAATAATAATAATAATATTAAAAATAAGAAAAAGTAAATAATGATAATAATAATATTAAGGTAAAGTAAATAATAATAATAATAATGAAAAAATAAGATAGGGTAAAAAATAATAAATTATAATAAAAATAATAAGATATGGTAAAAAATAATAAATTATAATAATAATAAGAAAATTAAATAATAATAATAATAATAATAATAATAATAATAATAATAATAAAATAATAATAATAATAAATAAAAATAAAAATCCTAATAATAATAAAATTAAAAATAGAAATAGAATAATTTAAAATAAATTAATAATAATAGAATGAGATAGATTAAAGATAATAATAATAATAATAATAATAATAATAATAATAATAATAATAATAATCTCCAGTGAAAGACCATCAGCTAACACTGATGTGAAAACTCAAAAGGAATAATAATAATAATAATAATAATAATAATAATAATAATAATAATAATAATAATAATAATAATATAAAATAAAATTAAAAAAATATATATGATATTAAAAATAAAATAAAATAAATTAAAGATAATAATATAATAATCATGATAATTAGATGAATTAAATTACCGATAATAATAATACTAATAACAATAATGATACTGATTATACACAGTAACAGGTTACAAATAATACATTTTGAACAAGAAACATTCCTCAGAACACCACAACTCTAATCATTAACTTCCAGTCCTATAGGATTATACTAATTTGAATTTGTTTTTATGTCTACATTTAAAAATCAATTGGTTTCTTTTATTGAGTAGTTGGCCAGTGGGTCTATATTTCAGGATACATATCTTCTCATCCAGACAGAGGTTACACCTACCTTTAAATCCATTTGAGGTGGAATATTGTTTAATAAATTCCCATTTTATGGAAGGGGTTAAGCCTCTGTCTTTCAGATTCCAATAGTAGCTTGATAGTGCAGTCTGATTTTTGATTTTGTGGTTAGAGAAGGAATGTTTATGTGTATAAAATCTTTGTTTCCACTTCCCAGCGGAGATACCTATATAAGCCTTAACATTAGTTTTGTTTTCAATAGTTGAGATAGTTGCTTTGTATACAACCTTCTCTGAGTTGCAAAATCCATTTACGGGGCACTCATCTTTAATCCTACAGTTGCAGTTAACCTTATATGTATTTTGAGTGCTCACCAATGATTCGTCAATTAATTTTTTATTTTGGTTAGTTATAATTTTAGAGATGTTATTAGTGCATGAATAACTAATTTTAATTGTTTTTCTATTGAAGATCTTATTTAAGGGATTAGTGCTATTGAAATGTTTATCTATCAATTTAAGGAAGTATCTACCTATTTCAATGTTGGATAAACTACAAAAGGGAGGGTTAAACCACAAAATCTTTCTTTTTCTGTTTTTAGATTTTTTACACTTCTGATTATTCTCACTGCTATAATCACTGTTGGTACTATCATTGTTGTTAGAAATGTTTTTAGTTGTATAGTCGTGCCCACTGGCCACAGGTTTATTATTGTAAATTAGTTTATGCTGGAAACCACTTTTATTAAGGGCCTCTTGATACATTTTACTGTTAGCATCGAAAATTGGCCTGCTGGAGCATAATCTACTTATCCTAATGTTAACAGCGTTAGGGATTTGTTTAATAATAGATTTAGGATGATCTGAATGTACACTGATGTAAGAGGGGTTTAGGTTATCCTTACAAAAGGGTTTATAGCTATTGTTGGACAAATTGAAGGTTACGTCTAGGAAATTAACTATTTTGAGATTTGAAACTATCTCGATTTTGAAGCCAAGGAATCTGAAGGCTCTAATGATTTTTTTCTCAATTTTGGAAGTCATTGGTCCATTACTATCAGGGATATATATTAGTCCGTCGTTTCGATATAGGCCTACATATTTGAGGTCTATTATCCTGCTAAGTGTATCTAAAATGTATAATCCTATTAAGTCCGCTATTTGTGAAATCATATGCTCCCATAGGAACATCAAAGTTATCAAGGCTTTAAGTGAATTGAGACCCATCTGATGAGGCGAAAATTTGGGGAGCCGGTTTAAATCAACTTAGATTTATATGGGCCCCAATTTTCGCCGAAATAAATTTATTATGGGATTACTGTATTGAGTTCTTCCTTCCTTTATTGATATATATATATATATATATATATATATATAGTATATATATAGTTATATATATATATATATATATATATATATATATATATATATACAGTTGTAGAAAAGTTATTTCCCTACCACTGTTTCTGTGTCTTTAGTACACATTCTCCAGGGGAACTGAGGAAATCTATGTGGCTAATGAAATATATATTCGCCTGATTTAAGCTTATTCTATTCTATATCTCCTAAACCTTAGTTCCCAAAGCCTGTACCTTTAAAGTTAGTGATAAGTTAAACCTATGTTGACAGCTAGAGGTGAATAATAATTCTTTGTATAAAATATGATTAATGAAAAAAAAAATATATCCTCTTTAGTAAAAGAAACGGCATCCCCTAAATTAAGTAAAAAAGCATGTGTGGATTTTATTTAGTCTTTATTTTATATTTTTTGATTAACATTTTGTTTTATTGATATAATATTTTTACAGTATTTATAATTATGTAACGAGTATATGTGTGTGTAAAATTTATTAGTAAATATTGCAATTATTCCCGGGCATGGAACTGGTTAACAGGGTGCATCCTAATTTTAAAAATATGAAGCCAAAGTGTAAGGGGAGGGTCCCCATTTATATGCACCCTTCCTTTTACAGGGCCTTAAAAATCAAGTTTCCCCATGATGTCGGTGTTACCAAGGAATTGGGTAAGGGGAATCTTGGACAAACCGTCGGCGTCCTAGCTTGAGAGGACTTCCTGCCAGTGGTGGACACTGATTAAGGTAAGCTCCAATGTCTCTTCTTCTTGCCGGTCTGAACGGGAGGAGCTTGAGGGACCCTTCAAGCGCTAGTAGTTTGAGGGAAGAACTCAAGTCTCTTGGCGTGGATGTTGCTGGGTCCTGGGTGGAAATCATTTCTATGAGATTTATTCAGCATTCAATGATTTATGCAGTCGAGGTGTGTCACTGCTAGTTAAAAGCAGTCTGGGGGCGGTGACTGACGTTGTTTATGCTGGCGCAAGTGGCAGGCTGATTGTGGCCGATATTGCCGTATCAAGCAATAAGTTCCGAGTGATCGCGGTTTATGCGCCTAATAGCGCTGTGGAGAGGAAATCCTTTTTTCGGCAGTTTGGGCCGTACATGGCGTATTCGAGATGGATAGTTTTAATGGGAGATTGGAATGCGATCCTTGATCCCAAATTAGACCGGACGGGACGCGGAGCTGTGAAAGCAGCCTGCGCGATCTAATGGCCGAGTTCGATCTGGTCGACAGGTTTCGCGAATCACACACAGGGAGGGAGGTGTGGACATGGACGAATAGCTCGCCCTCTGCTCCAATTATATCATATTTGGACAGAGTGTTAGAAGAGCCGACGTCAATATTTTAGATTGTCCTGTGTTCCACCTATATGCGAAGAGTGACCATAAATTGCTTACTATCACTCTTCGCTTCAGCGATAGGCTTAGGCTGATCTCTTACTGGAAGTTAAATACCTCAGTGCTGGGGGTACGTGACTACCGTGAGATGCTGGTTTTACTTATTAAGCGGGCTTTAGTGGGGGCGGTTATTGGGAATAGATGGTGGGCTGACCGTAAGTTTAGAATTAGGGACATCACTATCAAATATTGCCAACGGCTTGCCCTAGATAATACAGCGAAAGTGAAGGCCATAGAAGATAGAATTTCCCGGGCGGTGGAGGGGGGATCCCCTAGCCTTAGATCTAGCTAGTGGGGACCTATCAAGGTTGTATATTTAGATCTAGGCTAGACAGAGTGTCCAACGAAGCCTTGAAATTGGACGCAGGATTGCGTCAGGAAGAGTTTAGAAGGTTCCTGGAACGGTACATCAAAAGCGTTGTAACCCCGGACGGGCACAGCCTACGTACAGGTCGTAAGATGACGGAAGCCTTTCGGGCGCATTTCCAGGAACGATTTACCCGGTTGCCGAACCTCCCGGTGCAGGAGTTCCACAACTATTTAGCCGACTTTCCCCACCTTAGGGAGGCGAAAGCGGCTGGTTGTGAGGGGAGGATTACAGACTCTGAAGTCCGTGATGCCTTGAAGCAGGTCGGCCTCAACAAAGCTCCGGGACTGGATGGTTTACCCTACGAAATGTACTTGAGGTTGTCGCACATTTTTGTCCCTATTCTGACGGATGTGTTCAACAATTGGTTTGCCTTGGGAGCAATCCCAAAGTTCATTACCAAGGGTGTGATTACATTGCTGAAGAAAGGTGACAGGAATGTTTGGGAGGGCTTAGATGACTACAGGCCCATAATTCTGCTAAACACAGAGTTAAAGATTTTGGCCCGGGTCTTAGCGAACCGTTTGCGGCTTGTTGTAGGTGATCTGATCGGACTGGAACAGAACTCCGCTGTAAAAGGAATATCGATCCAAGACAATTTGCATTTGGTTCGCATGATCCTGCTCCAGTTCTCACGTACGTCCAATCTACCCGTCTTCCACCTTACCGGGGCTGGATCTATGGATTGACACTCTTCGCAGTCTCTGACTACTTTCCGCACAGCTGCCTTAGAGACCTCGGGACTAACCAACCTTGCGAAGTAGAGTGTGCGCTTTACGCCGGGGTGTCCACAAGATCGATGAATAGTCCGAATACGAACGGGGTCCAGTTCTTCTATGGACGCGGCGCACATTGGCTCAGTGGGTTCCGTTCTCGCAATAATTTCCTCCAGCATCCGACGCAGTAGAGGGTCTTGAACTTCGTCATCCCATCCTGTTGTTACGGCGTTCGCTCTCCGTTTCAAGAACGCTGCTGCGTGTTGCACACTGGAAAATGCCCGGTCAGCTGCCCACACACGGAAAAGATGCTTCGACGTGTAGGTACGTCAGGGGTCGTCAGACACTCGCCGTCGCGTCGCCATCGAAGTCTACCCTGCTCCTCCCAGACATACAAGCCCAACACACAAGCGCCACTACTCAGTTGCTCTGGGTCCTTACAGGTCAGCCCAAACAGCTCAAGATGTGCCTTCACATGAGCCGCCAGACACACACTCTCGTTGACGAATATGTCGTCGATGTATGACGAGGCAGCGCTGTTGATGGTTTCATCCTGCCCGATCACAGCTTTGACAACGGATCGCATGATCTGTGGGGCCACGTTCAGCCCAAACCCCAAGCGGGTAAAGCAATACCTTTGTCCCTTAACCTTCACAGTTTGGAATGGCCACAAGGACTTGTCAACGTGAATTTGTAGATACGCTCGGCGCAGGTCCACTATAGCGACATTTGACCCTTGCTGTCGCCATTCCCCCAGCTTTTGAGCGCAAACTTCTGCATTGGCTGTGTAAGCACCCACATGTGCATTCAGTTCGCGATAGTCCATGACTGGTCGAACCTTCTGTTTGTTCTCCTGTAGTACGGCCATCAGCGGGATCAGACCCTTTGGGGAGCCAAGCTCATCTTCAGGGTACGGAAGCAACCAGCCGTTATCTGTCCAAATCTGCAGTTCGCGATTGGACAATTTCGTGCAATGTGACCCAGTCGCTTGCACCGGTAACAGGTGAGGTTTGTTCGCGGTCTGGGACTTTCGCACCGCATGAGATAGTCACGAGACACGTGATTGGGTCCGTTACATGTGTAACATTTGGTTTGAGCTGCGGTCTCCTTTGCCTGACAACATGGGGGATGTATTGCTGCGGCTGCCAGCCCTATACCCGCAGAGCTGTCTTTTAATATTGCTCGGGCGCGGGCCAATATTTCTGATATGCCCAAGTCGTCCACCCGGGAGGTGGCCTGGAGAAGTTCCTCTGCATGTTCTAGCAACCCGGCAATGAACGCACATATCAAACCCCGCTCTGTCATACCTCCGAATTGAACCGCAAGCTTGTGCAGCTCTGCCAAGAAAAAAACGACCGTTTCTCCCGGGCGCAAGCGGCGTGCCGCAAACTGCTTGTAAGCTGACACGGAGTTGAGTGCAAATGCTGTGTATAAGGCTTCTTTTATACAGGCAAAATCGGCCCTCTTTTCGTCGCTCAGTTGCTGGTAAACAGCATATGCACCACCTGAGAGGCGCATCGGAACCACGCACTCGATTCTCTTCACGCTGCTCAGCTGACACACTAATTCCGCCTTCTCTACCCATTCAACTACCGATTGCCCAGAATCGGTCCCGTCAAAGAGGGGTATCAACTTGGAGTCGAAGGCCATAATGCCGAAAATAGCTTGTAATAAGAATGTTCTCTGGAGGGCACAGTTAAGTCCGACGAATTTACTCTCTAAGCAATGCTGCACTCTTCTCACCAATACTATCAAAAGGTCTTGTCTCTCGTCCACTCGTCATCACAGCCAAAATGCTACTGCAAGCTTTCTTCCTCGGTTTCTGAGAGCTGGTCAAATAAATACACAATTACAGTGTTCATCCGGGCTCCTTCCTCTGACCAGCACGTGCGACACTAATCAGCACGCGTCAATCCTTCAAATCCTCGCCACTCTGGATAGTTTAGCCATTCCCATGCGTCGGGCCACGACTCACGATCAGGAGAATGCGAGTTCAATCTCCCCACTCACCTCTGATCTCATTCTGCATGCCAAACACAGTCGTGCACGAACTACTACGTTCGTGGTTTCTCTCGCCACAGGTGGAACCAGAAATTTCCCAACCCCTCCGCACGGTTCGTAATTTCTCTTAATTCCCCGTTCCTATTGAAAAAGGGGGGAAAAATTTCTAACCTACGTATAACCATCTATCAATGAATTTCTCTAATGAGAATTGACCGAAAAAAGAATTATTTATTTTAGATTATACATCTAATTATAAGGGTACCCTAATTTTCTTTTTAGAAATTTTTCATTCTCCTTCATGATGAATACGCTTCTACGTGTCCTCATAAAATGTTGTGCTGCTAAGAAACTTTTCATATATTATATATATATATATATATATATATATATATATATATATATATATATATATATATATATATATAAACATGCCGAATGTATAGTTTTAATTCATTCGTATATTTTGTTCATATATTTTGTTTTTATTCAATCCCTGTTTAACATTTCTCTCTCTCTCTCTCTTTCTCTCTTTCTCTCTCTTCTCTCTCTCTCTCTCTCTCTCTCTATATATATATATATATATATATATATATATATATATATATATATATATATATATAGAGAGAGAGAGAGAGAGAAAGAGAAATATGGGTATATTGCTACCGTTATGTTTGTTTTCAGTTTATCAATCACAATTAGACTCACAGATCTCTTCTCTGCACGCAATTTCTTTTGCTCTCTCGCTCCACCGCACCCCACGCGTAATTATCAAGAGGGTTACAATCTAAGAAGTTCATCCGCCATATTTAAGGTAATGTGGACACAGAAACTTTCTCACGGCCAAAACAAGGCTCTTCTCTGTGTGGCATGGCGGAAAGTTATTTTGCCAAACGTAGGGTTTTCGAGCATCCTCCACTTGATCCAAGACAGACACTTGATGTAGGCCCCTATGTTGAGTCTGAAGCCATATAGGAAGACACATGGAGACATAACGTCACTGTTGCATGAGGAACTAAATCATGGCTGTCACCGTTTTACGGTGACGTTCGCTGGTTTCTGTTTCGCCCTGTAGTAGTAGTATATAAACACAAGGTGAACAGAACCAATTGAGTTACTGTTGATCGAATGGTCAGACAGGAACGACACATGGTGGCAACGAGAGGATAAAGAACCTCCCAAAGGAAAAAAAAGAAAAGAAAGAACAGCACGAAGTTTAAAGTTTTCACGTCAGTTTTGTTGTGTTTATTTTCAACCACGTGTGCCGGAAAAATGGCGGAGCAGGATAGACAAGAGTTTTGCAAGCCGGTGACCGGAATTAAATCACCACAACCTCTTTGTATGGATGGAAATCTAGCAAAAAATTGGAAGCTTTTTAAGCTGAAATGGCACAACTATGCTATCGTCGCATATTTAGCTCGGCAGCCGGTATATTACCAAACGGCGTTACTACTTCACACGCTCGGAGATGAAGCGTTACAAGTTTACTATGGCTTTCATTTTTCAACTCCGGACGACGAAAGAACCCCTGAAGAGATAATTCAAGCGTTTGATGAATCTGCTATAGGCGAGACTAACGAAATTTATGAACGTTTCGTTTTTCATACGAGGAAACAAAGCGAAGGGGAAAGTGTGGAAGCATTTATTTCGGCACTCCGGACATTGTGAAAAACCTGTAATTTTTGTGATAATTGTGTGACGTCAGTACTTCGGGACCGGATAGTTCTGGGGATATACAACCCCCAAACACAGGCTGAGTTGCTGAAGGTGAGAAATTTAGACTTACAGAGGTGTATAGATATTTGTAAGCTAACAGAAAATGCTGCACAACAATCTCTCGCCTTAAGACCCGAGGGGGTGAACAGAGTGGATTTTAAACGGAGGGAACAGGTATCTACGCGGAAGTGGAAGGAATGCACTGCGTGTGCGACGAAACATGGCCGATAGAGAGCAGTGCCCGGCATTTGGGAAGACATGCCTTAAATGCCAAGGGAAACATCACTTTGCCATTAAGTGTAAATCCACAAGGAGGAAAAATGTGCGGACATTTGAGGCCCATCTAAGTGATAGTGACAGTAGTAGCAGTGGTTATGAATATGGATAGATAGACACCGTCACAACAAGGGAGAGAGTTAATGGGGTCCAGCAGAATATGATAAAAGCAAAAATGATGGTAGGAGGAAAACCGATAGCATTTCAGCTTGATAGTGGAGCTTCTGTAAACATACTTAATGTGAAGCATGTCACAACGAAAAACCTGGAACCCTAAAAAAAGACTCTTGTGATGTGGAATGGGGAGAAATGAAACCATTAGGTGAGTGTCGGGTTAAAATGATAAACCCCAAAACAGGACAAAAATATGCAGTGCAATTTGTAGTTGTACAAGAGGACTTCCACCCCCTACTTGGTGCGTCGGCAATCCAGAAGATGGACCTGATAACAGTCAATAATGACAATTTCAAGGTATTTGCCAAGGTAGCGCAACTGGAAAAGCTCAGCAACCAGCGTCCGGCCAACATCCTAGAGGAGTTCAAGGATGTATTTAAGAATGAGTTAGGACAACTACCAGGGGAGGAACACTTAGAGGTTGATCCTAACATACGACCCCATGTAGCAGCGGCGCGTAGAATTCCTGCAGCTCTCAAAGGAAAACTGAAAGCTGAACTAAGGAGACTAGTGGAAAAGAAGGTAATCGAGCCAGTAAGTGAGCCAACACCATGGGTGAGTGCATTAGAACTGGTTGTCAAAAAAAATGGGAATTTGCGGGTATGTATTGACCCAAGACTACTAAATAAAGCTCTGAAACGGGAACATTTTCACCTACCTGTACTGGAAGATCTGCTCCCAGAGCTGGCTGATAGCAAAGTATTCTCGACCCTAGATCTACGCGATGGATCTTGGCATCTAAAAATGGACGAAACAAGCAGTCGGCTAACAACATTTGCCACACCATTTGGCCGGTTTCGATGGAAGGTATTACCATTTGGAATTGCTCCAGCCCCAGAAATATTTCATAAGGTTCTTTATAACAATGTTTCTGACTTGGCAGGAGTGGTCAACAAAGCAGATGATCTTTTGGTGGTGGGCAAAGGCAAAACCATGGAGGAAGCTATGAGGGATCATGACAAAAATCTTAGAAACCTGTTACATAGATGTCGTGAGCGTGGGATGCGGCTGAATGCTGAAAAAATGGATTTAAGACAAACTTCTCTATCATTCATGGGCCATGTTGTGACCAGTGAGGGTTTGCGCCCTGATCCGGGGAAGATCAAGGCCATAAAAGGGATGCCATCGCCAACGGATGTGAAGGGAGTACAATGCTTGGGTGGGTTCGTGAACTATTTGGCAAAATTCCTATCACACATTTCGGACGTGATGGCTCCTATTCGCAATCTCACCAAAACAGATGTGCCTTGGACATGGTCCCAAATCCATGAAGAAGCATTTGAGGAAATAAAAAAATTGGTGAGTGAAGCACCTGTGCTAAGGTACTACGATCACAGGAAACCTCTAGTCATCCAATGTGATGCAAGTGAGAAGGGCTTGGGAGCAGCACTGCTGCAAGAAGGTCAACCACTGGCCTATATCAGTCGGGCCCTTACAGACACAGAAACTCGGTATGCCCAGATCGAAAAAGAGCTGCTTGCTGTAGTCTATGCATGTGAACGGTTTCACCAATATACATTTGGTCAACACGTCACAGTACTGAGTCATCATAGGCCTTTGGAAGCAATAATAAAAAGGAATTGGGAAAGTGCCCAAAACGCTTGCAGAACATGTTGATGAGGCTTCAAGGATATAATACTACGGTTCTGTACCACCCAGGCAAGAAGATGTATCTTGCAGATACATTATCAAGATCATATGTACATTTAGTAAGCGCTGATGATGATGATGAGGATGAGGATGTGAGGGAAACCAAATACATTCCTGTAACAGAGAGGAGGTTGTGCGAGCTGCGATCAGCCATGAAGGAAGATAGAAGTATGCAACAATTACAGAAGGTCATACTGGAAGGATGGCCAGATGACAAATTACACCTGGACCAAGATGTGAGACCATATTTCAACATTCGAGATGAAATGACCGTACAGGATGGATTAATTTTTAGAGGAAACCGTGTGATAGTTCCGACAAGCCAGCGGGCCGTCTTGAAAGAAAAATTGCATTCCACACATTTGGGAGTAGAAGGATGTTGCAGAAGAGCTAGAGAATGCTTGTACTGGCCAAATATGAACAGTGATATCAGGAACTATGTAGCAAAGTGTCCAACATGTAGAAAATATGAAGTTGCTAACCCGCAGAACCTTTAATGGTCCATGAAATTCCGGAGAGACCGTGGGCAAAAATTGGAGTGGATCTGTTCATGTTTGCAGATAGGGACTATCTATGCACCGTAGATTATATGAGTAATTTCTGGGAGATTGATCATCTCCCAAATATACAAGCAAAGAGTGTGATCACCAAGCTGAAATATAATTTTGCACGATACGGGATTCCAGATCAGGTTGTCACAGACAATGGAACAACGTTTAGTGGACAGGAATTTGCAACTTTTGCGCAAATATGGTGTTTTACGCATACACCTGTCAGTCCTTACAACAGCAAAGCCAATGGAAAAGTGGAATCTGCAGTAAAAATGGCAAAAAACCTATTCCGGAAGGCAAGGGACGATAATGCTGATCCATACCTAGCGATGTTGGATCACAGGAATACACCCGCTAAAGGTCTCCTGTCACTTGCACAGAAGCTGGTGTCAAGGAGAACGAAAACGCTTCTTCCAACCAGAGAAGATCTGCTGAGACCAGAAATACGCAGGAACCTGAAAAGTACTATGAAGTACAACAGCAAGAAACAAGAACAGTACTTCAACCACAAGGTGAAATCACTTCAACCTTTATTTCCTGGAGATGTAGTGTGTGTGAAACCGCATGTGAAAGGACAGAAAGAATGGAAAAAGGCAATTGTGGTGCAAAGACTGGATACAAGGTCATACCACGTCAATGTTGAGGGGCAGCTGCGTCGACGGAATAGAATAGACTTGAAAAAAACAGCAGAAGCAACCCCGTTACCATCATTGGGTCACCAGTCCTACCACATAAATAGCGAGGCATCAGCAACCCTAAGACCTTGTAGAGAGGTGAGTCCTACCCAACAAAGACCCCAGGAAAATACACTGAGGGAAATTGTGAGTCTGGCATCAAGTCCAACAGAATCAAGTCCGGAGACTGAGAGGACAGCAGAGGATCCAGTGAGGAAAACTCGATCCGGAAGGATAGTCAAGACTCCAGTGAAATTGAGGGACTACACCAAATAAATTGAGTCCAGAGTGAAAGGGCATCCATGCCTAGATCATAGGACATAGTTGTCTACTAGTCGTTTAGAGACAGTTAAAATAGGAAAAAGAATCCCTTCTTTTTCAGAAGAAGGAAGATGTTGCATGAGGAACTAAATCAGAGCTGTCACTGTTTTACGGTGACGTTCGCCGGTTTCTGTTTCGCCCTGTAGTAGTAGTATATAAACACGAGGTGAACAGAACCAATTGAGTTACTGTTGATCGAATGGTCAGACAGGAACGACACAGTCACCATTGCTTATGACCAAACTATGATGTGTACTGAGTGTTTATTTTTCATCTCTATCGTTACATCTTGTGGGGACAAAGAAAGCCAATAGTCGTTCGATGAGTTCTCCATCTAATCCTGGCATAAATACTTCATATCAGAGAAAAAGCAAAGTACATTTAGTTGGAAGGTTTGCTTGATTTAGTTGAAAATCTTTGCAGTGCTTTATTTGTTCTTGTCCTTAATGGCAAATGATATAAATAGGCCTTTCCCCTCTGTCCTCTTAAATGAGAAATTGCAAATGTATTCATGCACTACATTCCTAATTTGAAACTCAATCACTCTCATGTCCATGGCTATAGACATGATTGACTTGCTGGGATCATTGTCAATCATGACCTAGATACGACCAACAAATTCGGCAGTTCTTTTCTTATCAAACTCTTTGAATTTTCTGCACTGTCTTCAGATTCTAACAAATATTCTGAAATCTTTGAATTGGACCAACCGGCGTGAATTCTATGCATGTCGGTTCTAAATTTCTTGATGATTGAATTATATCGTAGTGATGTTTTTCTCATAGATCTGAAACAAAGAAACTGCATTCGCGAAATTAATGATTTTAAATGGCTACAATTAACCAAACACACACTTTATATAAAAGGGGATCTTTTTTAAATTAGCCAAAAAATTTTGTACACAAATTTCAACTCCGCATTGTTTTAAATTCATGGTGGCTGGGAGGTGGAAACCTTGTAAAATTTACGGAAGAATGTGTGATGTTCGCAGAGAAATATGTTTTAGCATAAACAATGTGTAGAAAAGACAATTCATGGACTTGGACATACATTTGTCATTAAATTTAGGGCGACTGAGAGGTGGAACCCATGTGAAATTTACGGAAGAATATGTGAAATGCACAGAGAAATATTTTTTTTTGCATAAACAATGTGTCGAAAAGACATTTCATGGACTTGGACATAGGTTTGTCATTAAATTTATGGCGACTGAGAGGTGGAACCCATGTGAAATTTACGGAAGAATGCGTGATGTGTGCAGAGAAATATGTTATACCATAAACAATGAATCGTAAAGACATGGAGCGAAGACACACTGACAATTCGGGTAAAGAACAAGTTTCTGGGCAGCTTTTAGTAAAGTTCATGTTGACCTTCTGGGACATGAAAGGGCCCATTACAGTTGTATATATACATATTCATCTGCATTGCAGTCTCGGAAGACTATATATTTCTAGTGCCCCTAAAGTTATAGCTATTTCTATGACTGAGCTCTTGTGCGAAAAACAGCCCTGACCACATATGTCGCGATGTAAATGTGGCCCTGAAGATGTTGGTGTGCCGTTGCTCAGTTGCTGTCACTTTCTCATCGACCTCCTAGCTTAATCCTATTGCGCCAGGGAGACTTCAGACATAAATAGCCCACTACGGAGAACGTGCCGCCACTGAGGGCGGTCCTGAGCCAAATTTTCTGAATATATATATATATATATATGTTTTTGTTGTTGTTGGCACCTTTCTGTCGACTAAATACGATGGCGTAGTCCCCCACCCCACCCAAAAGAATATTTTTTTATCTGCATCTGCGCAAGGCAATCCTTGAGTGACAAGGGTGCGCTGACTGCACACAAACAGTAATGCCTACTGGGGCTGTTTAACATTGAGGCACCAGACTGCTCAAGTTTCTGCATGTACCTCCCACGTGTTTGTGCTAATGTTGCATATGCTCATGTTTCTCCCGCAAATGTCTCTGAAGCGTATACATAATATACCTACTGATCGGGTGCTTTTTACTAATTCACCATACAACATGGTTTTGTGGATGCGGCCATTTTCCATTCTCCTGACCTGAATAAGCCAGCAAAGGTGCATCTTGTAGCGGATGGTGAACATGCTGTTCATGTTGGCGCTATACAGCACGTCTGTATTGGGCACGTTATCCTGCCAACGGATGTGCAGGATGTGTCGTAGGCACCTGAGGGGGGGATTGTTGAAATTGTACTTTAGAGGAGTGTATGCAGGCTTTATAGACGTGCAGATTGGTCTTCTTAGTGAGTCTGGCATTGTTCCAGACTCTTTGGCTCAGTTTCGACATAACTACTACTGCTTTCGCAATCCTACCGTTGACTTTATTATCAATGGAGACTGAGTTGGAGATTGTGGACCCGTGGTACTTGAAGCTCTCCACGGCTTCCAGACTGCACTCATCAATAGATTTCAGAGGAGTGTCTGCGTTTTGCGCCATGAGTTTTGTCCGAAGTCCTTGCAAGCATGTGTGAGGCAACTGCTAAGCTGTTGCATATCTTCCTCTGTGTGTGACGTCGTCTCAGTCGTCGGCAAACAACATTTCACAAATGAGAACATTCGGACATTAGTCTTTGCACGAAGACGAGCAATATTGAACAACTTGCCGTCAGCTCTAGTGTGAATGTAGACTCCTTCGCTGTAGACCCTGATGGTGTACTGGAGAAGCATAGGCGCAAGGACACAGCCCTGCTTCACTCCGCTGCTGACTAGGAATGCCTCAGACATTGTACCATTAAAAAAGCTATGCCATGCATATCTGCATGGAAGGAGGTGAGGATTTTAAGTAGTCTGGGTGGGCAGTCAAACTTCTGCAACAGTCTAAAGAGTCTACTTCGGCTGAACATGTCAAACACCTTCGTTAGATCGATGAACGCAATTTAAAGTGGCATCTGCTACTCCTGTCACATTTCCTGCATCTCGCAGAGAGAGAGAGAGAGAGAGAGAGAGAGAGAGAGAGAGAGAGAGAGAGAGAGAGAGATCATATCAACTGTTGACCGATCTGACCGGAAACCACACTAGTAGATGCGAGAGCCAAGTGTCTGTAGGCGTGCCAGTGAAACGTGAGCAAAAACATTTCTAACGATGCTAAGAAGGGGGATACCTCGGTAATTGTTGCAGTCGCCCCGGTTTCTTTTATTCTTATTCTTGACAATGATAGCGGCCCGCATGTCCTGAAGGATGACTCCTTGTTCACAGCATCTACAAAGTAGATAAATGGCAGGAGCAGCGCTATTTTCCCGCTCTTTAAGACTTCTGATAGTATGCCATCAGTTCTGGATGCCTTCCTATAAACTGAATTCTTCCGTGGTTGGAGATAGCATTTAGGGCATTGTCCGTCACAATTGTTGGGTGGTGTATAGCTCTAGGTAGTGGTCATCCCAACGTTACAGCTGCTTCCATTAGTCACTGATGACTTCTATCTTAGCCTTGAGTGGTGCAGTTTTTGTGATGTGTAGAACAGTCGCTTTTTGACGCCTCTTGTTGGCTGCTACCTCTACGTCGCGGTACAGTTTCAACTAATGAACAGTTTGCTGGGCTTTATTTCTATCACTTCTTACGGCGTCAAGTGTACTATAATTAGGTGTTGCCTTGTATTCTAAGAGAGCTCTTCTCTTCGTCTCAATCACAGGATTCAATTCCTCCCAATAGGCTTCGAACCAGTCCGCATTTTCCTCTCCTTTTTCCGTAAACAATGATGACCGAATTATACACGGCATCTTTGAGGTAAAACCACCTGGCATCCTGTTTGCGATGGCTTCTTAAAGACTGTCTGAGAGGTGATGTGTCTTCTCTGGTTGCCCACACAGAATGTATTTATGCTTCTTCTTGAAGTGGTGGATTTTGTGTGTCATTTGCACCTTACTGGCCCCCAGGGAGTGGTCTGAGTCACAGTCTGCATTGTGGTAAGTGTTGGTGAGGATGATGCAATTTAGATTTGCCCGTCTAGTGATGACAAGGTCTAAATGGTTCCAGACATGCGAACGCGGGTGTCTCCATGATACTTGATGGATGTCTTTACATTTAAAGTAGGTGTTGGTCACGTATAGGCCATGGTAGCAGCACAACTCTAGCAGTCTCTGGGTGTTCTCATACATCTTCCCGCGTCCATGCGCCCCATGGGAAGTGGGCAAAGCTTCTTTGTCAGCTCTCACTCTTGCATTGAAGCTTCCGAGCAGTATAAATCTTTGGTGTTCCGGATCTCGGATAACACCGCATCCAGGTTCTTAATAGAATTGGTCTTTCTCCTCTGGGGTTGGGTAAAGCGATGGGGTGGAGTCCAATGATGATGCTTACTGGTCCTGAACGTGTTCATATTCGGAGGCGGAGGATTATTTCGTTATCAGTTGACGGGATTTCAATGCAAGTAATAAGTGTTTTTTCCAGCAGAGCCCGCACCATACTGACGGGTTCATCCAAGGACTTGCCAAATAAGATGTGGTTTGCCTCCTTGATTTTCTTGCCGTTTTTGGCTAGATGTGTCTCCTAAAGACATGCGATACCAATGTTTTTTCTGGAGAGTTCTTTGACGATGATGGTCGTTTGCGGGCATCACCAACTTGTTGCAGATCAATAATTATGCCATGGCACACAATCCTGACGTTCTAGCTTGCAAATCAAAGTGCTGGAAACTTCTTTGTTTTCTTTTGTGGCTTGATTCTTTGGCCAACCTTTCGAAGTGATTCTTTTAAACTCCAGTGAAGCAAGCAGGCCATGGCGAGTCAGCACTCATTTGTCTGTTTTGGGAAAATCAATAGAATACACATTGTTTCTCTTTTTCATCCGACCTATTTTTCTGCATATGATGACACTCTGACAATTTATTTTCACTGCAGACAATTTTGATATTTCGTTTAAATGCTTAATAAATTTAGGATCTAGAAAAAATGGGAATCGTGAATAGACGAAGGTCCATCCCGTAATGAATTAATGGGAACTTAATATTCACGTTGATGCGATTACAACAGATGCAAATATTTGCGGCCTCAAACTAAGAGAGTGGAAAAAGCAATTGTTCGACCACAAATCTGTCTACCTACAAATGCACGTTAATGAACAATTTTGGCAGTACCAGACACTTATTTTTCAAGACTAAAGATAATGCCTGACAATATTGGGTTTGAGGCTGAACGTTGCTCCTCTGATAATGAAATCTATCAACAAAGAAAAAAAAAGAAAAGATGGTAGCCATCGACGTCATCAAGAAAAGAGCAAATGCGGTAACAGAAGGTTGGGACGATTAGACGGATGACGTATCACTTAAAAGAATGCTAATGGAGACCATTACTAAAGTAAATCAGGCCGATCCGAGCAAATGCAAATTCTGTGTGGATGGTAAATAATTTAACTTATTCTTTAGCGACTGGAGTTAGAATGGAATTTAATAGATCTATTGTCAAAGATGCGAGGTGGTTGCAGATAATATGTTAATGTGTGTTTTGCTTGTATAAAGGTTCTCTTATCAAATTCCGCCCTGTCGCCTGGGGCATTAGAATACACCGATTGCACCTCTGCAGAGGGGTAAGACTCCCCCAATGGGACCATCTGTTGGCCGTGGGTGGCGACCCGTGATGTTTAAAGATAAAACCCAGGTGGATGAGCAGTCGATTGGATTTGATACCGTTAAACCAGATGGAACACTTTATTTCCGAGGTGACAACACCATTAGATTTTCTTCCGGAAGTACAGCAAGATGATTAATTGATTCATTTTAACGGCATGTCATACACTTATTTTGTGTCTAAGACGTTAGGGATTTACTTTCATTATACTTTTGTATTTACATTTTTGGATAAGTGCTTCTTAAGAGTTGTTTTCCCCATTAGACACAAAGGTGGGATTAACGGGTCCTACTACACCAGGTTAGAGTGGACCTGTTAGTTATTGAAAATGAAGGGATACTCCACACTTCCCAGATCAAATGCAGTTTCGTATCATACTCAGGACGCGAAGAGTAGCAATGGTATACCAGGAATGTTTGAATATCAGAGAGGCATGAACAGTATGTCAAAACTAGGGTTACTGCAATTCCCCCTGGACAGATAAGTTCGACATTCGGGGAGTGAAAGATCATTACCGTGTCGTCTGGTCAGACGATGTTATATAATTCTACATCAATCTTTCTATCTATAGTGTATCAGACAACACCTAGCGATAGTCCAACCTAGCCTCATAAGGGGAAAGGCATGAATGTTTTTAGGGAGTTCTCGTATGCTTCTTTAGAATTGTATGGGATGGACGTTGGGAAAGTGTTTTGATTGTATATGAAGCACGTAAAAATATTAGATAAGGAATAACAACTAAAATTTAAAGTAATGAATATCGTGTTATTTGCAATCTTATCTATTAATCCTAATATTTCAGGTCAACCTCTACCTTTTGTCAAGCAGTTTTGTAGTATGTCAGTATTTTATCTTTTATTTTAAATATTCCCTTCTCAGGGGTTACATGTCAGTTGAGTGGTCTGTCGGCTGAATGTCTTTGATTTTATTTCTATTGCACTGTCAGGGAATTCATAACTTCAACGCAACCAATAAAATTAAAAACAATACAGTATTCATTCCTTTGAATTTTGTGTTGTTATTTCTTATATTATTCTATGGTTCCAATACAACCCAAAAGTTTCCCAACATCTATCACACAACACACACACACACACACACACACACACACACATATAATATATATATATATATATTGTGTGGTGTGTGTGTGTGTGTGTGTGTGATAGATGTTGGGAAAACTTTTGTGTGCGTGCGTGTGTGACGATTCACTCCAGTCGTGAAACTACAAATTTTAAAATAGTGACATTTTACTTTATAATATATATATATATATATATATATATAATATATATATATATATATATATATATATATATATATTATGATTAAGATTTAACGCTAAAGGGGTGTTTAATCAATAAAATTCTATTAGAGCTTTATGCACATGTCGAATACTTGATCGACAATTGATATTCCGACTTGTTCTGTATTTTTCCAGACAATTCTTTTTATCATTATATTCTTTTATACTTGAAAAAGAAAGATAGCTAGAAATACAAAGAAAGAAGAAGATCAGAAAAACAGAGAGAAGCCAGCCCAGATAGCAGTTAGATGACCGCCATCAACCCACTAATGATAGTAATACAACAATAGGATAAGATGGTTAGAAGAAAGAGCTATACAACATATGTATTTGTTTAATTTTTATATATTGTTAACGTTATATGCAGTACAATGCAAATCACATAAAATGTAATTGCTGACAAAAGAATATAATGGCTGATGCAATATAAACCTTTAATTTATATAATGCAGGATATCTTACTAACTCAAATTGTAATTTGCATCGCAAATAATCCCAAGGACTAATCACATAAACCTGTTTAAACTTTGGAAGACAATCACAGAAGGTCAAAATATCTGAATGATAATGTTTGCAAAAAAATCCCCCCTCACAAAGAAAAAAAGAACTGGTTGAGTGACACTTACATACCCATTGAGCGATTAAGTATTTTAGACCTTGTGTCAGAGTAAGGTAATATCAATAAACATACATGGAAAATATGAAGTGGCCAATGTAGATTAATTGATTTCAACGGCATGTCTAAATGTCTAGAACTACTTCATGCCTAGAAGTTAAGGAATGCATTGTGCGAAGATATTAGGTGTTTTGTTTTTTGCTCACAGTTATATGGTGTCAGATATTGCTATTCAAAAGTTATAATTATATGGTTAAAGATGATTGTTTATATTTTATAATAGCTATTTGATTACAGGTATATGATTTCAAGTAACTAATAATAATCCCTGGCAAACATTAATAGCTATGTGTAACTATTTTTAATTTATAGTTATATGGCATCAAGTATTCCTATAGGATATAAATCATTTTCGGATCTATTCTACCCGTAAATGGGACTCTAATTACGACTGCAGGTCAGAATCAACGAGGGAGTAATGTCAATAAAAAGGTACTCTACCCGCCTTAAATCTCCAAAAACTCTAGCCTCACTATCAGATTCAGTTTAGTGTAATACCCAGTACACATTTCCGCATGCTAATGCATCAGCTCTCAAGACATTGACACGAGATGTACTGGAACACACAGACGTAAATACGCCAGCATTCAAAAAATATAAACTGTACAACTTATACAAACCGGAACCGGAAACATACAGTGCCAGACACTTTGAGTTATAATGTACAAGACATACATGAACAAAAATCAGATAGTGAATATGTTGTTTTTTGTTTGTTTGTTTTATCTTTATTTTTTGCTTTTTTTTAGTCAAAGATCTGCCAAGTTATTTATTGTCATGATTACCAACACATAGACAATGTTTTGTATTAAGTTGTTTTCAATTTTAACACCTCGTGTTTTTTACGCCGGGTGAGAAATGCACACATACAAATACACACATTACTAACACAACATACAATTCGTTCACATCGTACATTTATTCTAGATTCAAAACTGCATGTACATCACCCATATTCATAAACTCGTACACACATGATGGGTAAAAAATTAACTTATTCTTTAGCGACTGGAGTTAGAATGGAATTTAATAGATCTATTGTCAAAGATGCGAGGTGGTTGCAGATAATATGTTAATGTGTGTTTTGCTTGTATAAAGGTTTCTTATCAATTCCGCCCTGTCGCCTGGGGCATTAGAATACACCGATTGCACCTCTGCAGAGGGTAAGACTCCCCCATGGGACCATCTGTTGGCCGTGGTGGCGACCCGTGATGTTTAAAGATAAACCCAGGTGGATGAGCAGTCGATTGGATTTGATACCGTTAAACCAGATGGAACACTTTATTTCCGAGGTGACAACACCATTAGATTTCTTCCGGAAAGTACAGCAAGATGATTAATTGATTCATTTTAACGGCATGTCATACACTTATTTTGTGTCTAAGACGTTAGGGATTTACTTTCATTATACTTTTGATTTACATTTTTGATAAGTGCTTCTTAAGAGTTGTTTTCCCCATTAGACACAAAGGTGGATTAACGGGTCCTACTACAACCAGGTTAGAGTGGACCTGTTAGTTATTGAAAATGAAGGGATCTCACACTTCCCAGATCAAATGCAGTTTCGTATCATACTCAGGACGCGAAGAGTAGCAATGGTATACAGGAATTTTGAATATCAGAGAGGCATGAACAGATATGTCAAAACTAGGTGGTACATGTCAAACACCTTCGTTAGATCGATGAACGCAATTTAAAGTGGCATCTGCTACTCCTGTCACATTTCCTGCATCTCGCAGAGAGAGAGAGAGAGAGAGAGAGAGAGAGAGAGAGAGAGAGAGAGAGAGAGAGATCATATCAACTGTTGACCGATCTGACCGGAAACCACACTAGTAGATGCGAGAGCCAAGTGTCTGTAGGCGTGCCAGTGAAACGTGAGCAAAAACATTTCTAACGATGCTAAGAAGGGGATACCTCGGTAATTGTTGCAGTCGCCCCGGTTTCTTTATTCTTATTCTTGACAATGATAGCGGCCCGCATGTCCTGAAGGATGACTCCTTGTTCACAGCATCTACAAAGTAGATAAATGGCAGGAGCAGCGCTATTTTCCCGCTCTTTAAGACTTCTGATAGTATGCCATCAGTTCTGGATGCCTTCCTATAAACTGAATTCTTCCGTGGTTGGAGATAGCATTTAGGGCATTGTCCGTCACAATTGTTGGGTGGTGTATAGCTCTAGGTAGTGGTCATCCCAACGTTACAGCTGCTTCCATTAGTCACTGATGACTTCTATCTTAGCCTTGAGTGGTGCAGTTTTTGTGATGTGTAGAACAGTCGCTTTTTGACGCCTCTTGTTGGCTGCTACCTCTACGTCGCGGTACAGTTTCAACTAATGAACAGTTTGCTGGGCTTTATTTCTATCACTTCTTACGGCGTCAAGTGTACTATAATTAGGTGTTGCCTTGTATTCTAAGAGAGCTCTTCTCTTCGTCTCAATCACAGGATTCAATTCCTCCCAATAGGCTTCGAACCAGTCCGCATTTTCCTCTCCTTTTTCCGTAAACAATGATGACCGAATTATACACGGCATCTTTGAGGTAAAACCACCTGGCATCCTGTTTGCGATGGCTTCTTAAAGACTGTCTGAGAGGTGATGTGTCTTCTCTGGTTGCCCACACAGAATGTATTTATGCTTCTTCTTGAAGTGGTGGATTTTGTGTGTCATTTGCACCTTACTGGCCCCCAGGGAGTGGTCTGAGTCACAGTCTGCATTGTGGTAAGTGTTGGTGAGGATGATGCAATTTAGATTTGCCCGTCTAGTGATGACAAGGTCTAAATGGTTCCAGACATGCGAACGCGGGTGTCTCCATGATACTTGATGGATGTCTTTACATTTAAAGTAGGTGTTGGTCACGTATAGGCCATGGTAGCAGCACAACTCTAGCAGTCTCTGGGTGTTCTCATACATCTTCCCGCGTCCATGCGCCCCATGGGAAGTGGGCAAAGCTTCTTTGTCAGCTCTCACTCTTGCATTGAAGCTTCCGAGCAGGTATAAATCTTTGGTGTTCCGGATCTCGGATAACACCGCATCCAGGTTCTTAATAGAATTGGTCTTTCTCCTCTGGGGTTGGGTAAAGCGATGGGGTGGAGTCCAATGATGATGCTTACTGGTCCTGAACGTGTTCATATTCGGAGGCGGAGGATTATTTCGTTATCAGTTGACGGGATTTCAATGCAAGTAATAAGTGTTTTTTTCCAGCAGAGCCCGCACCATACTGACGGGGTTCATCCAAGGACTTGCCAAATAAGATGTGGTTTGCCTCCTTGATTTTCTTGCCGTTTTTGGCTAGATGTGTCTCCTAAAGACATGCGATACCAATGTTTTTTCTGGAGAGTTCTTTGACGATGATGGTCGTTTTGCGGGCATCACCAACTTGTTGCAGATCAATAATTATGCCATGGCACACAATCCTGACGTTCTAGCTTGCAAATCAAAGTGCTGGAAACTTCTTTGTTTTCTTTTGTGGCTTGATTCTTTGGCCAACCTTTCGAAGTGATTCTTTAAACTCCAGTGAAGCAAGCAGGCCATGGCGAGTCAGCACTCATTTGTCTGTTTTGGGAAAATCAATAGAATACACATTGTTTCTCTTTTTCATCCGACCTATTTTTCTGCATATGATGACACTCTGACAATTTATTTTCACTGCAGACAATTTTGATATTTCGTTTAAATGCTTAATAAATTTAGGATCTAGAAAAATGGGAATCGTGAATAGACGAAGGTCCATCCCGTAATGAATTAATGGGAACTTAATATTCACGTTGATGCGATTACAACAGATGCAAATATTTGCGGCCTCAAACTAAGAGAGTGGAAAAAGTAATTGTTCGACCACAAATCTGTCTACCTACAAATGCACGTTAATGAACAATTTTGGCAGTACCAGACACTTATTTTTCAAGACTAAAGATAATGCCTGACAATATTGGGTTTGAGGCTGAACGTTGCTCCTCTGATAATGAAATCTATCAACAAAGAAAAAAGAAAGGAAGAAAAGATGGTAGCCATCGACGTCATCAAGAAAAGAGCAAATGCGGTAACAGAAGGTTGGGACGATTAGACGGATGACGTATCACTTAAAAGAATGCTAATGGAGACCATTACTAAAGTAAATCAGGCCGATCCGAGCAAATGCAAATTCTGTGTGGATGGTAAATAATTTAACTTATTCTTTAGCGACTGGAGTTAGAATGGAATTTAATAGATCTATTGTCAAAGATGCGAGGTGGTTGCAGATAATATGTTAATGTGTGTTTTGCTTGTATAAAGGTTCTCTTATCAAATTCCGCCCTGTCGCCTGGGGCATTAGAATACACCGATTGCACCTCTGCAGAGGGGTAAGACTCCCCAATGGGACCATCTGTTGGCCGTGGGTGGCGACCCGTGATGTTTAAAGATAAAACCCAGGTGGATGAGCAGTCGATTGGATTTGATACCGTTAAACCAGATGGAACACTTTATTTCCGAGGTGACAACACCATTAGATTTTCTTCCGGAAGTACAGCAAGATGATTAATTGATTCATTTTAACGGCATGTCATACACTTATTTTGTGTCTAAGACGTTAGGGATTTACTTTCATTATACTTTTGTATTTACATTTTTGGATAAGTGCTTCTTAAGAGTTGTTTTCCCCATTAGACACAAAGGTGGGATTAACGGGTCCTACTACACCAGGTTAGAGTGGACCTGTTAGTTATTGAAAATGAAGGGATACTCCACACTTCCCAGATCAAATGCAGTTTCGTATCATACTCAGGACGCGAAGAGTAGCAATGGTATACCAGGAATGTTTGAATATCAGAGAGGCATGAACAGTATGTCAAAACTAGGGTTACTGCAATTCCCCCTGGACAGATAAGTTCGACATTCGGGAGTGAAAGATCATTACCGTGTCGTCTGGTCAGACGATGTTATATAATTCTACATCAATCTTTCTATCTATAGTGTATCAGACAACACCTAGCGATAGTCCAACCTAGCCTCATAAGGGGAAAGGCATGAATGTTTTTAGGGAGTTCTCGTATGCTTCTTTAGAATTGTATGGGATGGACGTTGGGAAAGTGTTTTGATTGTATATGAAGCACGTAAAAATATTAGATAAGGAATAACAACTAAAATTTAAAGTAATGAATATCGTGTTATTTGCAATCTTATCTATTAATCCTAATATTTCAGGTCAACCTCTACCTTTTGTCAAGCAGTTTTGTAGTATGTCAGTATTTTATCTTTTATTTTAAATATTCCCTTCTCAGGGGTTACATGTCAGTTGAGTGGTCTGTCGGCTGAATGTCTTTGATTTTATTTCTATTGCACTGTCAGGGAATTCATAACTTCAACGCAACCAATAAAATTAAAAACAATACAGTATTCATTCCTTTGAATTTTGTGTTGTTATTTCTTATATTATTCTATGGTTCCAATACAACCCAAAAGTTTTCCCAACATCTATCACACACACACACACACACACACACACACACACACATATATATATATATATATATGTGTGTGTGTGTGTGTGTGTGTGTGTGTGTGTGATAGATGTTGGGAAAACTTTTGTGTGCGTGCGTGTGTGACGATTCACTCCAGTCGTGAAACTACAAATTTTAAATAGTGACATTTTACTTTTATATATATATATATATATATATATATATATATATATATATATATATATATATATATATATATATTATGATTAAGATTTAACGCTAAAGGGGTGTTTAATCAATAAAATTCTATTAGAGCTTTATGCACATGTCGAATACTTGATCGACAATTGATATTCCGACTTGTTCTGTATTTTTCCAGACAATTCTTTTTATCATTATATTCTTTTATACTTGAAAAAGAAAGATAGCTAGAAATACAAAGAAAGAAGAAGATCAGAAAAACAGAGAGAAGCCAGCCCAGATAGCAGTTAGATGACCCGCATCAACCCACTAATGATAGTAATACAACAATAGGATAAGATGGTTAGAAGAAAGAGCTATACAACATATGTATTTGTTTAATTTTTATATATTGTTAACGTTATATGCAGTACAATGCAAATCACATAAAATGTAATTGCTGACAAAAGAATATAATGGCTGATGCAATATAAACCTTTAATTTATATAATGCAGGATATCTTACTAACTCAAATTGTAATTTGCATCGCAAATAATCCCAAGGACTAATCACATAAACCTGTTTAAACTTTGGAAGACAATCACAGAAGGTCAAAATATTCTGAATGATAATGTTTGCAAAAAAATCCCCCCTCACAAAGAAAAAAAAGAACTGGTTTGAGTGACACTTACATACCCATTGAGCGATTAAGTATTTTAGACCTTGTGTCAGAGTAAGGTAATATCAATAAACATACATGGAAAATATGAAGTGGCCAATGTAGATTAATTGATTTCAACGGCATGTCTAAATGTCTAGAACTACTTCATGCCTAGAAGTTAAGGAATGCATTGTGCGAAGATATTAGGTGTTTTGTTTTTTTGCTCACAGTTATATGGTGTCAGATATTGCTATTCAAAAGTTATAATTATATGGTTAAAGATGATTGTTTATATTTTATAATAGCTATTTGATTACAGGTATATGATTTCAAGTAACTAATAATAATCCCTGGCAAACATTAATAGCTATGTGTAACTATTTTTAATTTATAGTTATATGGCATCAAGTATTCCTATAGGATATAAATCATTTTCGGATCTATTCTACCCGTAAATGGGACTCTAATTACGACTGCAGGTCAGAATCAACGAGGGAGTAATGTCAATAAAAAGGTACTCTACCCGCCTTAAATCTCCAAAAACTCTAGCCTCACTATCAGATTCAGTTTAGTGTAATACCCAGTACACATTTCCGCATGCTAATGCATCAGCTCTCAAGACATTGACACGAGATGTACTGGAACACACAGACGTAAATACGCCAGCATTCAAAAAATATAAACTGTACAACTTATACAAACCGGAACCGGAAACATACAGTGCCAGACACTTTGAGTTATAATGTACAAGACATACATGAACAAAAATCAGATAGTGAATATGTTGTTTTTTGTTTGTTTGTTTTATCTTTATTTTTTGCTTTTTTTTAGTCAAAGATCTGCCAAGTTTATTGCTATTGTCATGTCAATTGATATAGACAGTTTTCATATTTTGTCCTCTGTTTTTGTAGATAAGTTCGCAAAGACACGTGTAAGCCCGGAATTTACACGCACACACGCCGGCGTGTGCATGTACACACATACACATACACACATATACCCTATCACACATACATACACATATTCGTTCACACGTACATTTATTCCTAGATAATCACATGCATGTACACTCACACACATATTCATACACTCGTACACACATACACACTCATACACACACAGTTACACTTATACTCTCACATATTGTCTCACACATACATGCACACTCACACATACAAACATATATATATATATATATATATATATATATATATATATATATATATATATGCGCTTTCTTTTGTCTCTATCACCGACACAAACACACTCATTCACATACATAAGATAAAGCATATAGACACGATTATGGATTTTTACAGTATTTTCGTTTCGAGTTTCTCGCAAAGGTAAAAGTGATCAATGAAAAGGAATCACAGGAAACGATTCCTTTATTGTGGAAATGAGAAATTATTGATAGACTGCGAAGAACGGAATGAAACGATGGCGTGTAAGAGAAAATGGTGTTACACAGAAAAAGAAGGCAGCAGAAGAGGAAAAATTGAACACGAAGACTAATCGAGAAACTAGCTGACAAACGCGGTACTAGAAACGGGAGAACATGCTATTTATGCCGCTAACTAGAAGTTAGACTGAATTACAACCGCATTTCTAAGTTGTTATAGTTAATAAAAAATGTTAATCTCATATTTCATATGTTATTTTATTATCTTTTAATAGATTTAAATAGAGGAAAAATCTGTTTAATCTGTTATTTAACAGTCTGGTGTATACCAAAAAAGATAAATAAAATTTTGAAAGAAACATAATATTATCACTGATTATAATATATATCACTTATTATTGTTCACTCCTTTTGAGTTTTTTTTACATCAGCGTTAGATGATGGTATTTCACTGGATTCTGAGTAATAACAAGTGTCCAGTACCCTTCTGAGTATTCTAACTGATTGCAGCAATGCAGTCGTCTGAATGTCTCAATTTTTCCTCCGATTTCCAGATCCTCCAGTTTTTTCCCAAGCTTTTTGGGACCGTTCCAAGGGAACCAACAACATTTGGTATCATTTTGACCCTCATATTCCACAGCTTTTTCAAGTCTCTGGTGAGGTCCAGGTATTTGTCCATCTTTTCGTTTTCCTTCAACTTCATCCTGCGACCTGCTGGAACTGCAAAGTTCCCCAGTTCTCTTTTTTTTTTTTTTTTGTAAAACAACACTCGGTCTGGTCTCAAAGTTCTAGAGAATTTTATGCGTTTCATTTTCAAGAACAGATTCTGATTTATGCATATACCATTTTGTTGTATGGTCAAAATTCAGGGGGTTATTTTGTTGAGGTCTGCGTATTTTCTACGTTTTATTCTTTTTAGAACTTCATCTATCGTAGATTATCATAGCCTGATGTCTAGTTGGCTATTAATGGTTTTGGGGTATTATTATTATTGATTTTAGGGTGAATTCCTAGTAGTAGTCTTTCCACTTCAAGAGTATTATCTTCTTGGCTGGCTGCTTCTAGCTTTGATATCAAGGTGCTTTTCCTACCACTAACTTCATTTAGTATCTTCCTTGTTAATTGGATTGTCTATCCACAGCAGAATTTTTTGTATATATTCTATTTGTTTTGTATTGTAAGTTTTAGTTAATTCGATCTGGGCTTTCTTAAGATTTTGCTCGTTGGCGTTAGTTAGGCTTGCTTTATTGTGTAGAGATGCTTTTTCTTTTATATTGTTTCGCTTTTCTCTTACTGCTTTTATCTCCCAGGGTACTGTGAATTTAGCTCTTTGTTTAATTGGTATGTATTCGGTCGCTGCTTCTGAGTAGACGCAAAGTGTTTATATTCATCATTTATAGTATGTATTTCTGATGTTTCCTGAATAACATTATAAGAATTAACTGTAGTTTTGACTTTAATGGCTATAACTGCTCCTTATAATACGCTGGAAGGCTTTAGATAAGTTTCAAACGTACATTAACATATATGTAATAAAATCCAAACAAGGATATACATATAACAACAATACAGACTTTATTGTCTGAGCACATGTAACATGAAATATACAGTATAGATACAAACAGTTAGGAAGAAAGTCTTTAGGAAGTAAGATAGAGTTCTTATTCAATTGAAGAGTCACTTACTGTAAAATGACCCACGTGGTAGAGTATATAAAGGGCTACGTACTCACAGTGGTATAAGCCTATATTTGGCTCAGTTTAAATAGCCAGGCAGTAGTGTCACCAAGTGGCAAATTCTGGCAGCAAATGAAGATCACCCTTTTCCACACAAGTCCATCCCAGCAAGGGCACACAAGTTACCGAATAGGAATAGTGATTATATATATCCCTGCTGGCAAGTCAGGACCAGTTATATCGTGTAGATTTACTGGTTTGCTTCTTATTTTCCCAAGAATATTTGCTTGAAGTAAAATGCAAACAGCTGCGTCCAATAATTAAACTCACCTAATTCATCTAGATGAAAACAGTTTTTATTTTAGAAAGGATAACATTTAACAGTTTGTTATAGATAGATACAAAAAAGCGAAACTAAACATGTAAGAAAGGAATGTTCCGTGAAGCTTTGAGGAGTATAGGCTATCATTTTATTGCCAGGGTCACTCTAACCAGTTGCAGTAGTACATGTTAGACTACCATATGTGGGTCCAATAGATGTGTTTGAATATCATTTGTATTAGGAACACTTTATACCATAGAACTTTGTGCAAATTACTTGTATTACTTGAAACTATAATTGAAACAAGTAAACTAAAACAAATGATTGTTATAAAATAGGTTTGGTTTGGTTTGGTTTGGTTTGGTTTAGTTCCGTTAAGTTTACAGCAAATATGCTGTAAACCTAGGTGAGTCATTTAATGCAGACAAAGTTTTGAGATAAATTCATTCTTAATGGATACTTAATTTTTTATAAACACATTTTCTTCTATTTAACCAATAGATGGGACCCTAACAGGGACTACCACTCCGAGTAAGAATGGAGCAGGGAGCAATAGGGATGAAGGAGGAATTCACATTCTCCAGAACTGGAACCTCGCCATCAGATAGAGTTTAATGTCATTCCCAGGACATGAAGACACTCAGCCATCGCCTTCTAGCTCAAATTTGATAAAGTAAGGGTCTAAGTGGAGTGTTCCATGTCATGGACTGCTCATCCACCAAGATACCGTCTTTAAGCATCACAGGTTGCCACCCACGTCCAACAGTTGGCCCCATTGGGAGATCTTACCCCTCTGCAGAAGTGCAGTCGGTGTATTCTAAAGCCCCAGTCGACAGGGCTGTTAGAAAATAATAGCTTTAAGCTGGTGTGTACAACTTATTAGTGCTAAATAGGAAAGGTTGAAACCATATAATTGCTTGGAAATAATTGTTGTTGGGTAGAAATGTTTGGCACCTTAAAACTGTGGTTTTAGGGTGCTATGTTATTATAAATAAGTATAATCAAATAGGAATAGTTACTTTAAACTATTACTGCTTAGTAATGAATATGAATAATTAAAACCATATATCTTTCAAACCTGAATGTTGAAAGTCTAGTATAACGTAAAATGAATAATAGGATTGTGTCCAAATTCTATTAAATGTCGCAAAAGGTGAATAGTCTTTGTATTGAACCTGATTCTTATCTTTTAAGTCTTTAAGACTTCTAATTTAGTTGACTAAAATATCTTTATACAATCTAATAATAATAATCCATTCAGTTACTCATGTTGTATACCCTTCTCATTACTTACTTCTTACTTCTTCTGTTCTTCTAGCGTCTTTGACATCTTAAGTTCTTTTGGGTCTCTTCTAACATCTCTTCTAGCGTCTTGGTGATCGGTCGCACTTGGCTCATTTCTTCTTCCAATAAGTCTTGTTACTAAGACACCTATTAATCACAAGACCGTGTTATTTTTCTTAAGCTTTTATTTCCTTAACTATACATTTCATGTAACTAAATATCTGACTAACATAGCGCTCGTATGCAGAGTGAGTCACAGTTAAGGCAGGACATCCTCACTGCCCGACGTCCAACTGAAAAACTGAGGAGCCAACCAGGTCCCACGAGACTTCACATATTTCGCGGGCTTTCTGTACTATTCCATGGAAAGTCCCGCCTGTGATATGAAAAGGACTATCCCTCTAGAAATACAGAGGATTGACAATAATCTTATGCAACCGCATAGATTATGTAACACTCAACACGAGATGAAACACCCCCGGAAAGAAGAAGAAATAATCAGTATACCCACTGTAAAAACACGCGGAAGCGACGGGCCAACCGAGAGATAAAGAAAAGTGTGGACCAGAGAAAATAACATACAAGTCCTCCATTGATATTTTAAGAGAAACCCAACACAGAGAGGTTGTAGAAAAAGAATGTTTCAGATTTGGAATGACAACAATAATTTCAGCACAACCAGCCAAAGATTGGCAGACCAAGCAAGAATGATCCTGAATAGAACATTTTTTCTGATCTCGAGATAAGAGATATGTGGACAGGAAAATCAAGGAATACAAATCCACCAGGAAACAACTAAACAAAATGAACACCACGCTGGCAATCAAAACCTTGTACAACCTAGTTTCACAGCGCAGGAACCAACACAAGAACAGAGAAAGGATATAGAACTGATACAACAAATCATGACTGATAAGAAAAGCACATTACCATCCTTAAGAATCATAGAATGGAAAAAAGTAAAGAAAGAAACTGAAAAGGTAAAAAAGATATTGGTGAACATCCCAACAAATGACATCACTGATCTAAACAACCTTATATATGCAGGAGCAAAACTAGTCTGCGATTGAAATGGTGCACTCCTACGAAACATAAACACAAACAGAAAAACAAACAGAAACACTAAAGCTGGGTGGGAGTTCAAATTGGAAGAACAAATAAAAAAAACTACAACAAACAAATACTTTAAACAAAAGTACAAATACACATTCAGCTTAAAGTTTAAAAGACGATAACAAATTAAAATGGAAGAAGTAAATCCAAAAGATATCAGCTATAGAAGGAAGACTCAAAAGATATCGAGATAGAACTAAACAGTACAAACAAAATAGGACCTTCCAAAACAATGAAAATAAATTTTATGAACAAATTAGTAGATCAAAAACAAACACGGATGAACACCCAAATGCAACAGTAGCAAAACAATTTTGAAGTGATATATGGGAGAGGAAAGAACACAATAAAAAATCAAAATGGATAAGTGATATAAAAAATGAGCTGATGGAAATTGAGGAAGGTCATGGATCAAGTATTCATATAATCACACTCAGATCAATACTCAAGAACGTAGCAAATTGGAAAACACCAGGCCATGATGGCATACATGGATTCTGGTTCAAAACATTTACTTCTATCTACAAAAGAATGGCTCAACAACTAAACAGATGTCTACAGGAAACAGGAATGCCCAAATAGATGATAAAAGGGATAATTACTCTAATCCAGAAAGACCCACCAAAAAGAAACATTCCAAGCAATTATAGACTGATAACCTGTCTACTCATGATGTGGAAAATAATAACTGCAATAATAAAAGAAGAAATATACTTTTCACTCAATTGGCGAAAGGAAAAAGAGGAACACATGACTTGCTTTATATAGACCAACACATTCTTAAAGAAGTTAAAAATAGGCAGAAAAATATTGCAATGGCATGGATCAACTACAGGAAGGATTATGATATGGCCCCACATACCTGGATTTTAGAATGTCTAAAAATGTACAAAATTTCCAACAACATCATAAATTTCATTGAAAAAGCCATGGAAAACTGTCGAGTCCAATTAAAAGCCGGAGGGCACTCCCTGGCAGAAGTAAAAATCCAAAGAGGTATTTTACAATGAGACTCGTTATCACCACTACTATTGATTATAGCAATGATGCCACGCAATTATATACTTAAAAATGTACAGGGGTTCAAATTCACTAACTCACAAGAAAAGATAAACCACCTTATGTACATGGAATGACATACAAATTTCTGCAAAAAAATAACAAGAATTGGAAACCCTAGTACAAACTATTAGAATATATAGCCAGGGTATAGCGATGGAATTTGGAATTGGAAAATGTGCTATGCTAGTATTAAAACGGGGTGAAAGAAAATTAATGGACGGGATACAACTGCCAAATCAGGACACTGTAAAATCACTTGATAAAAATGAAAGTTACAAATACTTAGGAATTTTAGAAGGGGGCAATATCAAGCAAGCAGAAATGACAGGAAAAGTATTTAAAAAGAATACCTCAGGAGAACAAGAAAACTCCTAGAAACTAAACTCAATAGCAGAAATCTGATCAAAGGAAGTAATACCTGGGCTGTCCCCATTAAAAGGTACTCTGGGCTATTCTTAAAACTGACAAAAGAAGAACTCAGACAGATAGACCAAAGGACGAGAAAATTAATGACCCTGCACAAGGCTCTACATAGAGACGATAGAGATAGACTACATGTATCAAGAAAGAAAGGGAAAAGAGGTCTTGCCAACTTAGAGGAATGCGTAGAGGCCACAATCCAACAACTCAAAGAATACACAAAAAAGAGCAAAATCAGATTACTTATGGCAGCCAACAATAGTAGATGTAACGTATGGTCAAACAGAAAAATAACAAAAACTAGAAAACAAAAATGGGAAGAAAAACAATTATATGGACACTTCAAACGACAAAGAGGTTTCACATGAAAAAACTGGACATGGTTAAGAAGAGGAAACCTCAAAAGAGAAACTGAATCACTAATAATTGCTGCACATAATAATGCCATAAGGACAATCTATATCAAAACAAAAATTGATAAATTCCAACAAAATAGTAAATGTAGACTATGCGGTGACAGAGATGAGACTGTAAACCATGCGAATGTAGCAAACTAGCACAACGGGAGTACAAAACTAGGCACGACTGGGTTGGAAAGTTGATCCACTGGGAATTATGCAAAAAATTAAATTTTGACCATACAACAAAATGGTATATGCATAAACCAGAATCTGTTCTTGAGAACGAAACGCATAAAATTCTCTGGGACTTTGAGATAAAAACGGATAACCTTATCCCAGCAAGAAGACCAGATCTAGTGTTGATTAACAAAATAGAAGGAACTTGTCAACTGGTGGATTTTGCAGTGCCAGCATCACAGCTGAAGGAAAACGAAAAAATGGAAAAATATCTGAACTTTGCTAGAGAACTGAAAAAGTTATGGAATATGAAAGTCAAAGTTTTACCAATTGTAGTAGGTGCACTTGTAAGGGTCCCAAAATCTGGAAATAAGAGGAAGAATTGTGACCATCCAAAATACTGCACTGCTGCAATCTGCCAGAATACTCAGAAGAGTCCTGGAGGAGACTTGTTGTCACTCAGACTCCAGTGAAAGACCATCAGCTTACGCTGATGTGAAAAACTCAAAAGAAGTGAACAATAATAAAAAATATTTTAAAAAATAAAATAAAATAAAAAAAATAATAATGATCAAATAATAGCAGCAATCACTTGTTTCTCTATTTAAAAAAATTATACGATCGAACGGAAAAAGCTAAAATCGTAATCAAGTGATAGAACTGCACTTACAAATTAAACAAAGCTTACTAATTTCTCTATTCTTGCAACCACGTCCCTGACATCCATTATTAAAAACGTATCAAAAAGAGCAAATGGAAAGCTGTTATAAAGGTTGCGTTTAGTTCCTGAAATGAAACACTATCATTATGCCTTGAATAATTGGATGTTTGATTGATTGCTCGATTTTAATGGCATGACAACCTTTCTGGGGTTATTTTTGTCCGATAAAGAACAAAGTAAAATTGTCACCTCCCTTCAATTTTTCTGAAATTTTATCCATGTGTGGTCTATGTTAAAGTAAGACAATCCCCTAAATTTGAGATTCTAATTTAAAAAATGGACCGAGTTATGTCGATTTTAGATAAATTTGAGACGGTGCGCTAAAAATGACAAATTTGTAATCTAATTTTGTCTGTAAAATGAGTTCTAGAGCTTCTTCAATCCTAAAAGTAGGTTTATAAAAGCCATTTGGCCCAAGGAATCCAAAAATACTACCAACAAAAGTCTTAAAGTCAACCAATTTTACGTTATTTTATGTTTTCTAAATTTTTCATAGCAAGATCAATAGGTAGAAAATCCAAATGTGGCACTGCATCAATGACATTTTTTACTATTATTTTACATATATTGAACATTATTTGTACCAAAAACATAGTTTCGTTTTTGCTCAGAACCGGCGTTACAACAACAGTTAAAATTGTACACTTTTCTGTTTTAAGTGTTTCCGTTTAGCTATTGAATAAGGTCTATATTGAGCAACATAACTGAACGGTTATTTCTATCTAATACAAATAATTTGCAAAGAGATCTATTTGACTCATTATATTTACCCAATCCTTCCAATACAATCAGGATGAGACAATATATATTTTGCTTGTATGTAGAAAAGAAAAGTTTTCGTTGGAAATAACGATCATATATATATATATATATATATATATATATATATATATATATATATATATTATATATATGTGTGTGTGTGTGTGTGTGTGTGTGTATATATATATATATATATATATATATATATATATATATATATATATGCATACGGTATCAAACAAGATGGAAATCTTATGTCTGGCAAGTTTCTTTTTTAGCTTATCAAAATTTGGGGCTAGTTTCTTAATATCAAAGTGGAATCTGTCGGTAGGTACACCAAAATCATCCTATTAATTTTGGCACTCCAAAGAGCTATCATCAGGGATGGATGTAATTGAGCGTGTTTTAATAACTACATAATGTGATTAAACGATCAAATAGTACTGAATGTAAATAGGAGGGGAAAATCACTGAAATATATGAATGGGGGTAGGAATTGGGAATAAGAGAATTGGCGGGGAATTTGTTATAAAAATTGTAGAATATGGTTGCTATATGCTCAATATTCTGCAAAATTTGCGATAATCACTGGGTTTCTATGGTAAGATTGGCATCAAGAGGAATAATTCTTTATTTTTGAAGCGATTCAAACCTTTTTTAATTTCCCATTTACATCTCTTTATTTAAATCTATTTTCTTTCTTTTGAGTTCTCGTTACATTTCTAATACTTCCCACCTGTCGCTGTTATATTCTTGTGCACGCAAGTTTAATTGCCTTGTCTACATCTTACTTCTCTGACATGGACTTTCATCAACAGGCGATTATTTGTTGTTGTTGTTGTTGTTGCAAATCCTTTAACAATGTATTTCATCTATTCATTAATTTCAAAGAAGAAGAAGAAGAAGAAGAAGAAGAAGAAGAAGAAGAAGAAGAAGAAGAAGAAGAAGAATGCATCAGAAAAGGGAAAAGGAAAGAGAAAAAAAAGGTTTGTTTGAGCAAAGCGAAAAGAAAATAACAAATAAAAAAGTGGGAAGAGAAAGAAGAAAGACAGAATGAACATGAAAGAAAACGAAAAGATACACAAATACTTCAGAGAGCTAAAAAAAAAAAATCTGTTGAACATGAAAATAATGGTCGTATGAGTTGTATAGAAAAATTGGAAAAGAATCTGGAGAAATTGAAATCCGAGGAGACTCGAGACCATCCAAACAACAGCATTGTTCAGATCAGCTACAAGAGTCATGGAGACTTGAGGAGACTTGCTGTCACTCAGCCTCCAGTCAACCACCAGCTTAGGTGGGTATTAAAACCTTTAATTGAGATAATAATAATATAATAATAATAATAATAATAATAATAATAATAATAATAATAGTCCAATTAAAAGCAGGAGGACAATCTCTGACAGAAGTAAAAATTCAAAGAGGTATTTTCCAAGGAGACGCTATCACCACTACTATTTATTATAGCAATGATGCCACTCAACCATATACTCAGGAAATGCACAGGGGGATACAAATTCACAAACTCTCAGGAAAAATAAACCACATTATGTACATGGATGACAAAGTTTTACAAAAAAAAAAATCTAGAAACCATGGTACAAACCATTAGAATGTATAGCCATGATATAGGGATGGGATTCAGAATCGAAATATGCGCTATGCTAGTAATATAAAAGGGGGGAAATAACGGACGGAATACAACTACCAAATCAGGACACTATAAAAATACTTGGATAAAAAGAAAGTTACAAATACTTAGGAATTTTAGAAGCAGACAATATCAAGTAAACAGAGATGGAAGAAAAAAGAATATCTCAGAAGAACAAGAAAACTCTTAGAAACCAAGTCCAACGACAGAAATCTTATTAAAGGAATAAATACCTGGGCCGACCCCGTTATAAGATAGTCTGGGCAATTCTTAAAATGGACAAAAGAACTCCGACAGATCGACCAAAGGACTAGAAAATTAATGACGATGCACACGGCTCTACACCCTAGAGATGATAAAGATAGGCTATATGTACCAAGAAACGAAGGTGGAAGTGGTCTTGCAATCCACAATTCAAGCACTCGAAGAATACACAAAAAGAGCAAAGACAGATTACTTCTGTCAGCCAACAATAGCAGATGTAATATATGGACAAACAGAAAAACAACAAAAACTAGAAAACAAAGATGGGAAGAAAAACAATTATATGGGCAATTCAGACGACAAATCAGAGGTTGCACATAAAAAGACCTGGACATGGTTAAGAAGAGGAAACCTCAAGAGAGAAATCGAATCACTAATAATTGCTGCACAAAATAATGCCTTAAGAGCAAATTATATCAAAGCAAAAAATGATAAGACGCAACAAATAGTAAATATAGTCTGTGCAGTGACAGAGATGAGACTCTAAAGCATGTATTAAGTGAATCACTAATAATTGCTGCACATAATGATGCCATAAGGACAAACTATCAAAAGCAAAAATTGATAAGTTCCAACAAAATAGTAAATGTAGACTATGCAGTGACGGAGAGGAGACTGTAAACCATGCGAATGTAGCAAACTAGCACAACGGGAATACAAGGCTAGACACGACTGGGTTGGGAAAGTGATCCACGGGGAATTATGCAAAAAATTAAATTTTGACCATACTTTTGTTGTATGGTCAAAATGTAATGATTTAATGATATATGCGTAAACTAGAATCTGTTCTTGAGAATGAAGCGCATAAAATTCTCTGGGACTTTGAGATAAAGACGGATCACCCTATCCCATCCAAGAGACCAGACCTAGTATTGATTAATAATAATAATAATAATAATAATAATAATAATAATATAATAATAATAAGAAGAAGAAGAAGAAGAAGAAGAAGAACTTGTCAACTGGATTTTGCAATCCCAGCAGATCACAGAGTGAAGATTAAAAAATACCTGGACCACGCTACAGAATTGAAAGAACTGTGGAATATGGGGGTTAAAGTGATACTAATTGTAATTGGTGGCCTTGAAACGCTCCCCAAACGTTAAAAAAACAGACTAGAGGAATTGGAAACCAGAGGAAAAATTAAGACCATCAAGAAAACAGCATTGTTAAAATAAGCTATAGTAGAAGAAGAAGAAAGAAAGAAAGAAAGAAAGAAGAAAAATAAGTAGGATAAAAAAGAAAAAGAACAGGAAAAACGTAGAAAAAGGAGGATAAAGCTGAAAAAAATTTTAAAAAGAGAAAGGAGGAAGATCATGTTAATACCAAGGGGAATATAATTGTTTTATATGCGATTGATACAAAAGCTATAAAACCGATTGATTTATGAACAATGCAAAATGATTTTATTGATCTAAGTGTGAATGACACAAGACTGAATAAATATATCGAATGATTGATGCTGAACATAGGATTATACGGAGGCGTTAATGTCAGCCTTGCAATAATCGACGAGCTACAACATTTCAGCTATTTCTCTTTCGACAACATAATGAAAATAAATTGATACTTTATTTGTAAACTAACTGCTTATGCAATTCTGGGATTTATTCATGTATTTATTTATTAAACAAATACATAAAAAAAAACATTCAAACTTAATAAAAAGTTTCGGCTGCTAGTTGACTTGTGGAACAAGCAACTAACCTGGTACTCTCACCAGGCACAACTCGGTTGTCTAGTGAAGAGGGCATGTAAACATCAGTTACACAAACACCAAGAGCTGGCTAAGAGCGTATGAGCTCTAGGGGAACCAACGGTCATCCACATCGATAGTAGTAAGATTTGGGTACTTACTACTCGCATAACTCTCGAAATGGATTAGATGGGTCTCCTTAGCCATGGGCATCAACCCATATAGGACACGGAAAAATCTGTTATAAGACCAATTCTGCCTAGCGGCTCTACATCACACCGAGGAAAGGCTAGGGAAGTATACTCCCAAAATAAATCCAAGGCTGAAGTCCCTGAGGTGGTGTAATGCTGAATTTCAGCGTTACCCAGCAACTTCTGCGACACTGCCGTTGCCAAACTGCATTGATTTCTTACCTTTCCTTTGGAGCACAGCGATAGTATGGAGAGGGGATCTGCTGCTTGTGCAACATCTCATCCTCCATATCAACCTGCTCAGGCTATGTTGTTCTACCCACTATCCAACAAAAAATTTAGACACAATGCCAGTCGGAAGGATGCCAACCAACCGTTTCTTGTAGTACGTATCCTTAAGCAACTATTTGATTATTTGGATGTTTTTTTTTTGTAACTGGAGGAAAGGGGCCATACAACTTCTGTTTTGTGGGTGCTGTTAGCAAGATTTGTTCAAAACATTAAGCAACATCCTTGTGTTTAAACATTAAGCAACATCACTTTCTGTAGATTAAATATTACTGGAATTTTGCTAGCCCAGCTAACAACATCCTATTTTCCTAAAACTGAGACTATTTAAAAAAGCCGGTAATATTCGACATATATCCCTGACGATAATTTCGTAAGTATATTTTCAGAAGTAATATTCGTTTTTGAATTCAGGATACGGGAAAAGTTGTTTGTTAACTAATTTTTCAATAATTTTTGTTTGAATTTTTATCTAATTCTGTCGTAATTTTTTCGTAAAAAAAAAATTTAATCAAAAAATGTCTTGTATTATGGTTCACTAAAATTAACACAGAAATGTAGAATTTATGACCCCCTATCACAACCGATTTAACCCACATTTCACTAAGAAGACCCTTGACTTAGAAACGGTTCTCTTTGTGTCAAAATGGTAGGGGTTAATTTGACTTAAACTAAGTTGAAACGTAATAGTGGATGGATCCCCTTCCATTTTTCTTTTTTTTTACCCCTTTTTGTGGAAACAACTTGAGGCAGATTATGCATCTTACCTCACAAATAAAACCATGG
This sequence comes from Doryteuthis pealeii, assembly GCA_023376005.1. NCBI lineage: Eukaryota > Metazoa > Mollusca > Cephalopoda > Myopsida > Loliginidae > Doryteuthis > Doryteuthis pealeii. Next base: position 38,520,629 of record CM042146.1, on the reverse strand, counting down.
GTATCAGCGTGGTGGATGTGAGACATGGCGCGTGAACCTAAAATCGGTCAACGGTGTATCTCACGTGATGCTGGGCGGATGAGCCTAAAAGCGGGCCAACGGCCAGGATCAAACAGTTCAGTCAGGAAACTACTGCTCCTCATCTCTAAGTCCGGCGTCTACTGATGAGTCAAATTATCCACCGAAAGGTATCGATGACATTGAGCCAACCAAACCTATGACATTACACAAAAATATCAAATCATACAGCATCGCCACTCTCGTTGAAGAAGGTGCGCGTCCACAGGTTCAAGCACTGACCTGTGTCGGAAAATTGGCTACAGTGTCTCAACGTCCACGGGTTCGAGCGCTGGCCTGTGTCGGAAAATTGGCTACAGTGTCTCAACGTCCACGGGTTCGAGCGCTGGCCTGTGTCTGAAAATTGGCTACAGTGTCTCAACGTCCACGGGTTCGAGCGCTGGCCTGTGTCGAAAAATCTGCTACAACGCCCCAACAACACCAAACACACACAAACCGCACCACACCCAGAGCAGGCAAACAAGATACACCCACTACCAACGTCGTAGCTCTGAAAACCATATCTAAAAAGACAATCATAGAACCTACAAGTAAAACACACCTACTAAGGTGTAAACAAACCTTAAATCTGGCAACATTCAATGTCCGAACACTAAAAACCATAAACCAACTGTCCGAGTTAACTGCATCTGCAGAGGACAAAAATATAGACATAATCTGCGTACAAGAGCATAGATTTGATCATAGTGAACTAGATATAAAATATCACGAAACAGGTAATGGATGGACGTTCGTGTCTGCATCTGTGTGGAAAAAACTCCACAAATGCCACTATAGGAGGCGTAGGAATGCTCCTCAGCCCCCGAGCTATAAGAGCACTAAACAGTATAGAAAAAATCCAACCGAGAATCATATGCGCTACGTTTAATGGGAATCCCTGCATAACAGTAGTCTCGTCACTAATGTCAGCGAGGAAACGGACATAACAAAGTTCTATAATGAGCTATCCTCCCTATGCAGACATATTCCCAAACACAATGTCCTGGTCATTGGGGGCGACATGAATACGCAGACAGGCAAAAGCGAACAATAAATACTGCCTACATAACACCCCAAAGAGGAACGGCGAATTACTAGCAGAGTTCTCTCTTGAGAACAGGCTAGTATGTCTAAATACAAAATACCAAAAAAGAAAAGTCAAACTATGGACCTACACATACCCAAACAATACAAGAGCCCAATTAGACTATATCCTAATAAATAAAAAAATGGATAAATAGCGGAATGAACTGCGAAGCATACTCCTCTTTTGAAGGAGTATCCTCCGACCACAGAATAGTCACTGCAAAATTACGACTCGATTAGTCTACGTAGAAATAAAAAGCAAAACCAGTAAGTCTGCACAATACGACTGGTCAACACTTGCCAACAGTGATATATGCAATCGCTACGCTGTGGCAGTAAGAAACAGATTCGATATCCTACAGGAGGCATTTGAAAGCCCCACTCCCAATGAGTAATACGAAAACTTTGTCAGTGCCCACCTAGAAGCAGCATCCGAGTGCATACCGACCGAACTAAGAGTCAAACGCTCTGTCCTCTGGGAGACAGAGGCAATTAGAGAAAAGAGAAATAATATCAAAGGAGCAGCCCAAATTAATAAAACAAACCCAACTAGCACCAACCTATGCAACCTTAAGAAAGCCCAGGTAGACCTAACCAAAACATACAAAAAGGAACAAATAGAATACATACAAGTACAAATAAATAATATCAGACAATCGGTAGAAGACAGATAGTCGCAATTAGCATGGCAAACAGTAAACGAAATTAGTGATAGGAAAAGTACCTCTAAATCAAAGCTAAAGGCAACCAGCCAAAAAGATAGACTCCAAAAATGGAAAAGCCACTTCCAGAAACTGCTGGGAAACCCCCAAAAATCATAGAAATAATATCCAAAAGATTGTAGATAAACAACTAGATATCAAGCTAGTGGATTTCACAATAGATGAAATCAACCAAACTTTAAAGAAGCTAAAAGGTAGAAAACCAGCAGGACTCGAAGAAATACCCCCGGAGGTGTGGAAGATAGGAAAGTGCAATGACATACTGCTTAGGCTATACAATGCAGTATATAGATAAAATAGAATAGAGAAATGGACGAAAGGCTGCATCCTCCCATTCCCTAAAAAGGGAGATCTCGGAATCGCTAAAAACTACAGAGGAATAACTCTCACTGCTATTGCAGCCAATATATATAATGCCCTTCTACTTAATCGCATCCGACCCGAAATAGAGAAAATCCTTAGGAGCAACCAAAATGGATTCCACAGAAATCGATCCACAACCTCTCAAATCCTGACTATTGGGCGGATAATTAGAAGGGGTACGAGCAAAGAATCTAGAGGCAACACTATTATTCGTAGATTTCTCCAAGGCAGGTGATTCCATACATAGAGGAAAAATCGAACAAATACTATTAGCATATGGTCTCCCCAAAGAAACGGTTTCAGCTATAATGATGCTATTCAAAGACACTAAAGCGATGGTACGCTCACCTGATGGCGACACAGATTTTTTTGACAGCGCCGCAGGAGTCCTTCAAGGAGACACATTGGCACCATATATATTTATAATATGCCTAGACTACGTACTCCCAACATCATTACATACCATAAAAGAAAAAGGTTTCACACTAAAAAGGGCAAGAAGCAGGCGATATCCCGCACAAACAATTACAGATGCGGACTATGCTGATCACCTTGCACTTCTTGCAGATACACCAGCACAGGCTGAATCACTGCTACATAGCTTAGAGGAGGCAGCAAAGAATATAGGCATCTATGTGAACTCCGATAAAACAGAGTTCATAAGTTTCAAAAAGAAAGGAAACATCTCCACACTCAACGGCAAGCCTCTTAAGCCAGTAGAACTATTCACGTACCTGGGTGGTAATATCTCCTCCACAGAGAGCGATGTTAATAAACGGATTGCAAAGGCATGGTCGACCACAAATAGATTATCAGTCATATGGAGGTCCGATCTCCCTGGCAAGCTAAAGCGACAGTTCTTCCAGGCTGTGGTTGTGTCGGTGCTGCTATATGGTTGCACCACCTGGACCCTAACAAAGCGTATTGAGAATAAGATAGATGGGAGCTGCACAAGAATGCTGCACGCAGTCTTGAACAAGACATGGAAGCAGCACCCTACAAGGAAACAGCTGTACGGTCACCTGCCCCCCATCTCACAAACTATCAGAGTGAGACGGACAAGACATGCATGAAATCCTGGAAGTCCGATATGAAAATCATTAATTCTTTTCACAAAGACTTTATCATTGTTAGTCCTAAAATGTTTGTAATGCTTTAACATTTTTCGGTGCTGACATTTCTTCAATCACTGACTTATTTAGTTATTAGCTTTTTTGTTACACTTTTAAGGGTCAATAAGGAAATAAATTAAACTAATATATTTTATCACTTTAACTCAACAGGGAATTAAGAACAAAATTTTATTTTTTATCATGGGCACAAAATATTTTTTTTCATAGCATTCACAAGTTAAGGGTTACCTTTAAAACAACGATTTTAATTGTAAACAAAAGACGAAAATTTATTAAGGAAACATACATTTTAATACACGAATTCTTGGGGATTAATAAGGTATAGAAAAAAGCATCCCTATGGAATTAAACAAATCCAACTAATGTTAAAGTGCAAAATCTCAAAGTAGAGATTGAACTAAGAAAAATAACAACAAACAAAAACAAAAACAAAAAAGATGGAGCCATTTCTAAAATCACAGATAATACTCAAAGAATTGATAGCTAATCGGACATGGGGCTTGGGCACTTTACGATGGATGAATTTGACATAGTAATAAAAACACTAAAAATAGTAAAGCCGTTGGCCTTGATGGAATAACCCCGCTTCCGAATTATAAAAGACAAGGAAATTTAACGACATTATGCAATGCAGTCTATAAACAAAATACAATAAAGAAATGGACGAAAGGTTGCATTCTTCCATCCCCATGAAAGGCAACCTAGGAATCACTAAGTACTACAGAAATATAACTCTTACTCCCATAGGTGCTAAGATTTATAATGCCCTTCTCCTCAATCGCATCCGACCCCGAAGTAGAAAAAATCCCAAATCAGAACAGTTATCATAGAAATCGAACCACAACTACTAAGGTCTTAACTATTCGCTGAATCGTAAAAGGGGTTCGAGTAAAAAGTATCGGAGCAACACTCTTGTTTGTAGAGTTCTCCAAGTGATTTCATACACTGTGGAGAGAGGGAGCACACATAACGATACGAATGCGCGATGTTATTTGTAGTAGTAATCGTTGTCGAGACACTACTACTTGAGCAACTAGTCATGCTGTTGGAGAAATGCGCGTTGACTACATTATTTTTATTCCTGTTTAAAAGTAGTAAACCTTTTCCGGATTTTCAATGTTGTATTTGATATATTCAGTCACAACAAATTTTCATGAATTCTTCTCTCAAAAAATTTTTTTTTTTTGTATTTATTGTAAAAATTAGACATGTGACACATGTCCAAAGAGAGGGTGTCTGGTGTTCAGTATCTTACTAATTTTCTTTGATCCAGTCATACGTAATGCTACAGACACTAAAGTACACCTGTCACTACATGAGATCCTAAACTAAATCCTTATGTACAAATATTGTGAGTGAATGAATGATTCAAACTTTATTTAAAAAATTAACAAGCTGAAGATTTATAAAGGAAATACACAATTGTAATGATTAGTAGTGGCGCCCGCCACGAGGTAAAATTTTAGTTTACCGGTCGAAATAATAATACCACTAATGGATAGAAGAAATAAAAAAATCGAAACCACACAATTCCGGAGAATTTGATTCTATAATCTAATGTGGGAAAAGAGGTGAAAATACAAACTGTATAAGCTTGGAGACCAAAAATATCAATGGACAAGCTGGGTTGACCCGTCTTTTCAGAAACGCAAAATTCTTTACTCAACCTGCAAGATCTTCAAAGAAATCCAGATCAGCAGCTTTCACTCTACACAATCGCGTAACATTTACCCGCCCTTTGCTGAATTCCAAATAAAATAGACTTTGTCACTCAAACCTGAAGAATGGGACCAGGATCTAAGTCGAGAAAAACCCATCTACTTGAATCCCTTCTGTCGTATAGCACAAATCACGACCTTCTTAATGCTAACTACATACATGCACACACACAACAATGACAAAAACTTTACTACACAGACGTATAAACCACAAAATAAAATATGCAAATTATATAATACAACATGAATGTGTATGTAGGTATGCATATGTATGTATACATGTATGGGTATATGTATGTACAAACTAAGTAATGTAAAAGACACACACCAATCTTATTTTAGATTTAATTCTTATTTAAAATTCAATTCCTATGCATATATGCATATAAACACCAAATACGACCATGTACATAGACACCAACACGAACACACACACACATATAGGAACACACTAAAACACACACAACTAAACTAAACATAACCAAACACACACATGTATACATACATAAAAAAACTCAAACTATATAATGCAACATATAGATACGCATATATGGGTATATATATGTATAAACTAAGTAATATAAAAGACACACACCAATCTTATTTTAAATAAAGTTAAATTTAATTCTTAGTTTAAAATTCAACTCTCAGGTATGTATATATATATGTGTACACACCAAACACAACCATATACATACGCACCCACGCAAACACGCACACACGCACACACGCACACAAAAAGTAAACATAGACACATTTACATAAACACACACATACACACACCCAAAAAGTAGAAATTTAAGTAGAAAAACACAGAAATTCTCTAGAACAAAAAACAAATTAAAAACACACACCTGACATATCAAATGAACTATATCAGAAAAAACTCTAATAAAAGAGTTATAAAAGCTCAGTTAATGAATTTATTACCAAGCCAACCAGAAAACAAAAACACCTGTTTAAAAGACTAATATTAAAAATGAAATTCCTTTATACTCCACTCCCATCAAACAGGAAGAGGGAAGTTAAATACTCATGTATATATGACGGAGAACGAAAAAGAGCAAGACATTGTCTTGCCTGCCGGGATCGAACCCACGTCCTCCCGCATGCGAAAGTAGATGCAATTTAGGCACTGGACGGACGCGAAGTGCCAGGATGTTTCGGTAAATACGTACATAAATGGCATGTGAGTCAAGCGCTGGGCAGTCAGGAGTTAGCACTAGGCAGGTTGACTGACGCGAACGACCGAGTAAAGAAATGTGATTTTGAACTGCTAAAAATTATTTCGACTACGGTGACGGATTTTGCAGCTACTAAACGAAAACGAAGAGCGTGTTGACCAGGAGAAGGTTTGCCTTGCTGGAAGACTTTGGACTCGCTTGTTTTTGCCCCCCCCTCTCGGCGGGAGCTTGTTGATACGAACATCTATTTCCCCCATCTATTTCCCCACCTCCATAGTATATATACATACACGCATGTAAGAATTCATTTTCATATTATTGATCAAAGCCTGAAGATACCAGAAGATCTGAAACACGTGTTTATCTTACATATATAAAAAGAACAATTTTTTTCTGAAAACATAATACATTTTGCGGACCTTCTTTTTTTATAATATATATATATATATATATTGTAAAATATCACTATCATAAAATATGTAGTTTCCTGATCTTGATCGTCAAGTGAGGATCATCCATATATATATATATATATATATATATATATATATATATATATATATATATGTGTGTGTGTGTGTGTGTGTGTGTGTGTGTGTGAATAAAAGGAAGTGAATCCGACGGTATGTAGTATAATAAAAAATTGAAAAAACACAGGTTTAAATGAGTTAAGTGGTGAGTTTATTGGCCGACGCTGCAGTGTTTCGATCTATTAATTCTTTAGGGCTTTTGTTGGTATGTGGAATGTGATAAAAAAATTTATCTCAGAATAAGGAGAAAGGCGAGTAATAGTCCTTGTTTATCGGTCTATTTAAAATTTGAAATCTGAGAAAAAAGAACGTTGAGAAAATGAACGGTTTGAAATATGACGTCAAATATTCTTTTTTGCGGTGTGAGTATTAGAATGTGTAAGTATTTGTATAAAAAAAGCATTGTGTATTTTTTATGTGTTTATGAATGTGTGGTTGCGCGTGTGTGTATAAATATTTTGCGATAAATGGAATCGAAACAAAGCTCAAGGTGTGTGTGTGTGTGTGTGTGTGTGTGTGAGCATGATTTTCATTGATAAAAGAGGCAAGAGAATATTCTTTTAACATTTGAGTTGCTGTGAAAATAATTGGTTAAAAAAATTTATGTTTTTAATTACCGTTTTTTATTTGTAGTTATATTATAATTGTGATAATTTATTGTGTGTTGAGAGATCAAATGGGAAATGTCGGTGTTATTAGATAAGTGTGTGTTTTGGGAAAAATTGTTGGTGGTCATTTAGTAATAAATGAAGGGGAGTTAATATATAAAAGATAAAATAAGATATGTAGGGAATTTTATAATTCTTGAGAACAATCTTGGCCAGGTAAGGCGATAAAAGGAAAAATCTGGGTCTCTGTTTAATTGTATTGAAAATGGAGATTTTGCTAGATTCTACAATTTTTCTTTCGTTTTTATTGTGAATTCTAATTAGCAACTTGGATTTTTAAAAATTGAATGATTGGTTAATTTCTGAGATGTGTTTTGTAAGTGCGTTGTTCATTTGACCATTTCTGATATCTCTCTTGTGTTCTCGGATTCGTTGGTCAATATGTCTGGACGTCTCTCCTATGTATTGTTTGTTGCACCCCAAACATTGGTTGGTATATACACCAGCATCAGACCTTGTGTGAGTGTTGTTTTTTTGGTTGTTAATAATATTTGTTATTGTTTTGGAGGAGTTTGATACCGTTTTTATTCCTAAATTATTTAGTTTTTTTCCAATAATGATTGTAGCTGAGTTGTTGGGGAGAATGAGATATCTATTTAGATAGTTGTTGGTGGGAGTATTGTTTGTTGGATTGAAGGGGAGGTGTTTACGGTTATGGATATTGATGTCTTTTTTCAGGCACGTTGGATGAATGGTTAAGGGTATTGTAGTTGTGTAAAGGATTTATCTATATATGCAAATTCTTCATCCAAAGAACAGATTCTTCTTATTTAAGAGCCCTTAGAATCTGTACCAAGAAATTTTTGGATTACACAACTACAATGCCCTCTGAGAATAGACTGAGTATTAACTCATCAAATGTCTCAATATTTGATAAAACAAAAAAGAATATAAAAGGATCTTAAAAGAACAAGGGCACAGAACAGAACCAACGAAAACAAAAGAAACAACAAAAACAGACGGAGAAATATTATATGGTTTAATTTGGCAGTGAGAAATAAAACTGCAGGAATTTTCCTCAGACTGGTCGACAAACACTTCTCTGGGTCTCCATTACTAAACAAAACTATTTAACATGAATAATTTAAAAGCAAGCTAGAGCTGTACTAACAAAATAAAAACAAAAATAATTTGCAATCACAACAAAAAAGTTCCTGGAAAAGAAGAGCAAAAGGAAAATGCCCAAACGTAAAATTGTAGGTCAAAACCAAGCCTGAAACAGGAAAAGTGTTTGCTAACAGACGTAGTTTACAAAGCAGTGATAATATCACCAACTATGAATACTACTAAAATTTATATTGGGGCTACACAGCAACCCATTAAAAGCAGGATTATGCAGCACAAGTTATCATTTAGGGACAATAATATTGTGAGGACAACACTTGCAAAATATGTGTGATCATTAATAGAAAAACACGAGAAAGAACCAGAGGCGAAATGGAAAATTATTAAGAACGTACCTTCACACAAAGGGAACGATAATCCATGCATATTGTGCTTGCAAGAAAAATCAAAAATAGCAGAATTTAGTGACCGAGAACAGCTATTGAACACTCGGACAGAATTAACAAATAGATGCAGACATAAAAATAAACACAAGCTCTCCCTAGGGAATTCCGGTATTATGTAGGCGGTGAAATCGGATGTGTAACACACCCACTACATTGAAAATGGGTACAACCCGCCTATATAATCCATAACGATGGCAGACAAAAAATACCCCGAAGATTCGCACTGATTCTGGTTTCTGGTCAATTGACTAAAACCATAGAGCAGTATCTGTTCTTTATACGTAAGTTGGCTTGTGTTAGCGTTTTGTTACCTTTTGTAAACTGTTGTTACATTTTGTTATATTAACCCTTGTTTGGTCTCTGTTTATAGGATGGAGGTTGGAGCTGTCCGACCCGCAGTCGGACAGCTCCAACAAATCACAGTCGTTGCAAATCGTTGAAACAGACGACCATACAAATAACTGTCACATACCCAAAAAAGGCACTCCGATCCTCTGGGGGACCTTGAGGAAATATCCGGAAAAAGAGTGGACAGACCACTTAACTTCAAGGGTGCGCATATAGTGACCACCTTTATTTGGTCGGTGGTGGTGGGGGCAGTACGGGTGTGTGGTCCATGTTGAAAGCGGCCGAATTGGCTTTCCCGAATATAAGGATGGCGGACAAGGAGCACCCTTCCCTTGTTTCAATGAAGTCTTACTGCCAGGAGAGGGGACCTATTTATGTCCATCCCTCTTTATATAGGGCATTAAAACTTCTGTACATCCTATACGTCGGAGACATCACCCGGATGAATACCGTGTGTCGTTTGAACTCGGCAAAGGCAGCCTGGTTCATGTCATCGGCGATTTGACATCGGACGACTCCTTGTCCGTTGTGTACACTGAATAAAACTAAGGTAAGATGATTCTTATTCTAGCCAGCTTGAACACGATCGTGTTGGAGAACTCAACACGCGCTAATTTAGTGGTTGCGGAATTCAACAATATCGGAGTAGATGTTGCCGCGGTGCAGGAGACACACTTAGGACTTGGACGTCCTTGTGTCTTTGAGGTTTATTCAGCATACGGTGGCCCGAGTAGCAGGGGTGTGTCAATGCTAGTGAAACGCAGCCTGAATGCAGTAACTGGCATTGTTTTTGCTGGTGCAGATGGCAGGCTGATTGTGACCGATGTTGCAGTGAGAAGCTACAAGATCCGGGTGCTCGCGGTTTATGCGCCCAATTGCGTTGTGGAGAGGAAAGCCTATAACGTATCCGGGACGGCTAGTACTAAGGGGTGATTGGAATGCGATCCTTGATCCCAAGATAGACCGGGGGAGGAGAGCTAGTGGGTCGGTGGGGTGTGAAAGCAGCCTGAGCGACCTAATGGCCGACTTCAATCTAGTCGACAGGTATCGCATGGATCACCCCAGGGTGGAATGGTGGGCATGGGCTCGTAACTCGTCCCCTGCCGCGGATAGATCCTATCTGGACAGGGTGTTAGTTAGGAGAGCAGACATTGATTTTGTTAAGTGCCCTGTCTTCCACGATTACCTGGAGAATGACCATAAATTGCTTACTATCACTCTTCAGTTAAGCGATAGGCCTAGACTGGCCACCTACTGGAAGTTCAATACCTCTTTACTAGGGATATGGGACTTTTGGGAGCGACATGAATTACTTTTTCAGCGGGCGTTAGTGGGGGCGGTTAATCGTAATAAGTGGTGGGTTAGCCTAAAGAGTAGAATTAAGGCCTTCAACATCAAATATTTCCAACGGCTCGACTCAGATAGGGCAGCGAAGGAGAAGTCTTTTAGAGAATGTGTTTCCCGGGCAGTGGATGGGTGGGATCCCCTAGCCGTAGATCTAGCTAAACGGAACCTTGAGCGCTTGAAAAGCGAGCGTTATCAGGGATTTATAGTTAGATCTAGTGTCCAATGAAGCCGTGAAAATCGACGCTTAAATGCACAAGGAAGAGTTGAAGAGGTTCGCTGATCAGTATATCAGTAGTGTCAATACCCCGGACGGGTAGAGCCTTCAGTCGACTCGTGAAATTCGTGAAGCCTTTCGAGCTCATTTGCCCGGTTGCCGAACCTCCCGGTACAGGGGTTTCACAGGGAGAGTGACGGATTGTGAAGTCCGTGACGCGTTGAAGCAGGTCGGCCTCAACAAAGCCCCGGGACTGGATGTTTTTCCCTATGAAGTGTACATTTTTCCCTATTCTGACATGTGTTCAACACTTGGTTCGTTCGGGGAGGGATCGCCGTTAGCGTCACCAAGAGTATGATCACATTACTGAAGAAAGGTGGCAGGAATGTTTGGGAGGGTTTAGACAATTACAAACCCATAATTCTGCTAAACACAGAATTACAGATTTTGGCCCGGATCCTAGCGAACAGCTTGCAGCTTGTCATTGGGGATCTGATTGGACCGGGGCAGAACTACGCTGTGAAGGGAAGATCGATCTAAGACAACTTGGACTTGATTCGCACGATCCTAGACGACGGAAAAGCCGCGCTGATCAATTTAGATCAGTTCAAGGTATTTGACAGGATAGACCACCGGTTCCTGACCACTGTTTTGGAGACTGTCGGATTTGAACCGGAATTCCGCAGATGTGTTAGCAGGTGAATCGGAAGCGCTCGTCAGCCTTCTCGATCAAACGATTGGTCTGACAGGGTTGCCCCTTGTCTCCTCTTCTCTATGTTCTCGCTTTGGTGCCCCTGCTCCGTAGACTTAGGGATGAGACGGCAAGTCCGGTCCTGTGCGGAATCGCCGTTCCTGGCCCCGTTAGCGCCAAGGTATCCGCGTACGCCAATTACGTCACCGTGTCCGTGTCCAGGGTCGAGTATATAGTTGCGGTGAAAGAGGCGCTTACAAGGTACGAGCTGTTGACTGGGGCAAAAATCAATTGCGAGAAGAGCGAAGGGTTGCGGTTGGGAGCCTGTAGAGGTGGCATTTCTCTGCCAGGGCAGATTCTCGGGGTCTGGTTCGGACCAGGTCTTCAGTTAGAGAAGAATTGGTCGGAAGTAAAGGCAAAGGTAGAACCGCTGGTCCGTGTGTGGCTTCAAAGGCGGTTGTCCTTAAAGGGCAGTGTGGAGGCTTGCGCCGCCTACATTTTTCCCTGATCATTTACCGGTTGTCTGTACTTACTCTACCTCAGGCTCAGTTATTGGTACTCGAAGTATCCCTATTCTTACTTCTGTGGAATGTGCCAATGGTCTGTAGGCAGGTTTGTTCCCAGCGACCTTGTAATGGAGGCTAGGGAATGCCTGACTTGACGGCTCAACGAGCCGCCGAAAGACTGTCATTCTTGAATCGATCTTGGACACGAATTGCTGCGTGGCTGCTGCCAATTTGGGCCGCATTCTCAAACTTGCGACAGTCCCCTGGGGCCGAGGCTTGCTGTAAGTCCCGAGGAGAAACGCAGTTTTTCGCTGAATGTCGTGATGTACTCCGCAAGCTCTCTGAGCCCAGTGACCTCTCATGGCCTCGAAGAGCACTATATATCCGTTTGTAGAACGGTTCGGCTTGTCGTTGGGGAAGGTCCGCTCCCAATGGAAATGGGCGCCGGGTTCTGCGTTCCACAACAACTCTGAGTTTTCCTTGACCTGGTGACTTGCTCGGAATGCGTTGCCACTTGCAAAGTGCTCTAAAAAGCGAACATGGTAGCAATGTTCTTTTGCAACCGATGTGGCAGTGGTTCAGATGAAATGGCAGAGCACGCCTTCTTCCACTGCCCGTCCGATTTGAAGCTACATGAACGAGGTCAATGCTCGCATCGCACCCGATCAGCTGGTACAACTCGACGTATCCTACGTCGTAGACAATGTCAGTCCTCCGTTTTCCGGTGAAAAGCGAAAGGTATTTTTGGCGGAGCTAGCCGTGGCTCGAATGGTGATTTGGGTCACACGACTGAGTGAGTTGAAGTGTTTTTCCTTTCGGGATCAGATCGTTTTCTTTAAGCAACAGCTTAAGGTAAAGATTAGATGTGACAAAAAAGGCTTCCTTTCATGGCATTCTTCAAGAGGTGGGTGAATGCTGCAAGCCTGTGTGCGAGAGTGGGGACAGGACTAGAAAAATGTCATTAAATTAAGGAACAGTAAAATTCTAAGCTCGGCTTTGAAATAAACTTCTTTTAGGACTACTTAGTTAGGTGGATAAATGAATACATATCCCAGTTTTTTTCACTTTGGATATATCCAGAACTCCTTAGCCCAGATAATTTTCTTACCACATCCCTGAACCATAATATTTGGTTCCTGGAGAGTCAAACACTTTGACTAGATTCATCCCAAAATCCAATATCATCTCGATTTTTTCCCATTGACCATATTAAGGACACCCACTCATTACACAGTGCCAACAGAATTTTGGTGAAAGCAACAGAGGAAGGCGATGAACAACTATATTTATTGGAATGGATCAGTCGGCGTATGAGACTAGCTAAGAGAGAGCTTTAAGTTTTCCTGCATGACCAGTTTTGTAACCCGTCCCCCAAAAAACAAAACTTCGGGCCTTGTGCCCAAGTGTGTACGACTGTATCTTTGTACCGACCTCATGTAAATAAAATAGTGCCAAGAGGTGTGTTTGTTCCGTGTGGTCGGATGCAGGGATGCAGTCGTCCACATCAAATAAACCCGAAAATTCGCGCCATTGTGAGAAACTCGAGTCGAAAACCGAGTTAAACAATCCGTATTTTAAACCAATCGATTTTACCCGTCTATTTAGGTCTTTATATTGAGCACTTTTTAATGGATTTTATTGAAAAAATCTCGAAATACATGAGGTTATATACTTATTTACTTAGTGGATTTCTATTGTCACTGCGATATACATACACAAACACACACACACACACACACACACACACACACATATATATATATATATATATATATATAAAAGAAATATTCTAGTTTGTCTTATCACTTTTTGTTCATACTATATATATATATATATATATATATATATATATACTAAACATTGGAGGGTCACAGTCAAGTCTAACGCAATGTTCTTCCAATTGACAGGCTAAACACCCCCAACTGTATCACGCTCGTCTCACCAACAATATTCAAAATTATTTCTCTATTCTGCTTGTCTCGACCACAAAATGCTACTGCAGTTGTTCTCTGTTTGGTCTGGGATGGCAAGTCCTTAAAATATACCCCAATCTCACTACTTCCGGGCTCCTCGCTCAGAATTGTTCGTGCAGCACGTGCGACACTCGTCAGCACTGCAAGTACGCGTCAATCTTTACGGCGCGACCACCTACATCCGGGCCACTCTGCTATTTCCTATTTCACTGCTCGTCCACAGCGCTCTCACATTCTGAAGGACGCGGGTTCGACTCTAAGTCAGTCTTACACTCCAGGCAAAGCTTAGCCCGCTTCCTTCGAGAATACGGCAAGTCTTCACGCCCGCCACTCTCTCTGTCACACCGTGTTGCACGAGGTAGGTATCCTCTCTCACTAACTCCCCCCTGATCTCGTGATCACAAAAATGGCAGGGAGATGGTGCTTGCTTTTGACGAGTGCTCCTTCGCAGAGGTGGCGGGTCTTCGTTTATCTGCACATCATCTCTCTCGGTCTCGGCCACATCGTCATCGTGAGACTCCGCTATCACATCCTCTGCCGTTACAGGCCCCGTTCCAACCACCGACATAGTCCCTGACTCACTCTCAGTCTCTATTTGGAATTGGCATCTTTGAATAGGACGGACTATGAATATTTCACGGATTACATTATAAGGACTGAAAATATAGCAAATTCACGAAAAGAAGCGAGTGAAGTGATTAGTTATGGCTTATTAATCGCCATGGTGTTGAAAAAATTGCCTTCGAATTTTAAACCTTTTACCACGGTGATATCTCAAAAAGACAAAAGCCTAACATTTACCGAGTTTAAAGTGAGTTTGAGAAGCTATGAAGTGACTGAGAAGATGTGTTCGAAAAGGTCTAATCATAGCATCTTACAAATGAAAATGGTATTTTAAAAATGCAAAACTTGGAATCCCTGTTATGATTGTAACTTAACAAATTATAGCAATTATAATAATTATAACAAGCCTCATAATGGTAACAAGAATTATAATACTTATCATATGTTAAATTTGCAATAAAAAGAGTCAGAAGTTCTATAACTGTAAAAATAAAAATAGAGATTTTTTTCAGAATATAAAGACATAAAAAAACAACAACAAAAAAAAACCCCAACTTATTTCTTTGCTATTAGATATGACATAGTTTCAGATAAGAATAGTTTACTTGTCGACTGTGGGGCAACTCAGCATATGTATATATATAAGAAATATTCCTGTTTGTCTTATCACTTTTATAATGATAAATCAAAATTCATTAATTTTTATCCCAATTTTGAGCCTGAAAATCATTTTGTCGAGTTAGAGGATGGTAGTAAAACCAGTGGCTTAGTTCAGAAATGTAGATACACTTGTATTTAATTAAAAGATAATAAGGAATATATTTGCAAATGCATTTTAAAAGGTGCTTTGTATATCCCAACTTTCAAACAATCTTTTTTTCAGTCCAAGCTGCCACTAATATGTGAGCGATTATCAGTTTTTGATGTAAAAATTCCAAATTAATTTACCCAAATGGTACGATATTTAACATAGAGAGAATAAGTCCCTTATATTATTTGAACAATATTTGTTCTACAAAGACTGAAAGCCATATCAAAACTTGGCATAGAATCTTAGGCCACTGCAACGAAGTGGATATTTTTAAAAATACCTAAAATAGTAAGAGGAATGAAAATAAACCAACACCCCATATATCTATAATTGTGCTCAGGGAAAAATGATTGAGACTAAAAATAAAACCTTAGATAAAGAAAGCAACGGGGATATTGTCGCTCGTACATTGCGACTTGGATGGACCAATAAGAACTCCTAAAATAGGGGAATTACAGGTATGTACTTAATTGTATTGACGATTATTCCGGGCTTATAATGTTATACTTTTTAGGCCATAAGTCTGATACTCTGCAAGCAACAAAACAATATCTAGCATGGAAAATTAAATGTGTAAGTAAGCGAATTCCTGTCAGAAAATTTTCAAAAATTATTAATTGAGAATAAAATAAAACATGAGTGATCCTCCTCCTATTCTGCTCACCAAAATGGTACCGTTGAGAGTTCCTGGTGAACTTTATTTTCAATGCCAAGATGTTTGCCTATTGAATCAAAACTACCGAAAAGCTTTTGGGTTTACGCAATTCTTGCGTCGGCATATATTAGGAACCGCTGCTTTAATACCTTTATAGGGAAAACTCCCTTTGAAAGTTACACTGGTTCAAAACCAAAATCGTATGCATATTTTTGGTACGACTTGTTTTTGTTATGAGCAAAACAAAACGAAATTAGATCCTCGTGCCGAAGAAGGTATGTTTATAGGTATCTATGTGCAAAATATCGTTGGGTCTATAAAAGGTTGATCACAGGAAATTCTTCTAAAAATCATATAAATAAACTAACTATCCGATTTCAATAAAACTTTCGGTATATGAAGTAATAAAACTTTTATTGTAAATAAATGTTTACTAAATTGAAAAGGCTAATAATTTTTTTCGTTAGTTTTTGTTTCGCGCATTGATCCCCTGTAACAAGATCTTTTTTTTGTACATAAATAAATTTTACATTTTTCGAAAGACAATTTAATGACGGAACACATGTAAAAAAAGATAATTCACTAATAAATCGGTTTTGGAAATAGGGCATCTTAAACATTGAAACTTAAATCTCGTAAATAAGAAAAAATATGTATCTTTTTCATTTTTTTTTTTAATTGTTAGATTATTTTCAAAATAATTTTATATTAAAAGTTCCTATTGTCTCCATTTTTATTTTATTTTTCAGGGATTTTTAAAAATTCATAAAATGTAAAATTTATTTATGTACATAATTTTCCTTTCATATGATTAATGATTATTAGCCCTGTTGATGGTTTGAATAAAACCGAAATACGTCAGCTAAAATTTATCAAATTTTGACGTATTTTCATGTTTTTTTTCACATACTTTTTATACATTACACTGTCGGATTTATATTCTTTTCTTTCGTTCTCTCTTTCTTTATATATATACATACATATATGGTGGACTCTCCTATTGTGAACGATAGATGAGGGTCAACAGTGAGTGATTTGTTACCTCCCATGGTGTGCATGCTATCAAGAAGACCTTTTGTGTTTCCTTGTGTGTGATAGCAGCTCAAGCCTTTCACCAAGAATTAGCGATATATTGTTTTAAAGCATATAAGGGAAGTGACAATTATCATTTATATATTTATTTTCATTTATCTATTTATTAGTTGAATCAAATCAATGCATACGCAATTATATACATTTGACTATGTGGAAATGTATGTTTACTGCTGCTCACTTATCATTGCATTATTCGGTAATGTCACATTTCATGACATCAGTTTAAATACTTCGTATATTTTTAAATAGACCTTGAAACAAAAAAAAAAAACGAGTTTTACTTTGTTTTGTTTTGTATTGTATTTATTTAATTTATGTTTCTGTAATTTAATATATATTGTGAAATATCTGACATTCTGTTTTTATTTTAACAACGATAACATAATTCGTAATTATAGTACATTTAAATTATTTAACTGTGTTACTAAGCTTAATAAGTTAAACATGTATGTATTTATCTTGATATTTCATTTACTTTTATTCACTCATTAATGTTTTAAATTCATTGTTTATTTTACAAATTTATAAAGGATTTATAAAATCTTGTTTCGAAGTTGCGTAAATATTTACTTATCTACATATTTCTTTAGTCATGTTTTACGTTTGAATTCAATTCTTTTAGTTGCGTCTTGAATTTTAACGCCTATTTTTACCGTTCACTAAAACTATTTAGAAAGAAAGAAAGAAATATGTTTATTTTCACACATAACTTAAAAAAATATGCCCCCTCCCACTCACACAACATATGATTGATGTGTGGAGAATGATCACTAATTAAAACTTAGCCTATTCTCTGCTATTTCATATGTTTACTTTATCATTTAAACAGTTTAAAATATTAATAACACAAATTAGTAATAATAATAATAATAATAATAATAATAATAATAATAATAATAAAAATAAAAATAATAATAATAATAATAATCTACCCATGATGTGGAAAATATTGACTGTCGTTATAAAAGAAGAAATATACTTTTTACTCAATTGGCGGAAACTTTTCCCAGAAGAAAAGAAAGGATGCCGCAAGGGAAAAAGAGGAACACACGATTTACTGTATATAGACCAATACATTCTTAAAGAAGTAAAAAATAGACGGAAAAATATTGCAATGGCCTGGATCGACTACAGAAAAGCCTATGACATGGTCCCACATACCTGGATTTTAGAATGTTTAAAAATGTACAAAATTTCCAACAACATTATAAATTTCATTGAAAAAGCCATGGAAAACTGGAGAGTTCAATTAAAAGCCGGAAAACAATCCCTGGCAGAAGTAAAAATCCAAAGAGGTATCTTCCAAGGAGACTCATTATCACCACTACTGTTCATTATAGCAATGATGCCTATCAGTCATATACTTAAGAAATGTACAGGGGGATACAATTTCACTAGCGCACAAGAGAAGATAAACCACCTTATGTACATGGATGACATAAAAATGTTTGCAAAAAATGAAAAAGAATTAGAAACCCTAGTACAACTATTAGAATATATAGCCAAGATATAGGGATGGAATTTGGAATTGAAAAATGTGCTATGCTAGTAATAAAACAGGGTGAAAGAAAATTAATGAATGGAATACAACTGCCAAATCAGGACACTAAAAAATCACTTGATGAAAATGAAAGTTACAAATACTTAGGAATTTTAGAAGCGGACACTATTAAGCAAACAGAAATGAAAGGAAAAGTTAAAAAAGAATATCTCAGGAGAACTAGAAAACTTCTAGAAACCAAACTTAACAGCAGAAATTTGATCAAAGGAATCTATACCTGGGCTGTCCCCATTATAAGATACTCAGGACCATTCTTAAAATGGACAAAAGAAGAACTCAGACAGATTGACCAAAGAACGAGAAAGTTAATGACCATGCACAAGGCTCTTCACCCTAGAGACGATAGAGATAGATTATATGTGTCAAGAAAGGAATGGGGAAGAGGTCTTGCCAACATAGAGGACTACGTAGAAACCACTATGCAACAACTTGAGGATTACTCAAGAAAGAACAAAGACAAATTACTTATGGCGGCCAACAATAGTAGAAATGACAGATGGACAAAAAGAAAAACAACAAAGACTAGAAAACAAAAATGGGAAGAAAAACAATTATATGGACACTTCAAACGACAAATCGAAGCGGTTGCACATGGAAAGACTTAGACATGGTTAAGAAAAGGAAACCTCAAAAGAGAAACAGAATCATTAATAATTGCTGCACAAAATAATGCCATAAGGACAAATTATATAAAAGCGAAAATTGATAAGACCCAAGAAAATAGTAAATGTAGACTTTGTGGTAATAGAGATGAGACTGTAAACCATATACTCTGCGAATGTAGCAAACTAGCACAACGAGAATACAAAACTAGACACGACTGGGTTGGGAAGGTGATCCACTGGGAATTATGCAAAAAAATAAATTTTGACCACACAACAAAATGGTATATGCATAAATCAGAATCTGTTCTTGAGAATGAAACGCATAAAATTCTCTGGGACTTTGAAATAAAAACGGACCACCTTATCCCAGAAAGAAGATCAGATAGTGCTGATAAACAAAAAAGAAAGAACTTGTCAACTGGTGGATTTTGCAGTTCCAGCAGATCACAGGGTGAAGCTAAAGGAAATGAAAAAATGGACAAATATTTGGACCTTGCCAGAGAACTGAAAAAGTTCTGGAACATGAAAGTCAAAGGGATACCAATTGTGATTGGTGCACTTGGAACAGTCCCAAAAGATTAGAAAAGGGTTTGGAAAGTTTGGATATCAAAGGAAGGATTGAAACCATTCAGAACACTGCACTGCTGCAATCTGCCAGAATGCTCAGAAGAGTCCTGGAAACCTGAGGAGACTTGCTGTCACTCAGACTCCAGTGAAAGACCATCAGCTAATACTGATGTGAAAACTCAAAAGGAGTTAATAATAATAATAATAATAATAATAATAATAATAATAATCGGCTGTCAGCGTTCAGAAATACATATATTTGGGAACAATCTGAAAGGGAAAATTCACTACACCAAAACCCACTAGATATATGGTAACTAGCCATATACCTGATGTCCCGGAGAGGTCAAACTCCGTGATAAAACAACATGCAATCAAAACAAACATCTAACGTGTTGCACACAGTTCACCTGTATGGGCTATGTTGTATTGATGGAGAGAGTGTACTTTGCCACAAGCAACAGAACACTCTAAACAAATCGTAGTAACTGAGTAACTAAAATCTTGCTAATGTGAGACTTTCCCCCCTGGAATCCCATAGCGAGGAAGAGATTGTGACGGGGATAGGCGGAGGATGTCGCTGAAAGTCTCTAGCTTAAACCGTCCGAACCCGACCCTGCTATCAGATGCATATGGCTGGGCATCCAAATTGTGCACCCGAAATTTCAGAAAATCTAAAATTAATGAAACAAACATGTTCATAGCATCTTGGAACGTAAGGACACAACAAGACAACAAGAAAAACCCTGAATGCGATTATTGCACGGGATCTTAAACAAAACAACATTAGTATTGCAGCTATACCAAAAACCAGGCTTCCAGGCAAATGGGAACTGAAGGAAATGGATGGTGGTTACATCTTTTTTTGGGTGGGTCTCCCTGAAACTGCGAAGAGAGAATTCAGTGTTGGGTTCGCCAGAAATGACATTGTTTTAAAATTGGAATCGCTTCCAGTTGGTATTTCTGACAGGCTGATGTATTTTCGTTTACCTATCTGAAGAAATAAATATGTGATCTTGCTGAGTTGTAATGGGCCTACAATGGATGCCAATGAGGAGTTAAAAGAATCCTTTTACAGTAACCTTCGTGTTCTATTGAGACGAACAACATTTCGTGATAAACTCTATGTCATGGATGACTTCAATGCTCGTGTTGGATGTGACACACTGACTCGGGGAGGACTAATTGGTAAACATGGCGGAGGAAAGGTAAACTCTAATGGTCTGTTACTGCTGTATCTTTTTGTTGTGAATTCAATATTGTGATTACCAATACGATTTTCCAGCAACGAAACAGTTTCAAAATCACCTGGCGACATTCTAGATCAGTCCATGATTATCTCATCGACTACATTATAGTTCGTGCCCCTGATTATCATGACATAAACCTGACTCAATCACTAGCTTTGGGGCAATGTTGGTCAGATCACAAGATTGTTAGCGCTTGCACTGGAATGCATGTAATGAAACCTGTTCGAAACAATAGAGCTAAACTACCAAGAAAGGTAGATGTAACAAAGTTGAAAGATACGAAAATCATGAGCTCTTTCCAAACAATATCTGACTCCAAGCTCATATTTCTTGACATTGGGGATGAAGTTGAAGCTGCATGGTCGGGTCTGCAGGATATTCTCTATAGCTCGGCAAAAGAAACACTTGGGTAGGCTCATCGGAATCATCCAGATTAGTTTGGATCCTGAAATACAATCTTTCCTTGAAAACATGCATAAATGTCATCAAGTCTCGATGATCGATAAAAAGAATGTCAAACAAAGAAAGATGCATTTAAATCAGCCAAAGGAAAATCACAAGCAAAATTGAGGAAGATAAAGGAGAATTGGTGGACATCAAAGGCAAAATCTTTGCAGGAGGCTGCTGACAAACATGATTTTAAATAGTTCTATTAAAATCTAAATGGTGTTTTTGGTCCAGTTTCTAATGGTTAATCCCCAATCGTGTCAGTGGATAACACTCTTTTGACTGACAAAAGTGATATTCTCAAACGTTGGGCGGAACATTTGTCTATAGGTCTGAATCAGAAATCTTCTTTCGACACTCATGTAATAGACACTCTTCCCCAGAGACCTGTTGTACAATCCCTCTCTGTTAACCCATCGATAACTGAAGATGAAGAAAGCTATTAATCATTTTTCAAATTAAAAGCATCTGGTAAAAATGGAATTTCAGCTGAATCGTATAAATGTGGAACCAATCTTCTGACACAGATACTCTGCAAGTTCTTCAATCTTGTGTGGGACAGTTTAAGGACGCGTCAATTGTCCATTTGTACAAGAACAAAGGAAGTAAGTATGACTGTGACTACCACATAGGAATATCTCTTCTCTCGGGTACTGGCAAAATCATTGGTCGTATCATCCTTACCAGGCTTAATGACTTTCTCTCAGGATCAGCATTACTAGAAACTAAGTTTGGTTTTCGCTCAGGTAGAAGAACAGTAGATATGATTTTCTGTATTCGACAGGCTTGAGAGTAAAACACAGACTTGTTTATGGTTTTCGTAGATTCCACAAAAGCCTTACACACTGTGTCTCGGACTGCTCTGTGGAAAGTGTTGTCGAAATTAGGAGTTCCAGATAAAATGCTTCATATCATCGTATCTTGGTATGAAGTAACGAGGGCTTCTATGACATCAGGTAGTGAGCAATCCAGTACTTTTTCTGTCTCAGTACAAAACAAGGCTGTGTTCTTGCTCTACTTCTATTTGCATTGTTTTTTTTTCTGCTATTCTCGAGAAAACACTCTCAGATCTAAGCAAAGGAATAAATGTTGAATTCAGAACAAGCTTTAAGCTAGGTCAAGAATTTCCTTGCATTTAATGCGGGTTCTTCTCTTTACAGGTGATGCCGCTCTATTAGCACACAGCCTAGAAGACATTCAGACCATTCTTGATAAATTCTCTGAGACATCAAATCCTTTGAACTTACTATCAGTATAAAGAAAAATGAACTTCTGTATCAGCCCGCTGCAATGCAATCCACGTCTTGTAAATCTATCGGTCTTCATTGATGAAAAAGCACTAAAAATTGCTGATATGTTTAAATATTTTGGATCAACAGTCATTTCCGATGGAAAAATGGACAAATAAATTCATTCCAGAATAGATAAAGCAAGCACTGCATTCAGCAATTTGAAACACCGACTATGGAATACCAAAGGTATCTATTAGAATAAAAAATGATATCTACAGAGCAGTCGTGCTTCCAACTCTATTATATGGTGCTGAAACTTGGACACTTTACCGCAAGCACATAAACCAACTTGACGCCTTTCACATACGCTGTCTTCGTGCCATCTGCGGTATAAAATGGGATGATATAGTGAAAAATAGCACAATATTAAAAAAATGTAGCATTGCTGGCATTGAAACCTTACTAGCAAAGGTTCACCTTAGGTTAGCTGGTCACGTTGTAAGAATGAATGAAAACAGGCTTGGAAGATATTATACGGACAATTACCAAATGTTAAGCGTTCTATTGGACGTCCACTTTTACGTTATAAAGACAATTTGAAGGACAATTTGAAATGCCTCAATATTAACATGGGTGCTTTGGAAAATCTAGCATCAAATCGGAAAGAATGACAGAAGACATGTTTCGCTAAATTAAAGAGCTTTGAAGAAAATAGACTGAAACGTCGAAATCAGCTCCGCCTAACTTTAAAACAAAAACATCTGACTCCTGCTTTAGAACATTTCATCTGTCAGCGTGGCTTCATATATATATATATATATATATATATATATATATATATATATATATATATATATATATATATATATATAATTTCACTGACTTCGTGATTCGGTCTTGTCTCTTTTGGTGAAGACAAAGAGATAAACGTTTGTTGTGAACAAAGAAGGAATGAAGCAAATATACTTGAAAAGTTATGTTCCTCAAAGAACGAGGAAACACTGGGTGTCCATTGTACATTGCTTCCCGCTTCTACAGTTTCATAGACTGAATAAAACAACCAAAGGTCCAAACGGTAAGACAAGTTGTGATTTGTGTTTTTAACTCCCCATCTGACGGCAAAGAGTACGCCACAATGGGTAGTCCTTCAAGCTGAAAATGTAATATGATTACAAAGTATTATTAATTATCTTTTATAATATTCCTAGATATTTGTAGTTTTCTTTTTATAAAGTCTTCTGATATTTTCCTAATTTGGCAGTTCTATTCCTTGTTCGCTTTGCCCTTTTTTATTATTAGCATTGTACATTTTTCAATCCCAAATTACATTGCTCTATCCTGATTGCATATTCTTGTTCTTGTAAAGTTTTATAATTGTTTTCATTTGGGGAAAACATTTTGATATCATCAATTATTATTATTATAATTATTATTATTATTATTATTATTATTATTATTATTATTATTATTGTTGCTGTTGTTGTTATTGTTTGTAGTAGTAGTAGTAGTAGTAGTAGTATATGACTTCATACAAGTTTTTCACAAAAGCGTAAGCTGGCGATCTTTCACTGGGTCTGGTTGATAGCAAGTCTTTTTTGACTTCCAGGACTTTTCTGAGCCTTCTAGCCAATGTTAACAATGCTGTTTTTGAATGGTCACGATTCTTCATCTGATTTCTAATTCCTCCAGTCTTCTTTCCAAAACTTTATGAGACCAACTACAATTGTCACCGTCACCCTCATTTTCCAGTTTTTCAGTTGTCGATCTCTTCTTTCTGTTTCACTATGTGGTCCATCGGAACGGCAAAACCCGCTTGGTGACAAGCTCTCTTTTTCTTGTTAAGTAACATTTTGTCTGATCTTCTGCTGGGAGTAGGTGAACTGTTCGTGTGTCAAAATCCCAGAGAATTTTATGCGTCTTATTTTCTAGGACGAATTTCTCCACACGACCTACATTTGCTGTTTAGTTGTGTCTTATTTATTTTTACTGAAAGATAAGTTGTCATAATGGCATTATTCTTTGCTGCTCTTGGAAGAGATTTCCTTTATCTCTTGATGGTTCCCATGTTCAGGTCTTTCTCGTGTGCAATATCCGCAGTGTGTCGCTTGAAGTATCAATATAGTGGTTTTTCTTCCCATTTCTGTTTTCTAATTTTTGTCATCCATTATTATTATTATTATTATTATTATTATTATTATTATTTACCTTTATCCGCCATTTAACATCTTAATTTTTTATATAGGAAGTACAATCAGACCCCTTCACATTAGAATTAAAAAACATATCCATACACGTGCATCCTCATTCCATAAACATTTAATCAAATGCAAAAGTAAGGACAATAATTTTCCATTAAAATACAGACAATAATACGCAATGTTGGTAATCTCAAAATTAGAAAAGGTTTCTTAATAGCTAAGTTACGCCCTCGCATAAACAGTAGGTTAGAATTAAACACTGAATATATAACTGATTAACATACACGTTCCATAAATACACATATAAAAAAAGAATGAAATTAAAATTGATTGAACAACAAAATCACGTTTCTTCCGCGTGGCGTTCTAACAACCCACGTGATGCGTGTTTATAACGTCAAAAACAAAAAACAAAAAACACACAAGACCGCATCCATTTCAAAAACAGTCTCTGAAGATGAAGATACTTTGAAATTGATTAGAAATTGGACACTACTTTACTTTATTTTATACGCATTGTAATTGCCTTCACAATATAATAATATACTTTGCTTAACAATGCTTCAAGCAAATTATCAAGTACTACACACACACATACACACACAAACATATATATATATATATATATATATATATATATATATATATATATATATGGAGGCGCGTGGTATAATGGTTACAGTCGTGGGAAATGGACTTGTCGGCCCGAATTCAAATCCTAGACAAGGCTGTTTGCATTTCACATAGCGCTAATGGGAAAGGTATGAATCCATATATTCTCCCCCAACTATGGGTTAAATAGTAGGGCAGACTGGATTCTTTAACCTTCAGTAGGTAACCAATATAGGAGAAGGAAAACTCTGAATTCAAAAATCCTGATGTCAGTCGTTGATTGGGTTTGTGGCATTCCTTGATGCACGAATTCTTTCCTATCGACTGTGCCAAAAAGTGCCGAATGGTCCAACACATGCCTCCACCACTATAAACAAATCACTGGGTTGGTTGTTCATTGAGTGAAATCTCATGCGAGAGAGTCCATTTATATATATATGTATATATATATATATATATATATATAATAAATAAAAATGGTCATAATATGTATATATATATATATATATATATATATATATATATATATATATATATATATATATATATATATATTATTGACCATTCTTTATTTATGAATGTTGGAAAGTGTCTATATATATAATCCCAAAAGTAAGGTTTCCAACGCACTGTAAACACAGCGAAAGTGGTATTGCTTTTATTGGCATCACCGTTGTGTTTTTTGTGCATCCGCCTGTGTTTGCGACTGGGTATACCTCACTGCCCCGCACACTTCGTCGTTTCTAATGGAGCTCCCGATTTACGCTACTACTGAGTGCAGTTATTCAGTTTTAAAACGCAAAAGGCATCAATCCGATTGAAATTCATCGCCAATAAACGTGTATTAATGTAAAAAAATGTCAGCAAGTCAGAAATTCAACGATTCTTCAGCGAGATGGACGCGAGTTGGTAACGCATGGGCACACAAATACATTATATAGAAAAATAGATACATGTATCTGTCTTAACATTCTAGCTATCACTCTTTTCCTCTCTGTGTCTCTCTTGATTAAGCCCTCGTTAAATGTGTTAGTTTATCTAGAGAGTAAAAGGGAGAGTAATTAAGAGGAACACACGTGTGTGTTAAGATTCACACATGCAGCGAAGAACCCGGACGTAATAAAATTCTCTGATCCATTTTGATTTAAATTAGGTCAACCTAGGTATACCCGATTTTACAAAAAATCAGGAAATTATCCGATTTTAATGAAATGTTCAGTGTTGATTTATCAATGAATAAATTATATAATACATTAGTTATTTTATTTCAGGACTTTTTGATTTTTTCCAGGTCCCTTAATTTTGACCCCCTCTTGTTTTGGGGGCACAAAATATCGCTGTGGTATATATTAGTGATTGATACTAATTTCTGCATAAATAAAAAGCAAAACCATCAGCTTAACCATCGAATTTTCAACCAAGAATGTGCACACAATACAACTTTAATTAATCAAAGGGCAAAACCGGGTAGTAAATTTGACCTATTCATAAAATAACTGCCACTGAAAGGGACGCTGGCACGAGCACGAGTGATCTTGTTATCTGGAAACACCCGATGATGTCGAAAGAGGCCTCCACTATTAAATGTCTTGACAGTTCTTATAACAGTTCTTAACAGATGATACCAAATTAATATTTTGCTGGAAGCTAGTAGCTTGGAAGCCGGAAGTTTCGAAAAAAGTGTATTTCATGTCTAAGTCGATTTAATAGATTAGTTGTTGTACTAATAAAGATAATTATATATATATATATATGCTAGACAAAACGTGACCCTTTGGGTCACCCATTAAGCTCTCACTAGATGATTAGGGAAAAGAGTAGGATCTGCCAAAATATCATCAGCTTTTCATTTTTAAAAACGAACTAAAATTTATTAAATTGATTATTTAAGGTCAATTTTTTGTCTAAGTCGAAAAGTAGTAACATAATGAGCATCAGTAAAAAATCAAAATAATATTACACGTATAATTTATTTATGATATATTTAAAACGTTTTTTTCGTTCCTTTTGATCAAGATGCCTGCCAAGAGGCTACTTAAATTCCGTTTTTTACAAAATAAATTGTAACTTTTGCAATTGAAAAAATTCACACTGGATTGTCCAATTGAACACATATCCTAGTAGATAAAGGAGTTAGATTAAGACAGTTCTAAATGCCATTTATCTCTAGACTGCAGGTTCACTCCTGATCAGGGACAGCAGTAACATAGAATAATAATTAACACAGCTTCAAAGCCTCAAAAACTGATAGCTGCTGACTGGTGGAAAAACAACACCAGCTATGATTGAATTCTGTATCCGAAGCGAAAAAAAAGAACCAACTTAGGGCATTTTCCACTGACCCCCCTAACCCTAGTTAAAATTAACTGTTTTATTACAAAGTTCTGTTTATTTATTTATTTTCCATTAAACTAAACCTAGACCCCAACCCCAAATCCTAAACCCTAAACCCTAGTTATTTTTGTTTTTTCACGCCGCTTCCGCTACGGACTTCAATCGTAGCTGGTGTTTTTTTTTTGTTTTGTTTTTTTCAGCAGTCACCGGCAAGCAGGTTTTGAGGCAAGAGGCCAGGACGGAACTCCGCAAAGATTACAATTATTTGTATTATTCAGACTGTAATATCGAAGTGGTATATATTTGATTGATACTATTTTCTGCATAAATAAAAAGACTAAAGACATAGTTTATTTTTTTAAAGCCATACGTATATAAAACAAACTTAATCCCCTAAAACCGTAACCCAATTCGCAAAATGTTAATTCATAGACTGTAGTTAAACTGTCATTGGGTACCAGCAAAAAATTTTCCGTTTTAATTTTCCAACCTAAGTCAGAAGTCAGTCCTACATTCTATGAATTAACATTTTGCGAATTTGGTTACGGTTTTAGGGGATTAAGGTTGTTTTTAATTACGTATTGCTTTAAAAAATGAACAACAAAAAACCCAAATTACTATACAGAGTGAAAGTATTTAAGTTTTAATATAATAAAATATCATATTAAATTAGAAAGGCTAATGAAACTGAATAAGAATGCAGATAAAAAGATTTGGAATAGAGGGGGTATGATTGAAAAATAGAACAACTTTGAAACAACTCTTCCATCATTTTCCGTTACTCCCGTCTTTCATTGGTAAATTTTCCTAATTTGACTATTTAGTTAAATTAGGAAATAAAGAATAAAATGACAGTTATTTTTCTTGTTAATGGATTTCATCTAAGATTCATTGAAGAGATTTTTGCTTATATTCATTAAAATAAAACCAAACAATTAGAAATCAATAATACTAAGCACATATTTAATAAAATCACATTTTTAATATCAATATGCAAATTAGCCTTCCCATTCACACTGTAAACCGCACATTGCTGATATGGTCAACAGTGGCTTCGGCCTCTGGACCATTGATATAATTAACAGCGTCGATCCCAGGGGCCATACCTTCGATTTAAAGGGGCATTATTGCCCAGTGCCTGATTGAATGCCGACGGATCGACGCAATTTTTCACCTGCCACTCCATGCGTTAATAGGGACTTTGTGCCTGACCGTACAAGTGGGGTACGTGGTAAATACTATGTAGATATGGACAACACTAATAAAAAGGTGAAGCAATTTTATTAATAATTGAGGTTTAAATAAAATCATGGAGAATGTGATGTAAATAACGAAGGGAATTGTGACTTGAGTAGTAATATAGTTTCGGTTACAGACAGAAAAACACACAATCTCCATTATAATAAGATATATATATATATATATATATATATATATATATATATATGTGTGTGTGTGTGTGTGTGTACGAGAAAAAACATAACCTGTTGGGTCACCCATTGAGCTCAGGTTAGATTGTTGAAAATAATCACAGGATAATATTATTTCGTCAATTTAAAGTTTTCCAAAACTGTCCAAATAAGTTAGATTTTTTAAAGAATAGACACACAAATGGTTGTACTTATACTTCTATAATTTACCCGATCCGCTACGGAGAACTACGTCAGTTTTACGCATGTGAAGATGCTTAGAATTGTCGGCTGAAAATTTCTTCATTTACGCAGATTAAGTTTCCTATCTATTTTATTTTATTTACATTTATTTAGAAATAAAACGATTTAATTTCATATAAGTTTTTCGAATAGGCTAGTTAGCCGGCCCCAGGAAAATATATAAACTTACTTTTTGGCATATTTTACCGGTCCTAATAAAATAGACCACAGGCTATTTTGCCAGCGAATATATTTGAAATATATTTAGATATATTTCAAACTATCTAAAAGCTAAAAGATTAAAATGGCTGTTGATAAGCATCTGGGATTATCTAAAAGGTAATTGTTTAAAAAGTAGTTGTGCAATTCAAACAAACTTTAAAACAATCTTAAATCTAATTTCTTAAAATGGTGCTTGACAAGATTTTTATCTTGTCAGGGTTTTAGAGTTGGGTTTGGGGTTAGGCTAACAATTTTATGTTCTAACAATTCAAAGTGGTAAATGGCATTTTCCACTTTGGAAAAAAATAATGATTGACCGTCATCATTTCCTTTAATTTTTAAAACATTTTGCAAAAATTCAGATATTTTATCACAAAGTCATTAACGGTGTCTATATTTTTCATTTAGAAGAATTTTTTGTATCTTTATCCTTCACAAAATATAGATATAAATGAATATAACTAAATTTTTGTGTCAAATCTGTTGTTATTTTTAACATTACTTGCATTCAAAATAAATATAAATATTTACAGAGCTAGTAAAATAAGCATAAAATAGGTACTGCCAAAATGTCGTCTGCTTTTCATTTTAAAAACGAATTAAAATTAATTAAATCGACTATTTAAGGTAATCTGTTTGTCGAAAATAGTAACATAACATCAGTAAAAAAAAAAAAAAGAAAAGCAAAATAATATTACACATATAATTTATTTTTAATACAGTTTAAACTATTTTTCGGTTCAATTTTGCTCAAATATATCGTAAACATGGTCGCCAAAGATGAGGTAAAATCCGTATTTTACAAAATAAACTTACCCCCATCCCCCCACACACACTTCGATTTAAAAAAGAATTACCAAAAACCAGGGAATTATCCGATTTTAATGAATAATTGCCGAAAAGAGTAAAAGAAAGAAAAAACTCCAAAATAATTTTTTATTTTTTATCTTAAATTTATTTTTCGATTTTCAGTACTTATTTTCTACCAAGATAGCTCTGCTTCAGTTTTTCTTCTATTCACACCTTCTGTTTTTTGTCTTTTTATTTATACTGTATTTGTATGTTTCAAATTTATTTAACCCCAACGATATTTTGCACCCAAAAATAAGGGGGGGGGGTATAAAAGTTAAGTGACCTGAAAAAAAATCAGAAAGTTTTGAAATAAAATAACTGATGCATTATAAAATTCATTCATTGATAAATCAACACTGAAAATTACATTAAAATCGGATAATTCACTGAGTTTTAGGAAGTTTCTTTCAATCATGTAAATGTATTTTATAAAATAAGGATTTTGCGGCAACTTTGAGTGTCGAGCAAGTAGTTTAAAAAAAAATATTTTACCGAAACCAGCTAAATAGCATCTTCCTAAATTTTTACTAACAATTATTTGATGTACTTGACCCTATAGATTAAAAAAAATTAAAGTAATTAAAAAAAGTATTTTAAAACATGATATTCAATTTTTTTTTTTTTTTTTACAACCAAGAAAAATTTTTTAAGACACATTGTGTAAGAATCTTATTTTGATTTTTTAAGAAATTAAACAATTATTAGTTAAACTTGCGAATCGTCGTCAAAATTAAAACAAACTTATAGCGAATTGAGTTACGGTTTAGGGGTTTGGGGATTAAGGTTGTTTTTAATTACGTATTGCTTAAAAAAAAAACAACAAAAAGCCAAATTACTATACATTTAATGTTGAAAAATATTTTTTTTAAAACCAAAATTTAATTGAAATTATACATTGGAATACGAACACAGACAACTGAGACTAATGTTGGATTCAATAATTATTTTCAATTGTCAATTAAATGTATAGTAATTTGTTTTTTTTTTTTTTTTTAAGCAATACGCAATTAAAAACAACTTTAATCCCCAAACCCCTAAACCGTAACCCAATTCGCAAAAAAGTTCATTCATACACTGTAGTTAAACTGTCATGGATCTCCACTAAATAAGTTTCCGTTTTAATTTTGACGCCGATTCGCAAGTTTAACCCAATTATTTTATGTTTTGTAAATTGAAAATTTAGTAAAAACAACTTTCGAAATTCAAATGTAAAAACAAAATTTAAACTGATCAAGAAGAAAGTTATTTTGCAAAGCAAATTAAATTTAAAACAAAAAAACGACCGTAGAACTAATAAAACAAAACAAAACAGAACAGAACGTTAGTATTCTCTGTGGCCTGTAAAGAAGATTTCGGGTATTCTCTGTGGCCTGTAAAGAAGATTTCAGCTGTCTGGCTGTTGGTTTTGCCAGCTGATGTTCTTTTTCACGCACAATTCTCTTTGACAACTCTGTAGATAGAATATTAGGGAGGGGAAAAAGACAGGCAGACATTATAGAGAGAGACGGGTCAGTTTTTAACTTAATTACAAATTACGACTAATTAGACCCAAATGAAATGAATTTTTTTGTCAAACATAATTTAATCCTAAATCTAAGGAATATTTTGTGATGTTTTCTGTCGTTAAACGTGATATAATGGAATGACACATCTCCCCTGTACCTTAACAGTAGCGATGGTTCTAACCACTATTTAAGAACACACAGATTACTCTGCGCAGAACTCACTTGAAGTACTTAGACAACGGACTCTCCTCCCAATACTCACGTGACCTTACTATATAACATGTGGCGACCAGGATTTGAACGAACCCGAGAAAAAAAATCGTGTAGCAAATCCGTTTTCTTGCGTTCCAAGTTCAAATCAGTGTTGGAACGCAAGAAAACGGATTTACAAAAAAAGAAAAATTCGTGTAGCAGGTCGCAACACTGATTTGAATCTAGACCG
Source organism: Doryteuthis pealeii (assembly GCA_023376005.1). Classification (NCBI taxonomy): domain Eukaryota; kingdom Metazoa; phylum Mollusca; class Cephalopoda; order Myopsida; family Loliginidae; genus Doryteuthis; species Doryteuthis pealeii. The sequence continues at coordinate 38,487,974 of CM042146.1, read as the reverse complement.
CAAGAAAACGGTAATTCTTTTTTATCGACAGAACTTTCTGCAAAATCTGGATTTTCGTTTTCTCTCGCGTTTCGTATTTGACAGAAATTACGTTTTGTCAAGACTTTCTTTTTGGGTTTTACTACTAAGAACAGGATAAGGCTGTTCTCATAGTTGAGTACTGTTATATTTTTGTAAAATCTAATACCTTTGAAACAAAATGGATCAGTTGGTACAAATTACGTAGTCGTTATGTGAGTCGATGCAGCAACAACAAAAGTTGCACGAGGAACGCAATCAACTGGTTCATAACAGTTGGAACAAATACAAAGTCAACAATTCAAACAACAGGAGAACTTCAACAAACTACTAACAAATTAAGTAGTTCAAGAAAGAGGATCAAGGATCTTCTCGGCGGAAGGAATTGCAAACTTTCTCTCAGAATTTCACTATAACCCCGACAACGGTATGACTTTTCCAACATACTATAGGAGATATGAGTCTATCTTTTCAAAAAGGTGTCAACTGTGGTCCGACGAAGAAAAAGTGACATTGTTACTTCAGAAATTGAGTTCTCAAGAAAACCTGAAATATACAAATTTGATACTACCTAATAAACCCGAGGAAATTTCGTTTGACGAAACGATTAAAACATTGTCGAAAATCTTCGACGAACGTAATAACCTTTTCCATACGCCATATAAGTGTTTAAATATCGTCAAACTGGAAAATGAGGATTTCGTTTCTTACGGCGGTACAGTCAAATCTCAATGTGAACTGTTTAAAATAAACGAAATTTCAAAGGACATGTTCAAATGTTTAATCTTCGTGCAAGGGTTAACTGCACCAAAAGATAAAGACATGCGTTCCAGAATATTAACAATCATGGAACAGGACCAAGGAATTTTTAACAGAACTGAAAAATGAATTTCCTCAAGTATTTTCTGAAGGTTCAGGTTGCTGCAGAAAAATCGAAGTAAGATTCGAAATTAAAGAAAATGCAAAACCAGTTTTCAAACCTAAAAGAAATGTACCTTTTTCATCTTTGGAGGTAATAAACAAAGAACTCGAAAGACTAGAGAAAGTCGGAGTGATCGAAAAGGTGGATTATTCAGATTGGGCGTCACCGACAGTATACGTAAAGAAGAAAAACAAAAAAATAAGAGTCTGCGCCTAAATGACTGTATAAGAGATAATTGTTATGCTCTGCCGACTGCAGAATACATTTTCAAGGCTTAACGGAGGAAAGTTATTTTCTAAAATCGACTTGTCAGAAGCTTACCTACAAGTTAAAGTCGATGATGAATGTTCCAAATACTTAACCATCCATACGCACAGAGGTCTGTATACCCTAAAACGTTGCCATTTGGATTAAAAGTGGCACCGAGCCTTTTTCAACAAATCATGGATGCTATGCTAGCTGGTCTAGAATACGCTATGGCGTATTTGGACGACATAATAATAAAAAGCGAAAATATGGAACAACATTGAAACATGTTCGAGAAGTATTTAAAAGAAATAATGAATACGGGTTCAAGCTAGAACCTGAAAAGTGTGAATTCTTTATGGATAGATTGAAATATCTGGGACAGATAATTGATCAAAAGGGTCGGAAACCTGACACATAAAGGGCTAAATCCATAAAAATATGCCCTCACCGGACAATGTAACGAAGCTACAGGCATTTCTAGGTCTAGCAAGTTATTATAGTATATATATACGAGAATGTATGAGCTAAAAGCCCCATTAAATGAATTACTAAAAAAGGGTAAAAAATGGTGTTGGTCTAAAGAGTGCGAAAATATTTCAAGAATAAAAGAATGTCTACTATCAGACCTCACACTAGCACACTTCGACCAAAATAAAGAACTGATCGTTGCAGCGGACGTGAGCCAGTCTATACTCGGGGCAGTTCTACTCCATAGACTTGAAGACGGGTCGACAAAACCAATAGCTCATGCATCCAGAACACTACTACCAGCAGAAAAAAATTACAGTTAAATTGAAAAGGAAAGCCTTTCAATTATTTATGCTATCAAGAAATTTCATAGATTCATACATGGTAGAGTATTCACATTACAAATGGACCACAAACCTCTCCTAACGATTTTTGGCTCAAAAAAAGGTATACCAACACATACAGCGAACCGGTTACAACGATGGGCTATTATACTTCTAAACTACAGTTTCAAAATGGAGTATATCTCATCGAAAAAAATGGGTCACGCAGATGGTCTCTCGAGACTAATTCCAAAGAACACCGAACCTTTGGAAGAAACAGTGATAGCATCATTGAAGGAGGAAAAAGAGCTTTCAGGGTTACTGATTAATACTATTCGAAAGTTACCGTTCACCCTGGAAGATATTTAAAAAGCCGCTGAAACGAACAATTTTATTCAGCAAAGAAAAAAGCAAGTCAGATTGAATGAAAGAAACGGAAAGGGAACAAAAGTATCTCCATTTTCAATCTGCGATCAAACGCTTATGTACGCTGATAGGGTGGTAATGCCACTCTCTTTACAAAAAAAGATGTTAAAAGAGTTTCACACAGGCCATCCGGGTATGTCTCGTATGAAATCCTTGATGAGGAGTTATACGTATTGGCCACGCATGGATCAGGATATTGAGAAAATGATTAAAGAATGCAGGGGTTGCCAACTAGCAGCTAAGGCCCCTCCGATTAAAATTCAACCCTGGCCAAAAACCGACATCCCATGGGAAGCGTGTGCATATAGATTATGCAGGACCACTGAACGGATACTATTACTTGATTATCATTGATAGTTTTTCTAAATGGCTGGAAATTTACAAATTCAGACACCCTACAGCTACGAACACACTCAAAGCATTGGACGAAGTGTTCAGTCGCTTTGGAACTTCAAGAATATTGGTCAGCGACAATGCTACAATGTTCACAGGTAAAGAATTTAAAGACTACTGCTCTTCATTGGCCAAAGAACACATCACGACACCTGCCTACAATCCGTATTTGACAGGTTACTACCAAGGCCGAAAAAAGAATATTCCTAAAAGAAAAATGAATTTTAATTCAAAAAATTATAAACCGTGTAATAAAGTTTTTTAGGAACTATCAAACTGGAAAGAGTTACTGGGAGAACGGTATTTGATCACAAAAGACATGTAAATCAAATCAGGCCATGATATATTGAAAATATCGAGTATAACGACGTAGAGCTTCATATGGAAGTGTTATACGACACATTTGAGATCACACCTCCCATTAACCAAAAAGTATCTGTGAATGTGCCGCCTGCACCATCAACTTCTTATTCTCCGCAAATTCCACGAGCATCCCCCATCGTTAACCGTCGGGTGAGGAGAAAAAGTTGAAGAGAAAAGAAAGCGGTAAAACGACTACGTCTAAATCCAAAAATGAAGAAATATTAAAAGTTAAATTCCGACGGAAGAATTTAGCTCGTGGGTGTGTGTGTGTGATATAATGGAATGACCCATCTCCCCCGTACCTTAACAGTGGCGATGTTTCTAACAACTATTTAAGAACACACAGATTACTTTGTGCAGAACTCACTTGAAGTACTTAGACGACGGACTCTCTTCCTAATGACCTTACTATATAACAAAACGAAATAGAAAAATGCCTATATATATATATATATATATAATTTAATATACCAAGCGTGTTGGTAAATCCTCGCGGTGAGAAAAAACCCAGCAAATAGTTTCATTGTAAAAATATACTACCAAACATCAACCGGGGAGAGAAAAAATTTTGGAAAAAATTGGTCTTCAAGATAGTCGTACCAACAAAAAGTAATCTATTGGTACAGTATTTGGCCAAAAGAAAAAACAATTTATATGTATATATATGTATATAAGATATATATATATATATATATATTCATACAACCACTAGGAGAATAAGCTAATAAGTAAAAAGTGCTAAATACCTAAGTAGAGCAAATAATAAAGATAAATCTAATGAGTCAGACGAACCTATTATTAGAAAAGCATTAAGCGAAACTCATTAGATTTATCTTTATATATATATATATATATATATATATATATATATATATAAAATCATGATTTATTTTCACAAATTTTGGTTGATTTTTCGTTAGTTTGTTAGTTGGTTTCATGGCATGTCAACCATTCTTGGTTTATTAAATGTTGAAGTCAGTATTTTTCCAAGAAATTATATTCTTTAAGGAAAGAAAAGAAAAGATCTACAAATGCTTGGACCTTGCCAGTGAATTGATAAATTTGGTTTCTTTTGGTTTGTTGGATTTTACGGCTGTCAACCTTTGTTGAGTTATTCTATGCCGAAGACGTTTTGTTTTATCTATGCTTGATGTGTATTCAAAACATTTTTAACTCAATTTTTTAAACATATTTTTAAACTCATTTTTTCTTCTATTAACCATAGATGGGACCCTAAAAGGCACTACTACTCTGGATCAGAATGGATCAGAGTAATTGTGATGAAGGATTCCACATTACACAGAGCTCCAGATAGAATTTAACGTCATACCCAGGATACTAAGAGCCTCGGCCACACCCTTCTAGCACATACATGATAAAAAGGGTTGGAGCTTATCATAAAGGCAAAAAATATAGGAGCTATGCCGATTGATCGGAAGGGGCCTCTCCAACCACCCGTCTAGTCTAAATAAGGGCCAAACTGGAGTGTTGAATATTATGGACTGCTCAGCCAATCAGGGTTCCATTCTTAAACAACACGGGTCGATACCCACGGCCAGTAGGTGGCCCCATTAGGGAGGGGACTGTAAAGGTGCAGTCAGGGTATTCTAAACTCCCAGCTGATAGGGCTACTGAAAAAGTGTGGAACATCAGAGTGAAGTTGATACCAATTATACTTTGTACACTTGGAACAGTCTACATAGTTGAATAAGAGTAGTTCTCAATATCACTTAAAAAAAAACACTTGCTTGCTGAAATTTTGATGGATAGCATTTTGCTTTCAAATGTCCGTTTAAAACACACAGCCGTTGCGAATGCAAACAGCAGATACATGAAAATGGATTCTGCACCCTACTGGTGCACAAAACAACACAAGACCCAACTAACACAGCACAGACAGCAAATAAAATAATACACACAGTCTGGTTGCAACGTTTCTCCACAACTTAAAGTCAAGCCACAAATGTGTCAGTAAAACTGAATGGCCATCTTATTTGGCTAAAAATTGACTCTGCTCCAGACATAACCCTCATGTTACAGACATAATGGATCATCATAGCCTAGTCTCCACTAACACTTTCAAGACATCTAGTGCGGAGTGCTTCCGAGGATTTTGTTAATATCACAATTGCCAACGATAATGAAAACTGAGAAGAAAAAATATATATATATATATATATATATATATATATATATATATATATATATATATATATTGGTAACAACAAAATTTAATGGATTGAAAAGATATTTAGCAGCCACGGAAATTACACTACTGTCAACAAGTTTCACTCAAAATAACCGCCATTAGCGTTGATGTGTATTCAAAAGCGGGATTGAAACTGTGTTTCAATCCCGCTCCGGAACCTGGAGCAAGCTGATGTTACAGTTTCCCTGAGAAGGGTATCTAAAACTACCTTAATTCTGTCGATTAACTGGGCTTTTGTAGTACTGGCGTGGCGATTGATGTCTTTCTTAACAGCGCCACATACATAATAATCCATGGGGTTAAGATCTGGGGAGTTCGGAGGCCAAACATTGGGACTGGTGTAGGCGTAAAAATTAGCCGACAACCATTTTTACTCCACGTATGCATCTGAATTCAACCTGATATTTTCTCTGAAAAAATGCGGAGGCATCACATCACCCTCAGAGGACACACAACCGAAAACCATCCCAGTTTGGAGTAATTTAGTCTGCGTGACACAAGGAGTTTCCTTTGGACTGTATGCAAGACATCTGTTAGTCTGCGTGTTGTGCTTTTGATCTTGGCAAAAGATTTTCTCATCGGAAAAGAACCAGATTGTTTGTGCTTCAGCAGAATGTTTCACTTTGCTCAGAAGTTTCTTCGCCTTTGGCAGACGATTTTCACGGGCCTTTTCTGGGAGTAGTTGACCTCTGCGATGATTGTATGAGTAGTAGCAAAGGTTCTCATTGAGTGCAAGCTTCATGGTAGAGGCTGAAGCATTCAATTCACGCGACAAAGCCCGAATTCCGATAACAGGGTCCCCCAACACTTTTTTCTGCAGATTTCCGAGGAATTCTGCTGCACGAACGCAATCAGATCGTCTGTCATTTTGCTTTCTTCTAGCCACAACCTCGTAGTGACCATTGCAATTATCCAGTTTATGCCTGATTTTTTTTACAGTGTTCAGGAAGCATTGGGCAGCAACCATAATCTCCTCATTTTCATGGCCGGTGCAGATCATCAGGATACAAGTTATTCTCTTCCATGATTCAGGTGGGTTCCAGTCATTCATTCTATCTGTCATCACGTATATGAATGAAGAAGTGTCCAGATAGGTTTTAACTGAATCAGAGGGCAAGCTATTTGTCCATGTCCATATCTCCCTCCCTGGGTGATCTACAGGATACCTGTCGACCAAATCGAACTGGGCCATCAGATCGCGCAGGCTGCTTTCACACCCATCTCACCCGCTAGCTCCCCGTCCCGTCCGGTCTAATTTGGGATAAAGAGTCGCATTCCAATCTCCCATTAAAACTATCCGTTCCGATACGCCATGTACGGCCATGACTGCAGAAAAAAGGATTTCCTCTCCGCAGCGATGTTAGGCGTATAAACCGGGATTACCCGGAACTTGTTGCTTGCTACAACAATATTGGCCACAATCAGTCTGTCACAACGTCAATCACCGCGCCCAGACTGCTTTTAACTAGCAGTGACACATCTCGACTGTGTAAATCACCGAATGCTGAATAGACCTCAAAGGAATTATTACCACTCAGCACTCAAAGTGTGTCTCCTGTACCGCGGTGACATCCACGCCAAGAGACTTGAGTTCTAAAGACAAGAGAATGGCGCTTGACGCTTCCCTCAAGACCCTCCTGTTCAAACTGGCAAGAAGAAGAGACATTGTCCCTTGCCTTAATCAGTGTCCAACACTGACAGGAAGTCATCCCGGGTGAGGATGCCGACGGTTTGGCCAAAACTGTCTTTACCTAATTCTTTTGTAACGGTATCCGTCCTGGCGATGCTGACGACATCATGTAGGAACTTTTTTTATTGCCTTGTACAAAGAAGGGTGCATAAAAACGGGAACCCTCCCTTTGCATTTTTTTTCAGTCTGTTGAGAATGGGATGCACCCTGTTCACCAGCCTTACGCCCGGAAAGGCCTCCTCGGCCGCTACAATCGTGCGCCATACACCAGTTGCTTGACTATTGGCCTCCCGGATGTTTATGGGGTTGTTTACGCTTTTCCCATCCACGGAGTGTAGTTTCCAGAGTGGAGCTCACATTCTTTTTTGTTGTATACCACGATACCTGTCGATCTGGTTGGGCTCCACTCTGCAAATGTTCTCTGGAAACAGGTCGCGTTTCCTACTCCGTGGATAGGGCTGTATTTCAGGAGTTCTTGATGCGTAGTGTGCGTCAGTACCTCCTACGGAGAAAAATAACCAAATATAAGTATGTCAAATTTATCCCGAACACCTATATATATATATATATATATATATATATATATATATATATATATATCAAAGTAGAGACATTTTGACTTGATTTTATTGAATCACTGAGTCTTTTCGACACCCCATTCAATTTTTTTCAGTGTAGTATCCAATCATCACTTTAGGGTTTCATCACATACCATAGTAAAGACTTAACCAAGCATTTTCTCCAGTGCTCATAAATAAAATGATAAACTGCACTCAAGCTAAAGCCACATTGGCACTCCAACCATTCGCTAAGCCTGTTTTAGAACCCAAGCGAGATGTACCATACGCTGCATTGCAACTGGTGGACAGGGGACTAAAACGCCTCAAGGAAATGGTTATCAGATCGGTGACATACTCAGAAAAGCACCTATTATAGTGGTTAAAAGCCGATGGCTCAATTCAGTTGTGTGTTGATTTCTCAACTGGGTTCAACGTACCACTTGAGGATCATTAATACTCTCCGCCAATTTCAGTTAATATCTTCAGCATACTCAATTACGACACTTGTTTTTCCAAAGTATGTTTCACAGAGGCCTATTTACAAGTCGATGTCTCTACAGCCTCCAAGTAACTGCTGCGAATAAACACACACTGTGGTTTATTCCGAATGACACTGTTAACTATGTTGTAAAAACCGCCCCTGCTCTATTGCAGCGGATCATATATATTAACTGGGGTAGAGGGCGTACCTAAGTAGATAGCATTGTTATCGCCTAATCAAAACAGGAGTTGACAGAACGTAACAGCAATGTTTGCCAGCAGAACTTTTAAAAATGTTAGTGTTAGATGAAATACAGTACCACAGAACTATAGAATTTGGTCTGGCTGGTGCTTTTTCATGCCTCATCAGTTCACAATCAGTCCCAGACGACGACACGGTCATCACTTTGAGGGTGATCTTCGACGCACACTCATCAATTGCATTTGAACAATTCCAGTGATAAGGGTGGACATTAAACAAGAAACATAAGATGTATTGATCCAAAATGTTTGCGGATTTCTTAGACATTCATGGCCTCCAGGTCTCACAGGGGACCCACAACAGTTAAAAGGACTCAGTAACTCTCGGTCCGTCATTGTTATTGTCCGATATTTGTTGATTATCTTGTGTGTTTCAACAAAGCTCAGAAAATCTTCAAACAGAAACATTAAAGAAATTCTGGTATCAATCGAACGAAAGCCATCGGTATACATGGACTCATAGAATAGAGAGTCGATTGTTGCATCTCTTGTATGGAAGCACTGAAAGAAATTCACCTGGGACCGTTGACTCATAGTAGACATACCCAGAGCAACCATGGTACCGGGTACTTTTGGATTTTTCTGGCCTTGACAATGGCGTTAGCTTTCTTTTTGCTGTGGGTTCCAATTCCAAATGGTCCGAAATCTTTCCGAAACAACATATGGACACCCGTTCGACGATTATCATACTTAAACGGTTATTATATTCAACATGGTCAATGGAAAACATTTTACAACTGAGTTATGTTGCATCGCTCATGTTTGGCCACCACCATATAACCTCCAATCTGAGGCTGCAGTGAAATCCAATAATGGTAATAATATATATATATTCGGTTAACTATTCCTATTTAGTAATGATAATTTACAAGCCTTTATATGGTTTTGTATCCCATCTAATTAAAATGAGATGTGTACACACTTATGTGGTTTTAGATATTCTTATCTAATACTAATAATTTACAATTATTTCAAGCAGGTAAAAATTCATTCTAAGTTATAATCTTAATATTTTTAAGATAATTGTGAATCATTTTAAGCATAATCTCAGACAAGTCTATTTAACCCATGGATGGGATTAGAATAGTAGAACACTCCGGATTAGAGTGGACCCGGGTGTAATGGCAATGAAGAGGTACCTCAACGTTCCCTATACTCCAGAACTGAGTAACTTAGTGGCAGCTTTCCACCACCATTTATCCTATTGCCCAACTCTGTGACCGACCATAATGAGAACTCCCGATGCAAGTGCGGAAAACACGCAAGAGTTGGGGATTTAAAAAAAAATTAGCAGTCAGTTAGTTAAGTAAGAGTGACAAGAAACGGCAAAAGTTTTGGGGCCAAAATGCCTCCACTCCATTGTGAGTGGGCTATGATTTGTCAAATAAGAGATTTTTTAACCAGATCCAGAGAGAAGTTCTAACATCAACAATAAAGGGAATTGGAATTTCCTTGACCATGTGTCTATCTTTTCCTTTGCTGATATGAAAAACTCATATCGTCATCATCTCTTTATCTTGTATTTGTCTTTTTATCTCTGCCAGCTTTTTTGCGGTGCCCAGAGCCTCACAACAGTATACAGTTTAGTGTCATACGAGGACGCTCAATAAAAAAACAACATTAATTTAGTGTCATACTAGGAAGCTCATTAATAAAAAAACAACAACAAAAAACAACAAAAACCAAAAACAATGACAATTAATTTCAAAACTCGATTTGCCAAATTCATTTTCTAAACTGATAATAGACAAACTCTCTCTGTTTGTCTCTCTAGACTGAATTTTTATCTATTATAAAATGCCTTTAGGATAACATTATATGTTATCGTGTCACCTGAGAAGTAATTCTTAAAACCTCATAGAGTATATTGAATGATACTAAAATGATTTATGAAATTAAGTGTTCTTCCAAAGTTTATTTAAATTGTTTATTGATATGACCCTCTTGAAGTTGACTAATGGGTGCATTAGATTTATAGTAGGCTGAGCTTTTAAAACAGTACTAGCGTGATTAAAAAATTGTGTAATATTTTGATTACGTGATGCACAATACGGCTGTACTGGATGCTTTCATTAAGGTGACGAACCACACTGGAATGTAAGATGCCGGGCTCGCCTAATATTCTCAGAGTTCTACTCACCGGATTTACCTCCATGGTTTTAGAACTACCTGACTTTTCTTGATCCTCGAGATTCTTGCAACTTAAGTGAAATTTCTTTAAGTATTTGTTTATTGTAATAGTAACTGCGCTTTATCCTTTTGCAGAACAATCTTTTTGTTGCTTTCACCACATTATAGCTCTGTTCTAACTGAGTTTTAGCCCCTAAGCATAATTAATGAATTAATCGACATTGCACGTTCATATTTGCGCCTTACAAATCACACGTGGCGTAAAGCAATGCACAACGTACCAACTATCACAAATTAGTACGTTCCAAAATATTCCAAAACTTTTGATTCACCCTAGTATTTACGTTTTTCTGGAACTATTTCTTAAGATTCTTTTTAGCATGTGCTAAAATCATCTAAGATTGTTATGAGATGTTTGGAGGATCCTGTTGACGGATTCATTTTTATGGTATTGAACATGTTTAGGTTTATGACTTTTGCCGTAATTTTATTTTTCCAAAGAAGGACAAATTTCCACTTATGCTGACATTTACAAATAGATCTTTCATATTATTTGCATTGAAAAGGCGTTGTCTGATAACCATGACACCGCGTTGCCTGATAACCGCGAATTTCTCGGGGGGAAATATCTAAAGCAGATTTGCTTCAACCACGGTCTCCAGACGACTCAGGAATCTCCTGCAAAGTTGTTCGGACGACCTAAATGGTAAATGTTGCAAATATCCTTCATTTCAGTGTGCTGTATGGAGTCTTCTAAGTCTCTTGCTCAACTGCACTTAACGCATAATAATCAAGAGTATTGCAAATCTGGAGAGTTAGGCTGCCAGATATTAGGGGTGATACGGTCGCAGAAATTTTCTGAGCGCCAACACTGGGTTCTCTTGCTTGTTTAGCGCAGCCATGTTGTCAGATGTAGGGTCTTCCAACAGCCACTTTCTCGATCCATGGTAGAACTACCTTCTCCACGCACTTCATTTAGGCCTTCGAATTAAGTCCGAGGCCATGTGAGAAGATCAATGGTGGCATAACGTCACCATTGCTAGTGACCATCCCAAATACCATGATATGGATTAAGTGTTTGGTTTTCATCACTTTCACATCTTTTTTTTTTCAACTGGAGTCTGTTCAATTAACAACAGTAATCTCTTTTGTTCAGCAAACTGCTCTCACAGTAACCGCGTTCCTCTCACTTTGTTCTTATTTACCCAAAACACAGGAATCACCGAAATCCACCTCTCTCGCAGTGGCCAGGGAACTTGCGTCAAACTACACATCAATGTTCTTGCCATTGACGCACCATTTGCCTTTGCAAGGGTCGGGCTGACCCACTCTATCGATGGTCTCAGTGGGGCATCGTCGGTCTGGTCGTCCCATCCTTCTGTCAGCGCGCTTTCCCTTCGCTTGATAAGACTGGTCGCTACTCTCAACCAGCCACATACTGGGAGATTCCCACGAGCTTTCCACAGAGAGAGAACACCCTCCTCCTGGTAATATTGTCCGGCAATTCGTTCCCACGTTTCCAAAGCAGGGCATCGTCTACTCCCCAGACAGTCAAGCCAAACACTTGAGTTCCATGCTTTAGTCTCTCCGGAGTTTTGCTGGCCAGTCCAAAGCGCGATAAATGTTCAGCAACTTTGGTTGCGGATGAGACACTTTCATTCACATCCACATCATCGATGTAAGCAGAGGTTGCCCTTTTGATTTGGTCGTCCTGTGATAAAACTGCATTCAAAATGGACCTCATTATTTGCGGAGCCACGTTTAGTCCAAATCCCAACCTTTTTAAACAATACTTCCGACCTTGGAAAACCACGGTCTGATAGGACCAAAGTGGCTCTCCGACGCGCACTTGAAGATAAGCAGATCGAAGATCCAGCAACGCTACATTTGATCTGCGCCGTCTCCATTCCCCTAGCACAAACATCACTCCGTGGTGTATGCGTCCACATGGAGGTTGAGCTCCCTTACATTACATTACAGGGCGGATTTTTGTTTTATTCTAATAGACGATGACCATTAACGGGGACAACGTTCTCGGAGGTCCAAGCTTCTGTTCATCATAGGGAGCAAGCCAGCCTTTGTTGTTCCATTTCTTCACTTCTTCCTCGAACAGACTTCTGACTGTTGCCGACATCGAGTACTCTGATAACCATTGTGATATCCGGCAACACAAACACACATACTCTTTCTTTCTCTTCTCTCTCTCTCTCTCTCTCTCTCTCTCTATATATATATATATATATATATATATATATATATTGCTATTCATATGTATATATATATAGAGACAGACAGACAGACATACCGAGAGAGAGAGAGAGAGAAGAGAGAGAAAGAGAAAGAGAGAGAGACAGACAGACAGACAGAGATATGTGTTGAGAGACAGAGGCAGCCACACACACACACACGCGCGTGCGCGCACGCACGCACACACACAGAGACACACATATATATATATATATATATATATATATATATATATATATATATATAATATATATATATATTAGAGAGAGAGAGAGATAGATAGATAGATAGATAGATAGAAAACGTCAGACAGTCAGACAGACGGACGAAAAAAACCCAGAAAATAAACAGATAGACTGATAGATTGATGGATAGATGGATTGATGGATTGATAGATAATGAGCGAGCTGAGGTAGAAACCAAGAAAAAAATAAAGACCCAAAAAAAGAAGAAAAATGGGGAGAGTGTCATAGCGAGTGTTGTATCGGATTACCTACCTCCCTTCACGACCATAAAAGAATGGTTGCATTTACCTTATAAATTACCTGTCGGACAAACAAGCGTGGAGTATGTATATGAATTCCTCATCGAATAAATATTCTATTACCAAGTATTTGACTTTGCCTCTTATTCACTATTATTACATATCTCCTACTCTTTCTGTGTGAATAATTGGCCGCCTTTACTCACGACAAGAATGAGCGAGCGAGCGAGCGAGCGAGCGAGCGAGAGAGAGAGAGAGAGAGAGAGAGAGAGAGAGAGAGAGAGAGAGAGAGAGAGAGAGAGAGAGAGAGAGAGAGGGCGGGGAGAGTCGTACGTAAATACCGTACCTATGTGTCTATTTTCTGTATCCCGTCATGTTTTATGTGGTTTATTTGTTCATTGTCTCCGGTGCTCCTCGTCTGAGGTTTCTCTTGTCGAATAACGAAGAACGTCTCTAAAAATCGATAGCTATGATTGATTGACATGAGCACCAGACAAAACGGCTGGATATTAACACTCGTGGGATATGTCTTAAAAGGACGAATGTTTGCAAGTAAAAGAGACAAAAAATAACAATAGTAAAAACTTGTCTATATTTATCTGGTAATTTGATAAATCAATAATGACACGTAGACGTTTTTTTTTAGAAACACTTTTTACCGTTAGACTGTGAATTTGTATTAGAAATCATACAGGAACGCTTAGCCAAAAAGAGAAACGAAGCAGACAGAAGACTACTATGAAGAAGAATCGACTAAAAAGAAAAACCAAGGTTATTAATACATCTTTTAAGTAATCTGTGATATTAGGGTTAGTACAGGGAACGACAGATATACTTCCCCCATTTTAAATTCTCACCTGTGTGATGCAAGTAAACTTATGCAAGTGGTAATGGTAGCTCTATCAAACTAATATTTTTCCATTTTCTTTCAGATACGATCAGTTACAATTATGGTTTGGACCAGTGAACTCCGTACATTTGCTAATGAAACTTAAAAAAAGGGAATCTATAATTTCTACACACTTTTTCGTGGTTATTTCATGCTACGTCGGAACGACGCAGTTCCGAATAAATAATCGATAATTCTATGGGTTCAAAGTCTCAGAAGCTTAGTTCAGGCTAAGTATAAGTTTATAAAATTGAGATTAAACCATTATAAAAAAAACCGAACTATAACCAACATTTAGCTTCAAAAATAAATTCAACAAATTAAATATTAAACATAGATTAAGGGTCAACTGATTCATGAGGTCGAATTATACACAAGTGTTACATAATCTATGTATAGATTATTGTCAACTGTAGTGAGAGAGGAGACCTACCTCGTGCAACACGGTGTGACAGAGAGAGAGAGTGGCGGGCATGAAGACTTCCCGTATTCTCGAAGGAAGCGGGCTAGGCTTTGCCTGGCGTGTAGGACTGACCTAAAGTCGAACCCGTGTCCTTCAGAATGTGAGAGCGCTGTGGACGAGCAGTGAAATAGGAAATAGCTGAGTGGCCCGGATGTAGGTGGTCGCGCCGTAAGGATTGACGCGTACTTGCAGTGCTGACGAGTGTCGCACGTGCTGCACGGACAATTATGAGTGAGGAGCCCGGATGTGGTGAGATTGAATTATATTTAAAGGACTTACTCACAGACCAGAGAGAACAACTACAGAAGCAATTTGTTGTCGAGACAAGCGGGATAAAGAAATAATTTGTGGATATTGTTGGTGAAACGAGCGTGATACAGTTGGAAAAACATTGCGTCAGACCTGACTGTGCCCCCCCCACTGATTAGAAGCTATTTTGGCTTTTTATACAATGGCACATTCGACTTAGCCGTGATGTAATAAGGCCGTTTACTGGTGAGGGTGATGTGGTGGCATGGCTGAAGAAGGTTCGTCTTGTGGCGAGACTGTAGATGGTGGACGACGCGCCAGCTTGCTGCCGTTATATTTGGAAGGAGACGCGCTTGCACTTTATATGGAAATGCCAGAGAAGAATCAGCAGGATATAAATAAAATAGAAGCACGACTGAAGGAGGCATTTACGGATGGTGCCTTTTTAGCTTATAGGAAGCTAACCCTTGTCAATTGGGAAGGCGAACGCGTTGACGTGTGCGCAAATAGAATAAGGCAGTTGGTCGGATTGGCTGGATTCGAGGGAGTGGGCCTTGATAGGCTTGCAGAATTGGCTTTTGTCATGGGGTTCCCAGTTAATATCTCTGTCGAGCTCCAACAGGCACCGAATGTTGAGACCCTAACAATGGTGGATTTGATGTTGCGAGCTAGAGTGCTCACTGCTAGGGACGAAAACCGTGATGTAGCAGCAGCCGTAAGAACGGACACATCGACATCCCAGCAAGCGGGAAGTACCACCAAAGATTCACAAGTACCGCGTAAAGTTCCTGTATGTTATATGTGTAGTGGACCCAACCACTTTTCCCGGGATTGCCAAAGTCAACGTAATAGTGGACCTATGAACACGAGAAGCACGGGGCAAAATGCGTTGTTACCGCTGTAATGGACTTGGCCACGTATCAAGAAGTTGTCCGGGGAAACGGATGCGGGGACAAGGCATTGTCACCACCCTTGCCCCCGTCAAGTCAGTGAAAACTACATTACCAGTTGTTGGCGTCCGGATAAATGGCATGTAGTGTTCGGCACTCGTCGATACAGGATGTTCGAAAACGATAGTAAGCACAAACTACTGTCGGTCATGGAGTAAGCCTGACATGGACATTACTACAATCGACGGCACATCCAAGTATTTTGCGGATTTGGGGCTGTGACAATTCACACTGGAAAAGGGGATAGTGCTAAAATAGATGTTTTGGTAACGCGTGGAAAGCCGCTTGGTTACGACCTACTGCTTGGAATTGACGCGATACGAGCACCGGGTGGTACTGAGATCATTTCCAATGGACGGGTTAAGCTCGGCAAAGGGGGAGCATTCTGTCCAGCTCTCTCAGTTGAAGAACCGGATTTCTATGCTTCGTTTGACCATAAACAAAGGGTATGACCATGAATGAAGCACCAGAACAGCTGCACAATGTAATACCAGAGTATTCGGTGCCTGATAACATCAAGACTGCGTATGGGGAGGAGTTAGAGATGTGGATGGCGAATGGGTGGTTAATACCGTATCCAGAGGAGCGGCTTGGACCCCCAAAGGGTTTGATCCCACTGATGGCTATTGTACAACCCAGCAAAAACAAGGTACGGCCAGTGATGGATTACAGGGAACTAAACCAACATGTGAATACCTTCACTGAAAACGCCGATGTATGTGTTGAGTAGCGTCAGCAAGGGTCTAATGTAGCCCTGCTTGACCTAAGGAGAGCCTACATGCAGATACATATTCATGAGTCATTGTGGGCATTTCAAACTGTGATTGTCAAGGGAAAACGATATTGCTTGACACGGTTAGGATTTGGTCTTAATGTGGCACCGCTTATTATGAAAGCCATCGTAAATGCAGTGTTGACGCGAGAGGAGCCGATGAGGAAAGCCACGTCAGCTTGCATCGACGATATTTACGTAAACGAGGATGTAATGTCAGCAGATAAAGTCAGGAGGAAACTGGAAACCTTCGGTTTGACAAGCAAAGACCTCAAGCGTTTAAAGAATGGGGCTATAGTGTTAGGACTTGAGGTTTAGGGGGAGCACGGCACCCTGCGTTGGAAACGAGGGGGCCCTGTCCCAGAAGTCCTAGATATGTTAACGCGGCGTATCATATTTTCTGTCTGAGGGACACTTTCCGGTCTGCAAGTGGCTCTGTGCAGCAACCGGAGTAATTAAGAGACGGTCTAGCGCTCTTAAGCAGATGATGGCTGAAGTAGTTACCAAAGTATGTCAAGATGGTCCTACCCGCGGTGATTGGTGCGTGGCCGGACGAGAGTTGAACGCATAAGTGGATGCAAGCTCTCTAGCAACAGGCGTGGTATTAGAAAGAGATGGTGCTATTACAGAGACGCATGTTGGTTTCGTCCGACAAACGACGCCCAGCACATAGATTTGGCGGAACTCGACGCCACACTGAAACGACTTAATATTGCGCTGCAGTGGCACGCTGAGGTGGGGGCATCTCCACACAGATTCTCTGTGCGTGTACCACTAGTTAACCGATACCCTGACGGGAAAAGCCAGAGTAAAGACCAAAGCTGCAACTGAGATGCTGGTGCAAAGGAGATTGACGATCATACAACGGCTGGTTGGAGAATATAGTTTGAAGTTTGATGTCACTCTAATTCCATCAGAGCAAAATCTAGCTGATGAATTAACAAGAGTACCGAAGAGGTGGTTTGACATAATGAAGCAAGGATTTGACTCTTCTCCAACGGAGCAACTGGCACCTGATCGTATCCGAGCCATACATTGCAAGAGTGGACATCCTGGAATTCGGCGGACAACATATTTCGTTCGGAAAGTATGTTCATCAATTACTAGAGCGGCCGTTAAATCGGCCATACACGCTTGCGAGGAGTATCAGACAGAGATCCAGCGCCAGTTCATTGGAAACAAGGGAAGCTCGAAGTGCAGGGTAATTGGTACAGGTTGGGTATGGACATAACCCATTATAATGGCAATCATTTTGTGACACTGACGGATTGCGGCCCAACACGGTTCACCATATGGCGTCCACTGGCTCGCCAAGATGCATCTACCGTCATACGACAGTTAAGCTCAGTCTTCTATTAACGCGGTCCGCCAGTGGAAATATTAATGGACAATGCCCCCACCTTTTGTGGCCATGAGTTCCAGACCTTTGCAGGTGAATGGGGCGTGCGAATGCGATATCGATGTGCCTATGTTCCAGAGGGTAATGGTATAGCGGAACGCTGTCATCGCATCATTAAAAGAATTGCGACCAGAATGCAATGTACTATTCAAGAAGCTGTATACTGGTACAATGTAACATCATCGACTGCGCCATTTAGCGGAAGTTACCAATATGAACAGGGTGTAAAAGGGCTAGATGAGATTGCGCCATCCCCTAGAGTCATGGGCGGTCCGTATCGGGAAGGAGATCTGGTTTGGGTTAAAGCCTCGAATAGTCGTTGCACTACTAAATTCGGCAAAGGCCAAATTGGTCGAATAGTCAGCCCTCAGACTGTTCTCATCGATGGTGTACCGCGGCCTATAAAAGATAGAAAGATGAAACTTCGAAACGTAGAAAAGAGACAGAAAGAAAGAAAAAAAAAAGACAGAAAAGGGAAGCAGAGAAAAAGAAAGAAAAGAAAAAGAAATATGATAACATTTTAAAAAGAAGTAAGTACGGACACGCATAAAAGTAAAAGAGACTAAGACTTAAACAGACGCTAGAAGAAGAACGTAAGATACCAAAGATGAGCAGAAGAATAATAAAAGTAAGGAAAGAGAGTATACAACACAAGTATAAATTGAATTGAGAGCGTCAAACAATGAGATATTGTTATTTTTTCTTTTTGTGAGATTTCCACATCATTTTTAAGTCGTGTTTTTGTTTAATATGACAATAAAAAAGTAAAAGTAAAGGTTAAAATAAGCTATCAAGAATTTAAAATACAATAAAAAATTCGTAATTTTAAACCCAAACTACTCGGAATAAAATAATCACCCTGTAGTCGTTACAGAGCACCGATAATAAAAACAAATAAGAAATAACAAACGATGTAAGCCTGAAATAATTTAATGATTGCAAGTTAGTCCACCTTGCAGGAAAGTTGTGAGACTTTCAAGTTAACATAAAAATAAATTACATAAATCTTTTATATATCAGAGGGATAATTTCCCTAAAATACGAATACAAATATGCCTCAAAAGGGGTTTCTACTTACAATCGTAGAATCAATATTAGAAATATAAAATAAAAATATTTTTTCTTATCTTTCTTTGGGCTGCAAACAAGCAGACGACAAATCAAAACTTTCTGTTGAATCCTTGTGTGGTCACAGCTATCATGTGCTGACAAATTTCTTTGAAAATAGTTCTTTGAAAGTTTTTCTTTGAAAATAGTTCTTTGAAAGTTGGTAAGACCAAATATTATATATATTTCAGGCAAGAATATGAATAACTTTTTGACGTTAGACAATTTTTCGTCTTATTTAATAAATCTAGTTTTTGATGGTTTATTACCAACGGAGACCAAGAATATAGGTCTTACTATTACAAAATTCCCACTTGATCTGTCTAAATTTGACGCCCAAATTTAGGACTAGGGAAACCAATCACAGTTTAATATAGAAAATTCAATAATTTTTAAGAGCTTTGCCGGGGGAAGATGTAACTTTTATAATAAAATAAGTGCAAATGTCCTCACCGGTAAAAACGCTATTTACAACTGTCAAAATATAAATAAATTTAGGGAGCGTTGCCAGGGAAGATTTAACTTTTACAAAATTTAAGTTCAAATGTCCTCACCAGTAAAAACGATATTTACAACTTTCAAAAATATAAATATTAAAATGCCCTTTATATATTTCTTTTAAAAATTCTTAAAAAACACATTAAAAATTTATATATAATACATCTAAATAGGTAAATCGAAAAATTGAATACAAATGTACGCCATAAAGTAGTTCCACCAGCAATATTACTAAAATAGTTTTGCGGAGTTAATTCAAGTTTAGCAATAGTTACATTCTTGACGAGTTATTTACGCTGATTCTACGGTGACTGTTCTCATTTTAAGACATTTTCATGGCATTACCTCATGTTTACGTCACAAATCAGGTTACGCTACGATTTTTTAATCAATTATTGACGTAGTTCGAAGTAGTTCGAAGTCAGGCGTATGGATTCCCAACTCACTTGATGATCGTAACCGTGAAACTTGAGTCGTGAATCATTTTATTAATATGTAAATAGATAACTTCACTCGAAATTTATGCAGTGCCTTTCCCTGTGCCAGATCAATAATAATTAATAGCAAGACCAGGTCAAACCCAGAAATACGATAACTAATTTTCGAGACACGCAAAAATAAAAACATTCTCCAATCTAAAATACTGGTGTAAAACAATCCTCTGCTTCACCCAAGTTTTGTAAACAGTGGATTATTCGCAAGCGCTCTGTTTGACAGAAGATACATTAATAGTTTGCAAAATAGAACAAAAATATTTTGGTAGACAAAAAAAAAAAAAGAAAGCTGTATCGTCTCAAGTGGCACAATACTGAAAAAAAAGCTAAAACTATATTTCACCCAATTTATTAGATTTGATGAAGATGCTTTCTGAAGTCATTAAGTGCATGGAGATTTTTTTAATTATCATCCCATTCAGAAGATGTTCACTGATAAATGGTGAAAAAAAACTTGTTTCTCTAGGTTTTCGAAATGGATTCAAAAGAACGCCGCCCTGTCAGCTAGACTTAGAATACGCTGACATTATCCCACTGATGAGAGGTAAGACTCACTGAAAGTGTGTCCTGGTTGTGACACTAAACTGGATCTGATGAAGATGCTCCAGTTTGTGAGATATGGGGAGTGTGGAGTACCTCTTAATTGTCATTACTCCCACGTACACACACACACACACTCTCTCTCTCTCTCTCTCTCTCTCTCTCTCTCTCTCTCTCTCTCTCTCTCTCTCTCAGAGGAAGATTCTGTTAGGTTCCAATCTATGGATCATTTTAAAATGGATTCATATTTGAAAGGATCGTGTACTAAAAATAACTCTTAAGAGACAAAACATTAGATGCGGTGAGATATCATTAAAACCAAACAATGCACTGAAATTACAAGTCAATTTGTTTTTTAAAATCAGTTTCATATAAAATTAAAAAGCATTTTTAAATAGCCTACTTTTCTGTTTGAAAGGTCAGATTAAAAAGAATTATTCTATTTGATAAAAGAAGAGCACAATTTTCATATATTGTATTCCCACTTTTGTATATGAATAGGTTTCTGTATGAATATGTGAACTATGACCTCGCTTTATATATAATGTGTGCATGAATAAATGAATATAAGTCTGAATAGATGACTAGACAAGGACTGACATAAATCGATAAATGCATGCTGACAGGATTAGGTTGGTATGCATAGATGGATAGAAAGAAAGATGTAGACGGATATATATATATATATATATATATATATATATATATATATATATATATATATGTGTGTGTGTGTGTGTGTGTGTGTATGTATATATATATATGTGTGTGTGTGTGTGTGTGTGTGTGTGTGTATGTATATAATATATGTGTGTGTGTGTGAGTGTGTGTGTATGTAAAGAGAGGGAGAGATTATATGCATAGACTATAGAGAGAGAGAGAGAGAGAGAGAGAGAGAGAGAGAGAGAGAGAGAGAGAGAGAGAGAGAGAGAGAGAGAGAGATATGAACAGAACTTTTAGATCTGAACTGAAAGCTCAACACAGGATATTTTCGCCCTCTTCTCCCTTGTAGAAACCGATCCTATCGGATAACATGGGTGTGGCTTAATAAGTAAGCCGTGATACCGTGATAGCTTGTTAACATAAGGTGCTGATGGGATTTAACACCGTTTCACTGTAAAATGATTGTTGGGTGAGAGAAATAGGGCACTATTTCTTCCAGCTACTCCATTCGTCTCCGCGCTTTCCGGATTGAACGACAATTGAACATGTATGGGACATGCTAATTTCCCTGCGGGCAAACTCAAACTACAACTGTGTATGTCTAGATAATTGCCTATATAAGGATAGACCTTTAGAAAAGAATACTTATATATGTTTGTAAGTGTAAATATTCAAATGTATGTATCTCCCTATGAATATGTCTACCTCAGATTCACTGTACATAAAATGAAATGTAAAGTTGGAGACAATTAACTAATAAAGTGTAGCTGTCTTTTTCATCTGATTAACGGCAGCTCTGAAAAATATGAGGTGTTGGACTCGTTATCTGGGTTTTATCTATCCATGAATATTTTAGAGCTATCTATAATTCATTTGTATTATTTTATAATTTAATGGGTGATTGGTCGATTGATTGATGTTAACGGTATTTCAACCAAGCTAAGGTTATTTTATGCTTAGAGATTATGGAAACATTGTGCGTTCATATTCATATTTTCTGAAGTTGTTCCTTGGGAGTCCTATCAAATAGGAATAATCTTCCAAACAGATCTATTTGACCCATAGATTTTACCCTAACGGGTACTATGACTCATTTGTCTGAGTAAGTGATACAATCTAATGGCAATATTGTCTGGTCCAGTTGAGGAGCATTCTCTGATACCATTGATTTACGACTACAAAACCCCAATCATTGCAGAATATGCTCATCGGTTGAGTGGCACTTTAGATAAATTAAGATGTACAATATTTAATTCCATTATATGGTTATCATTCGTGTACAACTCAGGCGTTCCTATTCTCGCACTACTTGAAGGCGGCCTCAGATTTCACGATCAGATTTCATCTGTCACTGATGCCTGTACGGAATTCATATATTCCTGGTATAACCTTGCTACCGTGAACCGAGAAAAACCTTGGGTAGCTACCAGCTCGGAGATAAATTGCTCCATCTTTCATCTCAGAAGAAATATTCTGTGATCAAATTATGCGAAATACCATTGACGATATATGACTGTCACATCTACATTGCCACCACTGCATCATCAATTAAAGGTTCGTAACAGCTATCGTGGTAGGAATAGACTCTGCAACCTGAGTTCAAATCCTGGACGAGGCTGTTTGTGTTTCCCTTCGTGCTAATGCCCTTAAAGTAAGCATGAATCCATGACTTCTTCTCTCAGCTATCATTAAATTGTAGTTTTAAATATCGGTTGAAAGAAAACCTTTGTCCTTGTTTCCTTGGTGTAATTGGTGGAAATCGGTTTAGGGTTAGCGTAAGATATGGTGATTTATACCTTAAAGTTATTTAGCGAGAGGGTTTCGCAACATGGGCATCGTAAATAATACACCCTTTTTCCATAGATGAGTGCACAATAGCAACAGCAATTGAACTCGAAGGTTAGTTTTAATGCGGGCATATGATCCAGCACAAGATGTTGCCAATACTGGTACTATGGGAGATGTTCTGTTGCCAAATGAATTACTATAAATACTTTTATTGTCCAAAAACTCCAAGTATTTCATGTTATTGTGTCAAGTTCAAAATTCACGATTGCCGCAAAATCTACTTAATTTCATATTGAATTTCATCACAGTTTTGAAATTTCATCATTTCAATATTTCAATTTAATGGAAACTGTTATTTTAACAGGGATTTTACAATGAAATTCATTTATGAAAATTCATTTTAATAGAAGTTTTACACAATCAAATAATTGCCAAATTCAATGTGCAATATTGCCACAAATGTATTTCCTTTCAGCTAGAGTTTCAGAAAAATGCTAAAATTTCATAATTAGGTTAACGTAAACTCTGTTATATTAACAGGTGTTTCATAATTAAATAATAATTCCTTTCTTCAATCGCAATTTCACAATGGATTTCAAGTTATTTTGAGTTTTATTAAAATGTTGGAAATTCTTAATCACAATATTTCAATTTAATGGAAACATTGTTATTTTGAGATATTAATTCCTTCCTGCATTGCAAATTTCAACAATATATTGTCCAAGAGATTGCCCAATTTTAAGTTTCATCAAAATGCTGAAATTTTACAATTATAATATTTAATGGTGTGACTTTTATTTTATTAAGAGTTTACAATTATATAAGTCCTTTTCTTTCTATTTCAAAATTCAAGATTACAACAAATGATTGGTTGGTAGTTTTGTTTTACGTCATGTCAACACTTCTCGATTCATTTAATCCCGAATCAAATAATTTTGATAATCAAAGGACTCAATTTGCTTACAGTACTTACTGCTGCCTAAATAGTCACCCAATAAAGTATTGAACAGGCTCATCGCTGCTTAACAACAAATGAATTTCCTATCATCTTGAGATTCAAAAAATTTTTGAAATTTCATAATGACAATAGTACGGAATAATGGAAACGCTGTCATTTTGGCAGTTGTTTACAATCAAATAATTACTTTCATCAAAGCCAATTTCAGAATTCATGATTAACACAAATTTATTTAATTCTATATTGAGTTTCATTAAAATGACGAAATTTCTTAGCACAAGATTTCAATTAATTAGAAACGGTGTTATTTTAAGTAAGATTTTACAATTCATTTGTTAGTCCTTTCTGTAAAGCCAATTTCAAAATTCATGATTACTACTAATGTATTTCCTGTCATCTTGAGTTTCATGAAAATGTTAAAGTTTTACCGTCACAATATTCCAATTTAAAGACAACGCTATTATTCTGAAGGAAATTAAAAAAATAAATAACATGTCCTTTCTGCCTTGCAAATTTCAACTATATATAATTTACAAAACTATCAAAAATAGTATTTCTTGTCAATACCAGTATCATCACAATGTTGGAATTTCACAATCACACTATTTAATGGTAAGATTATTTAAACAGTGGTTTACAATTAAGTTATAATTCCATAACACGGAAATTTATGCATCCATGATTGCAAATAATGAATTTCATGTCATTTTGAGTTTCATGAGAATGTTGAAATTTAAAGAAAGCGGGAGGTGTTACAAAAGCAATTCTTTTCTCCATTAAATCGAAACATTGTGGTTGTGATAACCGCAATGTTTCGATTTAATGGAAAAAGTCGCTATGGCATCCCCCCGCTTCCTTTAAACTGTTATAAAATATTTTAAATTGTCACTTCTTTAATTTCTTCATTAGAAATAGAGCCTAAATATTTATCTTATTAGAAGGGTTCGTTCATTCAGAATTTCTCTATCATGATATGGGAATACGTCTACTAGGTTTAACCATTTATTACGAAATGAATCACTAATGAAACAATGGTTCACAACTCGTGTTACCCGGGTGTAATAAGTATGAGTAATATCTAATACTGCTTATAACACATGGGAATATTTAATTGTTTCTTTTCTTTTTAATTTATTTTATTCATTTCATCCTTTTCTTTTTTACTCCTCTTTTTTTCTTTTTAATGTTTCTGATTCCATAAAACTTAATAATCTTTAGCATTTTCCTTTTTTTAATTGTATTTGTAACTCCTTCCGCAAACTATCACGTACCAAAATATTGCAAAACTTTTGATTCACCCAAATATTTCAGAACATTTAAATACTTCTAATACTTAAGTAAGTCCTCTAGACAGCACCCAGTATCCATGGATAATGAATAGAAGTTTTTGCTGGTAGGTCTATATGTTCATAGGAGTACGGCTTTTTCCTTACTACGCCCGCAGTGCCCAGTATGTCACTCATCTTACTTGGATGGTTTGTGAAATGGGTGGTAAATGGGCGTTCAGTTGCTCTTTCGTCGAGCAGCTTTTATTTATTAAACTATATGCCGCATCGTTGTGTAGTTCCTATCTAGCTTTACCCGAAGATTTTCATTAAAGTCCTAGTGATGCAATTATACAATACTATTGATACGACTACAGCTTGGAAGAATTCACATTTTATTTCATCAGACCTGATTTCCACACGACAGATAACCTGTCAATAGCAGTCCATGTTTTATACACACGGACACATTTCTAGTTTTTTTACTAATATAATTTTCCAAGATTGACCTATTTTGCATTATGAATCTGACAAATTTTTAAGAGACAAAATTCATATAAAAGTTCCTGTCTATATTTCCTCAAATGTCGACAATATTATGTTTGCTTAATACACCTTGTGGGAATTATTTGATTTTATTTGATTTTTTATATCTTTAACGGCATGTCAACCCGTTTAGGTTTATATTTATAAATATATTATATAATTTTAGAGAATTGCGTTAAATTTGCGTTTACATTTTTCGTGTAGTTTGTTAAGAGTATCTTTGCACACAGTAATATGATATCAAGTATTCCTTTCAAATACAAATATTTTGTACACAGTTGATTCAAATATTATTTTATTTGCTTACTGTTATATTGTTTCTGTTAAATAATAATAATCCTTAGTAAACAATTGTTGGTTCAAGCAATTATTCTTAATACACGTATCTAATTTATATGGCATCAAGTATTCCATCTATTTTTAAAGAGATCAATTTCACCTAGAGATTGGAAACTAATAGGTACTACTACTCCAGGTCGGAGTAGACCTAAGAGTCATGGCAATTCACATTCTTCACAACTGAATCCTCATCATCAGATACAATTAAATGTCATACCCAGGATACACCCTTTTGTAGGAGTGTTTTAGCCGTCTGCATGTTCTAATACCTAGCGACTGAATGGTTTCTGAGAATCAGGGACAGAACAAACTCAGGGTAGACATACTAGTTAGCTGCCGAAGTTTTCTATAATTTACCAAAGCATTTAATTCGCTCAAACCAAATCTATCTTTGCAGAGTGGACTGTCTTGAACTATTGTTTATAAGGCTGTAAAGAATAGTTTAAATACTCGTCAAAAGAAAGTTGCAGCCTTCCGAAATACACAAACATACTCTTACACACACACACACACACACACTCTCTCTCTCTCTCTCTCTCTCTCTCTCTCTCTATATATATATATATATATATATATATATATATATGTGTGTGTGTGTGTGTGTGTGTGTGTGTTTGTGTGTGTATGTGTGTATGTGTGTGTATTCATACTGTCGTAAAATACACATGCTTCGATAGACTTAACGTTAGAGTAGATAAATTTTGGTATTGATTTCAAAGTTTTTGAATGGCTGTTCAAGGAAACCTTCCGCCATTGTTTATCCCAGCGTAAGAGGTTGAGCCGGACATTTCTGGATGCTTCTATCTTGTCATACTTCATAGTGGTTTCTTCTTTCTTTGAGGAAATGGAGCGAAAATCTGTTTGTTTATTACTGTATGAAACAAGATTGTTGGTTGGTAGAATCAAAAAAGACGAAAAAGGAAACAAAAAGAAGGATAATAAAAAGAAAAGGAATGATTGTTACTTTGACTGTTCGAACTTACAAACATAACCAAACACAACGGATTATATCGTGTTTGATGGGTGTGTATCGCGAAGGTTTCATGTGCATATCCTGGAATGACGTTAACTTGCACTCAATGGTAATGCTTCAGTTTTTGAAGTCTGGTAAGTGTATGGCAACCCTTTATTGCCATTACTCCCACATCGACTGTGTTATAAAACATTTGTGCAAACATACATGTGTTTATCATTATTATCAAATTATTGGTATTAGATAGAAATACTTGAAATCATACAACTGTTTGTAATTTATTAGTGTTTTATATATATATATATATATATATATATATATATATGTGTGTGTGTTTTATATATATATATATATATATATATATATATGTGTGTGTGTGTGTGTGTGTGTAATATGGTCCCAACTCCTTGTGGGTTGAGCTCTCTGGGGTAAAAATGTGATTGTCGGTCGTAAATTAAGTTAAAAAGGCGAGGCTCTCCTATAAACCGGATGTTAACAGTTAAAATATATCCCTTCCCTGCAGGTGGCTAATGGCTAAGTGGTTAAGATGCTGGACTGACGGAAAATCAGCTGAACTGAAATGTTTGTCTCCTAAAGGCTTTTCCCGGTAAAGTTTAATGACACGAAATATATACTAAATTATTCCTTAAGTCTAGGATTGAGTTATTACAACAAAAGAACAAAATTGTTAGAAGATCGAGACTGAGCAGGCAAGGGATGGTTATTAAATTCACAACTTTAAATGAGCAAACATGATCATAAATATTTCAGAATTTTACTATTTGCTTTGGTAATGAACTCTTTCTTAATATATGTGTTCATGTAGGCTAGATGATGAGAGTGGGGCTTTAACAACTTAACTTCAGTGACAGTCCTGTTCCTTTGAGATTTTTTATATTTTTATATTTTTTACTTTTCAACATTTCACTTCGGTTCAGCATTTTTTTTACTTCGTCGACTTCCATTCAGGAACATGATGTCATTCGTAGATCTCTCATTGGATTCAAGAAGATTTTCTGTATGAATCTTTATACATCTCCGGTGTTGAATATAAAGCATCACCATGCAGACGGAATAACGAAGATGTTTCCCTGGATTGTTTGCAGGAATTCGTACTATTCCCGGATTTTTCCTTCAATCAGTTAATTTCTCGCACAGATGATTATTTGCATCCAAGTCAACTCAGGCTGTTTCTCCAACTGACTTTTCTTTATTTATTTTTGCACGCGCCATGTTTTTTAGCGCCATTATATTCTCATCTGATTGTTTGTCTTTGTCTAATCAGCATTTCTCTAGAGTTTTGGATGTCCGAATTGCCTGCTGCTGTTGTTGCTGTTAGTTTTCGAAATACAATACCGAAGTATTGTATTGCTGCTTACGTATATGGGGGTAGTATCAGGGAATTATGTGCATAAGTGGAGGGGAAAGGGGTAAGTGCATTGCTTGGTAGGTCATTCTTGCCACAGTATATTTATAGGTACATCTTCAGGTTAGTTAATGTTAAGATTATTCAACGTTGGTCTTTTTTAACGACCTAATTTTAGCGTTGTTCTGATCCAAGTTGAGAGCTCAATATTCAATATTTTTGAACTGAGCAATATATTTAGTAAAGAAAATGGTTTAAAAGACATTTTAGCGGTGATGGAACTATTTCTACACCACAATATCTTTGATATTACATTTTCAAGATCTCCTATAATTGAAATACAATGGAATATAGGTTTAAAAAACCAAAAAAGAATCAAACTAAACTAAACATACATGTGATTATAATATGAGGTAGAGTTAATGATAAAATAAAATTACAAAGTAAGGCAAGTTAAGAATTTGGGTATAATATAAAGAGATGTACGATAATTTCCTATATATAAATAAATTTATACACCCCCTCATATCTTTGTACATATATAAATATACACATACTCACACACATATGCACAACTATACACACTTATACATATAGCAATAGCATAATCTTTACAGATCACAGCCGTCCCTCACAATCCTATAAGCCACCACCATAACCTTTCTTGTGATGAGCCCTCAACAGTCTCCTCAAACCCGCTGCAGATCCACAAAGTTTAATGCAAATATGACATAGGGTGGACTCCCTTCCCGTTGTATCAGATGGATCAGATGATAAAATTTAATGCTTGTGCACCACCATGTGTCTCTTAAGGCCAGAAACTGACTTACAGACTTTTTTACAGATTGAACAAGACACATTGTTTGTTCCTTGGCTGTGCATTAATTGTCCTTGATGAGATTTCCTATGATTGACATATCCAGCCTTAGAAAGCAGAATTCGACCACATGTTTGAGATTTTCCACCCGCAATGTTCTCTTCAATATAACAGGTGTAACCCTTTCGAAGTTGACGCTTGAGGTTTTCATGCACAAGTCTTTCACTTTCAGAACTGGCACAGCCATCATCCACATGAATTCTCCAGTTAGTTCTCTTCAATGCCAGCTTTTCCCAGATGTTAGGATCTATTTTTATTTTTACAAGGTAGTTTTTTTAAGCAATCCTCATACCTATTCCAAGGCTTATGCTGTGGCCTTTTGCCGTTATGCAGTTGACCTTAAAGGAGTTGCTTTTGCATTCTAACATGATTCATGCACACAACATGAACTGTCCATCACATTTGGGTCGTTTTGATGAGAGTTCCAATGCTTTTGCATCCTGACTTTGTAAGGACTTCTGTGTAAGGTGTGTTGGAATTCCACTTGATGTTTAGAATGCATCTCAAACATTTCTCATGAAAGTGTTCAAAGATTTTCAAATGTCTTCGAAACAATGTCCATCTTTCCGAGGAGTACAATAGAACTCGCAGGACCTATAAACCTTCAATTTTGCTTTATAGGTAATGCTGGTATTAGACCATAACTGTTTTCAAGCCGTCCATAGGCCACAGATGCTTTCTGGGTGCGTAGGTGAATCTTAGCATCACAAGTCAGTGTACTTCGCAAGTATGTGAAAGATTCAACAACATTCAAACAAGTACCATGAATGGTTATAGTTGGTTTGATATGCCGTTCACTTTTTACGGGGGTTAACATTACCTTTGTCATCGTCAAGCTTATTTTTAACCCAAAAGCAGTGCACGAGGCAGGAAATGGGTTCACAATATTTTGAATATCCTCCTCAGTATGAGCCAGAAAGTCAACGTCGTTGGCGTAAAGGAACTCTCTGATAAGTGTGTAGGATGTTTTTGACTTCAATTTAAATCTTCTCAAGCCAAAAACTCTACCTGTGGTTCTAAATTCCAAGAGGACGCCCTTCTCACAATGCTGGAATGCATGAGTTAATATTACAGAAAAAGTATTAAGAATAGTGTTGGGACCAAGGCACTTCCCTGATTAGTCCCGTTATCTATTGGTATTTCATCCGACAATCTACCACTCATGAAAATTCTAGCTTTCATAACATTGTGCAACCGCTTGAGTATATTCACAAATAATGGTGGGCACCCAACTTTACCCAATATCATCGCAAGTGTATCGCTGTTGACTGTATCAAAATCTTTTGTAAAATCGACAAAAACCTGATACAGGGGAACTCGTTGCGCAATACACTTCTTTTGTACTTGCCTAGCCGAAAATATCATGTCGTTTGTTCCTCTACCAGACCGAAAACTACTTTGTGATTCACGGATGACTACCGGACAATGTACAAAATCAAACGATTCAACAAGATTCTTGAGAGAATCTTGCTAACAGCATCGAGAGGTGTGACTCCATGGTAGTTATCACAACTACCTTTTTCTCCTTTGCCCTTGTATAAACACTCCAAAGCACCATCAATCCAGTAATTTGGTAGAGGAGAACCATACCAAAATTGAGTGGTGAGATCAAACAGAGCATGTTTGATATTAAAACGTTTTAACTACAGTAGTTATACCGGAAGCCCATCTAAACTTGGTGCCCTACCAGAATGAATTATTTTGTTGTTGTTGTTGTTGTTGTTGTTTATTGATTTTAACGACATATCAACCCGTCTGGGGTTATGTCATGCCTAACGGTTAGGAAGTTATACATATCGTGTATTTATACTTATACTTTTTAGTAATTGGTTTTAAAAATGTGCTAGCGTTATTGGGGATTATGTTGTATGGTATTGATTTATTTCATGTCTATATTCTATGGTATAATTTTATTTCCCTCAGAAAAGAGAGAATATCTTCCATGTTGACATTTTCAAACAGATCTTTCATATTGTTTGCTTTAAAATAACGGTTTCTGGCGTGAGCAAGAAACCTGCATTCAATGAATAAGTGTTTAACTGTCAAAGGTGTTTGACATGTTCCCCATTGTGGTTGTTGTTCTTGTTTGATTATATTGGAGAGCATTAGTCTTGTATGACCAATGCGTAATCGGGATACAATGACTTGTTCCTTTCTAGTGCTAGATCTATTGCCCGGGTTTCAGCTGAAAAATGGAACTTTCATTTGGGAGGGCTTTTCTTACAATTTTTTTTATTTTTTCTTGTATCCTTGATTGAAGGTGCAGTCATAAGCTGGGTTGGATGGGCAGGATTTGAGTTTTGTGTAGTATTGAAAGGCTAGTCTTTCGCATCTTAGCTGTAGAGGTGCTTCATAAGCCTCTACGTATAGGCTGTCGGCTGGAGAAGTTCTGAAGGCTACTATGACTTGCCTTAAGCCTTCATGGTTACAGATTTGAGCTCTTTGAGGTAAGACCTCCTAGCAGATCTATATACAAAGTAGGCATAATCAAGTTGGGAACGGATCAGTGATATGTATAGTTTAAGTAGTGTTTGTTGATCCGCTCCCCATTCAGTATGGGCAACTACTCGTAATTTTTTTGAACGCCATTTCAAATTCTGCAAAATTTGGTCTCATGTTGAGGAAGACTCTGCAGAACATCAGCACTGACTACTGAAGGGTTATTAAATAAATCTGTGAAGTGTTGTTGCCATCGATTAAGGATTTTTCTCGGGTTCTTTGATCAAGGTGGTGTTGTCTCTTGACCTTAGAGGAGCAACAGAAGGTAATGGACCGAAAACCTTACTCATAAGGCCATAGAACAGTTTTAGGTCATTTTTATTAAAGGCGTTCTGAATTTCAGAGGAGATCTTTGACCAGTCCTCATTTTTCATCCTCCTCAGTTCACGCTGTAATATATATTTCGACTATAATATAATATAGTATAATCCTTCAGAGTAGACGGTCGGAGATTGGGCTTACTATGCAGTGTACTTACACTAATAATCGCATAATGAAACTGCGTTTCCAGCTGCAGAATGGATCTTATTCTCTGTCTATGCCCCAACACTTTAAGCTGATGAGGAGACTGTTATGACTTTTTACGAAGCCCTTCGCACTGCTGTTGTCTCCATGCCAAAGGAGGATAAGTTAATCATACTTGGGGATTTTGATACACGCATTGGCAGGAATTTTGAGATATGGAATGCACTTGGTCGTTATGGTATTGGTAAGGTAAATGGACTGAAAGCTCTGATATGAGCTTAATTTAACTATTTGCAATACTCTTTTCCAGCAAAAACTTAAACCTTAAATTACTTGGACCCACCAAAGATTAAAACATGGGCCATATAATCGACGTGATCATAACCCACCGCCATGATGTCTGTAATGTACGTGTTATGCGTAGTGCAGAGTGCGACACGAATCAGTTTAGAGCGAAGACAATTTAAACTCCGTGTTCGCAAAAAGATTTGTATGCCTGGAATAAAAATATCAAAGCGCCTACATTTCAACAAAGTAAAGCAAAAGGATGTAAATGAAAGATTGATTGAACGTCTTGAAAGTCTGCAGCTGATGGGATTACTTTAGAGACCAAGTTTATTCCACTGGTGCATCTGTACTTGGATTTAGAATGAGGAAACATCAAGACTAGTTTGATGACAATGTGTTTGCCATCAGTCAATTACTGGAAAATAATAGAGCATATTTTATGAACGAAACGACAAAAACTTTGCCAGTCTTTTATTCACGACAAAACTAACACTCCCTTGCACCGTTCGCCATTTGACTTTCCAACCCAAAAGAGTTTATAACCCATCGATACTCCAGTCAACTGATCCTCCTCTGACAATCGGGTATCATATACATATATAGACATATATACAATCATACTTTAATAACTTTAAATTCCCAAAGTTTTCAAATCCTATTTTAAAGGATAATAGTACATATATAAATAAAAATAAAATCCAGTCATTAATAATGATTTTGCTAACAATATTACTCTCATTCCAGAACAATGTAATGTTGCGAAAAGATATAATTATTTACTAAGTTTAGATTAGATGTGACATAGTGGCAGATGAATTCGATTCTTACTGGGTTCCCCACTAAGTGAGAATAGAACTCATTAACAATGGTTTGCGAATCTAGCTTGCTAACTATTACATCACAAGAGGTGTCTGTTGTAAAAAGATATAGGTATATGTTTTTAAGAATTTACGGTTTTAATTAACATGACAAATCTAATTTAACTTACATTCGTTCTGATCATTAAACTTAAACATGTATAATTACATATTCATGGATGTTTCCAAATTATTCTTTGTATGAGGCTGGAACTGGATAATCTCAGTCAGGTCACCGCGGGATTCTGGAAGATTAAGAAAATAGTTTAAAATGTAATCCTTGTTGAGATGCACATAATCGCAAGAAATAAGGAGCACATATTTTTCAATCCATCTACCAAAAAGGCCAGTTCCACGGATTAGTGACCTGATTTATATGCAAATAAAATATGTAATAGATAAGAAATAAATAAAATAATGTGTGTCTTGGTATTTAATCTTCCCATAAATAGATGACTCCATGTTTGCCCCTTTCAACGAATCAGCATGGGTTTGTAACGACAGAAATGGGTCTATGTTATTGAAAGGACTCACCATGAAGTCGCCCGAAAAAGATACCAGAGGTCTATACAATACAATTCTCAAGAAGTGAACTGATTGATGTTTTGTATTTGGCTAGCTGTTTTCCGATCAGCGAAAATCATGTCTTACTTTTCATTTTCAATATAAACAAAATCAGCTTTTTTTTTAATTGACAAGTCTCTGAATCATTTTATTGTTCGTAGTAATAACCTCTTTTATGTTTTTGTTAGATGACACATTGTCAACCATTATGCATTTTTAGTAATATTTATGTCATTTAATTTCTGTTGCTTTTCATTGCAACTACACATTCTATGCCAATTATTAAAGTCCACAGAACGAAAATAAAGAATAAAGTTTCAATGATACTTAACCTTGTATCCCTTTTACCCCAGCAAGTCTGTTTCTATAAAAAATAGCTTGTTCGTTTTCTTTTCCATATGCACATCGCGAAATGAAACAGAAGAAACGAATATTTTTTTAGTAATAACTAAGAAATCAATGATTTTATATTTTAACTGGATTGTTAAAATTGCGTTTTGTTATTACAAAGAACATTATAAATATGGACAAAATCATAAAATATGAATTATCATCTATAATATGAATAGAATAAAACATGTGCGTCTGTATTTGAGTATTACAACCTGTTATCACTCTTGATGAATAATGGATGATTCCATATTTAATATGAGCAAATAAAGGGAAAGAATAAACGCATGACACGTCAAAGAGAAAAGTAAATCCAATATAAGAAAGAAAGAAAGAAGGAAAGAAAGAAAGAAAAGGAATGAGAAGAAGCGATATTTCTATACGTCAAACGCTTACTATCTTCTCGAATGGAATGGAAGGAAGTAACAAAAAAGAGTTTGGGAAGATATAGAGAGACGGAAATAGAATAGAATAGATAGATAGGATGAAAATATGTCTCAGCACTTTCTCTTTCGGACTCTTTGGTGTTGTATCATAGAATATCCTACTTTACGTCTTTTTATTTGTTCATCTTATTTTTAAAAAAGATACAAAAGTAAAAAAAAAAAAAATTAGTCTATCAAGTTTAACAGCACGAGAAGGATGTGACACAAAATCAATTTCTTAAGCGGAGTTTAATAGATTTAAATTCAGAGTTTTCATTTTCCTAGACTGGTAGTCTTACCAAGTTTAAAGAGTTCAGTATCCCCTACTATTTACACATAGCTGAAGGGATAATGATTGGATACATATCTATCTCAAGGCTACTAGCGCAATGAGAAATGCTAAAATCCTCCTTGAACATTTGAACGCCTCGCCCTATCAATTTCCGACTACGATAACCATCGCAACACGCACCTCCACTCTATCATGTAAGATATTTTTCCAATTTTAGTGGGAAATAGAAATTAAAAATAAACGTAGCCTCAGACGAATCTTGAACTCATACTCATAGCCAGGGAACTAACCCAATTCCAGCTTACCGGAACCCCTAAATAGCCAGTTTTTCTAGAGAACATCGGGTTAAAAAAAAGAAACTAAGAAAAAAATATTGTTCATTGGACGATCCCAACAACAAAAACAGAAAGGTTTTCTCATTCTAAAAACTAATTCTATGGTCTACGAGTTTTCTGTTAATTTTAAATATCCAGTTTTTCAACTCCAACAACATTTTTTTAAATCATTGATTTTATATAATGTTTAATGTTGGCATTAGGATTCCGTTTGAAAAGTGATTTCTGCTTCAGTCCACACGCACTATCATTTTGCTTATTGTTTATTATGTCAAATTTCTTTTGTTTTTAGTTTTTTTTGTTGTTGTTTCTTTTTCTATAGCTCTAACGACAGACAGCACGGAACTCTCTGACACGAATTAATTATGACAGTCACCTTCATTGTTTTCTTTTTAAAGGGATATACCTATTCATAATTGCAAATTTGTACGTTATTAGAGAGAAATTTATGTAGGTCGGCGAATGTTCGACTTTAGGCGTATACCTATTTTTTTCTTTTTTACTCTTTGTTTATATTGGTAATCATACGTCGCAAATTACATTCGCTATATTTGATGAAACAACGAACCAATTGCAATTAATCCATCACTTTAATTTCGCAACACCCACTGTAATCGCGTTGAAATGGAGGAACATTTTACAACGATATTTTTTGTTAACGTATGGTCTGTAATCAAACTTGTATCAATGAAAGCCTGCTACCAAAATACACATTACGTTTCTTTCTTTCGTCCTTCTGTTGTGTTTTTTTTGGGTGGGGGTGGAGGTAGATTAAAGAGATTTCAAATGACCAATACTCCTGCATGTGTACTCAACAAAACGACCACTCAAACCGATAGACACACAGAAATAAACCGCCCTGTTGAATATATTGATTATATTCCCTGCAGGGTGTATGTGTGTGGGTAACTTCCCCCACAAGGGAGACCATGGGTATGATACTTAACCGCATCTGATGTGAGTCTACATTTCTGGAGATATGAGGTGTGTCGAATACCCCTTTACCATTACTTCCAGATCTACTTTGATACGGAGTAATAGTCTTTGTTTGAGTCAAATATATATGTTTAAAAGATTTCGTATTCGATAGGATCGTGAGATAAAAAACCCTTAAGAAACGACTGGACACAAAATGTAAATCTGAACGTACAATGAACCCGATTCTCTAACCTTTAAATCTCTGTCTCTATATATAATCATAAAAATAATTCATCTGATTAATTTTATTTAGACATTAAATGGGCATAACCATGTTTTCTTTATTCAATTCGATCTTTTAATAGTGTCAACCTGTTCGAATTCACGGTCATTGTTCAAACGCATTAATGTGTAATTTGACGATATATATATATATATATATATATATATATATATATATATATATATATATATATATGGGAAATTCCATGTCAAATAATCCAGAAAAAATTAAAATTGTCACCCCCCTTAAATTTTGCTGGAATTTTGTACAGGTGTGGACTTTGTTACAGTTAGACATTCTCCAAAATTTGAGCTTCCAATTCGAAGAGTTATGTCGATTTTTAGCTCTCGAAATTTGGTGGGGTTGGCGAAAAATGTCGCCTTTTGTAATCTATTTTTGTCTGTAAAATGAGTCCTAGAACTCCCCTCTACCCAAAATTGGTTTATAAAAGCATTTTTGCCCGGGGAATCCAAAAATCTGAAAGTTTAAGTCATTGATGATTTCTGACTTTTTTTCATAGCAAGATCAATATCCCAATGTAACACTGAATATAAGACATTTTTTCTATTATTATTTCACATATATTGAACATTATTTGTACCAAAATGATAGTTTGGTGTTTGCCCAGGATTGAAGCTACAGCATCAGTTAAAATTTTGCAAATCAGAAATCATTAATAATTTAAAACTGGTTGACTTTCAGACTTTTTTGATAGCATTTGTGCATTCCTTGGGCAAAAATACATTTATAAACCAATTTTTAGGAATAGAACTCATTTTACAGACAAAAATAGATTACAAAAAGTCGCCATTTTTTGCGACTATCCGACCAAATTTAGAAAGTTAAAAATTGACATAATTCCGCCAACTTTTGAAATTGGAAGCTCAAATTTTGGGGATTGTCTGAATTTAAGAAAAATGGAAGAGAAAAATCTTTAAATTTTAACAAAATTTTGTAGCTTTGCTTCTGAGCAAGACCCAAACTATCTTTTTAGTACACATACTGCTCAATATATGTGAAATAATAATAGAAAAAATCTTTTATCATATAGGAGTAGGGAATCTCTAGAACTCCTTTTACAGACAAAAATAGATTACAAAAAGGCGCTATTTTTCGTGACCTTGGAGAACTAAAAATCCACATAACTTCAAACTGGAAGTTAAAATTTTAGGAATTGCCTAACCATAACATAGTCCATATCTGTATAAAATTTCAGAAAAATTGAAGTGGGTGGGTGACATGGCCTGGATGATTTGACATGAAATTACCCATATATATATATATATATATATATATATATATATATATATATATAGAGAGAGAGAGAGAGAGAGAGAGAGAGAGAGAGAAATGTAGAGAAACACGGGATCTTACCATGAATGGAAGTTTATTACTGGTGATGATATTGATGCTATAACCTTTCGTTCTTTCAGACCTTCTTCAGCACAGGAACTGAGTTCTTGAAGGATTCAAATTCCCTTACTGTGGTCGTGAGTGGGAAGAGGGTGGAGGTCAATTACTGATGATGTGGGGTGAATGCTTGGGAAAGTATTAGGGTTAGTTGTAGTTGTTGTGGGAATGGTGTGTGTTGGGTCATTTAGTGGATATGGGGTGGAATTGGGGGTCATCTATGATAGTGCATAGTAGACATTGGGTCTAGTGGCATGTGGAGATAGAAATGTGGGTAGTCTGTGGGTAGGAAATGATGATAGTAGGCGTATTTATTTAGTATTATTTGGATTATTCTGACTATTGTGCCCAATTTCATTGTTATCTGTACAAAGTTTTAGTCGATGTGCCCCCGGCCTTCTTCAGGTATTTCTTGTCGGACCCGGGAACCTACTTGAACCCAGGAACTTTAATTTTGAACTCTGAAACCTTCTTTTCGAAATCAGGAATCTTCTTGACGAAATCGGGAACCTTCTTGTAATTTGGAGGCATCACGGAACTTTGAACCCAACCCTTTAGTCCATCCACGTGGATATCCTGTTCTGATTCTGCTAACCCTAAATGAAGATTGCTGGAGGGTAGATCGGCCGAATAGTTGTACAGATAACAGTGAAGATGGAAAGCATAGTCCGAATAATCCAAATAATACTAAATAATACTAATTATCAAGCCTCATTTAAAAAATGACAAGAAATTATTTATTTATTTATTTTTATTTTTTACGTTTTTATGTTGTGTTCTTGTTGCTATGGACGGATTTTGTTGCTATTAATGACTGCTTTGCCAAGATGCTAAGAGATGTTAAAAATTAACATTCTGTATGTTATTTATCACCCTGGCTTCGAAGATTTGTCTTAATCTTTTATTGTGGATACATCTTAAGATGGAGACACTTGTAATTGAAGTTGTGTTGTGTTTCTGATATTTCTTGAAACAGACAATTATTGTGGTTACTTAATCTAATGTTGCGTTTACTAAGATCAGCTTGGCACAAGACCAAGCAACTATGACATTGCCTAGTGAGGATCCCTTTATAGCAATGACCCTGTGGTAAAGCTCCAGTTCCAGAGATATAGAGAGTATGGACCCACCTCTACCTTACCATTACTACCAGGATTACCTGAATCTGGAGTGGTAGTACCAAGTATGTGTCTATTTTTTCGCTTTAGTTTCTTTTCATAGTATTCTGCTGGTACAGTAAAATCCACAATTTTTCTAGTTGATTAACACATGAGGTTGTCTTCCCGATTAGATGATCCGTTTGTATTTAAAAATTCCAGAGAATTTTCCCGAGCAAATTCTGATTTGTACATATACCATCTGTCAGCATGTTCGAAATATTCCTTTTGAACCAGTTTACTTGCATTCGCTTACCATGTGATGAATGATTACATTTCAGCTTCCACATTCCCTTCACCCCTGTTGCATATGATCAAATTACGCTTTGATATAATTGGTCCTATATTGCACAATTTTCTGCTGCTATTAAAAGAAATTCAGTTCTTCTTCTTCTTCTTCTTCTTCTTCTTCTTCTTCTTCTTCTTCTTCTTCTTCTTATTATTATTATTATTATTATTATTATATTATTATTATTATTATTATTATTATTATTATTATTATCATTATTATTATAAGTTTTTCATATCTGACGTTATCGGTGGTTCACAGAAGGCTCCTCAGATATCTAGGACTCTTCTGAGATGGTCTCGATTCTTGGATGATCTCGATTCTTCCTCTGATTTCCAATTCAACCAAATTCTTTTCCAGGGCTTTGGGGACCGTTCCAATGGTACCAATTACAACTGGTACGACCTTCATGTTCAAAGGTTTTCTCAGTTCTCTGGAAAAATCCAAGTATTTGTTTATCTCTTCGCTTTATTTCATTTTCATTTTCACTTGGCGGTCGACCGGAACGGCAAAATCCACGAGATGACAGGTTCTCTTCTTCTTGTCAATCAATACTAGGTCTGGTCACCTGGCCAGGATTAGATGATCCGTCTGTATCTCGAAGTCCCAGTAAAATGTATGCGTCTCATTCTCCAGGACAAGTTTAGGCTTGTGCATATCCCATTTCGTTGTATGGTGAACCTTGAATTTATTGCAGAATTCCCAGTGGATTACCTTTTGCACCGAGTCGTGCTTAGTCTTGTACTCTCTTTGTGCTACATTATATTATCAACCATTTCGTCTCTGTCTCCACACATTTGGCACTTACTATTCCGCTGCGTCCTATCTATTTTTGCTTTTATACAGTTTGTTCTTATGCTTCGAATATAAGAGACTCGGTCTCTCTCTTTGGGTTACCTTTTCTTAGCCATATCTATGTCTTCTGGTGTGATATCTCTTGAGTTTTACGCTTGAAGTACCCATGAGGTTGTTTTTTTCCAATTTCTGTTTTTTTAGTTTCTGATGTGATATTCTGCTTGTTAATATGAGTAATATGTAAATATAACAAGTTAAAACTGTGCATGTATTTGTATTCATACGGAGGTTGAGTTCTGTCCAAGCGGACATTTTTTCCAACATTCACTCAATTTTCTGTCGTGTGTGCAATGTCGTGTGTGTGCACAAATAATAACAGGATCTCAATATTTGTATTCTTGGAAAGAACTTGGGCGTCAGTTCGGCTACCACAAATGTCAAATATAGGTAATACATTGCAGTCATAATGGTAAAAGTTGGCATTGAAAGAGGATTAGGTGAAAAGTTGTTTACGCGTAAGTTATTGTCGAGAAGAGATATTTAAAGAAGAGGTTGAGAGTGGGAATGAAGACAAGGAAGAAGATGAAATCGGGAAGAAAGAAAGAGAGAAAGAACGAAAGCAGAAAAATATAAGAAAAAAAGAAAAGTAAGCTAAAAATAAGTAAGGAAGGAAGGAAGGGATGAAAGAAGGAAGGGTTGGAAGGAAGGGATGAAAGAATGAAGGAAGAAAGGATGGAAAACAAAGAAGGAAGACAATGCAGAAACAAAGAAATGAGAAATAAAAGGAAGAGAGAAGAAAAAAGGGACAAAAAAGTAATGAAAAAAGTAAGTAAAAGAATGAAAAGGAAGAAAGATCATAAACAAAAAAGGAAAAGGAAAGGAAGGAAAGAATAAGAAGGTGTAATACAAAAGAAGTAAGGAAGTAAGACAAAAAGGAATAATAATAAAGAAGAAAAATAAATGAATGTAAAAAGGAAAAAGAAAGCGAAAAAGAAAAATGGAGTCGAAGAAGAAACACAATGAAGACAAAGAAGAATGAATAAAGAAAGAAGGCGAAAAAGAATAACAAGCAGGAAGTAGAGGTAAAATAAAGATAAAAAAGGAAAAATGAAAGAATTATTGAGAAATAAAAAGGAAAATGAAGACAAAAAAGAAGCAAGGAAGAGAAAAATGAAGAAAAAGAAGAAGGAAGGAAAGAAGGAGTGAAGGGGTAAGGATGTCGAAGAAGGATGATAATACCAATGAATGGATAAGGAATAAAAGAATGATAATAATAAAGAAGACAAAAAGGAAAGGAGAAAGGGAGGAAAAGAAACAAAGAATTCAAAGGAAAAAGAAAGGAAGGAATAAAGGAAAAAATAACACAAGAAGACATGTGGAGATGAAATCAGATACAAATTAAATAAAAAACGTGCATGCAAAGAAATTGAAGGAAAAAGGAAGAGAAAAGGAAAATAAAAAGACGCAAGAGGAAAAGAAAAGTTTTTTCTTTTTCTTTTCTTTTTTTTTAATTCAGCGCTAAGATTAAGATGATAGAAAAGACCTCAACTTAAGTGAAAGAATATATAATTGATATACAAGTGGCGATAACCAGTGTTACTGTATTTCAACAAGAAGCGTTACGTGTTTTGTTTGAATACCAATAAGTTAAAATCTACTTATATATAAAATACAATGTGCGGAAAATTGACGCGAAAAACCGAGTTCTAATTCCAGTTTAGATTTATTGCATTCACTTCGGTCGCATGCCTTAGGGAAAGGAAGTGAATTTATTTCTTATCTGTCAATCAATCCATTAGCAATGAGTAACATAAAACAGAGTGCGTTCCCTCCGCTAGGGATGAATATTTGTAGAAAAGAAATAAAGATTATTAAATTCAAACCTACTGCAAGTGTCACCAGCCATAGTGGCATGATAAGGATCCTTATTGCTCGTGTTTTACAAACTTTAGAGAAGCATAAACATTAAACCCCCAATATATATATATATATATATATATATATATATATATATATATATATATATATATATGGGGTGTAGTTATAAGCTTAGGTATAACGCAAGTCCAAAATTAAGGAGCGCTCAAGGAAAATCGAACTCACTACCAATGGGTCTCAAATCTAGTTTGCTAACCATTACATGAGGTGCCTCTCTCTCTCTCTCACTCTCCCTCTCTCTCTCTCTCTCTATATATATTATATTGGACTATATATATATATATATATATATATATATATAGTCCAATTATCGCTTTAACCTTTTCGTAGCAGT
Source organism: Doryteuthis pealeii (assembly GCA_023376005.1). Classification (NCBI taxonomy): domain Eukaryota; kingdom Metazoa; phylum Mollusca; class Cephalopoda; order Myopsida; family Loliginidae; genus Doryteuthis; species Doryteuthis pealeii. Next base: position 38,445,376 of record CM042146.1, on the reverse strand, counting down.
GATATTAGTAATTTACCCAAGATTGCTCAATAAATCATAATTTTTTAAAAGCACAGTTTCGGTAGCTCAAGGTGGGACAGCCACTCCCAGCGCTACCAAGCAGCATTTGCCACCTGACAAGGTATTAAAGAAGAAAAAAGCATCCGTTTATCTTAGGAGTTTTGTTATCAGTAATATTTGAAGTGGCACACTCATGCACTCACTCCAAATTTGTTTTATTCAATTTAAAGCGAGATACATAAGTGTGTAACACTTCTCGGAGGTTTTGTAGGAGGGGAGAGGAAACAAAACTGGTCATACCATTACATGGATCTATTTAGCTAGGTTCACTCGCCGACCGATTCATTCTAAAATAAACTCTTGCGTTATTTCCTTGCGCAGTCTACTTTCACCAAAATGCTTCTTTCTCTTTATGGCTTTCTCCTACTTAAAATTATCCCAATATCGAATGGATTTTGTTTTTAAGCATATAGTTTGTGCTTCGAATGATTTATGGGAGATGGAGGTGGTGGGATAAAATCAAAACAAAAACCCCAAGAAACTGAAAATATACAACAAAATAAAATTGTGGGCCATTTTAGTTACCCTCTTTCCTTCAGCTAGTATGTAGGACCGCCGACTGTCTTTGGACCTTTAAGGTTCGAAAGCAAGCCGGTCAGTACCTCTAAAACGGGAGTGGGTGTCCTTACTGAAGTGTTGGATGAAAATATTGGGGTTTGTCTGTTGAACTAGAAAAGCTGACTCTCCTGGAATAAAAGTACTAGGGTAAGATGGGCGGGTCTAGAAAAATGGATATGTCCTAAATGAAAACATTGGGGTTAATGATCATTCAGCCACCTAACTAAGAGAACCTATAGTGTATATAGTTTTTAAGGCTTTGCCTTTGTGGGTCTTTTTGTGTTTCTATTTTATAGACTTTAGTTGTCTATCTTGGGATGAGGTCTCGTACTGGAGACCCGTCAATGTCGGTCAATGTTGCGACTCCTTCACCTGTTCTCACACAAGCCTGTGGCATTTATCTACTTTGCGTTGAATGTCATAGGGTTGAGCATCCTCCTATCGCACCTAATATTTACCTTAAGCTGATGTTTATAATAACAGATCAGATTACGACTGGAGAATTCCTGGCCCTCATGAAAATCCCTTGTTTCGCGTCGTCCATATTCTAGCTACGGCTAGTTCAGCGAAAAACACTTTTCGCTTTTCTCCAGAAAACGATGGACTGACGTTGTCCCCGACGTACCCAACGTCGAGCGGCACTCACTGATTGGGTGCGATACATGCCGTAACCTCGTTCATGTACTCCCAAAACGAACTCACCTTGCTACAGTGGAAGAAGGCGTGCTGAGTCGTTTTTTCTAAGCCACTGTTGCAGCAGGTGGAGAACGGTAAATCGGCAGTGTCCGCTTTATATTGCACCCTTGTGAGCAGCAACGCATTCCGAGTAAGTCACCAGGTGAGGGAGAACTCGGAGTTGTTCATAAACCCAGCACCTGGCACCCAATTCCATTGTGAGCGTACCTCCAGCGACGAGCCGTGCCGCTTCACGAGCAGATCCGAACCGGACCCCTCCACTAATGCCCGATATAATGCCCTTCGAGGCCATGAGACGTCACTAAACTCAGGTAGTCTTCTAAGGACACTCGGACAGACACTGCGCTTCTCTGCAAACTCTACGGGGCCGCAGATGGAGATCCGGGAAGATGGCCCGGATCAGCTGCGACCACCCGGTCTCGGTGTGCAACGATCGATTCAGGAATGCCAACCTCTCAGCGTCCCGATGAGCCGCCAAGTCCGGCATCCCCAAACCTCCATTACAAGACCGCTGAGAACAAACGTGCCTACGTACCATTGGCCGGCACCCCCTCCACAAAAACCGGGAAAGGGCCCGTTCTAGTGCCAATAACCGAGCCGCAGGTAGGGGAAGTACAGACAACTGGTAAAGGATCAGGGAGAAAATGTAGGTGGCACAAACCTCCGCCCTGCCCTTTAAGGACAACCGCATTGGAAACCATTTTTGGACCCGAGCTTCCACCATTGCCTTTACTTCCGACCAATTTTTCTCCACCTGGATATCAGGTCCAAACCAAACACCGAGGATTTTGATTGGACCGTCACTCCAACGGAAGGGACCGGAGAGAATAACAGATCCTGTCCAGGTTCCCAACCGTAGACCTTCACTCTTTTCTAAATTTTTCTTTGCCCCAGTGATTCGCTCGTATCTTGCAAGTGCCTTTCTCACCGCAACAATGTCTAGAATACTAGATACGAACACGGTGATATCATCAGCGTACGCGGAGACTTTGGCTCTCACGGGGCCAGGAACAGCAATTCCGTGCAGTACCGGACATCTCTTCTCGTCTCTAAGCTTACGGAGATGGGGCCCCAAAGCGAGGACATAGAGAAGAGGACATAGAGAAGAGAACCGGTGGTCCACCCTATCGAATGCCTTGGACGAATTGTTTTGAATCGATCCTCCCTTCACAGCGTTGTTTTGTTCCAGTCTGATCAGATCGCCGACAAGTCACAAAGGGTTCGCCAAGACCCGGGCCAAAATCTTTAACTCTGTGTTTAGCAAAGTTATGTAATCATTTAAGTCCTCCCAAACATACCTGAAACCTTTCATCAGCAATGTGATCACGCCCATGGTAATGCACTTTGGGATTGCTCCCAAGGCAAACCAATTGTTGAACACGTCCGTCAGAATAGGGACAAAAATGTGCGATCTCCTCAAGTACAATTCGTAGGGTAAACCATCTAGTCCCGGAGATTTGTTGGGGCCGACCTGCTTCAACGCATAACGGACACCGTAAGTCTCCCCTTACAACTAGCAGCTTTCGCCTCCCTAAGGTGGGGAAAGTCGGCTAAATAGTTGTAGTACTCCTGCACCGGAAGGTCTGGCAACCGGTTAAATCGTTCCTGGAAATGCGCTAGAAAGTCTTCTCGCATCTTACTACCCGCATAAATGCTGTGCCCACCCGGGTTACAACACTTTCGATATATCGGTCAGGGAACCTTCTAAACTCTTCCTGACGCACTCCTGCGTCCAATTTCACGGCTTCGCTGGATACTCTATTTAGCCTAAATCTAACTACACATCCTTGATAGCGTTCGCTAGCTCCACACTCTAGCTAGACTTAAGACTAGGGGATCCACGCCATCCAACACCCGGGAAATTCTATCTTCTATGGCCTTCACTTTCGCTGCCTTATCTAGAGCAAGCCGTTGGCAATATTTGATAGTTAAGTCCCTAATCGTAAACTTAAGGTCAACTCACCATCTATTCCCAATAACTGCCCCCACTAACGCCCGCTGAATAAGTAAAACCAGCCTCTCACGGTAGTCACGTATCTCCAATTTAACAACCAGTAAGATACCAACCTAGACCTATCGCTTAAGCGAAGTGTGACAGTAATCAATTTATGTTCCCTCTTCGAGTACAAGTGGAACACAGAACATTCTAGAATGTTGAAGTCGGCTCTTCTAACTAACACTCTGTCTAAATAGCTTTTAACTAGACCAGAGGGCGAGCTATTCGTCCATGGCCACAACTCTCTCCCTGGGTGATCCACACGATACCTGTCGACCAAATCGAACTGGGCCATCAGGCTGCTTCCACACCCATCCTACCCTCTAGCTCCCTGTCTCGTCCGGTCTAATTTGGGATCAAAGATTGCATTCCAGTCTCCCATTAAAACTATACGTCCCGGATACGCCATGTACGGTCCAAACTCCCGAAAAAAGTAATTCCTCTCCCCAACGGTATTAGGCGCATAAATCGTGAATACCCGGAACGTGTTGCTTGATACGGCAATATCGGTCACAATCAGCCTGACACCTGCACCAGCATAAACAACGTCAGTCACTGCCCCCACACTGCCTTTTAACTAGCAGTGACACACATCGACTGCGTAAATCATCAAATGCTGAGTAGCCCTTAAAGAAATGATTACCACTCAGCATACGGCAATCCACACTTGAAACAAAGTGTGTCTCCTGCACCGCGGCGACATCCACGCTAAGAGACTTAAGTTCTTCAGACAAGCGAATGGCGCTTGACGCGTCCCTCAAGCCCCTCATGTTCAAACTGGCAAGAAGAGAAATTGACGCTTACCTTTTAATCAGTGTCCGACATTGGCAGGAAGTCCTTACGTGTGAGGATGCCAACGGCCTGGCCAAGATCTTGAGTAACGGTGTTCGTCCTGGCGATGCCGCCGACATCATATTGGAACCTTATCTTCATTGCCCTGTATAAAGAAGGGTGCATAAAAACGGGGATCCTCCCTTTGCATTTTGCTTTTAATTTATTGAGTATGGGATGCACCTTGTTTACCAGTCTTAAGCCCGGAAAGGTCCCCTCGACCGCTTCAATTGTGCGCCATAGACCAGTTGCATGGATATTGGCCTCCCGGACGAAGGTGGTTACTAGGGGTGTATCCCTAAAGTTTAATGGGTTGTTTACACTTTTGCCATCCACGGAGTGTAACTTCCAGAGTGGACCCACACTCTTTTTTTGTTGTTGACCTAGATACCTATCGATCCGGTCGGGTTCCACTCTGCAAATGTTCTCCGGATATAGATCGCGTTTCCTGCTTCGTGGATGGTCTTGCCTTTCAGGTGATCTTGACGGTGATCTAGTTGGTGATGGAAATGTTTTTTTTTTGACGGGCTGATCTCGATCTCCTCTCTTTTTTATGAGGTTGAGGTTGAGGTTGAGGGGGAGTAATTTCGGGTCTGGTGTATGCATATCACAGGGCTGGGATGAAGGTGTAGGGGTTGGGAAGTTTGTGATTTTCTGTTGTGTGTGTAGTTGACTCTGCCACGGTGTACGTGTCTGTGTCTGTGGTCTAGGACTTTTTCTTTTTTCGCCTGACTGCTATTTTGCGCTCAGCCTTTACCCCCTCTTCCTCAAGACGATGTTTTACCCCAGCAGAGCCGGACTCAATTTTGTCCATTGGAATGACCACTTGTGTGCCTAATGGAGCCGGTTTACTGGGGGTTAATTTTATGGGGCCAGCCTTGGGTGAAGGCCTTGGTGTCGCCTTCTTTGGCGAAGGCATATCCTTTGATGAAGGCTCTTCCGTGGCCTTTTCAGAGGGCCTTTGTGTGTTTTTGGTGGGAGAGTCAGAAGTGGCTGAGGTGTAACAGATTTTGACTCCCTTTTCTTGTCACCTCAGTCCACCCTCCCCCACCTCCGACGCTTTTCTTGTACAGCTGAAACTTTCTCCACTGTTGTTGAGGCTGCTGCTTCTGCTGCTGCTGCCGCTGGCACTGGAATTGGTATAGCTGGTGTCGCAGGTGCTGACGTTGGTGTAGGCACCTTCTTAGGTCAGTCCTTTGACACGTGTCACTGTTGCCGGCAAACCCAGCAGTGAGGCCTGCAGTCCTCCACCACAACCGCTATTTGTTGGTCTTTATGTGTGTAGGAGTTTGGGATATTTTTTAATCCCTCCCGCCTCAGATTTAGGATAAAGGCAAACTCTCCCACCCACATTCCTTTTTCGTGGGTGGTTCTTATTGCCATGACGTCCTCGTAGTTGCTGAGTATCGCCATTAGATACTCAGTGAATAATGCTGCCGGGAGGTTGATCATTGTAAACCGTGTTCGCTTTTACCTTTGGTATTGGCTGCATCTTGTAGCCGTTAGAGGTTCTTGCTAGAGAGCCTCACTGCTTCGGCCTCACTTGGAAGAAGGACTTCCCACGTGGCGAAACTCCTTCTGCTGATCTGATGAGCAGGAATCTTATTTGCCAGTAGGGCGTCCGATATTTGGTCCCTTCTGAGGCCAACAAGTTTTCTTGAGGCCGCCTCAGTTGTGATGAACGACAGAATCCACGGCTCCAAATATTTAGCTGCCTTGGTAAGTGGCTTGATATTGGTGTCTTCCACCTGGTCTTTGTACTTGTTGGCCCAATTTGACCTGTGGAGCTCTGGATCCTGCTTCTGGAAATTGTCTTCTCGAGGCGCCCTCCAATTGGGCTTTGACGGTTCAGGGACTTTTGGTGGTACATTAGTTTTTTTGGGAAGTACCTCTCGAAGGGTTGCTGGAAGGACAGGTCTTGCCAGAATATCTTTAGATGTACCAGCTATTGCTGGTTCAGTTAATAGTCCGTTATTCTTCTTTCCCTTCCTTTTATTTCCCTTCGACGGGCCTGTCCTTTCTGGGGTAATGGATATTGTCTCTACCCGTATGGGCCGGCATCATTACCCGATTCCTTTTGGGGGGGTCTTTTTTTTGGGGGGGGCAGCTTCTGCCGGACTGGGCTAGCATCACTATTCACCTCGGTGGTTGAGGGTTCTTTTTTGGGATGGGTGCAGCCTCTGCCAAAGTACGAAGCCTCTTCCCTTTAAGCCATTGCTTGGTATCTTTGGTGGTAGTTTTGCCATTGGCTTGTTGCAGAACCCATTTTTGGCCAAGCTTCAACTCCATGAGTGGTGATAAGAGATTCTGATCCAGAATGTTTTGATAGGACTGAGAATTAATACAACCCTGGATAATATGGCGTCGTGCATTAAAAAAAAGTAGTCCCAGATCTAACATTTGCACCACCATGCTTCACTGTTAGAATAAGGTTATTTGTTTGGGAAGCAGTATTGGACTTTCTCAAAACATGGTAGATTTGATTAAGGCCAAACTATTCTATCTTTGATTAATCTGCAAAGAGAATTGATTTCAAAAAAGGCCTATGCTTTGTCCAAGTGTTCTTTGTTTAAACGGACAACTTTAGTCTTCGTTGAAAGAGGGTTTCTTCAAACAGCCCTCCAATAAATGACATGTTCGCTCAATTTTCTAATTGTTGACATGTATATGTAGTCGAAATGCTGGGTTGTCTTTTACCTCATTTATTAGAATTGAAAAGTCAGTACCTTATTACCGATGTCCTAAGGTACTTTCTTTCTTCTCGGTATTGTTGATCTCTGAGTCGTTACAGTAGCTTAGTTAGTTTCCCCTCTCTTTTAATCAGTGTTGCCCTACGAATTTACTGAGAATATCTCATTTGAGTGATCAGCTTAAATTGAATAATTAGGCACCAAAATTTGTTTAAACTGAATTTAATACCTAATACACAGGGGTTCACTTACTTTTGCCTGAGTCAGTTTTCAGTTTTGGCGAAATAAATCATTTTTAAATAAATAATACAAATACATTCTTTTTTGTGTTCATTATTTGGAAAGTCTACTTTACAAATTGATGTTTTGGTGCATATTTAATAGGCTTTTAAAAAGGAATTTCTCAATAAAAATAACTATGTCAGATGGTGTTCACAAAATTTCATTTGGCACTTTAAATATATATATATATATATATATATATATATATATATATATATATATATTGTGTGTGTGTGTGTGTGTGTGTGTGTGTGTGTGTATTTGGAGCCAAATACACCACATACCTAAATCGCTTCAAATACATCACATACCTAAATCGGACCACTCTCGCTACAGACAAACAAGACACACACTCTACTGAAGACATAACCCTAACCGCAATATCTAATAAGACAGACATAAAACTCAAATTCAATACAAACCTACTTAGATGTAAAAAATCACTCCAGCTAGCAACATTTAACGTTAGAACACTAAAAACGATAGGCCAACTCCCCGAACTCACGGCGTCTGCAGCCGAAAATAATATAGACATCATATGTGTGCAAGAACACAGATTTGATATGAATGCACAGATAGGAAGAAACGAAAACAATAGATTCGGCCTACACAACACCCCAAACAGGAACGGTGATCTCCTAGCCGAGTTCTCCCTTGAGAACAGGCTTGTCTGCCTGAACACTAAATTCCAAAAACGGAAGGGCCAACTATGGACATACACGTACCCAAATAGCACAAAAGCGCAACTAGACTACATCCTAATAAACAAAAAATGGATAAATAGTGCAATGAACTGTGAAGCGTATTCTTCCTTTGAAGGAGTATCCTCCGATCACAGAATAATCACAGCAAAATTACGACTTAGCCTACGTAGAAACAAAAAACAAACCAGCAAATCTGAACGATACGACTGGTCGACATTTGCCAACAGCGATATTTGCAAACGCTACGCTGTTACAGTAAGAAATAAATTCGATATCCTCCGGGAGACATCCGAAAGCTCCACACCAAACGAGGAATACGAAAACTTTGTCAGTGCTCACTTAGAAGCGGCAGCCGAGTGCGTACCAACCAAATTAAAAGCCGAACACTCTGTTCCCTCGGAGACAGAAGCAGTTAGAGAAAAAAGAAACGATATAAAAAAGCAGCCCAACTCAATAAAACAAACCCAACTAACACCAATTTACACAACCTTAGGAAAGCCCAGATAGAACTAACCAAAACATACAAAAAAGAACAAACAGAATATATATTAGCACAAATAAATAGTATTAGATCATCGGTAGAAGACAGACAGTCGCAATTAGCATGGCAAACAGTAAATGAAATTAGTGGTAGGAAAAGTACCTCTAGATCAAAACTAAAGGCAAACAGCCAAAAAGAAAGACTCCAAAAATGGAAAGACCACTTCCAGAAACTTCTGGGGAACACACCTAAAATCATGGTAAATAACACTCAAAAGATCATAGATAGACAACTAGACATAAAACTGGGGAATTTTACAATAGAATAACTCCACGTAGTCTTAAATAAACTAAAAGGTAGAAGGGCGGCGGGTCTTGACGAAATACCCCCGGAGGTATGAAAACGGGCAAGTTCAGCGACATACTGCTTAGGCTATACAATGCAGTATATAGACAAAATAGAATAGATAAATGGACAAAAGGATGCATCCTCCCGTTCTCCAAAAAGGGAGACCTAGGAATAGCTAAAAACTACAGAGGCATAACTCTTACGGCTATCGCAGCCAAGATCTATAATGCCCTTCTTCTTAATCGCATCCGACCCGAAATAGAGAAAATTCTTAGGAAAACCAAAACGGATTCCGTACAAACCGTTCCACAACCTCTCAGATCCTGACTATACGACGAATCATAGAAGGGATTCGAGCAAAGAATCTAGAGGCAACGCTACTATTCGTAGATTTTTCCAAGGCATTTCCAAAAGGAAAGGAGACATAACCACACTCAACGGTAAGCCCCTTAAGCCAGTAGAACAATTCACATACCTAGGTAGTAATATCTTATCCACAGAAAGCGATGTAAATACACGAATAGGAAAAGCGTGGTCGGCCACAAACAAATTATCAGTAATATGGAAATCCGATCTCACTGACAAGCTAAAGCGACATTTCTTCCAGGCGGTGGTTGTATCAGTGTTGCTGTACGGATGCACCGCTTGGACCCTAACGAGGCGCCTTGAGAATAAGCTGGACGGGAGCTGCACAAGAATGCTGCGTGCAGTCCTTAATAAATCGTGGAAGCAGCACCCCACGAGGAAACAGCTATATGGCCACCTGCCCCCCATCTCGCAAACCATTCGAGTGAGACGGACAAGACATGCCGGGCACTGCTGGAGAAGCAAGGATGAGCTCATAAGTGACGTTCTCCTGTAGAAGCCAACACATGGACGAGCTAGTGTGGGCCGCCCATCAAGGACCTACATTGACCAACTAAGCAAAGATGCAGGTTGCTGCGCAGAGGACCTCCCTGGGAAAATGAATGATAGGAAAGGTTGGCAAGAGATTGTCATGGATATCCGTGCTAATAGCGCGACATGATGATATATATATATATATATATATATATATATATATATATATATATTATATATATATATATGTGTGTGTGTGTGTGTGTGTGTGTATGTGAACACATAGCTTAGTGGATAAAAGAGGTAGGTAAAGACTGTCCGTGAATATTAATACTAATTAATATTAGGCATGATAAATTAGTTCTGCTATTGTAGGCAGCAATGGTAATATTTATTTTAAAGAACCAAAATCATAAAAACCTAATAATTCCCAGATTTTTAATAATCGTTTTACATGAACAACTACCTCCCATACAAAGATAGGTCACGTGACATTTTCTCTCGCCCATTTTTTTTTAAACAAATTCCCAAGAATTTTTTAGGTAGTTTTTTTTCTGTGTGTTTAGACCAAAAAGAAAAAAGTATTTCATTTAAAAGTTATCAATTCTTCTGTAATTGAGTGTATTTGTTGTCTTTTGTTATTGATTTCTGTTATAAGCCTTAAAATCCTAAATAATGTTATTTTTTTACTCCGGATATACATAAAAACAGCGACCATGTTTACGATATATTTGAGTAAAACTGTCCGAAAATAATAGTTTAAAATATTTTAGAAATAAATTACGTATGTAATATTAATTTGCTTTGTTTACTGATGTAACAACTTTTCAACTTAATCGATTTAATTAATTTCAATTCGTTTTTTAAATAAAAATAAGTAAACAAATAGGCACTACCTATTTTATCTTATTATTTTCGGTCAATTTTGCTCAAACAGGTCTGCTTTTTATGTATTTACGGAATAAAAAAAAATCATTTATACTTTTAAGACTTGTAACAGTCTCTTCTTAGAAATCAATAACAAATAATAAATACACTCATTGCAGAAGAATTGATAACATTTCAATGAAATGGCTTTTTCTTTCTCGTCTAAAAAAAAGGACGATCTAAAAAAATTTTGTGAATTTGTTTACAAAAAATGAAATGACCGTGAGAAAATGTCATGTGACCTATCTTTGTATTGGAAGTCTTTGTTGATGAAAAACAATTATTAAAAATCTGGGAATTATCTGATTTTGATAGAATTTTTTGTGTTGACAAAACAACAAATTCTTTTTTTAAATTACTGAATCGTTTCAATCAAACTGATTCAATGGAAACAAATCGAAATGCTTTAAAATAAATATTACCATTTCTGCCTACCATAGCAAAGAATTTATATGCCGAAATAATAGATAAAGTTCATTTAAAATATGAATCGTTTAATTTTAAGTTTCAAATTTCATATTTTTTTATTCTAAAAACAAATCTTTATCGTCTACTTTAGTATTGCAATCTAATAATCTTTAGAGAAAATTCAATTGAAAAATTAAGCTCCCACACTTTTAGACAGAACAAATATCGATGTATAATTATTTCACTGATCTTCTAGAAGCTAATTATCTACAGAGTAAACAACAATCTAAAAAAAAACAAAACAATTATTTTACATTTAATTTTACGATTTTTGGTACTTATTTTCTACCAGAATCGCTCCCTTAATTTCTTTTCTTTTATTACACCTTCGGTCTTTTCTATTTTTATTTATACTGGAATTAGTTTCACCTTTATATAACCACACCGATATTTTGCGTGCCAAAATAAGGGGGTCGAAATTAAGTCACCTGAAAAAAAATCAGAAAATGTTGAATTAAAACAACTGAAAAAATTCTTTCATTGATAAATCAACACTGACAATTTCATTCAAATCGGGTAATTCTCTCAATTTTCATTTTTCTTCAATCGGTTGGGATAAAATCTATTTTGTAAAATAAGGATTTGACGTCATCTTTGGCAATGCCTACCAAATCCCAATTATCTACCGAGAGCTCAATTGCTGACGTTTTGTCTAGTATATATATATATATATATATATATATATATATATATATATATATATATATATATTCGAACCCCACCCTCACGGTTTGTAATTCCTCTAAATTTCTTTCTTACTGAAAAACAAAGAAAAAGAAAAAAAAAAAAAAAAGAAAAGGAAAAAAAAGTTTTACATATATATATATATATATATAATATATATATATATATATATATATATATAATATATATATATGCTTACTGCAATCATCAGACGAGACGCTCAAAATGTTAAGATTTTAAGCTTTTAAAAATGGGAAATTATCAAAAAGGTGGCAAGCGTAAATGCGGTCTTTGCAACGAAGAAAAGTGTGCATCCTACAAAATACAAATACAAACAAATGTAGACATTTGAACAAATATTTATTATGACATTTAACACCTGACCCTTAATTTTCGCCCTCTATTTATTAAAAAAAAACACTGCGTGCATTAAGACCTAAGCATGTTTATTTATTTATTTTTTAATTCAAATTTAGCATCATTACATTCTACCACGTGAACACGCTTCACGTTTATATAAACGCTAAACAAACCAACGTTTTTTTGAAATCTTAAAATTTTAACATTTTGACCGTCTCGTCTGATGATTGTTGTAAGCAATAAACTAATAGTAACGAAATATACATAATATATAATATTTGATTATATACAACTGCTCTGCTATTTTAGCATTGAACACCTTTATATGCCAATACGTTTCTCATTCATTCTCTGTTCATTCAATATATATATATATATATATATATATATATATATATATATATGAGAGAAACAAGATGGAAATTAATCCAACAGTATGTGGAGAAAGGTAGACAAACACGGGATGTTGTAGAAAATGGATGTTTATTGTAGGTAGTGATGTCGACGTTGTAACGTTTCGGTCTGTTAGACGTTCTTCAGAACGTTGGATTGAGTTCTGGTTCAATATTGAACATTTTCATACTGGTAAATTAGGAGGTCGGGAATAAGGGGAGGGGTGGTCAGTTGTTGGTGTTAACAGAGGTTGATAGTAGTAGATTTTCCTTTTTCTCTCAGAATGGTATGTACCAGTGATTCCTGATAATGATGCCACAGGTGTTAGGTGTTGGGGATACTGGGTTTGAAGATGTAGTGATTCATGTTACAACGTCGACATCACTACCTACAATAAACATCCATTTTCTACAAACATCCAGTCTACCTTTCTCATATTATATATATATATATATATATATATATATATATATATATATATAGTTGTTATGGGTCTAACGGGAGAAAAATAGATATTTATAAAAAAAGGTTTGCAAAAAGGATTATGATTTTTTTAAATGTAAGTTAATAAAATAAAAAAAAAAAAAAAAACAAAACATAATCCTTTGCAAACCATCTTATATATATATATATATATATATATATATATATATATATATATATATATATATATATATATATATATATGCCGTGGCCTGGTATTGGTGGGGTTTTCGGAAACGCATTGGCAAACAACACTTGACAAAATATTTGCATAAACTAATTTTGTTGCTGTTTTCGAATCTTGAGAGCCGATAGGAGAATGATTTGCCACATAGATAAAGAAGTAATAAAAAGCATCACCAATAAAAAGGACAACGTCAAGACAAATTCATCAAAAGGTGAAAAGAAAGAAGTAAACATACTGAAAGATAGACAAAGAAAGAAAGAAGAAAGAAAGAAAGAAAGAAAGGAACAATGAACCAATCAAAGAAAGATATAGAGTCAATATCGGTTTAAGGGAAAGCAAGAGAAAATGTTATAAACATAGAATAATAGTAACGGAAGCAATAAATAAAATAATAATTTAAAAAAAAATGAAAAATGTGACAAAATAATAATAATATAAAACAAAAATATAAGAAGCAAAAGGATAGATAACATATTCTAAAATATTCAAATTGTTGCCTATTGAAAAAGTCAAAGTTGGAGTTCTACAGTCTTTTTTCAATTTCTCATCAGTCGATCTTGTCCTGTATTAAATTAAGATTAGCAAATATCAGAAAAGAAAAAGAAAAGGAAAGGAAAGAAACAAAGAAAAGTAAAAAAAGAAAACAAAACAGAAAAGACTGAAAAAAAAAAGAAAGAGGCAAAATAAAAATCGAAAGCAAGATTTAATACTTAATGATATAGGAAGAAATGGAAAAAAGAAATATAAGAAAAATTCTTTTTTAAATAGAAGGTAACAATATAATAATACAAGAAAAAAAGAAAAAAGAAAGAAAAGAAAGAAAGAAAAAGATAGATAATATATTTTAAAATATTCAAATCGTTGCCTGTTGTAAAGACAAGATTGTTCTATCACAGTCTTTCCTCTTTTCTTCTCTCTTTTTGTATTCTGCTTTTATCTTTCTTCCTCCTCTCTAACTTTCTTTCTTTCTTCCTTCCTTGTTTCCCCCCTTTGTTCTTTCTTCACATTCATTCTTTCTGTTTCTTCCTTTTTCCTTTGACCTTATTTTTTTTAAAGCTAAGATTACTAATTATTATAAGAAAATTCAAAGTAAAAGAAAAAAGTTAAAATTAAATAAAAGATAATCAAGTGACAGAAAGTTGGAGAAGAAAGAAAGAAAGAAAGAAGGAATGATGATGATGATGATGAGGATGATGATGATGAATTAATTAAAAAAGCAATGACAAATTCAAAATTCTAAAAAGTACAGAAGAGAACGATAGATAATAGAAAAAAAAACGAGTGACAGAAAGAAAGAAACAAACAAAAGAAAGAAAGAAAGAAAGAAGGAAAGTTGATAATGATGATGAAGATAATTAATTAACTAAAAAGGCGATGAAAAATAAAAGATAGAAAAAAGGGCAGAAGAGAATGATAGACGATAAAAAAAAAAATAAACAATACAAAAGAAAAAGAATATTTGATAATAAAAGGAAGAGAGAATAATGAAAAAGAGGATGTAACTAAAGATACACAGACACGCACGCACGCGTGTGCGCACGCACACACACACACACACACACACACACACACACACACACACACACACACATATATATATACATATATATGATATAATGTAATATAATTATATATATATATATAATATATATAATATAGTCAGAAGAATGGACGTGATTTTAACCTGCTCCAAGAATTAGCGATTTATTTATTGTTTTTAAAGCATATAAGGGAAGTGACAATTATTATTCATTCGTTATTTTTTTCATTTATTTCATTTACACATCAATTCATACGCGATTATACGCATTTAATTATGTGTAAATGTATGTTTACTGGTCATCATTGCGTTATTCGGTAATGTCACATTTCATAACATGACTTTAAATACCTGTTTTTTTTGGTTGTTTTTTTTCTAAAGAGTTTTACTTTGTTTTATTAAATTGTATTCATTTATTATTTAAAGTTTCTGTAATTTTATATATATTGTGAAATATCTGGAATTCTTTTTTTCTTTTTAAATTACACGATAACAAAATACGTAATTATAGTACATTTAAATTATTTACTATGTTACTAAGCTTAATAAGAAAAACATGTATGTATTTATCTTGATATTTCTTTTACTTTTATTCACTAATTAATGTTTTAAATTCATTGTTTATTTTACAAATTTATAACGGATTCATAAAAAAATTTTCCAAGTTGCGTAAATTGTAGTGCAGGGTCAAAATTACCTGACTCAAAATGACCTCGATGCCTGGCCTGCAAAATGAGCCATGGTAGAAGGAGAAGTAATATATTTGGAGCGGTACGCCACTGTACCCACTCTGAATTAGAAATGTTAAGTATCAAGAAGTTGAATAGGGCAGAGTAGACTTTTATAAAAGTTGCAATGCATTATGGGTAGTCAGTTTGTTAATAAAAGCGACCCATTTTTGCCTGAACGACTGAATCGTATTTCTCTTCAGTGACAGAGCGTCTGGGAGGAAGGAGGAAAGAGAAAGAGAAGACGGATGGACGAACGGACGATTAGCAGACAGAAAGAGGAGGGTGAAAACAACACGCAAAAGCGAGTTTGATATCTAAAGGTCCCTGGTTCAATCCCGGGTGTGGATACCAAAGAGGAGCTGGTAAAAAATCTTCAAGCTATTTCGGCTAAAATCGAAATTTATCATGGACAGAATGTTCGACTACCGGTTTATTCCGGACTTTGGTGGTTCTCCTTCGAACCCGTCATCCAATGGATTCAGCGTGTCGAAATGATTTGCGACCTTTGCAGGAGAATGGATGTCGAGGTGATACTACCGTTGCGTCTGCGAGATGGTGTGTCCCTTGTTGTGTACCAACAATTAAACAAGGAGGAGAAAACCAATTTGCAGCGCATAAAGCTTTTATAGCTGCCTACGCGCCCGATTCGTTAAGTGCGTACGATCAATTAGTAGCGCGGTGACTTCGGCCTGAGGTAAACGAGTATTTGGTGGATTTGCAACGACTAGATCAGCTTGTCAGGGATTGACGAATGGTCTGCGCATTTGTTGCTGGATTGCCACAGCACGTACGACAGTTGCTACGAGCGTCATCACGCATGGATAATATGACAATGGGTGAACTCGTGGACCGGATACGGGCCATTATGATCGACACTGAGTAGCCCGAAGAGATCAGTGCTGCCACTCAACCTGCCCTTGTGCCAGCTGGGACCCGAAAGAACGAAATTGTTTGTTATAAGTGCTCCAGTCCCAACTATTTGCTTACTAGGACGCTCAGGCGCAGCTCCTGAACGACCACCTCAGTTGCCCCGGACAATTCGATGTTTCTGGTGTAAAGAGACCAGCCATATTGCTTCGGCGTGTCAGGGAAACGCTTCAGGGGAGAAGTGATCAGTGTCAGCTTGCTCCCCAAGGAAAGAAAGAATGGGGCGCTGCCAAGAACTGATGTACATATTAATGGGAGGAAATGTACAGCATTATGAATGTACGTTGATGCCCCAGTTGTGAACAGGCGGTTGTTAGGGTTGATCTCATACTAGGGAATGACGCCATCATAGCTTTTGGCGGCATGACCATCACACCAGCTGGAACAGTGAGCTTTGATGGACGAAAAGCGAATGTATGCGCAGCAATCCAACTTGATGAGCCGAATTTCCGTGTGGATTATGATGAAAGACAGAATCGTTGGATTGCTAAATGGAAATGGTCCGTGGGACGAGCTCCAGAGCTTCTGTGCAATGAGGTACAGGAGTACTGAGATCCAGAAAGAGCTACGAGGCCGAACCTCATTATTGGATAGAGAATTGCTGCTTCTGCCCCACCCCGAAGAGAGACTTTGTCCACCTAAAGGATTGGTTCCGCTAATGGCCGTGATTCAGCACAAGCATAAAGTGCGTCCAGTCATAAATTACAGGGAGCTGAATGAGCATGTCGATGCATTTACAGCTAATGCTGATGTGTGCGCTGCAACGTTGAGGGAATGGCACAAGAAAGGTGCGAATGTGTCACTGCTTGATTTGAAACGAGCATATCTTCAAGCTTGCATTGACGAAACTTTGTAGCCATATCAGATTGTGATATTCAGGGGGCAACGGTATTGCCTCACCCGGCTGGGTTTTGGCCTCGATGTGGCTCTTATCATGAAATCTATTGTCGAAGCTGTTATGTCCGGAGACCCGACCATCAAGAGCGCCACGTCAGCATACATCGACAATATTTTCATCAATGAAGATCTAGTTTCGACAGCTCGGGTAAGGACGCACCTGTCCCAGTACGGCTTAATTTGTAAGGATTCAGAGCGAATGCAGAATGGTGCCAAAGTCCTTAGTCTGCAGGTCTGGGGGGAGATGGTATCCTCCGTTGGAAACGGGGAAGTGAAGTTCCCAACGTTCCCCATATCATTACTCGTCGAAACACATTTTCCCAGTGCGAGAGACTTGTGGGTCATTTTCCTGTCTGTGGCTGGCTCAGAGTGGCTGCTGGATTCATCAAGCGTCGGGCAAATGCAGTATCCGACAGTTGGGATACTGCGCTTACCGATCCTCTGCTGGAGATGATGATACAAGAGATAGTTGCCCGGGTTAAGCGGAATGATCCAGTTAAGGGAGACTGGAGCACCGCCGGCCGGCAGATGGATTTGTGTGCAGACGCAAGCTCGCTTGCTACGGGAGTGTCATTGGAAGACAACGGAACCGTGATCGAAAATGTGTGCTGGCTGCGCCCGGACAATGACTCCCAGCATATTAATTTGGCCGAGTTCGATGCGGTGGTCAACCTTGCCCTTGAATGGCAAGCCAAAGTTCTTCACTTAAAAACGGAGTCATTGTGTACGTACCATTGGCTCAAGAACAGTTTGAGTGGAAGGTCAAAGGTACGAACGAAAGCGGCCGCAGAGATGCTGGTTGGGAGGAGGTTCTATACACTCTCACAGCTTATTGAAGAGTATGAGCTGACTGTTGACGTAAAGCTGGTAAGGTCGGAGCAGAACAGAACTGACGAACTGATGAGAGTGCCACAACACTGAAAAAGGGGAATGAGATGACGCAGGATATTTGCGCTGCTGCTCGGAGTGACCGCCAGACATTGAAAATTCACCGGCATAGCGGGCACCCTGGAGTAAAGCGAACAACCTACTTTGTGCGTCGAGTCAGCCCATCTACGACAAAGGCAGCTATAAGATCAGTAGTACGATCTTGTGTGGAGTGTCAATCATTTGATCGCTGGAGGAAGGGAAAAACTAGACATGTGCACTAAATGGAGTCGGCTAGGAATGGACATTACCCACTACGGGGCTGAAAACTTCTTAAGTCTCATCGACTGCGGACCCTCCCGATTTGCTATGTAGCGACCAATTCGGTACCAGGATTGGAGGCAGTCTTTTCCAAGCGAGGTCCACCAAACGAGATACTGACTGACCAAGACACTGCCTTTACCAGCAGGAGATTTCGAAACTTCCTGGAAGATTGGGGAGTACGGTTGCGTCTCCGATGCGCATACGTGCCGTCCGGAAACAGAATAGTTGAACGGTGCCACACGACGATAAAAACAATTGCGGCCAGAAAGCAGTGCACCATACAGGAAGCTGTGTACTGGCATAATGTAACACCCAAGGACGATGTTTCGTCTTCTTCAGCACCAGCCAATAGGATGCACAACTACCATGTCAGAGTCAAGGGGATTGATGATGTCATCCCACCCGAATCGCCACATGACGTACAAAGTAGGGGACTATGTTTGGGTCAGGGTCCCGAACGGCAGATACACCACACGATTCAAAGTAGGTCGTGTGACTGAAGTCAACAGTCAGCAATCTGTAGTAATTGATGGGACTCCACGCCACGCCAGACACTTGCATTCCTGTTCAGAGCCGTACTCTCCCGAAGGTGAGAGCCCCTCTGAAGAAAGTATGAAGCTGGTCCAGGTGGGATCCTCCTCATCAGAATCATTCACTACCAGTGATTCTTCAGACGAATCATCTACAGACAATCTGGGTTTGGGGCATCAACCCCATCGCCAATGGGAGATGGGAGATTGACACAAGAGAGAAAAGCCAGTGTTACTCGGCTGAGAGCTCGGCAAAAGTCGTCCAACGACGGGACATCTACAGACAACCCGGTGTTGCCAATCGATCTCACTGTCACAGTTCGTTGTGATCGCCAGCGTGATCAACCCTACCCCTCCCCCTCATGAGGAGTACCTGTCGAAAACGTCCTGCACACGGCTGTACTTTTTGTGATCACGAGATCAGGGAGGGATGTAGTGAAGGGTCGAACTTACCTGACTCAAAGCGTCCTCGATGCCTGGCCTGCAAAATGAGCCATGGTAGAAGGAGAAGTAATATATTTGGAGTGGTACGCCACTGTACCCACTTTGAATAAGAAATTTGAAGTATTAAGAAGTTGGAGAGGGGAGATTAGACTTTTATAAAAGTTGCAATGCATTATAGGTAGTCAGTTTGGCAATAAAAGCGACCCATTTTTGCCTGAACGACTGAATCGTATTTCTCTTCAGTGACAGAGCGTCTGGGAGGAAGGAGGAAAGAGAAAGAGAAAAGAAAGAGAATACGGACGGACGGACGGACGATTAGCAGACAGAAAGAGGAGGGTGAAAACAACACGCAAAAGTGATTTTGCTATCTAAAGGTCCCTGGTTCAATCCCGGGTGTGGACACCAAATAGAAGCTGGTGAAAAATCTTCAGAAATATAAATAATTACTTAGCTAGATATTTCTTTATTCTTATTTTACGTTTGAATTCAATTCTATTAGTTGCGTCTTGATTTTTTTAACGTTGTTTTTTAACGTCATTTTCTTACCGTTCACTAAAGCTGTTTAAAAAGAAAGAAATATATTTATTCTCACACATAACATTTAAAAAAATGTGTGAAGGATGATAACTAATTATAACTGCGCCTACTCTAGTGGTGAACTACCTTTGCTATTTCATATGTTTACTTTATCATTAAACAGTTTAAAATATTAATAGCACCCCTTAGTATTAATAGTAGTAGTAGTAGTAGTAATAATAATAATAATAATAATAATAATAATAATAATAAATATGATTATAGCAATAATAATAATGATAATAATAATGATAATAATAATAACTATAACAATAAATATGATTATTATAGCAATAATAATAATAATAATAATAATAATAATAATTGTCTACTTATATATATTAGATTTCGATTCATTTACTTCGGCTGTCGGCGTTCAGAAATACATATATTTATGAACAATCTGAAAGGGAAAATTCACTACACCAAAACCCACTAGGTAACCAGCCATATATCTGATGTTCCAGAGAGGTCAAACTTCGTGATAAAGCAACATGCGATCAAAACAAAAACCTAACATGTGGCACACCTGTATGGACTATGTTGTATTGATAGAGAGAGTGTGCTTTGCATAGCACAAGCAACAGACGACTCTAAACAAATCGTAGTACAGGTTGATCAGAAACTGAGTGACTAAAATTACTGCTAATGTGAGATTTCTTTTTTTTCTTTTTCCGAAATTCCATGGCAAGGAAGAGATAGCGACGGGACAGGTGGAGGATGTCGCTGGGAGTCTCTAGCTTGAACTTCACACATGGGTGGTGAGTGGTAGATGGCCGCTGTGTATTACAAAATCGGACATTACTACACTTCGTGTCCTCTTCTCATAACAAAGCAGCCCTATTTAGGGATGGCACTGCTTTCCTCTCATGAGGAACGGTCAATAAAAGGCCACCCAAAAATTACATATCCGTACATGACCCTGCTATAAGGTGCATATGGCTGGGCATCCAAATTGTGCACCCGAAATTTCAGAAAATCTAAAATTAATGAAACAAACATGTTCATAGCATATTGGAACGTAAGGACACAACAAGACAACAAGAAAAACCCTGAATGCGATTATTGCACGGGATCTTAAACAAAACAACATTAGTATTGCAGCTATACCAAAAACCAGGCTTCCAGGCAAATGGGAACTGAAGGAAATGGATGGTGGTTACATCTTCTTTTGGGTGGGTCTCCCTGAAACTGCGAAGAGAGAATTCGGTGTTGGGTTCGCCAGAAATGACATTGTTTTAAAATTGGAATCGCTTCCAGTTGGTATTTCTGACAGGCTGATGTCTTTTCGTTTACCTATCTGAAGAAATAAATATGTGATCTTGCTGAGTTGTAATGGGCCTACAATGGATGCCAATGAGGAGGTAAAGGAATCCTTTTACAGTAACCTTCGTGTTCTACTGAGACGTACAACATTTCGTGATAAACTCTATGTCATGGATGACTTCAATGCTCGTGTTGGATGTGACACACTGACTCGGGGAGGACTAATTGGTAAACATGGCGTAGGAAAGGTAAACTCTAATGGTCTGTTACTGCTGTATCTTTTTGTTGTGAATTCAATATTGTGATTACCAATACGATTTTCCAGCAACGAAACAGTTTCAAAATCACCTGGCGACATCCTAGACCAGGCCACGAACATCTCATTGACTTCATTATAGTTCGTGGTCGTGATTGTTGTGACATAAAGCTGACTCGATCACTAGCTATTGGGCAATGTTGGTCAGATCACAATATTGTTAGCGCTTGCACTGACATGCATGTAAGGAAACCTGTTTAAAAAACAGAGCTAAACCACCAAGAAAGGTAGAAGTTAAAAGATACGAAAATCTTGAGCTCTTTCCAAACGATAGCTGAATCCAAGCTCATATCTTTCGACATTGGGGATGAAGTTGAAGCTGCATGGTCGGGTCTGCAGGATATTCTCTATAGCTCGGCAAAAGAAACACTTGGGTATGCTCATCAGAAACATTAAGATTAGTTCAAATGATCCTGAAATACAATCTCTCCTTGAAAACATGCATAAATGTCATCAAGTCTGGATGAACGATAAAAAAAATGTCAAACAAAGAAAGATGCATTTAAATCAACCAAAGGAAAATCACAAGCAAGATTGAGGAAGATGAAGGAGAGTTGGTAAAGGCAAAAGCTTTGTAGGAGGCTGCTGACAAACATGATCTTAAATCATTCTATCAAAATCTAAAGGGTGTTTTTGATCCAATTCCCAATAATCTATCAACAATTAATGTTAGTGAATAAAACTCTTTTGACTGACAAAAGTGATATTGTCAAACGTTGGGCGGAACATTTCATTACAGTTGTAAATCAGAAATCTTCTTTCGACACTCATGTAATAGACAATCTTCCACAGAGACCTGTTGTACAATCCCTATCTGCTAAAATGTCAATACTTAGTATTGTCTGCGTTATTCGGACTATTGTCCTCATCTTCATTGTTATCTGAACAACGTTTCGGCCGATATGCCCTCCTGCCTTCTTCAGGTATTTCTTTTCGGACTCGGGAACCTTCTCAGACTCGGAAAGTTCCCGAGTCCGAAAAGAAGGTTCCCGAGTCCGAAAAGAAGGTTCCCAAGTCCGAGAAAGTTCCCGAGTCCGAGAAGGTTCCCGAGTCAGAAAAGAAATACCTGAAGAAGGCCGGAGGACATATCGGCCGAAACATTGTACAGATAACAATGAAGACGAGGACAATAGTCTGAATACGCTTCATCTCAAACATTTAGAGAAGTAGTATGTCAATACTTGAGGTGAAGAAAGCTATCAATGAAATGTCTAATGGAAAAGCACCTAGCGAAGATGGAATTTCAGCTGAATTGTATAAATATGGAACCAATCTTTTGACACACAGGCTCTGCAAATTCTTCAACCTTGTGTGGAACAGGGGTGAAGTCCTGCAACAGTTTAAGGACCCATCAATTGTCCATTTGTACGAGAACAAAGGAATCAAGTTTGACTGTGACAACCACAGAGGAATGTCTCTTCTCTCGGTTGCTGGCAAAATCCTTGGTCGTATCATCCTTAACAGGCTTAATGACTTTGTCTCAGGATCAGAACTCTCAGAAACTCAGTGTGATTTTTGCTTAGGTAGAGGAACAGTAGCTATGATTTTCTGTCTTCGACAGGCTCAGGAGAAGACTAGAGAGCAAAACAAAGACTTATTTATTGTTTTCGTGGATTTCACAAAAGCCTTTGACACTGTGTCTCGGACTGCTCCGTGGAAAGAGTTGTCGAAAATAGGAGCCCCAGATAAAATGCTTCAGATTATCGTCTCTTTGCCTGAAGGAATACGGGCTTCTGTGAGATCATGTAGCGAGCAATCCAGTACCTTTTCTGTCTCAAACGGTACTAAGCAAGGCTGTGTTCTTGCTCCACTTCTATTTACATTGTTTTTTCTGCTATGCTCGAGAAAGCATTCTCAGATCTAAGCGAAGGAATAGATGTTGAATTTATACGACCACTCGGTATAACTGGTCATTTACGCTATATCAAGTGGCGACGAAGATTCGAACGAACCCGAAAAAACAGATCATTGAAGTTTCGTGATCAAATTTCAAGGATACACGTTAATGTAATATTCCGCCAAAAGGTAAGAATCTTTTCAAATAAGATTCATAAAAAACAAAATCGTGTAGCAGGTCGCAACACTGATTTGAGCCTGGACCGCTTGAAAACGGATTTACTAAAAGAGAAAAAAGTGTTTTTTTTTTCTCTAAGCAGAACTTTCCTTAAATCAAAATCAATCTGCAAAATCTTGTGGATTTTCGTTTTCTCTCGCGTTTTGATAAAAAGACTTTTTCTCCTGACATTAATTTTCCCTTGTCTGATAGGAAAAAAGCAAAATACTTTTTTGTGGTTTTACTTCTACGAACAGGTTTTAAGGCTGTTGTCACGGTTGGGTACAGTTGTTTGGAGGTATTTTTGTGGAATTTAATACCTTGAAAACAAAATGGAGCAGTTGGTGCAAATTACGAACTCTATATGTACGTCTATGCAGCAACAACAAAAGTTGCATGAGGAACGGAATCAATTAGAATAAATGCAAAACCAGCTATTGAAACAACAAGCGAATTTTGAGAAACTAGTAACAAATCACGTAGTGCAAAAAAGAGGATCAGGAATCTTATTTGCGGAGGGAATTTCAAACTCTCTCAGAATTTCGTTATGAGCCCGACATACTGCGTGACGTTTCCAGCATACTTTAGGAGATACGAATCAATTTTTTCAAAAAAAGTTGTCTACTTTGGTCCGACGAAGAAAGAGTTACACCGTTACCTCAAAAATTGGGTTCAAGAAAATACGAAGTATACAAATCTAGAAAACCAGAAGAAATTTCGTATGACGAAACGATTAAAACGTTGTCTAGAATCTTCGACGAACGTGATAGCCATTCCAGAAGCGATATGAGTGTTTAAATATTGTCAATTAGGAAAATGAGGATTTCGTTTCTTACGGTCAACTCTCAATGTGAACTGTTTAAAATGAATGAACTTTCAAAGGGCATGTTCAAATGTTTAACCTTCGTATAGGACTAACGGGACCCAAAAATAAGGACATTCGTTCCAGAATATTAACAATCCTGGAACGGGATCAAGAAATCACATTACAAAAAGTAATTGAGGAGTGTCAAAGGTTAATTAACATAAAACACGATAACTCGAGTATCAAAGAAAAAAATCTTGCATGTACAATCAATCCAAAGAGTTCCCAAAAGTAAAGAAAAAATTATCAATGCAAATCTTGCAGGGGTAAAAATCACACAAGAAGTTACAGTTATCTTAAAAATGTGCGCTGTTTTGAATGTGGGCCGAAAGGACATAAGGCTTCTTTTTGTTGGATTATTCAGATTTGGGCGTTACCGACAATCGGCACAGACTCGTATTTTTTCCTTTTCGCGTATACACGTGAAAGAGAAAAAAGTACGAGTCTGTGCCGATTTTTCGACAGGTCTAAATGACTGTCTAAAAGATCGTTGCCACTCGAGAAGACATTCTTCCGAACTTAACGGAGGAAAGATATTTTCTAAAATGGACTTGTTGGAGGCATACCTAAAACTTAAAATCGATGAGGAATGTTCCAAATACCTAACCATTCATACGCACCGGGGTTTGTATACCCAAAAAAACGTCTTCCATTTGGACTAAAAGTGGCACCGAGCCTTTTCCAACAGATCATGAAATGCTAAGTTGGCCGGTCTAGAATACCCAATGGCGTATTTGGACGACATACTGATGAAAAGCGAAAATATGGAACAACATAGGAAACATGTTCGGGAAGTATTTAAAAGAATCAACGAATACAGTTTTAAGCTAGAACCTGAAAAGTATGAATTTCTTATGGATAGAATGAACTATCCGGGAGAGATAATTGATGAAAAGGGTAGAAAACCCGACCCAGAAAGAGCGAAAGCCATAAAAATATACACTCACCGGACAATTTAACGAGGCTACAAGCATTTCCAGGTCTAGCAAGTTATTACAGTATATACATACCGAGAATGTATGAGCTAAGAGCTCCATTAAATAAACTACTAAAAAAGAGTAAAAATGGCGCTGGACTAAAGAGTGCGACAAGGCATTTCAAGAAATAAAAAGATGTCTACTATCAGACCTCACACTAGCACACTTCGACCCAAAGAAAGAACTAATCGTGGCATTAGATGCATGTCAATACAGTATTCGGGCCGTTCTACTGCATAGACTTGAAGACGGGTCGACAAAACAAATAGCTCATGCAGCTAGATCATTACTACCAGCAGAAAAAAAAATTATAGTCAAATTGAAAAGGAAAGCCTTTCAATTATCTATGCTATCAAGAAATTTCCTAGATTCATACATGGTAGAGTATTTACATTGCAAACAGACCACAACCCTCTATCTATTTTCGGCTCAAAAAAGAAAAATACATACCATAAACCGGTTACAACGAGGGAGTGTTATACTTCTAAACTACAATTTCAAAATGGAGTATATCTCACCTAAAAAATGAGACACGCAGATGGTCTCTCCGAACTAATTCGAAAGAATACCGAACCTTTGGAAGAAACAGTGATAGCCTCGTTTAAGGAGGAAAAAGAAATTTCAGGGTTACTGATTAATACCATTCGAGAGTTACCAGTCACCCTTGAAGTCATCTAAAAAGCCGCGGAAACGGACGGTTTTATTCAGCAAATTAAAAGTCAGATTGAATGAAAGAAACGAAAAGGGAACAAAAGTGTCTCCATTTTCAATCTGCGATCAAACGCTTATGTACGCTGACAGGGTGGTAATGCCACACTCATTACAAAAAAAAAAAAAAGATTTAAAAAAAGTTTCACACAGGCCATCCGGGTATGTCTCGTGTGAAATCCCTGATGAAGAGTTATACGTATTGGCCATGCATCCACCAGGACATTGAGAAAATGATTAAGGAATACAGGGGTTGCCAACTAGCAGCTAAAGCCCCTCCGATTAAAACACAACCCTGGCCAAAAACCGACATCCTATGGACGCGTGTGCATATAGATTATGCAGGACCTCTGAACGGATACTATAACTTGATCCTCATAGATGGTTTTTCTAAGTGGTCGGAAATTTGCAAGTTCAGACACCCTACATCGACGAACACCATAAAAGCACTGGACGAAGTATTCAATCGCTTTGGAGTTCCAGGAATACTGGTCAGCAACAATGCAACAATGTTTACAGGTAAAGAATTTAAAGATTACTGCTCATCATTGACCATAGAACATATCACGACACCTGTCTATAATCCAAGGCCTAATGAGTAGGTGGAAAGGTTCGTTGATACGTTCAAAAGAGCATTAAGAAAGAACCAAGGGCTAGATACGGACGAACGTACTAAACAGAAATGTCTTGCTGTGTACAGGATCATACCAAATCTAAACACTAGTGCAAACCTATCACCAGCAGAACTAATGTTAGATTCGCAACCGACAGGTTAATACCAAGGCTGAAAAAGAAAATTCATGAAAAAGTAAATTTCAATACAAAAATATATAAACCGGGTGATAAAGTTTTTTTTAGAAATTACCGAACTGGAAAAAAATTACTGGGATCTACATAATCAAGGGAAGACGATTTGATCACAAGCGACGTGTAAATCAAATCAGGCCACGATATATTGAAATTATTGAACAGAGCGATGTGGAGCTTACTATGGAAGTGTTATACGACGCATTCGAGATCACACCTCGCATTATCCAAAAATTACTTGTGGACATGCTGCATGCACCAATAACTACTTATTCTTTTCAAATTGCACGAACATAACTATCATTAACCGTCAGGAGGAGAAAAAGTTTGAGAGAACAGAAAGCTGTAAAACGGCTACGTCCAAATCCAAAAAAGAAGAAATATTAAAAGTTAAATTCCAACGGAAAAATTTAGCTCAGGTGGAATATATGGAATATATTATGGAATGACCAATCTACCCCGTACATCAGCAGTGGTGGTGTGCTAGTCACTATTTAAGTAAACAAAGATCACTCTGTGTAGGACTCATGTGAAGGACTCTACTCATAATACGACCCCCCGGTATAACTGGTCATCTACGATAGAACACATTTAAAATAGTATTTTAAAAAAGGTACCCTTGTTGCTGGGCCGAGGATGCTGTCGAACCCACAAGATTTAAATGAAATGACAATAGTTAAGTCAAGGAGAACAAAGACAAAATCATTTTATTCTATTTGGACATAACAGATGTAAAAAATAGTTGGATTTTTCTCGTAAAAAGAACAGTTTGCATGTAGTCGGATTTATTTCCTGAAAAGGAGAGTTGAATTGCTGGGCAGATCACTGACAAAGGTGTTAACATGACAGAGCTTCTGCTAGCTAGCCGGTTTTCGACGATCCAGGGCTGCTGCTAGCTGCCTGGTCGTTGGCCCTGGCGTTAGACTGACTGAACTGCTGCTAAATGATCAACGTTAACTAGGCAATTCCTTTGACAGTTTGCATATTGGAAATGTTGTTCTGAAAAGAACATTTAATTTGCATGAACTCTAGTTGATTGGAATAGATCCTCTTTGCACAGACTGGTCAGCCGGGCGTTGGAATTTAGACGCTGAATATATGCTAGTTTTTAGTTGCAATTGCTCTCTGTCTTTTTCTTCTTTTATTTTTAGAAATTTTGAGTCCTTTCATTAGCGAATAGTAATTACTAGTTACAACATCTCAGAGCTAGAAACATTTTCATGATTTTTTTAGTTCTCCTAAAAATTAAGATTGTTTTTATATTTAGTACTAAATTACAAAACAATATTCTTTGAAAAAACATTAAATTTCGTCTATGGAATCAGTGTGATATTTAAAAATGATGGGTCTGGCGTGCTTTTGGTAATTACTCATGAAGAACTGTGAAGAGTTCCACAAATTAATGGATTTCTAATTATTGAATCATATTTTTTTTAGCCAAAATCAAAAAACAAATTTTGTACTTTTCTTTATTATAAACATATCTAAGTGTATGCGCAATTTTAATGCTAAATGACGATATGTATAGTGGGTATGTGTCAGTGTGGGACTAAACAAAAACAGCAAATCATTAGCAAGATTTTTGTCAGTGACACTCGTTAAATTCTCTGAGGAAAAAAAATGTCAGTCCATTTGAAAAGTGAATAAGTATTTTGTAGTGTATTTGTTCGCGCTGAATATCAATTTTTGAACCATCTAAATTCTTTTCCAACGGAGATAACTATAAAATAGATGCACCAGCATCATCATGGACCGCTGTTTTAACAAGAACTCAAAAGTCACATGGATCATCTTTTTTTCGTTTTTTGTTTTGGCTTTTTAAAAATCTTAATGTGTTTTTTATCACAACAATTCAACCCTTTTAATATTCTACGATCGTAAAGTTAGCAATTTACTCTGTAAATAAGGTGGCCTAGCCTTTTTCTTTTGTTTGTTGTTGTTTGTTGTTGTTGGTTTTATTTTGTTTTTTTCGTTTCCTTATTTTGAATCGTTTTCTTTATTGAGGTATAGTCAATAATGTGCCACAAACATTTTAGAACTTTAGAACTCCTATTCCCAATCTGCCAGTTTGACTCAAATTTCTCAAAATGCTCTGGTTTACGGACTTGTTTTATTACCTATTTCTAATTTTCATATTATTATTAGTATTATTAGTAGTAGTTGTAGTAGGCTGCTGCTACTACTACTACTACTAGTACAGTAATAACCTAACCTTTTTAATTGATTCTTGCACATTTGTTTATTGAGTTAAGCAATAAAAGTGGCAATGAAAAAAAAACCCCTAAATCACCTAAGAATCCCATATTACGAGATTGTTCCACCGAGTGATGGCCTGTATAAAACAACCTGATGTGGGCTTATGTTAGTTAGTTATTTTGATGCACATGCGTGCAACCAAGTCGCAGCTATTTAATTATTGTTGCTTGGGTATCATCTACTTTGGTAATGCTTAAAATTTGTTTGAAAATTCCTGAGGCTATTCAAAACAAACATTTCTTATTGAGATTGTATGAAGATAAGCTAAAATTAACCAAGTAATTAGCGAAAATAAATGAAAATGGAGCTATAACTGATGGAGGACATGTATCTTTAGGACGGAGATAGACGAGATTGTTCCAAAAGAATACAGTTGAAATCGAAAGAAAATGAACATAAAGAATGTTCATTCAAGCTATGAGAAAATAGAGGAAAATAGTAGTGTAAAATCGCCCGTTAGTGATTTCATTATCTGTGAATGTGATTCCAGGTAAATTCTACAAAAATTCTAAATTCCGATGAAAATAAAAAATGAATCAAAATGCATGTGATTCCAGGTAAATTCTACAAAAATGCTAAGTTCCGGTGAAAAGGAAAATGAACCAAAATGCAGAATGCCTTTCTGCATAACTCAAATTGGTGTATAAGTCAATCCTTGATTTTAGGAAGAAAAACATTACTTATACATAAAACATTTAGAGGCATGGTTAACATAATAATTATTATCATAGGAAATGAAATCGTTAACCTGAGCTGAAATCCTAGACGAAGCGGTTTCACGACGCGCCTTTCAGAGGGGCATGGATACATCTGTTCTCTTACACATCAGGTAAGCTTAAATAATTGGACAGAATGGGTTATTTACCCTTGATCAAACAAGAAAAGAAAACCCTTAATAAAATAAAATTTACTCCGCTTAAAAATGAATTTGCGTTACTGTAATGAATGAGGTAGGTAAATGCATACATAGCTCATTTGTGGAATGTCTTACTATAAGAGATTGTTCCAAAAGGATACGTGTCTAAATGGAAAGAAAATGAATCTGAAGAAAATTTACTCAACTTATGAAGAAACAAGGGAAATAATAGAGCGGCAATCATCCATTAGATATTCCATAATCTGTGATTTCAGGAAACGAATGAAAATAACGTTTAATTAACATTAAAAATAAACAAATGAACCAAATTGCAGAATTCGTTGGTATATAATCCAAATACCGTGTTGAGAGTTACTAAGCTTAGCTTAGTTGTGGCACAATGCCAGAAGTATGCGGCACTCAGGGAAAATCAAACTCATTATCAATTATATATATATATATATATATATATATATATATATATATATATATATATATATATATATATATATATACCCGGATAATAGTAATAAACCTACATACAGAATTTAAATCTTCATAGAAAACAATATAAATTCAGACCAGATTTTAATTTAAACTAAAATGTACCAATAGCACTAAACTCCATCTGAGGACGAGGTTCCAATTATGGAATTCTAAGGAGTATGGAGTACTCATTAATTGCCATTATTCGCAGGATTACTCTGACCCGGATTAGGGTGTAATCAATGAGTGAAATAAATGTTTTAAAATTGGTCGTATTCGATAGGAGAGTGTGAAAAAAGCTATTGAGAAACAACTACACAAAATATATTTAGCTCACTTTATATATGACCATACAATGAACACGATTCTAAAAATTCTAGGCATAAAATAAACCAAGGTGAGTTAGCATGACGTTAGAATCAATAAATAATATAATTAATAAAATTCTTTAAAATGATTTGAAATGCGTTAGCACATAGGCAAAAACACGCACACATAAATTCGCAACGCCTTGACTTCAATTTAAGCTAAGACCTTTTATTGTGAAACCCATACAAACCGCAGAGCAGACATGTAAAATCGAAGAAAACTATGAATTAAGTAAGTAATTTATATTTCTCTTCTTTTTCTTATTTTCTACTCTTTTGGTTTATCTTAAAAAAACAAAACAAAAAAAAACAACAACAAAAACCTCAGAAAAGAATACAATATCGTTCTCCCGTTTACCAATGACTAACAGGTAAACCAACAACAAAGCAGTAATCAAGTCTATTAAATAAGATGTGTCTTAAAATCAACCGGGATATTACGTTAGCTTCTTTTAAATCTATGGATGTGCTACGTGATTGTTTATATAAAAGAATAAAATGTATCATAGATTTTTAGCAACAGAAAGTAATTGGTTAGTCTATTCAAGATTAGAGTTTACTCTAGTAAATTCGTAGCAATAATGCTATCTAACTATCTCTTCCCTAATTTCTCCCCCCCCCTCTCTCTCTATATATATATATATTTATATATATGTATATATGTATATATATATATATATATATATATATATATATGTGTGTGTGTGTGTGTGTGTGTGTGTGTGTGTGTATGAAGAAAAACTGGAAATGAATCCGACAGTATGTGATATTATGAAAAATTGAAAAAACACAAGTTCATAAATAAAGTAATGCTTAACGAAAGCCCTGATGAAGATCTATTTAAACAGATCGAAACACTGCAGCGTAGGTGAAATAAACATTACTTTATTCATGAACTTGTATTTTTTCAATTTTTCATATCATATATATATATATATATATATATATATATATATATATATATATATATATACTAGAAAATACGTGACCCGTTGGGTCACCCATTGTGCTCGGTTTAGATTGTTGGAAAAATAACATGATAATATTATTTCACTAATTTAAAGTTTTCCCAAACTGTCCAAATAAGTTATTTAAACTGGGGTAAGCATTTTCAAATGACCAAAGGAAGAACAAGAGAAGGGTCACTTGGTTAGTTAATTTGTAATTAAAGGTAAGTAGGATTTTAATCATGGATATCCATGACAATCTCTAGCCAACCCTACCCTATCAATCATTGTTCTCAAGAGGTCCTCTTCACAGCATCCAATATCTGCACAGAGTTGGTCAATGTACATCTTTGCTCAACGGTCCACACTGAGGTGCCTGTCTGCTGGTTTCCATACAAAAACATCATGAGTTTGTCCTTGATTCTCCAGCAGTGTCCAGCATTTTACTCAGATTGTTTGTGTGATAAGTGGCAAGTGGCCATACAGCTGCTTTCTCATGGGGTGTTGCTTCCACAACTTTTTTGAAATTACATACTGCATTCTTGTGCAGTTCCCATGTAGCTTATTCTCTAGGTACTATGTTAGTGTCCAAGTGGTGCAGTTGTACAGTAGCAATGATACAGCTATGGTTGTGAAGAATTGTTGCTTTAACTTGTCAATGAGATCAGATTTCTATATGACTGATAATCCATGGAAAACCATGCCTTTCACTATGCATTGATTAACATGGCTTTCTTTAGATAAGATATTACTACCTAGCTTCGTTAATTGTAACACCAATTTCCAGGGTTTATCATCGAACGTGGAGATGCCTCCTTAATTTTAAAAACACATGAACTTGGTTTTATCGGAGTTCACATAGAGGGTGATGTTCCATGCTGCATTCAGTGCAGAATATTGCCTGCTTCTTGCCTTTTAAAAAATAATTATTTATAACATCTAATGATGTTTACTTATGTAGTCTAGGCTTATTATAAATATATATGGTGCTAACATATCTCCAAGAAAATATATTTAGTATTGTAAAATAATGGGTGCAAGAAAAATAAAACATTTATTGCAAAAACACAGACATAAAATGAGGGTTCAATTTATTTTATTGTAGGAATTTATGAGGAAATTGTTCTTCTTTACCCAGGTAGGAAGTTCATAAATAGCACGGTTCGAATTTTCAGAAGGCATCATGTAGCGTTTTTTAGGGCAAGGTGCCAGAACACATTAATGCGATATGCACCAATATGTTTCGCGCGTTGATCCCCCGTACCAAGATTTTTTTTTTTTTGTACATAAATAAATTTTACATTTTTCGAAAGACAATTTAATGATGGAACATATGTAAAAAAAGATAATTTACTAATAAATCGGTTTTGGAAATAGGGCATCTTAAACATTGAAACTTAAATCTCTAGGTACCACCAAACCGTTTAGGCCATCTTGAATAAAACGAAAATAGATATTTCCGAACTTTGTTTATCAAAAATCTCGTAAAAAAAAGAACGTACAGGGTTGTTACAAAGAAAAATAGTTAATTCAAAGATCAAATTATCCAATTGGGAAAAATCACATTGTTATCTTAAAAAATAAACAAACCTATCCATATTACGTGCGAAAGGGTAATTTTCAGGCTGCGATTTAGAGAGAAAGAAATACATATTATTAACCTCTTACGGTTATGCATCTAAGTACGGATGGGTGTAACGGACAAACTTTTTTAGCCAAATTTTTTCTATTAAAATGAATAAAATCTTTAAAAACTTTAATATTACAATTTGAAATGACTAAAATCTTTATAAACTTTAATATTACAATTTACTATGAATAAAAACTTGAAAATATTTAATCTTAAAATTTCGCAGTGAAATTGACGTTAAATATGTCTTCGGTTTTAGAATTAATTCTTAAAATCGAAAATAAAATGAAAATTTGAATATTTTTTCTAAGAGGAAAACTGATAAAACAATCATTCAATATATTATTTTTATTCTAATTGGTCGTAAAAGTTAAATAAAATAATTTTTTACGCACAGAAAAACAAACTTTAGTTACCGAGAAGCGTCTCGTCATATGTCAGTTTTGCTCTTCCGTATATTCTAAGAATCACACATTATTATTCAACAATAAAAATTACAAATTCTTTTTAAAATATTAATCGAGCACGGATCGGACCAACTTTTAATTCACCTGAATTCTAAAATTCATATTTTTAAATATCTGTGAAAAATTCGATTTTTTTCCGCAGAAAAAAAAAATTTATTTCACGCAGAAAATAAAAATATTTAATCACACAAAAGATTGAAAATCTCCTAAAAATTCATTTCTTAAAAAAAATTTTTTTTTTTGAGAATTTAATAGAATATAGTACATACCAATTACATGCAAAAAAAAGTTTTCAAATATTAATATAATGACATTTTTTTGCACTTTTTATTTCCGATTTCATTAATTTTTCCTAAAAAAACTATAGTTCGGTACGTTATACAATTTCATTGATATAGTTATTCAGCCTCTTATCTTTATAGAAAAAAAAGTACCAAATTTTTTTCCACGTCATTTTTTTATCTCATAAAATAAAATAGGGGGGGGATAGACCTCGTAAAAAAATATTTCCCCTAATATATTTTAGAAAAAAACTATTTCAGATGTATTTACATCCAATCGTAAAAATTTATGGAAATTTTCGTGAAAATCGGACCATTAATTGATTTTTCATAGAATTTTTAAAAAATCCTCTTATCGTAACTTGTTTTTAGCTACGTTAAATTTCAGTTGATTTAACAGTGCAAAAATGAAAACATTGTTTTTCAATCATAATTTTCATTATTTTCGTAAGCTGATAAAAAATTTAAAAAATCATCAGGAGTTTGTTTAATGTTTTTTTCTTTCGAAGGAAAAAAAATTTTCTAGAAAATATTAATTGTTCTGCAAGTTTCATTGTCTTAAATGTAGTGGGGGGGGGGGTAAATTGCACAGGGTCAAATTGGTGGTACCTATAAATCTCGTAAATAAGAAAAAATATGTATCTTTTTCTTTTTTGTTGTTGTTTTTTAATTGTTAGATTATTTTCAAAAGAATTTTATATTAAAAGTTCATATTGTCTACATTTTTATTTTATTTTTCAGGGATTTTTAAAAATTTATAAAATGTAAAATAAATACTTTTCTTTAATGTACAGCAAAATCGTATTTATTTAATCAAAGAAAATATTGTATAAAACATATCTTGCTTGTGTTCTGGGTCCATAAGTTAATAGGTTCGAATCCGTGACGCATGTATATTTATACTCTGTAAAAGAAAACTCAAACAAACAGTGTTTGAAGAAATTTATTATTTTATTTGGAAACAAATTATTCTCCCGTTTATATCCAGAAAGCAGATATTACCGTTCAGTTAAAATTTTATTATAAATAATTTCTAACATTGTAATTCTGATTTTCCCAACTTTCTTTTTCAATAATATTAAGAGTTAAATCGTGAGGCATTTACCTATTCTTTTAGTAAATAAATTATGTCGTAGCTGACAATTTAATTCTAAACAACTTATTTTCTAATAAACTCTTGATTTGTTTTGTATTAAGAACTGTAGGAAACATAATAATTTTTTTATAAGTATATATTAACATTACCGACAAAAACTTAGTTACAATAAAAAGGCATTGGTTTGTTTGTGTGTGTGTATAATTTATCTCGTACATTTTTTAATCTCAAAACAATCTTAAATCGGTTAAACTTGCAAATCGTCGTTAAAACGGAAACTTATTAAGTTTTTATGCAAATTCTGTTACGGTTTAGGGGTTAAGGTAATTAAGTTTTTGTAGGTAATGTTAAATATACTTCTTATAAAAAAAAACCCACAAAAAAACAAAATAAAAATTCGCAGCTAAATTTATTTTTAATTTTCCGAAAAGAGCAACAAAGACAATTTATCTACTTACCAAATAAGTTGATTGATTCACTAATTTAAGATAGATAAATTACCAAAAATCAAGGAGTTAGTCAGCAATGTATTCTTTTAGTTTGTTTTAGTTAAACGATGGGGGAGTCAACGTTTGCTCATTTGAATAAGATCCCATCACATTTAAATATATAACTACTTTTTTTTACCCAACATGAAGTATTTTAAAGTAAGTTTAATAATCATGTTAAATTTGACTCTATAAATTAATAATTAAAGTAATTTAAAAAAATCTATTTTAAAGCCTGATTTACGCCACTTTATTAAAAAAAATTCTCTTTAGCCTGGAGAAATGAAAGGGGGGTGAATACACGGAGGCCCCCACGCTATCACCTACAGTACGTAGGTAATCGCGTAGTTCTGACTGCTGATTTTTCAGTTATTACAGACTCGCTATCAAACTCTTCCTAACTGACAAATACAGGGTGGGAGGAGAGTTAACTTAACTGACATAGCGAGATGGGAAGAGCGACAGGTAATCACCAAGACAGGGATTGGTCGGTCGTTGACTTAATTGCTAATTACGCCTAATTAAAGCCAATTAAACTGAATTTTTTTCCATATACTTTGTAGTGCTAACACCAAGGAATATCTAAGTATAAATATTGTGTCCATAACATAAATAGAAAAAAATCCTTTTGCTGGAGAAGGTTGATAAACTCAGCTTTAGTATAATAATATATATATATATATATATGAGAGAGAGAGAGAGAGAGAGAGAGAGAGAGAGAGAGAGAGAGAGAGAAGAGAGAGAGAGAGAGAGAGAAGAACGAAAGAAAACAACAGAGACAGAAAGATAGAGAGGGACATGGAAATCGATGAGAGAGAGAGAGAGAGGGGAGAGATGGAGAAGAAGGGATAGAGAGGGAGATGACCAGAGACAGAAAAGGAGGGAGAGATAGAGAAAGAGAGAAAGATTTCTACACCAGCTAATTTAGGTGCATACAGTCTCCACGACTCATACGAAGAGTGAATAAGAAATTTGCAAATATATTTTTGGTATATGAAGGAGTCACGTAAAGTTGTGTTAATAACCTAGAGAAAAAGCTGATCATTCAACATTTTTAACTGTATCCATGACAACCACATGATCTTAGTAGCGGGTTGGGCGAAAAACGTGATAAGAAATAATTTCTGTAAAATGTCTCGTTTAGTACGATGGGAGATATAATTATAATTCGAATCCCATCTTTCAACTGTAATTTCTCCAACTTCTTCAAAACATTTCATTATAACATTTAACCCACTGAACACTGAAACATGATACTCACAATTTTGCCTAAATTTGGGCTAAGAAATTCTGAAAAAAAATTAGCATTTTTTTTTTCTGATACAAAAAATTATGAGTGTATATTTAATCATATTCTTTGAGAAAATTCCTTCAATCGAGAAGATTTACTGGTACTGTAATTATTCATGCATAACATAGCATCGTGTATAAAAAGCACCCTAAAATTGACACTAATTTCCAAATTAAGGGAAAACGCAATTTTAAAGTTCATATCATTATTCTTTCACTCCATTTGAGTTTTTTTACACCCGCCTTAGCCGGTGGTTCACTGGAGGCTGAAGTCTCCTCAGGTTTTGTTGGCTCTGAGTATTCTAGCCCATGTCAACAATGCTGTAGTGTGGATGGTCTCGATTCTTCCACTGGTTTCCAGTTCATCCAGACTCTTTTCCAAACCCCTGGGTACCGTTCCAAGGGCACCAATTACAATTGGCACAACTTTCACTTCCATGTTCCACTGTTATCTTAGTTCTCTGGCAAGGTCCAATTATTTGTCTACCTTTTCGCTTTATTATTATTATGTGAGTTTTTCACACCAGCATTAGCTGATGGTATTTCCTGGAGACTGTGTGACAACAAGTTTCCTCAGATCTCCAGGACTCTTCTGAGTATTCTGGCAGATTGCGGCAGTGCAGTATCCTGCATGGTCTCAATTCTTCCTCTGATTTCCAGATTATTATTATTATTATTATTATTATTATAGCGTTTTTCACACCAGCGTTGGTTGATGGTCTTTCACTGGAATCTGAGTGCCAACAAGTCTCTAGGACTCTTCTGAGTATTCTAGCCGATTGCAGCAATGCAGTTGTCTGGATGGTTTCAATTACTCCTCTGATTTCCAGTTCCTCCAGTCTCTTTTTCAAGCTTTTTTGGGACCGTTCCAAGTGCACCAACTACAATTGGTATCACTTTTATCCTCATATTCCACAACTTTTCAGTTCTCTGGCAAGGTCCAGGTATTTCTCTATCTTTTTGTTTTCCCACAATCTCATCCTGTGATCTGCTGGAACTGCAAAGTTTACCAACTGAAAAGTTCTCTTTTTTTGTTAATCAACACTAGGTCTGGTCTTCTAGATAGGATAAGTTGATCTATCTTTATCTCGAAGTACCAAAAAATTTTATAGATTTCATTCTCAGGAACAGATTCTGGTTTATGCATATGCCATTTTTTTGTATGGTCAAAATCTAATTTTTGGCGTAATTCCCAGTGGATCACCTTCCCAACGCAGTCGTGCCTAACTTTGTATTCCCGTTGCGTTAGTTTACTACATTCGCTTAATACATGGTTTATTGTCTCATCTATACTCCCTTTGACTTTTTCACGCCAGTTCTGACCAGTAGTTTTACACTGAAGTCTTTCCAGCTCCACACGACTCTTCTAAGTTTTCGTCAATCTCAGCAATGCTGTGATCTGAACAATTAATTCTTTGGTTATCCAGTTTTTTTCAGTCTGTTTTCAAAGTTTCTTTGTGATTGTTCCATGTGCTTCGATTATTTGTATTACTGTCACCTTCATATTTCACATCCTTCCTTTTATTCTCTTTCTTCTTCTTCTTCTTCTTCTTCTTCTTCTTCTTCTTATTATTATTATTATTATTATTATTATTATTATTATTATTATTATTTCAGTTCTTGCCTGCTTTTCACACCAGCGTTAGTGATCTTTCAATGGAGGCTGAGGGACAGCAAGTTTCCTAAGTTATCCAGGACTCTAGCTGATCTTAACAATGTTAGTGTATGAATTGTCCCGATTTCTCCTCCGATTTTCAACCCCTTCAGTCTTTTTTCCAAGCCCTTGGAAACCGTTTCAAGAGACCAAACTAGAACTAGTATTACCGTCAACCTTAGGTTCCACAGTTCTCTGGCAAGATCCAATTATCAGTCTATCATTTCGTTTTCTTTCATTTTCACTATGTAGTCCACAGGAACAGCAACATTCCCTAGTTGACAATTTTTTTCTGGTTAATTAATACTACGCCTGTTGTTCTGACCGAGATATGGTGATCTGTTAATATCACATACATCAGAGATAATTTTATGCTTCTCATTCTCTGGGACTCAATGTGGTTTGAGCAAATACAATTTGGTAGTATGATCAAAATGTAATTTATTCCACAATTCCCAATGGATCAACATTCCCACCCAGTTGTGCTTTGTTGCTAATTTTATGCGTTCACTTAATTTACACATCCTACACATGCTACTCTGTTGTGTCTTATCTATTTTTGCTTTGATATAATTGGTCCTCACGGCATTATTTTGTGCTACTAGTAGGAGTCAGTTTCCCTTTTGAGGTTTCCCTTTCTTAGCCATATTCAGGTATTTTCGTTGGAAATCTCCACAGTTTGTCGCCAATATAGTTGTTTTTCTTCCCTTTTTTAGTTTTTGTTGTTTTTTCTACTTATCCATATGTTGCAATTGCTGTTATTGGCTCTTTAGTGTATTCTTTGAGTGCTTAGATTGTCGCATACAGTATTAAGTGCTGCCTTCTTTTATTAACACGAATAGTCTGTCTATGACGTCTCTTGGATGTGATGCCTTGTGCATTGTTATATTTCCTTGTCCTTTGGTCCATATGTTAGAGTTCCTCTCTTGTCTACTTTAAGAATGGTCTGAGTATCAAGACGGACAAGATTACTACTACAGGGCTTGGACTTTTTCAAGTTTTCTTGTTCGGAGATTCTCTTTCTGACTCTTTATTTCATTTCTGATTGTTTGATAGTGACCACTTCCAATATTCCCAAATACTTTTAATCCCCTTTTTTATCGAAGTGTTCTTCCTGATTCAATTTTCTATTTCCTCCGCTGTTTCTTTTTTCTTTTTTCATGACGAGCATGTCAAAGTTGTCGATGCCGGATTCCATTCCTCTATACTGGCTAAACATTCTTATGGTTTGTACAAGGGTTTCCAATTCTTTTTTGTTTCTGGCAAAAATTCTTGATACATAAATTCCTGTACATAAATTGATTTATTTTTCCTTGTATTTGAGTGAATTTGTAGCCCTCTTAAATATATAATTAAAGTCGTCGGGGTGGCCTAAAGTCAGTATCAGCCATACAAGGGAGTATATCCCCTTTTCACTAGTGCTAGCTAGCTAGACCAAAGAGATTGTTTTGGTGTCTACCATCAGCTCTTCATTTTACCGCACATATCCCTGTACTACTTATACGCTGATTTGGCGAGGGCTGGCATCTCACCATGAACCGTGTGGTTCCTGGTGAGATGCTTTATCAACTGAATTAAAGTTGAGTGGAATCATTGCTATAACAAATAGCAGTGGTGATAAGGAGTCCCTCTAGAAAATTTCTCTTTGGATTTTCACCTCTGCTGTGGTCTTCCTGGTGTTAATTCCATTTTCCAATTTTTCATGGCTTTATAGAGCAATTCAAATCATTTGTCCGATATTTTGTACATCTTCAAACATCCAATTATGCAAGTTTGTGGGATCATTTCATAGGCGTTTCAGTAGTCAATCCCTGTCATAGTTAGGTTTTTGCTGATATATATATAGAGTAAGTTACTTGATCCTCTTGCCATTCAAAGTGTAACTTTGCCTCGTGTTCTTCTTTGAGTCCTAGTAGTTTTTTTTTATATCTTATTTATCCATTTGGTCTTTCTATCATTGTCTTTACCATATTTTGCTCCAAATGTTTTCCGTTTCCTTTAAATTCGAGTATTCGTCTTTCATATTGCTTTGTCGACCGACATGTAGGTAGAATTTCCATTCGTTATTTTGAAAGGCCCTGTTTTGCTCGTATTGTTTGGTTCTGTCCCGGTACCTTTAAATCAACCTTTTTATTTTAAACCAGACTTCTCAACCGCGGCTCGAGTGTAGCAGAGACTATATCTACATCATGGTGTCTCTCGCTAAACTTTACCGGTGTCGGAAGATGGGGGGGGGGTCAACTTGATGTTACCGAGTGTTAATTTTGAAATTCAACGAATAATTTTAATTCAAAACTACACTACAGTCATAATTCGTTGGAAACCCGCGAATTATGTAACATTTGTATAGTCAGGCTTAATTGCTATTGTTTTTTTTTCTGTCTTTTCATTCCATTATTCTCTTTCTTAATACTTTCGCTTGTTGTAACAGTTTCATTATTTGTCGTTCTAGTTTCATTTCCCATCCAGCGTACGTGTTTCTGTTCGGTTTCCTTTGGGGCATATCAATTTTATCGCAGACTAATTTTCTTTCCACACATATTATGTCGTTTAATTCGGTGATGCCGTCAGTGATGGTGTTTTGTAATATCTTATTTGCCTTTTCATTTTCAATCTTCATTCCAGTCCTGATTTCTTAGGAATGTGAATGCTTCCTTCTTTCAGGTTATGATTTGTTTTATTTCTTCTACATCCTATCATTCATCTGTAAATTTTGTAGTTGTGATGTTTCGTTCTGTGATGTTTTGGTTGTCAGTGTGTTGTATTTCATCTAGTATTAGAAACACATCTTGAGCATGTACCCCACAACTTACATGGCCACATATTTCCATTATCTCGAGATCAGAAAGCCACCCTTTCTTTAAGATGATCTTTGCTTGCTAGCAAATCTTTAGTTTATTGTAGTGAAATGATCCTTTTCTTTCCAATTTTCAGTCATCCCTTTTCTATACATTGTTTGTTTTAGGTTGCTTTTAGATTAACAGTGGAGTACATTTATGTTGTCTTCTCAAGTCTATTTCATCCTCTGATATTTCTCAGATGAATTGTTGTGTCGATCTTCGCTTGAGTACTTGAAAGAAGAATTTGAGTTGGATGTCAAACTAAAGGAGCACCTGCCGAATTTTCTTTGATGTCTCTCAGATGTTTTGTTGTTTCCATCATCGTTTTTGTATCTGAAAGAAGAATTTGAGTCGCAATCACAGGATGTCAACCGGGTCTCTCGTGTTGGCTTTTAAGGGAACACCTGCCGATCATGACACAAAAATCCGAAATCTAAGTCTCACGTTTGATATGATTAATATCGGACATATTTCTCATAGATAGTATCTAGTAGCAATACCAGAACCCGGTATTATCTGTTCTCATGTCAGAAATGTGAACTGATGTTCTTTAAGTGAAGAATACACGACAGTGGGCTACACACCAGCGTCAGCTGATAGTTTTTCACTGGAATATTCTAGCCGATCCTAACAATGTTGTTGTCTGGATGGTCTCAATTCTTCCTCAAATTTACCTAGTCTGTTTTCTAAACAGTTCCAAGTGCACTAACTACAATTGGTATCGCTTTCACCCTCTTATTCCACAGTTTGTTTGTTGTTTTTTTTTTGTTGTCATCATAGCTATAACAAATAGCAGGATGAGAGTGAATCTCCTTGGAAAATATCTCATTGGATCTTCTGTAAGGGATTGCTCTGTTAATTGTTCTTTACTATTTTCCATAGCTTTTTTATGAAATATCTGAAATTTTCAGATATCTTGTACATTTCTAAACATTCTAAGATACAAGTTTGTGGGCACGTGTCATAGGCCTATATGCTATCGCCTAGTTTCAACCTTATTAAGGATGTGTTGTTCATTATAAAGTAGTTGATCTGTTCCTCTTTCTCCCCTGCAGCATCCTTTCTGTTCTTACGGAAATAGTTTGAGCCAATTAAGTGAGTAATATATTTCTTTTTAAATTAGTGCAGTTAGAATTTTATACATTATAGGTAGACAATTTATTGGCCTATAATTGCTAGGAATTTTTCCTTTCTCTAGGTCTTTTTGGATTAGAGTTGTCGTTCATTTTGTCATCCATTCGGATATGTCTGGTTCTTGTAAGCATCTATTAAGTTGTTGGGCCAATATCTCATGGATGGAAGTGAATTCTTTAAATCAGAATCCATGTATATCTTCATGGCCTGTTTTTTTTTCAGTTTGGTACCTTCGAGTCATTGCAGTTTGATTTTTCTTTTGTGTTCTTTTCCGCCAATATTCCGCCCCAAAAAGTTTTATTTCTTTTGCATCTGGGTATTTGTTTGTTTTGTTTTTGTTCACCGATTTGTTGGCAAAATTTATTTTCGTTCTTTCGCAAGGTCTTATTTTGCTTGTAATGTTTGGCTCTGCCCCCATACATTTTGAACCTTCTGTCAATGTTGATTTATTTCTTCCATTTGAATTTGTTGTCTTTAACGTCGTTGCAATCGATTGTGTATTTGCGTTTTTTCCTTCTTTAACGTTTTCGTTTGTTGTCGGTTTTTTCTTTATGTGTCCTTTTAGTCTCAACTCCCAACATGCATTTATGTTCGTTTGGGTACGTAGGAGTACTACCATTTTATCACAAACTAATTTCCCCCTCCCTAATATAATTATTAGTAGTACTTGCAGGATTTTCATACAAATTTTAGTTGGTGTTTTTTTTTTGTTTTTTTTTTTTTACTGAAGTCTGTGAAATCAAGTCTCCACAAATTAGCAAGACTCTTCAAAGTATCCAAGCTCATCTTAGTAGTGCTGTAGTTGGGATGGTCCCAATCCTTCCTCTGATCCCGAAGTTCTATTGCAGGCCTTCTCTTTTATAAGGTCTCAAACGACAACTGGTATCACTATCACCACTATGCTCTTAGTTAAGGAGAACCAGTACTATTAGCTGACAACGTCATCACCGAATGATTCTAGCATTGCCACATTAATTAATTGTTTTAAAGATTGAAGGTGATGAGGGTGGACAGAAAAGGAAAGAGTGGGAGAGATAAGGTAGGGAGAAGATAGAGAGAGAAGAGATAAAGATAGAGAAAGCGATGAATAAGCTTACTTACCTCCGGCGAAACACATCTGCTTAGGTTTTGCCTGAACTAAGCTAAAGAAGCATAGTCGCCATTGACGAGCAGATTTATAAGGTGTGGTCTCGTTCTGTCTCGTTCGTTGCGTGAGTATAGCGTCGCCCATAAAAATTATACCCACAGTATAAAAGAAGCTCATTTCTTTGCCAGAGCGATCCTAGGGGATTGATCCCATTGATGGCCGTCACGCAACCCACCAAGGCTAAGGTACGACGAGTGATAGATTATAGAGAGGTGAACAGACATGTGGACCCCTTCACCGCAAACGCGGATGTGTGTGCCGAAAAAATGAGTGAATGGCGATGGCATGGAGCCAATGTGGCATTGCTTGACTTACGGGAGGTGTATCTTCAAATACGGATCGATGAATCGTTGTGGCCATTTCAATCGGTCATCGTCAAAGGAAGGAGATACTGCTTGACGCGTCTTGGGTTTGGCCTTAATGTGACGCCCCTAATTATGAAGGCCATCGTCAAAACAGTGTTGGAGCAAGATGAGCTGATGATGAGAGCTACGTCAGAGAATGTTGATGACGTATACGTTAACGAGGTCATACTGTCAGCAGACGAAGTCAAGAGCAGGCTGGATTCCTTCGGTCTGGCTAGCAAGGACCCTGCTTGATTGAAAGACGGAACCCTCGTACTGGGACTTAAGGTCTGGGGGAAGCACGACACACTGAGGTGGAAGCGTGGGAGCGTAATTACAGAACTCCCTGTTACACTGTAGCAATGCTCAGTATTGCGGGAAGCTAGTGGGACATTTTCCTGTTTGCGGGTGGCTCCGTGCAGCCACAGGAACGATAAAGAGACGGGCGAGTATGGGGACACACGGATGGACAGATACTGTGAAGGATGCCCCTCTCAAGTCAATGATGGTTGAAGTACTGACCAGAGTACACCAAGACATCCCCGCCCGAGGGAATTTGTGCGTAGCCGGGAATGAAATAAACATGTGGGGTGATGCAAGCTCCCTGGCGATGGGTGTGGTGCTAGAAAGCTGTGGTACTATTTTGGAAGATGCATGCTGGCTTCGACCGACGGACGATGCTCAGCATATTAACCTGGCGGAATTGGATGTCATGCTGAAAGGTGTTAACTTCGCATTACAGTGGCAAGCTAAGGTGTTGAACCTGTACACTGATTCGTTGTGCGTGTACCACTGGCTGACGAACACCCTGACAGGTAAAACCCGAGTGAGGACAAAAGTCACGAGTGAGTTGCTCGTGCGCAGACGATTGTCGACACTCCAGAAACTTAT
This sequence comes from Doryteuthis pealeii, assembly GCA_023376005.1. Classification (NCBI taxonomy): domain Eukaryota; kingdom Metazoa; phylum Mollusca; class Cephalopoda; order Myopsida; family Loliginidae; genus Doryteuthis; species Doryteuthis pealeii. Next base: position 38,400,385 of record CM042146.1, on the reverse strand, counting down.
TAAGGAGTATAGTCTGGAAGCCGACGTTAAACTGACCACGTCGGAGAGAAATTTGGCAGACAAGTTAACTAGAGTGCCAAAGAGATGGCCTAATATGCTGAAGCAAGGAGAAGAACCGCCGACGTGCGCCACCCTGATTGTCCAGTTAACCAAAGAGCAGATCCGCGCCATACATAAAAAGAGCGGACATCCTGGCGTTCGGCACACAACTTACTTCGTCCGAAGAGTGTGTCCCGCAATCACTAAGTCAATGGTCAGGACGGCCATACGAGACTGTGAGGAGTGTTGTGCGTTGGACCCTGCCCCAATACGGTGGAAGAAGGGTAAACTCGAGGTGGACAAGAAATGGTGGAGATTGGGCATGGATGTAACCCACTACGACGGCAGTCATTTCCTATCGTTGGCAGATTGCGGCCCAACGCGTGCGCCAGGATGCATTGCAAGTTGTACGACAACTAAAATCTGTCTTTTGTGAGCGCGGTGCCCCCGTTGAGATACTGACAGACAACGCCCCGTCTTTCTGCAGTCGACACTTTCGGGACTTCGCGAGTGCGGTACAGAGGCGCATACGATCCAGGGGGTAACGGGATAGGGGAACGGTGTCAACGCACCGTTAAAAGAATAGCAGCCAGGACGCAGTGCTCCATCCAGGAGGCAGTGCAATGGTACAACGTCACACCCAGAGACAATTTGACAATGTCAACTGCGCCAGCCAACGGGATATACAGTTACGAGCAGCGGATAAAAGGGATAGATCAAGTGTCGGAGATTCCGAGAGATACGAAAGAACCGTATAAGATAGGTGATCTCGTCTGGGTGAAACCCCCAAACGTACGGTGTACCACCAGATTCGGTAGAGGACGAGTTGACGGAATGATCAGCTCCCACACCGTCCAGGTTGATGGCGTGCCACGCCATGTGAGGGATCTTCACCCACGGCGGGAATCGACTGCTTCGGGAGAAAGCTATCAAGAAGATATGTCATCTAGTAGTGAATCGGAGACACCGATGCTGTACGCGAGGCGGTCGGAAGACTCACTTCCTGTATCAGAAAATGCAGGGATAGACCAGGACGACAGCAGTGATGACAATGGGAATGACTCTGACCTGCACGACATAGATGCGGAAATGTTGCCATCTGAGGAGCCCCCTCCTCTCTGAAGAAGTACTCGTCGAAGGCGGTCGCCCCCTCACTGCCATCTGTGTGATCATGAGATCAGGGGGGAGTCTGATGAACAAGCTTACTTACCTCCGGCGAAACACATCTGCTTAGATTGTCAGGTTTTGCCTGAACTAAGCTAAAGAAGCATAGTCGCCATTGACGAGCAGATTTATAAGGTGTGGTCTCGTTCTGTCTCGTTCGTTGCGTGAGTATAGCCTCGCCCATAAAAATTATACCCACAGTATAAAAGGAGCTCATTTCTTTGCCAGAGCGGCAGCAATCAAAGCACGAAGAAAGACTGTGAGTGTGAAGTTACTGCTACTAGAAGACACAGTAAATGGAAAAGATAGATAAAGAGAGTGCGAGAGAAAGGGTGAGAGCATAACTTTAATCATCAAATCGTCTGTTTCAATGAAATGGACAGAAGGGTAAAGGAAAAAAGAAAGAAAAATAATGAATAAGTCATGAATGCATTTGTTTGAATGCTACACCCTGTCATCACAGGGAATCGGGAGGCCACGTCTGCATATCAGGAAGGCCCAGCCGAAAAAGGCAGATATTCCTCTTTTTTCTATTTCTCATCCCGGGGTCACATCCGTTTCTGCTCAAAACCCGAAACTTCCGTTTTTATTTTTAAATCTATTTCCGTGGTCATTCTTCGGTCAATTGCTGGCACCCCGTTCAGTGTTTATTCTTCCAAACTTTAACCCTTGTTCTTATTTCTTTTTCTTCTCTTTCTCCAGAAATCCGATAAATACAGTTTTATTTTTCAATTCCCAAATTCCCCGTAGACCATAATAATTACGCTACATACCTCCCTTACCATCATTCTAAAAAAATTTCCCGTAAAACAATTTTTCAAAAGTAAGTTACGAGCATTTATGGCTTAGGAATATGCGTAATTATTTATTAGTTTGTTATTGATGATTTGGGTTCATTAAGATGAATCCAAATCATCAATAACAAACTAATAAATAATTACGCATATTCATGAGCCATAAATGCTAGTAACATACTTTTGAAAAAAAAATTTTTCGGGAAAACTTTTTAGAATGAATGTAATGGAGGTATGTAGCGTAATTATTCTGGTCTTATTACGATCCCATCTACTCGATATGTATTGTCCTTCTCTCTGTCTCTCTGTCTGATAACCTCACTGTACAAGCATCCAACATTACAATAATACAAAACAACATCTACTTATAAAAACAAAAAGAACATTTACAAAATATCAATGAAAGAGGTGATACCTCTCCTCTGCTCTGCGAATGTGAGCTGACTTTATTAATTTATTTATTTATTCTCGTAAAGAAAATACTCTTTCCAATTTGAATTTCTAGTTATTCTTATAATTAATTGCTGACCCATACTGGCTTATAGCTCTTTAAGCCAAGGCGGTATCCTCATATTTTTCTGCTCGTCACTAATTCTTTTCTTTATTGATCTTTTAAAAAATAATTTTTTTTTCTTCTTTATTAATTTATCTGCATTTTTAATCCCGTCGCCAGTCCTACCTTCACTAGATTTTTTAGAACATGTCTGATATCACCATTACAAGTCTCTTTACCTGCTTCTTCTCAAACTTATCTTTATGACTTCTGTCCCACTTTTCAACTGGATGACCTTTCCTTACCCTCGTTTCAGAGCCCTCTTCCCTAAGAAACATTCTTTCTCTTAGACTACTGTTCACCTTGTCTTCCTCACTATCGCTGTCTGATGTGGTATCATATTTCCTTGGGGACAGCGCTGGTTCATCATCATACCCCACCTTTTTGCTACCTATTTTACTACTGTTCCTACTCTTTTCCGTCGGTAATTTATGCATCGCTATTTTCCTTGTTATAAGCTGCACTAGGAGTATCCTTTTTGATAATATTCACTGCCCGAGTTAATTCGGGTGTAGCCTTTTCAACATATCTCGGCGTGTCTGGGTTTTTTTTCCTGTTTTTCGTGGCTTTCTGTTTCGCCACTATCTCCTAACTTAATTTTATCATCACTAACGTCCACCTTTCTGTTACATTTATTTTTATTTTTATTTCTTCATGACATATTTCCCTATTTTCCTTATCACCTTCACCCGTTTGATTCATACTTTCGTCATCCCCATCACTATATGGAATATCGCTTTCATTCACGGAGTTTTCTCTCTGACGTCGGCTCTTAAAATTCAAGTAATTATTCTCTTCGCTGTCCGAGCTATGTTCAGAAGAATCAGAATCGACAGATGCAGTCAGTGTGGCATCCTTAGTTTTGCTATTCAGCCCATCTGCTTAACGTTGCTTTGCTTTCTTTAGATTAATCTTTGCTAAAGTAAAAGCACGGTGCTCTTCTTTGACGGCTATCTTATGATGTTCGTCCCCGTTTTCCACATGGTCGGGTGCCCTTTGACAAGTGGGTGTCCTCCGATTTCTAATATTCTTCCTTGGATATTTCTTCTAATATGGTATTTAGAACTACACACCCAGCAACATCTGGTCCTATCTCTAATACCTATCGCAGGATGCACATTACTATTCCTAACTATTGGTACGTTCCTATTCGTGGGCTTTTTGAAATTTCAACTACTTCTATACCTTCTCATTTTCAACCTATCTTCTATGACTGCTTTTTAATAGGCCCTATCTAAACTTTTTTCTACACATTTTAGAGTCACAGCTTTTGCTTTATCAACCAACTCTGCTGTGTGACCCTGTAAAAAATCCTTGAACATTTGTGACTCCATTTCGAGAAAAGAAATTCAGTTAACAAAACAAAATAACAATAATAATAACTACAATAATAATAATGATAATAATAAACCAATGACGCACAATTCACAAAACACAAGTAAAAATGCCACGTACCTTCTTGTTGCTTTTCTCCTAATGATTATAATTTTTAAATGTTTTTCTTGTACAGTTTTTCTTTTTTATCTTTAAATGTCCGTTAATTCTCTGTCGTTTTTCTTTTCTTTCTTTTCTCTTTTCTTTCTTCTCAAATTTCAACAGGATGCTCCCTTTTTTCTTCGCATTCGCCCGTTCGAGTATTCTTTTCTTTGTACTTTCAGTGCGTCCCGTTTTTTCTCCTTTTTTTCTGTTTTTTTTTATAAGTCTGTCGGTTATTTTTTAAATTTTTTCTTGTCTTGTCTCTCTCTCTTGTTTTTTCTTTTCTTCTCCCTTCTCAACAGGTTGTTTCTTTTTTCTTTGCCTTTGATCGGTCGAGTATGTTTTCAGCGTTTTTTTTTTTTGTTTTGTTTTTTTACACGTGGGTTTCATGAGTTAAACGGTTATTTCTTTCCCTTTTTCTTGTTCTCATTCTCTCTCTTGTTCTTTTTATTTATTTAGGTCGGGTGTGGGATTTGTCTTTGCTTTCTTCTTTTCTTCTTCTTCTTCTCTTCTTCTTCTCTTCTTCTTCTTCTTCTTTCTTTCTTTCTTTCTTCTTTTTTTATTTCCATTCTTTTTCCGATGTCTAGTGGTCTTATTTTCGTACTTTCTTAAATTCGGACGAGACGTTGTGGCATGAGTTTTTTTTTTTTTTTCATTTTTTCACGTTCTTAAGCCTATATTATGCAAATGTAGCAGTGCCCCGGAATCAGAACGATATATGTTGCATAGGGCCAAGTTCGAGTTTTTTCTTCTTTTGTTATTTTTTAAATAATGTAACACACTCGGCGGGCCCGATGCCTCTGCACGTCTTTTACTGCATTACTTCTGCATTTTCCATCTTCTCGTTGGCCGTAATCATGTGTCGTCTGCTATACTTAACTTAGGACCTCGTAATATTCTGTGCTAAAAGCGTTTCAGGGGACCCCTGCCGAAAAGGTGAACAAAACAATCAACAAAGAGAGAACAAAGACAAGACTAGACAAAGTCAGGTGAACACATCCAAAAATGACAAGAGATGAGGTATACAACTCGCATTCATTCTGCTCCAGTCATTCCCATCTGCTACTGCCGAGCCGGGAGTGGGGGAAAACCCTACCACCCTCTAGTCACGACTTCTGCTAAAGTTGTTTTCTCTGGGCAAGTTTAAGGGTGATTTTAACTCTTCGGACCCGAGGATCTCAACTGACTAACTTTCAAATTTTTCCACCTCCCACAATTCTCGCTATCAACTCTCGTCCTCCGTCTCCATACGGGATTTCAAATCTCTTTGTTCTGAAAATCTGGTCAAATTTTATTGCTGTTTTTACCTCTAACTAACCATCAATCTACCCAAAAGCCATACTCCTGGTCTCTATCTAAGGGATTTATCACAACTCTTAATCTTTCCTCCATAGGATTTCTCTTTATTAGTTTTATAACCTTTATTTGACCAACACCGGACAAACTTTCTATGGCATGCTTATTACACATATACACTTATCCGTACATGTACACCACACACACACACACACACACCCACACACACTGAATACACATATATATACTTATATGTGGGTGGTCTTACTATTATCTCCAATCTACACACACAGGCATATATATACTTATATGTGACTGGACTTACTACTTATGTATTTACGTAACTATGCACACAACTGCACTGTTTGTGCTGTATCATAGTGCCACAATAAGTCTGTCAGTTATTTCTTTACTTTTTTTCTTGTCCTCTTTCTCTGTCTTGTTTTTTTTCTTTTCTTCTTCCCTCACAAATGGTTGTTCTCTTTTTTCTTCGCCTTTGGTACTTTCTTTGTACTTTTAGCGGGTCCCGTTTGTTTTTTGGTGTTTTTTTGTTTTACACGTGGGTTTTATGAGTCAAACGGTTATTTCTTTCCCTTTTTTTCTTCTTCTCATTCTCTCTCTTGTTTTTCTTTTCCTTTTTTTTTCTTTATTTAGGCTTGGTGAGTGATGTATCAACAATTTATCTTTGCATTCTTCTTCTTCTTCTTCTTCTTCTTCTTCTTCTTCTTCTTCTTCTTCTTCTTCTTTCATTTTTTCCGACGTCTAGTGGTCTTATTTTCGTATTTCCTTAAATTCGGACGAGACGTTGTGGCATGATTTTTTTTCTTTTTTCACGTTCTTAAGCCTATATTATATAAATGTTGCACTGCCACGGCACCAGAACGATATATGTTGCATAGGGCCAAAGTTCGAGTTGTAGTAGCAGTTTTAGTAGTAGTAGTAGTAGTCGTTTGTTCAGAAACATCATACTCAAGTCATATAGTCACACAGCTGTTTACTTCTTTCTATCCTCGTGGGTTCTTTTTCAGAGAGAGAGAGAGAGAGAGAGAGAGAGAGAGAGAGAGAGAGAGAGAGAGAGAGAGAGAGAGAGAGAGAGAGAGAGAGAGAGAGAGAGAGAGAGAGAGAGAGAGAGAGAGAGAGAGAGAGAGAAGAGAGAGAGGTCAAACTATTCTATCGTAAATCATGTTCGGTACTACTATGCGAAACCCATACGGGGAACCAGTAGGCCACGTCTGCATCTCAGGAAGGCCCTGTCGAAAAAGGTCGATCTCCCTCTTCTTCCGTTTCTCGTCCAGAGTATCTGTTTCCGGGCAAAACCCAGAACTTTCGTTTTTATTTTTAAATCTATTTCCGTGGTCATTCTTCGGTCAATTGCTGGCACCCCGATGAGTGTTTACTTTTCCAAACTTTAACCCTTGTTCTTATTTCTTTTTCTTCTCTTTCTCTAGAAATCCGATTACAGTTTTATTTTTTAATTCCCAAATTCCCCGTAGACCATAATAATTACGCTACATACGTCTAAAGTTTAAATTCTATTTGTCCAACGTTTTTCAAAAGGGCTTGTCTTTGTGATAATTAACATTTACAAGTTTTTAACCAGCCTTAACATACATTGAAACTCTTGTTTTGCATTGTATGCTAACCTTTTATAAAATTTCTATATTGTTCTCTTTTGACAGTAGACATTCATATACGAGCCGTATATGAATGTCTACTGTCAAAAGAGAACAATCTGGGCAATTGGAACTCTTTTACGAACTCCTTTTCGGTATTTTTGGATGATCTTCATAATTCCAACAAACTTCCGTCCTGGTGACCTGCATATTTTGAACTTTTCTCCCAACTTGAGCAAAATACTTACAGTCTGAGAAAACCTGAACTTCCAATCTATGGACTTTGGAGGAATTGCTGTTTGAAAATTGATATAAGTGATACTGCAGACTTATGTAAAGTAGAAAAATGACTTAAGATATTCTGTGCATTTCATTATGTTTCGCAGTAAATCCTTTATGAAACCTTTGTGCTGTTAGGACTTGGGATTAAATAATTTGATAGCTAATTGTAACTAAACGAGGTCTGTCATGCAAGGAAGAGCAATGATGCAAAACCTTTTCACACAAACTTGTTATTAATGCTTAAACATTCATTAGCAGTATGTGGATACTTTTAAGTAGCACTATCTCATTATATTTATTATTACTGCATTGACTATTTTATTATAAATTCAATAAAGTGGTGGCATGTGGGTTGACAACATCGACAGCTTCGACAAAACCTGCTGTTAGGATACGATAATCTACCAAAAATCCTATAGACGACGGCTAAAAAACGAGGAATAGCAGAGTCTATCACTGATCGGATAGGTCGATTTTTACCTTTTTTTTAATATAAAAAGTATCAGCTGGGGAAAGTTGAATATTGGTATGATAAGTACTGACATCAAAAATTAAATTTCTAACTTGCACCAATTTTTAAAATCTCATAATTTAGACCCGGAAAAGTTTTTCAATTTATTCTATTTAAATAAAATGAATACGCTATATCAAAAATAGCATTTCAATTTAAATTAAAAAAGAACCACCCCACCCGAATAGCTCAGATAAGCTCCATTTTACCTCATCAATTTAGACACGTCAGTATAAATATTGCAAGATATTGTTGTGCGTTATTTTTGTCTGTTTTCAATGGAACAAAAACAAACAAGTATGAACTCTGCTAGGAACAAATTAAGGGATAATGATTTTGATTTAAGTCTCCATTGTAATCTAAACACAGCTCAAAAAGTTTACTGGTCACTAATAGGAAGTCTTTTAAGTTTCTATTTTATATAATAATTTTTAGGCATAAAAGTATAAAAAGACATGACAAAAATACCTGAATGTTATGAGAATAATGGCAATTTTTATCATGCTATCATATAAAGCTTCTGAACGCAAGAGCCTTTGGAAGCAAAGAAAGGCCTCATTTCATGGCATCAAACGTTTGTAATGATGTACCTATGCTATGCCTTCCTTCAATTCCATAGTCCGATTGGGAAGCTACAGTTGTTAATTTCACTACCCTTTCGACACTTTGTGGATGCGAAGGCAAATCAGGTAACTCTAATTTTGTCCCACTTATTGATGACTCCGGAAGTTCATAATCTGAAAATTATTTTGTGAATCCAGGCTTATAAACTCCATTCTGTGACAGGTCGATCAATTGAGTATAGCATCAACATTTATTTTTGATATTTTAGCATCGTTTTGAATCCCCAGTCATAAAAAAATTTAAAGATTAATTTACATATTAAAGAAATTAACCATACTTGTCTTATTTTTTAATTTCTATAATGAAAGTGGGATAGTATTATAAAATGAAATGAAATCGATGAAACCATCTTAAGCAATTTTATGTGAATTACTTACCTAATGGCTAAAATGATTTTTATAGCATAAATATATAATCAGATAAACTGTAAGTGAGGGAACTGCATACAATATATTTTTCTGGTTATAGACCAAATCATTATGTTGAATCATTTTAAATGCAATCTCCTGAATTTCTTCTTAATTCTTTAATTTTAAACCAGCTAACTGCATACAGTCCAACAATAAACTGGGTCAGGCTGTGTAGTTTAAAAAAATATAAAACCAATGGCTAACATCAATTATCGGCTTTATTTAAGGGCCCAATTTCCCATGTAGCATATTATAGGGTTGACTTTGTCTCGTGAAATCCCTACAAACCTATTTTTTACATTTTTTTCTTTAAAACCCTGGTTTATCTGACCTACTTATCTTTTCGGTTAACTCTGGGCTAAATTCTGAATATTCGATTTTTATACTGTCTAAATGCATTTGCGTAAGATTTGGTAAACTTTTAAAGAAAAATATTCAGTGCAGTTATTCTTTATGTTAATTAGCAACTTTCACTGGGCAGAGTTAGTTGTACTATTTCTCTATTTTATGGTTAGCGGAATGAGAACAGGATACCCACGTGGACTGAATAAATGGTTGGGTTCAAAGTTCCATGATGGATCCCGATTACAACAAGAAGGTTTCAGAGTTTGAAAAGAAGGTTTCCAAGTTCGAAAGGGCTCCCGAGTCCGATAAGAAGAAGGCCGGAGTACACATCGCCTGAAACTTTGTACAGATAAAGGGGAGGACAATAGTCCGAATAATCCAAATAATATAGAGTTAGTTGTGTTTTAAAAATCGACCTACATTAATGCACAGGCCACTGAACTAAGTGTAAATATCGAAGGCTTCCAACCCATTTTATCGAAATTTCCAGTAGAAGTAGATTCCGTGCGTAATCTATTTGTGGTGTCTAGTTCATTTAGGGATTCCGCTAAGAAGTAACAAACTGCAATTATTTCCTTTTATTCTGTCATTTTTCTTTCTTTTTATATTCGATTGGACAACTATTCTCATTTTGTGCATAAACTACATTTTATTCTTCCATTTATTATTTTCATTTTTATCATTCTCCATTCTATCATTGTCTTTTTATTTTATTCTCTCATTTGCCAAACGTATTTTTCATAAGTTTCCTTTTTCAGTGATGTTACCTGAGAGTAATATCACGTTTACTCTTCTCCATCTGTAAACACTATATATATATATATATATATATATATATATATATATATATATATATGTGTGTGTGTGTGTGTGTGTGTGTGTGTGTATGTGCGTGCGTGTCGATGGTTTGATTTCTTTTATTATTACTTCAGTGTTGTATATTAAGTTTGTTTTTCTGCAGTTTCCTTTTAATGAATAGGTGTTTTGTCTCTACAGTTTCATATGTTGACAGTGCTTTTAGTGCATTTTTAGTATTTTATCTATAGACTTGATGCAATCTGTACAGCTATAGCTAATTTTTATGGTGTCTTTGTTGAATAAATTGCGTGGTTTATTTCTATTTGGAAAATGCGTGTCTATCATTTTTTTCCAATCTTTGCTATACGTCGGTCTGTACGTTTTTTGTTACACGAGGAATTATTTTTATTGCTTTTCCTCTTTGTCTTAAAAAAATCTGTATTTTCTTTCTGTTATTTTAAGGGTATATCGAATGTACATATGAAGTTTGCTTAAAAAAAAGTAGTGCAATTTCGTATTGTCCTTTCATCTTTTTTATTTTTGTGTAGCTTTGTATGAGTTATCCAAACCATTTCATTCTTTTTTTAAGCAAACTGCATATGTACTTTTTATATACCCCTAAAATCTTAAAATCTCTTCATGTATATCTAAGAACAAATATATAAATATTAACTGCGGGGATGGATAGATATGAATAATTTCGGATAGATAGATAGATCGTATTTACTCAACCCTTCAGCCACAAGCAGGATGCGACACAACGTCATTCTTTAAGCGGAGTACAGCTGGTTTGAATTAAGTTTTCATTTTCCTCGAGCAATTAAGGTACCAGGGCTAAAGAGCCCAACCTGTCCTACCATTTACCAATAGCTGGGGGACACGCCTTCTCCAACGTTTGAACTTGATACAACGAGGAATCCTAACAAAATTATCGTTACACCAGATAGACGTGAATAGACTGCGATACATGAATATATTTGAATAGATTGATAGATAGATATGAGTGAATTGAGATAGAGAGATATGAAGACACTGCGATAGATACTCAGAGCATGAATGTTCACACACACTCTTTTTCTGATTATTTGTGCATTCATGGCTGTGTGATCCATCGTACGTGGTGCACCGGTTTTCTAAATGATGCACTTGCAAGCATCTTCTCTGATACTGTAAATAAATAAAGTGAATAAAGCACAGAGGAGTTTGATGATGGCAGATCTCTTTACAGCAGGAACCAAAATTCATCTGGCTGCGTTTAAACTAGAACGCAGCTGCAAGTAAGGTGGTTAAAACACAACCAGCAAAACAAGTTTAAATCATAAATAGATAGATAGATAGGAACAGACTGAGATAGATGTATAGATAGATAGATAGATACCCTATAAATAAATAAAGTGCATGAGACGCAGAGGTGCTTAGTAACGAATTTGTCTGAATTATTCCCGTGTAGTGTGGGGAGGGAGAAAATGACTTGAAGCAAAACATAGACTATTTGAAAACTTTTAAAAGTAAATGATATTGAAATATATTAAAACTGTTATCAGTTAGGAATTCATAGTCAATGTTGTGGAGTTCCTGTATATTTTAAAATCTTGTCTACTATTAAATTGGTTATCTTTCGACGATCCTAACTCCTCTGAAACTTTTCGAGTGCTCGTTGTCAGGTTCTTCCCTACTTTGTGTTTCTAATGGGATTTATATGTTTCTTTTTAAAATAGCCCTGTGAGTGTGATTTAAAATACATTGATTGTATACCATACAGAGGGATAAGATCCCCTTAAAAAAAGGGAGTGTTCTAGGCATTACACTAATTTGCATCTGAAGGTGGGGAGATATAGGCCGTGTTCATTAATTCATTAATTACCATAATTCTCAGCTCCACTCTGATTCGGAGTAGAAAACCCTGTTAGGTTCCCATCTATGATTCAAATAGATCTTGTTACATAGTGTTCAATAAGCGAATGCAGTAAACTAGCACAAATAGAGTACAATACTACCCACGACTCGGTGGGAAAGGTAATCCATTGGGAATTGTGCAAGAAATTCAATTTTAACCATACAACTAAATGGTATATGCACAAGTCTGAACCTGTCCTGGATAATGAGACGCATAAGATTCTCTAGGACTCCGAGGTACAGACGGATCACCTCATCCCGGTCAGGAGACTGGACTTAATATCAATGGACAAGAAGAAGAGAACCTGTCATCTCGTGGATTTTGCCATCCCGGCCGACCACCGAATGAAAATGAAAGAAAGCGAAATGATAGACAACTGCCAGAGAACTGAGGAAACGGTGGAACATGAAGGTGGAGGTCGTACCAATTGTAATTGGCGCCCTTGGAATGGTCTCTAAAGCACTGGAAAATAATTTGGGTGAATGGGAAATCAGAGGAAGAATCGAGACCATCCAAACTACAGCACTGTTGGGATCGGCTAGAATACTCAGAAGAGTCCTGGAGACCTAAGGAGATATGTTGTCATTCAGCCTCCAGTGAACCACAAGCTACGGCAGGTGTGAAAACCTCATAATATTAATAATAATTATAATAACTAACAGGATCTATGGATATACCACAGTATGATAATTTAATTATTACAATGTTTGACATGTTTACTTAAAAGCTATTGCAAATAGTTCTGTATGTAAAAAGTATAATATTCTTGATTAGTTAAATTTTTCTTAAAAGTCTTTCTTAAAAGGGTGGTTGTAAAATATTTACAATGATTTGCCGATAGAAATCTGGGGTAGGAACGTTTAAAATATCTACATAAATGTTATGGTAATTTACCACTCACGCATGAACTCTTCCAACTATAAATAGCAGCAGGTTCTGCTCTTAAGCGAGAGTTAATATTTCAGCGGATAGCTGATAAGACTGCCTCGCAAATTTGTATATGTTTGTACTACTGTTCTTTGTTAATATATTTGTTTAACTCATTTCCCCTCTTTTGTCTTTATTCTGGTCCCTAACCAGGCCACAACAACTTGGCGACGAGGACTCTAAATGGTCCTTTAAGGACCCCTAAAAGACTACGTGAAATTGTCAACAGATATTGATTCAACACTGGATGCACGAAATATTATTTTTCGACACACTTTATTCAACTCAACAATACTTGGCAATCCAGAAAAAGGAAACCGAGAAAAAAAAAGTGTAATTAACTTACACTGAACTTGAATACGGTGTGCTAAATAACGAGAATCCATTTCTAACACAAACATTATTTGGAGAACAATAGTTTTTGTTACCGATCTTTTGTTTAAAAGAAAAGAAAAGGAACTAAGTTAGTAAGAAATTAAAGTTCTTTCTTTTTTTCTTCTTTTTTATTCAAAGAAAAGAAGTTTCCACCTATTTTTTTTTATTCAAAGAAAAGTTTATTTCGGTTTAATCCTAAAAGAAAAGAAAAAAGACACATTTAAACATGGACTAACTTAGATCTGCCATACTTGAATTTCTTAAGTTCCAACATGAACAACAAACCCAACGTGAAAAAGAGCGCTTGGAACAGCAAGACCAACGTGAAAAAGTACGATTTGAACAGCAAAAGTAACTTGAAAATAGTTGAATTTCTAAAGCGAATTGAAGATTAAAAACTCGCATTAAAGACAAACGGAAATCCGTCAGCAAAAACTCGAAGAAATGCTACTTCAAACTCAACAAGAGCAAAGAAATTTGCTTTAACTGACAAATGGCGGTTAGATTAGTGAAAACGAAAATGCGTTCTCACAAAATACAATCTGGGGCGCAATAACAATTTCTTATATTCTCCAGAAGAAGATATAACCTTCGCCTCATATTTCAGAAGAGTCGAAGATTTATACGCCAAAGATTGTGCAAATTGGGCAGACTCTAAGAAGGTTCGCTTACTTTTTCTAAAACTAGGCACCACGGAGCACACCAAATTTGTGAACTATATTTTACCCCGCAAAACAAGCGAACTGACATTTACCGAAGCGGTTAAACTTCTTATAGAACTTTTTATTCCTAAAAGTTTACTCTTTCTAAGAAAATGAAAGTTGTTAATGAATAACCAAGAAAAGATAAAGATGAAAGATATACACATTTGAACGTCTACCGTTCGGGTCAAAATCGCGCCGGTCGTCTTCCAACAAGTTATGGACACTAAGCCGAGTGACTGACTTCGCGGTTGCATATTTGGACGACATATCAATGAAGAGTCAACATATAGAACAACACAAGGAACATGGTCATGAAGAATTCAGGAGTACGGTTTTAAATTGAAATAATCCAATTGTGACTTCTTTTTGAAGAAGATTAAATATTTGAGGCACATTATAGACAAATATGGCAGAAGGCCAGATCCTGAACGGGCTACCGCAATCAAGGACATGCCAGCTCCTGAAAACGTCACTTTATTACAAAGTTTCTTAGGATTGGCAAACTACAACCAGTTGTGTATACCTAATATGCACGACGTTAAACCAACTTCTAAAGAAAAGACAAGAATAAGGAGTGGACACCTGAATGCCGGAAAGCATTTGTCAAAATAAAAGAAGCCTTAGCGTCGGACTTGTTTCTCACCCACTATAACCCAGACCTGGACATTATAGTTGCCAGTAATGCTAGCTCGTATGGTATTGGGGCATGTATTCTACATGCCAAATGGATCTCACAAACCAGTTACTCACGCATCAATAACACTTCTTACTGCTGAAAAGAATTACTCACAAATTGAGAAGTCATTAGGGATTATTTTTGCAGTAACGAAGTTTCACCGGTACATCCACTGTAAACATTTTACCTTACCCGACGGACCATAAACCATTAGTTACCATCTTTATTTCTAAAAAGTGCATACAGTAAATAGACTGCGGAGATGGGGAACAATCATTTTACATTATAATTTTAAAATGGAGTTCCTAGCACCTAAAAAAACTCTGTCATGCCGACGGACTGTCCAGATTAATCCGGAAACACAGGGGATCTTTTGAAGATAGTGTGACTGCTTCTATTTGAAGAGGAGAATTGAAAACCGCATTGTGCAACACAGTAAGGGAACTCCCGCTAACTCTCGACCAAATCAAACGAGAAGCTCTTAACGATGAGTTTATCAGGAAAACCAAAGCAAAAATTTGTGAAAACGGCCAACAGACTTTAGATATTTTTCTCTATGCGACGAAGTAGTGCTATATAGTGAGCGAGTCGTCATCCCCACAACACTACAAAGGAGAATTCTAAAAGATTTCCATGCTGACCACCCAGGGATTGCAAAGATGAAAAGTCTTATGTGCAGTTATGTGTGATGGCCGAACATGGATAAGGATTTCGAAAACAGTGTAAAATCCTGTGAAAATTGTGCCTTGGCAACTAAGGCACCCACAATCAAATGGCCTTAAACAGACCTACCATGATCCCGAATACATATAGACTTTGCAGGCCCGCTAGACGGATTCTACTATCTTATATTAGTACATAGTTTTTCGAAATGGCTCGAAATCCTTAGATGTAGAAATCGCACTACAGAAGTGACGATCAATTTCCTCCACCAACTGTTCGCCAGACTTGGGGTTGTCGATTGTCTAGTGTCTGACAATGGAACACAATTTACGTCCGATGACTTTAAGGATTTTTGTGAGACCTTCCAGATCAATCATATAACTATCGCGCAATATCACCCAAGGTCCAACGGACAGGCCGAGCGCTTCGTTGACACGCTGAAAAGAGCCCTGAAGAAAGCTAAGGGTACATCCATAGAAAAAGTTCTACAACAGTTCCTTTAGGTGTATAGAATTACGCCCAATAAGATAACATGATCATCATTACCAACAGCCGAGGTAATGTTTGCGCGTAAAATCAGATCTGTCTTCGACAAGCTACTCCCCAAACAAACAAAACCCAGACGAATAAACACTGTACAAAAAGCAAAAAAAAAAAACAAACAAAACGTTACGAACCCAGAGAGAAGGTTTTTTTTTTTCTGGATGTATCGAGATAATAAAACTTACTGGGAAAGGGGTACAATTAAGAAAAAAGTAGGAAATATGATTTACATAATTAAAGGTCCCCAGTTTACTCACAAGAGACATGTGAACCAAAACAGAAAACGCGTGTCGGATGATATATTCAGTGGCCCTCCTGAAGAGGATGTCATGTACAATACTTTCTGATACCACAAGCGGCCTCCGAACAACGCCGTGCAAAGAGGAAAAGAAAAATGACGGACTTTATCGTCGTTAAGCCAAAGAGGAAAAGGTCTTAAGACTGCTGCGGAGTTAATACTTAGGAGGGGGTGTTATGGTAATTTACCACGCACGCATGAACTCTTCCAATTATAAATAGCAGCAGGTTCTGCAATTAAGCGAGAGTTAATATTTCAGTGGATTTGCCTGACGCTGGCTCGCTAAAACATAGCGTAAATTAAAGCTGGAGGCCGGGATGGCATAAGATTAAAATTGCATTATATTCTGAAATTCACAATTTCAATATCAAAAAAACAAAAAAAAACATTTAACTTTTTTTCAATTGACTTTAATTTTACTTTGGGCATTTAAGCGACGCAAGACCATTTTGAATGTTTCATTTTTAAAATTGTGTGAAATAAAATGGGATAAATAAGAAATCAGCGATTAAGACAGATAATCTGGATGAACATTTTGAATTGTATCTTGAACAATTTACACGGTCTAATTGTTAACCAGAGAGAGTTGCAGGATGATAATGGACGGAAGATTTAGTAACAACCGTATTAACATATAGATAATAATAATAATAATAATAATAATAATAATAATAATAATAATAATTTTGGCCTGACTCATGGGTCACATCTGTGACAGGGGCACAGATTTTAATCTAACCCTGGGTCCGGTATAATTACTCCATGAAATACAAATATCAAATATACAAACCGTGAGACAGACATCAGGTCTGTGTGTCAGAATCGGCAGATGCTCCCTTGATAACCAACATGTGGAGCCCGTTGCTATTCCTGCAAATGTTGGCTCAATTTTCCTTTTCAGGTACATAATCCAAGATGAAAACCCTCGGAAAATCTGGGGAAAAACGACTAGTAGTAAACATAGGGAACCTGGTCAACATTCTTCCAATGCGGGCTGCTGTTGCTCTAATTGTTCTTTCAGAGATACAAGTGACAAAGACAGCAAAACCGCAGCCCTGAGATAGCCCAGCAACATCGCAACCGAGAGACAGTCAAACAACAGCCCAGCCGATAGACAACAATGAAACATGTGGAGTAGAAAGGACAATCTACAAGTACTTCAGTGTTACTTTAAAAGCAACCCAACACAAAAGGCTATAGAAAAAGAATGATATAAAATTGGAATAATATGAATGATTTCAGTACAACCAGCCAGATCAAGCAAGGATAATATTAAAAATGAAAATTTTCTCTGATCTCGAAATAACAGAAACATTTACACAGGAAAATCAAGAGAAATATGCCCAAGATATACCTTTTATACTAGATGAAATACAACTCGCTGAGAACCAAAACATGACGGTACAAGTTATCATAACTTCAACCATAACACAAGATGAAAAATACGAATTAGAAATAATAAAACAAATCATGGCCGGAAATAAGGATACACAGCCATCCCTAAGAAATCAGAACAAGAAAAAAGTTAAAACTAGAAACCCAAAAGGTAAATTAAATATTAAAAACATCCCAACAAACAACATTTCCGAATTAAACGACCTAATATATGCATTTACCAAACTAGTTAGCAAGGAAATTGGCATACCATCACGGAAACCTAACAGAAACACAAAAGCTGGATGGAAAAAGTGAATAGAAAGACAAATAAAGAAATGCGAATAATAAGACAAATAAAGAAACTTCGACAACAGACAAAAGCATTAAGAAGGGGAAAGAACACAACTATACAATGGAATGGAAATCTGACTATACAGCAGGAGGAAATCAACCAAAAAATACTGACGAAAAAAGTATAATAAAAAGATACCGAGACAAAACCAAATAACACAATCAAAACAAGACCTTAAAAAGACACTAAGATAAACGAATACCCGAATGCAAAGGAAACAGAAGTTTGGGAGCAAAGTATAGGAAAAGAAGGACCACAACAGAAAAACCGAATGGATATATAAGATAGAATAGGAGCTTCAAGGACTCGAAGAAGGACCCGGGGCAAGTATACACCTGGACTCGCTAAGAGCAACAAACTGGAAAATAACAAACTGGAAAACACCGGGTCACGATGGCATTCATAGATATTGGTTTAAAGATTTCACATCCATCAACCAAAGACTTGGATAGATAGCTAAATAAACGAATACAATAAGCAAATGTATCCGAATAGACGACAAAAGGCGAAACTAACCTGATTCAGAAAGACCCCGAAGAAGGAACCATCCCCAGCAACTATAAACCAATAACATGTCTACCTATGATGGGGAAACTCCTGATCATACAGATAAAAGAAAACGGATCTACAACTTACTTGATTGCTGCGAACTATTTCAAGAAGAACTGAAAGGATGACACAGGAAGAACAAATGATCTACTATATATAGATCAGAACTTTTTAGAGAAGTAAAAACAAGACGGAAAATTGAAGGCAAGATTGGTTGGAAATGAGATCCATAGGGAATTATGCAAGAAACTAAATTTGGACCTTACAACAAAATAGTATATGCACAAACCAGAATTCGTTCTTGAAAATGAAACGCATAAAATTCTCTTGGACTTTGAGATAAACACAAAACACTTTATCCCAGATAGAAGTCCAGACAAAATATTGATTAACAAGAAAAAGTGAACTTGTCAACTTGTAGATTTTGCAGTCCCGGCAGATTCCAGGGTGAAGATGAAAGAAAACGGAAAGATAAACAAATACCTGGACCTTGCCAGGAAATCGAAAAGAACTGTGGAATATGAGGGTGAAAGCGATACCAATTGTAGTTGGTGCACTTGGAACGGCCCCAAAAAGTTTAGAAAACAGCCTAGAAGAAATGGAAATCAGAGGAAGAATTGAAATCATATAACAACATTGATAAGATCGACTAGAATACTCCGAAGAGTTCTTGAGACCCAAGGATACTTGCTGCCACTCAGACTCCAGTGAAAAACGATCGTGTAAAAAAATCGCAAGATGCGAAATGATAATCATAACAATAATGATAATTATGGGAAATGTGAAGCTGACAGTGATACCAACTAAATTGTACTGGAGATACGAAAAATAATCGTGGGAGTTCACAAGACAGTACTACTGAGATCATCTTTGAAGAATCTTGGAGAGTTGAGGAGACTTACTTTTCCTCGAAATTAGTATTATAGTAATAATAACAATTTATACAGATATCTTAGATACTAATAAGAAAAATGATTTTGGCAATTTCACGAGAAACATTAGAAGAATTATGGCAACCGATTAATCTGCTTACTTCCTCTTCCGGTAGTTAGATCATTAATCCTCAGGTTTGTTTAGGATTCACAATGCGACAGGAAACCATTTCCTATCTTAATTCTCCAGGCGAGATTAACAAAATGCGACCAGCGTTTAGAGTTTTGTGAATAAGACAGTTTATCAACGGAATCCTGATTTTAAGCATCTTGTGGTATTTCTTTCTCAGCGATTTTGGCGAACATTCACTTGGCCGTTTAAGCCAGGATTTCGAAATAGAATGTCACGGCGGAATAAAAACGTAAATCGGATTTCATATAAATGCTTATATACGGAACTGTTTTTGCTAAAGCACTTTATTATTATTATTATTATTATTATTATTATTATTATTATTATTTCACTCCATTTTTTCACACCCGATGGTTCACTGGAGCCTAAGGGACAACAAGTCCCTTATACCTCCAGGACTCTTTTGAGTATTCTAGCCGATCTTAATTCGATTTTTCTGATTTCTAGTTCACTCAGACTCTTTTCTAAACCCTTGGGCCTGGTCCAAGGGCACCAATTACAATTGGCACGACCTTCACCTTCATGTTTCACAGTTTTATTTATTTTTTGGACGCTTTTCCTCGGTGATCAGCCGGGACAACAAAATCCACAAGATGACAAGTTCTCTTCTTGTTAATTAACACTAGATCTGATCTCCTAGTTACGGTTAGGTGATCCGTCTGTATCCCAAAGTCCCATAGAATTTTATGCGTCTCATTCTCCTGGATAGATTCAGGTTTGTGCATATACCATTTAGGTGTATGGAGAATTTTTTGCACAATTACCAGTGGATCACCTGTTTCACACAGATGTACCTAGTCTTGGACGTTCTTTGTGTTAATTTGCTGCATTCGTTTATTATATGATTGACCGTTACATCTTTTTTTCCACAAATTCTGCACTTGCTATTCTGTTGCTTCATTTTTATTTTTGCTTTTATATATTTTCTCGTGACATTGTCTTGTTTTGCAATTATAAAAGATTCAGTTTCTCTCTTGAGGTTGTCCATATAGTTTTATATGCGATCTCTTCAGTTGTTTTTTTCCTACTTCTGTTTTCTTGTTTTTGTTATATTTGTGCTCGTCCAATTGTTATATACCATACCTATGAACATTAATGGGTATGTCCCAATCCTCGTAAATACGGGGGTATTATGCTGTACAACATTCTGGCGACGAGGATTTGGCCATGCACCTGTACATTTGGCAAACAAAGGATTTCGACAAGAACAGAATTCGAATTAAGCAGTATGTCACACATTACGGTAAACGTTTTTAGTTTATTTCTTCCTGTTATATAGTTAGCTTTGTTGTCTTTTTCTGTAATTGCATCTAATTGTATGTTCATGTTTTTCCCCCTTTCCAAATGCTTTCGCTTGTTGTTTTTTTTATTTGCCTTTCTAGTCTCATTTTCCATCCAGCTTTTGTGCCTTTGTTTGGTTTGTGTATTGGGATACCAATTTTATCACTGACTCGTTTTGCTCCCGCATAAATTACCTCGTTCAATTCCGTGATGTTGGTTGTAGGGAAGCTTTTATTATTTTATTAACCTTTTCAGTCTCTATGTTAACTTTTTTCCAGTATCCTTCTCTTCGGTCATGATTTGTTTTATTAGTTCTACTTCGTATCTTTCATCTTGTGTTAGTCTTACAATTGTATTGTTTTGTCCCGTGATGTTTTTGTTGTCAAATTGTTGTATTTCCTCTTGTTCCGAAGATACAACCTAAGCATATTCCTCTCAACTTACTTCTCCGCATATTACTATAATATCGAGATCAGAAAAACACCCTTTCTTTAATATCATCATTGCTTGGTCAGCAAATCTTTGGTTTATTGCAGTGAAATTATAATTTTCTTTCCAAATTTCTATCATCTTCGTTTTGTATGTGGATTTACTTTTAGAATAATAGTTCATTCATTGGTGTCTTCTCTAATCCATTTTTCCTCCGATTCCCATCAGATAAATGATTGTTTTCTTGGTCTGTGCAACCAGGATAAGCCGGATGTCTACAGGATCTTACATGTTGGCTATCAGAGGAGCACCTGTTGGTCTTTCTGATGTCTATCAGATGAATTGTTTTCATCTTCGTTTGTGTTGCTGAAAAATAAATTTGAGCAGAAAATATTTTCAGGGTATCCTCGGGGTCCCCCATGTTGGATATTAAGGGAGCACCTGCCGATCATGACACACAGATCTGAAACCAGATTCCCACGTTTGGAATCATTAATATTTGACATTTCCTATGAGTAGTATCTTTTGGCAATAGAGGTTGGTCATTAACTGTGCTCCTGTCACAGATGTAACCTGGTGTTTTTCAAGTGAATGAAGCACACGGTGGCAAGCAACGTTAACACAAAAAATTATACTTACACCTTTAAATTTTCTAAGTTTTACGTCCAAGCGAGCCTTTTTCCCTTTCTTTTTTTCTTCTCGCCATTTTCCTCATCTTTTCCCTCTTTTTAAGTTTTGGAAGAATTTTCGAGAATATATTCATATTAAAAAGAAAAAGATAATACAAAATAACAACTTTTCAAATATTTACTGAAATGACAAAGAAGAAGAAGAAGAAGAAGAAGAAGAAGAAGAAGAAGAAGGGCTAGTTTTCTGATTTCAAGATAATGAAAACACTTTGACAATTAGTTCGAGATTAATATACTCAAGAACCCCCTAAATAAGTCAAAACAAAATACGGCAATCCAAAACAGCACTAAACACATATATGAAAGAAATAATATAGAGTTAAAATGAAAAGTCTTGAATAGATTCAAAATACCAACCGAAAAGGTAAATAAAATCTTTCACTATATCTCAACAGACAACATCACCAAATTATACGGCCTAACTTATGCAGGAACAAAACTAGTCAATGACAAAATTGATATCTCCCTGCGGAACCCGAACAGAAATACAAATGCATGGGAAAATAGTCTAGAAGGGGAAATAACGAAACTTCGACAGCAAGCAAAGGCACCGAGGAAGGAAAAATACACAAGGGCACATTGGAATATTACATAGCAATGACAAATAAGACTAGAAGAAATAAATCAAAGATATTGGTGAAAGAAGGGTGAATCAGAAGATACTGGGATAAAACCAAGCAATACAAGCAAAACATGACTATAAAAAATAACGAAATTAAATTCAAGTGCGTAGACAAAGCATAAAGACAAACGATCATCCGAATGCAAAGGAGACAAACATTTTTTGAGAAAGATATGGGAAAAGAAAAACATAACTGAAAGGTCTAGTGGGTAAATGACATAAAAAAATAAATGCAAGTACTTGAAGAAGGCCTCGGGAGAGACATACAACTGGGCCCATTTAGAGCAGCACTCATGAAAGAAACAAACACCTGGCCATTATGGCATACACGGATTCTGGTTTTAAAAATTCACTATATCACAAAAAATAAACTACCTTATGTATGAGGATAATATCAAGCAAAAACCCCAAAAGAACTGGAGACCCTTGTATAAACCATAAGAATATACAGCCAGGATACATGAAAATAATTCAGCCACAGAAAATGGGCCATTCTAGTGATAGGCAGGAAGAGAAGCAAGAGACGTAATATAACTACCAAATCAGGAAAATATGGGAACACTTAGAGAGAAGCAGATTTATGAATACTTGGGAATTTTGGAAGTGGGCACCATCAAACAAACAGAAGAAAAAAAAGTTAAAAAGAATATTTAAGAAAAACAGGAAAACTCATAGAAACCAAGATCTGCAGCAGAAATCTCATCAAGGAATACATTCCTGGGATGTCTCCATTATAAAATACTCTGGGATATTCTTAAAATGGACAAGAGAGGAATTCTAACCGATAGATCAAAAAGGTAAAAAGTTAATGACGAAGTACAAGGCATTACAACCAAAGGTTATATAGTCATACTATGTGTATCAAGAAATGAGGTCTCTCCAGCATTAGAGAATGCATATATGTAGCGTTGTGGGGCCAAATGAGAATATGTAGTGTTGCCGCTCCAGATGGCAACGTCCCTTATTTTAGAGGTGATGAGTTCCCTTCATTGGGAATCTGTTGTGTTCTTCGCACAAACCCAATTTGAAAAAGGAAGGAACGCAAAATCAGATTTTTACCATTCATGGTCCACTTTATTTGGGAGATTATTAGTCGCCAGTAGTAACCAGTAGCAAACAGAGAACCCGAACTGTCAAATTAGAAAGAAAGAGAGAAATTGAGTATAAATGTGAGGCAGACGAGAATATCTGACAATTCGACTAAATGCGGCTATTTTGTTGTGCGTCCCCTGGAACCCTCCTTTTCAGCCTCTCTTCAATAACGAACCTTCTTTATCATTATCGTTTTTTTTTTTTTCACTCGTCAACTGATTCTTTTGTTGTTTAATTAACCGGAATATTTCTGCTATTGTTCTGGCTCATCTTTACTTCCCCTTAATATCTCTCTAGTATTCGAATTTTGTTAACAAAATACATTTCATTAAGAATTTTTTTCTCAAAATATTTTTTCAAAATATTTTCCTTTCTATCTACTTCACTCATGAGTTACTAAAATTAATGATTTCAGATCCATTTTTTTTACATAACTTCCATCATTTTTTCCTAAAATTCACAACCAAATTAAGTTTTCTTAAGAATTTTCACTAAGTAGGTTTTCTTTTTGTGTATCCTTTCCTTTAATCTCTCTCTCTCTCTCTCTCTCTCTCTCTCTCTCTCTCTCTCTCTCTCTCTCTCTTTCTCACTACAATACGTAAAAAATACGAAGTTATTCAAAGAGAAAAAAAAAAACAAATAAATAAGATTCATGCATCATCATCAGTGTCTCTTATTTAAATTGTTTCATGTTTTTTTGTTTTTGTTTTCTTTTTCAGTTCATTAATGTTCATTCTTTTTTTTTCTTTTCTTTTTTAGTTTTTCTCCGCTTAATTCTATACAGTTCATTTCTTTTTTATCTTTTTTCTTAACTCATATTTTCAACTTTTCCTTTTCGTATGGTTTATTTTAATTTTATTTTTCACCTCAATTTTCTTTTTTCATATCTATGGCGGAGAACGAGAAAGGAAAAAGAGCAAGACATTGTCTTGCCTGCCGGGATCGAACCTGCGTCCTCCCGCATGCAAAAATAAATGCGATTCAGGCACTGGACGGACGCAAGGTTCGACTGATGTGCTCGGATGTTTGGGTTATATGCCCATAAAATAAACAAAGCGAGTAGAGCGTGGCGTGACAAGCAGAGAAGCTTTCGGCTTACGTGAGACGGCAGTCAGAAAATATTATTTTGACGACGGCGACGGATTTTCAGCTGGTGGTCGAAGACTGTGTTGACCAAAATAAAGTTTGGCCCGCGAGAAGACAGTGAACTCGCTCAGCAGGAACTTGTTGAAGCAAATATCTATTTTCCCCCTCTATTTTTCCCCCTTCTATAATCTCCATTTTCTTTTGCGCAAACAATGCAAACAAAATGCAAACAACATTTTTCTTTCTATTTCCAACGTTCTCCTTGTTAATTACGATCTTTTTTCCAGAGTTAATTCCTCCTTTTTATGCATATTACTTCTCTCAATATTTTCTTTTCCTCTCGGTCCTCTCGTCTGAAAACTTCGTGTTATTATATTTTCAACACATCTTTAATTTGAGTAATTACTACTTACCACTTACAGCATAAGTTTGGCCGTTATGCAGAATAAGGATCTTTTCAACTAAAAACAGTTTCTTTTTCCCCGAGAAGAAAAGTTGAATGCTTGACCAGTTACAATTCCTGAAGCCTTCACTATTTGCTCATCAATCAGTCAGATATATGGGCTTTCGCTGGATGACACCCAACTTTTCTTCGCTTGATGCATTAGGCATACCCTCAATTTAAAATTGAATGTCAACAAATAATACACCGGTCCTTTTTCTTTTTTACTTAACCACTCCCTCTTCCACTAAGCCTTTACCTTCTTCATTCTTGTCCACAACTATACTAAAGTAATGTGGACCACCGCTCGCACCTACCCGCGAGATTTCTGTTATTTCATTTCTATCATATATATATTTACCAACCCCTCCACACGAGCAGGATGTGACAGAAGGTCAATTTCTTAAGCGGAGTTCAACAGGTTTGTATTCAGAGTTTTCCTTCTCCTAGACCGGTTGCCTAACCAAGGTTAAACAGCCTAGTCTGCCCTACTATTTATCCATAGCTGGAGGGAGAGTAGGATTCATACCTTTCCCAAGTGTATTAGCGCTAAGTGAAATGCAATTACCATTTCTATCATATATAGTTTTCTCAAACATCCTGTCACTTAATTCCACAGTTTGCTTTTCTCACATCGATCTGTGACGTTGCATAACTGAGATATTTGACATATTCCCGCTGATACCGGCACACTTTGCTTGAAAAATCTATTTCTTTGATATCTGCATCATAATCTAAATCTAACGGGGTTGGTAAATTTGCCCTACGTATCGGATTGTCGACTTAAAGAATATTCAAATCTTCCACTTTAGCATCACGGTGTCCAGCTTGTGCATTTGTGACCGTATATGATAATTGGTCCTTAGTTTTGTTGCTTTCTAGAGACAAATCGCTTACAGAAACCTTGCTAGTTCTAACTATCGGACGTTTGATTTTAACTGTCTGATTCGTCCCATTTATCATAAGTATCGGGATTTTTTCGTTATTCGTTAACTGTAACCACTGCATCAGCCACAGTTACGCCACTTCTCTTCAAAAAATACCGTACGTATTTTCCCTACTTGGTACCTATCTCCAAAACCTTTCTTTATCCTGGTCCTTCCTTTACATATATGCATTAGGGCAGGTTGATTTGTCACTTTTTTAAAAATTCAATACAGCTTTGATGGCGAAAGCTGGGGTTTGGTGTTATAAGAACTGACAGCAAAAATTAGATTCCTAACTTTAAAACTCATTTGAGCATTTAATTTTAAATATCGTCAGCAAAAATATACACAAATACCTCATTTCCGCAGGATTTTGATGACAAACTGACTTCAAAATTTCATTATTTCAATAATAAATCCAAATAAAATTGATATATTTCATTACATACAATGAAGGGAAAATATATTCAATGTTTTAAATTTGCATTGTTTATTGTACATTGTACTAAAAGCTCATACACTATGTAAATTATGTAACAACAGAACTAAATTGTTCTGTGTATTTTCCTTTCGAGGAAAATGCAGGTCTGATCTGGTAGCACAATGATTTGCTTATAATGTGTTTGTGCCTTGCTTCCTGTCCCATACACAATCTGTGAAGCTTCTGTTGTTAATTTAACAACTCTTTCCACACTTTGTGAGTGGGCAGGTAATTTTGGAAATGTCAGTTCTGTTTCATTCAGTAGAGATTCTAGGAGTTCATTTGTGGAAAAATCTTCTGCAACTGCAGGTTCACAAATCTCTTTGTGAAAGGTCAATCAAAGTTGATCAATGTGTAGCTTCAAAATTGATTGGAGTAACGTTTTTCAGTCTTTTCTTCAGCGGTTCGCTACTTCGGAAAAAGAAAAAAAAAAGAAAATTTATCCAAACTTGATTATATTTTTGCAATGTAATTTGAATCAAACTTATAATTATTATTGTAAATTGACATAACTAATTAGGTATGAATGAATTTTAACTTATTGAATGGAAAAAATATTTTTTATGGCCTCTTCCCTCACCTCTAATTCATTGGACTTCAACATTGACAACAAAATGTATTCCGGAGCAAAGCAAATGCATTGTGTTGTAAATTTTTTAATGCAATATTCTGGATTTTAGTTGACTGTTGCTCTACTCTTTGGATCATATTAAAGATATACAATTGTTGGTTATATAAATCATTGTCCCTTTTTATTTCAAACCAACTAACTGCATATACTTGTATGACAAATTGGACAATGTCGCGTAATTTATCAGAGAGTTTTGGTGGATATGCACTTCTGGTCCATAGGCACATTAACCTGATAGCTAAAGTTAGCCATCTTGATTCAGAGGTCCAATCTTCCAGGAAGCAAGTCTAGGGTTCACTTCACCTTGGGAAATGCCTACAGCATATTACAGTAGTCGTTGGTCACCACTTAGGTCATCCATTGCCTTTGCAGGGAGATAAAAATTATCCAGAGGGCCACTGATATTTTTCAAATTTTACCTGGGGCAAATGATGGTAATTATTTTCACAAAGTTTCCCCAAAGGACCAGTGAAAGTTGTTGGACTTCTTGTAGTCCCATCAATAGTTTTAAATACAGCTCTAAATGGAAGTTCATTTTGATGAAGCGAACAGCCAATTGTGTGCACCTTCCTTTTTATTTTTATTCTACAGAGCTGTCACCATCCCTGTTTTACAACCAGTGTTTGTACTGGTATTGTCTACCAGAACTACCTTGTATTCTTCTAGAACAGCAACAACATCCTCAACTAGATGAATGCCAGTTGCACCAAGGTTGGGTATGACTCGGTGTGTGAGATATTTATTTGAAGTGCCCATCTCTCTTGTAAACGTTAAGTGGCGCTCTTGTCCCTTGCTATTTTTAATCTTTTTTACACAATTTTCTTCAATCTCATTGTATAGCAAAGTGTCTTTATCCACTCTGCAATCAACTCCAATGCAGATGAGATTGTCATAATCTTGAACATGTTTCTGATAGCTAGCTACCTTTAATCTTGCCTTTAATCCTATCTATTTTACATTTGTCTAAAATAATGTCTTTTAAGGGAATACTTGGATTAAGAAGTCCCATATCCTGTAAATCTAACAGAAAGACATTAGCAAGACAAGCCTCAAGATTTGATGATCCATCACCCCTAATAAGTTCCACAGAATATCTTGGGACGTTTAAAAGACTGTAATGACCCTTCAACATTCTCCCTGGCTCAAAACTGTCATCTACGGTTTCTTCACTGGAGGACGTCTATGGAAAAATATCAGACGTCAAGGATGTAACACATGAAGAATCTTGTTGCTATCTGTCTAACCTTTCTGCAACCGCTGAAATTTTGTATTTTTGACAGCATCCTTGTCAATAGGTCCCAGCTGGAAACTGCCTTTTGGACCTGTTTTCTTTTTCTGATCTTTTAAATATTCCCTCTCTTCAATGGGAACCTGAAATTTTAAAATGTGCATGTGTTTAATAACAGGTCTTGCATACATGACAAATATTAAGGAAAATGTCATACCAGAAAAAGGAATATTATCAGAGGTAAATTTAGATTTTAAAAATCGAGACATGAACCTGTTCAAATTAAACAAGGGAAACAACCAAGCATAGAATTATGATTACCTTCTTGTTAGGAGGACAAGTGCAAACTATGTGCCTTGTTTGGTAATTTTTTTGTTGCACTTCACAGTAAAGTTATCACATCTTAAGACAAGCAGTTTACAGCAACATGAAGAAATATCAAATAATCTGTTCAGCTGTTCCTCCATTCTTTTCACTTTGCGTGTAGTGAGAGATTTTCTGTTAATCTGTTTGACCTTCTTGAAACAAAATATACCCATCTTCTGCCCTATATAATGTTACCTTAACAAAGGCAATTGTGAGTTCACTGCTTGCCAAATACTGATTATTTCCTTTGCAATCAATTTGGAAATCTCAATTTTTTTCCAATGGGGATAGGTATTTTTAAGGAAATAAGTAACTATTTTTTTTTGGAACTGCTACTGCAGGTTAAAAATGAATGTTTTTTACAGACATTTTTATCTGAAAATAAAAATAGAAATATATGAAAAATTATAAATCAAACTGTTTTAGGCTATCTTCTAATTTCATATAAAAATGCCCGACAATTATGGTAAGGAGTTAGCTTTGGTTTATGTTAGGGTTAAGCTGGGGATAAAATTTTGGCTAGAAAAGACAGGACCCACCTCCCCAAATAGCCACTAATTTATGGTAAATTAAAAAAATCAAATTGATTTCAAAATAATCCAAAAATTATGAGAAAATCTTTCTTTTTTCTTTTTTTTCATCATGAGAGGTTGTGTAAAAACACACTAGGTATATCTAATTTGTAGAAAAACCCGTATTTTTACACCACCCACCCCCGTTTCAAAGAAATTTACAGAAAATCAGAGAAATAACCAATTTTAATGAAACTTTCAGTGTTGATTTATGAATAAATTAATTTTATAATGTATTAGTTATTTGGTAATTTTTTTTTCAATCGAGAGTGTTAAATTTGTTTTGTAAACACGGATTTTACAACAACAAATTGACTAAAAAATGTTTTAAATGTATTAAAAATACATTACATGAATAATATTATTTTACTTCTTTTTTTTTTTTACTGATGCTCATTATGTTACTACTTTTCAATCTAGACAAAAATTTGACCTTAAATAATCGATTTATTTAATTTTAATTCCTTTTTAAAATTAAGGCAGACGAAAAGTTGGGTATTCCTAAAACACATACACACACCCTTAGGTAGCTTAAGGTTTTCGTGTATAAAATAGTATCAGCTACACTTTTCACTATGAAACTGGAACATAACCGTATTTTAATAATTTCAAAGACAAAATTTAATTTGAAACAAAATAAATAGAAAGAAAGAAACGGTATTACTTACTAAAATACAAATTCACCGCAGAAAGACAAAACTCGCGTTTTTTTGGTTGTTTTGTTTGAATTAAAGTCACTTAAAATACAAAATGATGTAGATTAAACAACCTTTTTTTCCTTTTCAAATAATCAAGTATCTTGCATAAAAAAAAACTAATTATTTTTACAATTTAAAACAAACAGTAGACGAATAACAGCATCTGCATAAGTTTAAAAGATAGTAATTTAAAGAAAGTCCGATGACACTAATCATAAACAAACTATATTTATTTCATTTTATGACTAAAACGAAAAAAAATCATAGGTTTATGGCGTTTTATTTATAATCAAAATTATTCTATCTTTTTCCCATTGAAAAATAACAAATTCTGAATGTTAGAAAAAAAAAAAGAAAAAAAGGAAGCGACATTTTTATCTGTTAAAATCTCAAACCAAAACAAATCTAAACCAAAACAGTTTAATCTCCATTTCGTCTCTACAAGTAAATATTTTTTTTATTATTTATAATGCTTATTTTTTTATATGAATAATTGATATCAAAGAAAAGTTTCAATTGAAAAACATAAATTTAAAATGATGTTTAAACGTTTTTACCTCCACAGTAAATTTTCCCTACATCACGGAAGCCACATTCCAGAGCCTTAATTTTCAGCCTTTAAACTCGTTTCCTCAAAAATTGGTAATGATTTGGGAAAGAATATTTTGTGTCGTTATTTATCATGTCAAACCCCAAATATCACTATCAGTGCTGTACCCCAGTTTCAAAATCGACCTTCCCTAATATGCATCTATATTGGCTTTTGGATAACTGTCTTCTGCAAACTAACAAATGTGGAGTGTTAAGTGTTTAAATGCCATCCTTGGCCAGTTGAAAAGTGCTTAATGTAAGTAAGTCCTGAGTTATGGAATCCTTTGGTAAGTGAATAAGTCCTATCCTGCATATAAGTCCTGGGTTATGGAATCCTTTGTCCGTCGTCCACGAAAGTTAAAGTAGTTATGGTTAGTGTGCTCCATTTAAGTATTGTATTAACAGCAGAGTACTGCCAATGATTGGCCAAGAACTTGATCACATAGTTCTCGACGAGTCTATAAGTAGGAGTGGGCATCAGACACAGAAAAAAGTCAACACACCCCCTTTTTTGATATAAGGTGGGTGATTCCATTCAGAAATATTAAATCATTTCATTCAGAAATATTAAAATTTATAGTAATAGTATTTTTGTTTTATTACTTCTAATCCTATTTTTATTAATCCTATTTTTATTAATATTTTTATTATTGTTATTATTTTGTTATTCTTAATCTAATTCTTAACCTTATCATTACTGCCAATATTATTGTTAATATTAATATTGTCCCCCTTTTTTGTTTGTTTGTCTTTTGTTTTTGTTTTTTTGCTAATTAGAAAAATACAATACAATGCAATACAAGTTAGGGAGTTAGTATTTTGGTTGGACAAGTTTAATGCCATGTCCCAGACATCCATTTTTTTTTTGGGTGGGGGTCTTACCCCTCTGCATGGAATACAGTCGGCCTTTTCTACTGGCCCAAGCCGACAGGGCGAAATCATAAGTTTAATTTTGGTCCCCCATGATATCTTTTTTAAAAGTATTAAGTTTTATTTTGTTCAATGGTTTTGTGAACAGATCTGCAATATTCTTTTTCCGATTCTATATACTGCAAGAGTATAGACCCCTTTTTAATTTCATCCCTTATGAATTGATATTTTATATCAATATGTTTTGATCGCTGGTGTATATTGGGGTTTTTGCCAGTAATATGCTCGATTGATTATCACAATAAATAGTTACAGTGTTATTAACGACACTGTTGTATATTGTACAAACGGAAATAGGAATTTCCGGTTAAATTAAACAAAGAAAAGACGAAAAAAATGACAAAGGACTTTTCCCGGTAAAAGCGAACAAAGAAGTTAAAAAACGGAAGCGAGGCTTTCCGGTCAAAGAAGCAGGGAGAAGATAAAGAAATATATAACAAATGCCCGTTATCAGATCAAAAGATATAAAAGGCCTGAGGGTTCGAGCCGACAGGTCAGTCAGACAGCGGACGGAACACAGAGCACAAGGGGCGACCGTCGACACGGTCCATCGCTGCCAGAGGACAGTGAGGTTCGTCCAACCCTCCCACCTCACCAACGCTAGTCATCCCAAGAGAATTAGTGATTGTCAACGCTCGCCACCCACCACGTACAGCCGAGAAGAAGAAATAAAGTCAAAACTCCTACTATACCCATGTGTTGTGGTTTCTTAAGTTTGACCATACATACCCACAACGTATACAGATACACGATTTAGCAGTGTGAATTTGAAGAAGCCGCTATATAACATATAGAATTTGATGCCAGTATGTAACCGACACCTGGTTCTACGACACTCTTAAGTAATGTCCTTAAATAAAGGGCTTCTTGACTGGCCGACGCTAGATTAACAAATTCGGTTGACATGTTGACAGAGAAACAACTAGTTGTTTTTTAGATTTCCAAGAAATAATCGAGCTTTCATCCGATAATTTACAACAGTATCCTGATATACTTTTTCGGTTACTTGAGCCTGCCCAGTCGGCGTCACAAAATCCCCGTAATTTTAAAGATTCAGATGATTTTTTAAATACTAGCGACTGACTTTATTGAGCCTTTCAAATATCGTGAAACATGTTTTTCCCTTGTTAAATGGATTGGTGTAGGTTTATCCAAATACTGAGATATTTTTAAAAGCAGACACGCACAGACAGTTATTTCTATAAGCACAAGTAAGAATATTTTTATAAGCAAACACACACATAATTATTTCTATGAGCATACACAAGCAGATTATTTTTATAAGTAGTCATATATATGCGCATTCAAAGAAACACATTTTTATCTCTCAGACGTACTTTTTCACACACACTATCTCTAAGCCCAGAGCTTTCCCATGTACACAATCTCACACACTTACACAATAAATGATATACACTCACACACATTCTTTTTCTTTCATATACAATATTTCTTTCACACGCACGTACACACACTGGCACACACACACGCACACACACACACACACACACACACATACACACACACAGAAACAGAGAGAGGGAGAGGGAGAGAGAGAGAATTCCCTCTCATAAACTTTCTCTCTCCCGCGCTTTCCGATACACAGCCTGAAGCTTGCACGGTAACACATACACGTCATCTTACATGCAATCTCTCTCTCTCTCTCTCTCTCTCTCTCTCTCTCTCTCTCTCTCTCTCTCTCTGATACCCACACCAACACTTCCTTTCTTTTACACACACACACTCACACACACGCACTATCTCTCTCTATCTCTCTCTTTCTCACACACACACACACACACACACATACACCCTTTCTATATACTCTCTCAGACAATCTAACATACGCATTCACACAAATACATTCTCTTCCTGATACGCTCAATATGTCTCCCTTCCGAACACACCCAGTTTCACACCCACGCTAATACGCTTTCATTCATACAGACCCACCGACTTTCACATTTGCACTCTTTCTTTCTTTCTTTCTTTCTTTCTTTCTTTCTTT
Source organism: Doryteuthis pealeii (assembly GCA_023376005.1). Classification (NCBI taxonomy): domain Eukaryota; kingdom Metazoa; phylum Mollusca; class Cephalopoda; order Myopsida; family Loliginidae; genus Doryteuthis; species Doryteuthis pealeii. Next base: position 38,366,982 of record CM042146.1, on the reverse strand, counting down.
TTTCTCTGTCTGTCTGTCTGTCTGTCTGTCTGTCTCTCTCTTACGTATAAACTCACGATCTCTCTCACTTTTCCTCTCACACCGTCACTCAGCAGCTCATATCAATGTACACACAGACCTAGGGGGAGGTAAGTAATCCTATACAACTATATAGTGTGTGAGCTTATAAAAAGTATGTGCGTGTGCTTATAAAAATTGTGTGCGCTTATAATTGTCTGTCTGCATTCTGTTCGTGTGTGAGGAGGGGTAGGTGTTTATAAATATAATTAGTCGAAATATAAACAAAGGGAAACAACCAGCCAGAAACTGCAGTCAATCCATTCATCAGAGAAAGTAAAAGTAATATTAATGCGTAAATTTATTAATTGTAGTTAAGTCTGATATAAAGCCACAATTGCAAAGTGTTTATGAGGATCGTCACTCATGATGATCTTGCTAATTATGTATTTACCCAACCACTCCACTCCACTCTACCACGGGTAGGATCGGACACAATTTCAAATTTAAGCGAAGTAAATCTGGTTTGAATTCATAGTTTTCCTTCTTCTAGACTTGTTATCGTACGAAGGCTACATAACCCATTCTGCTCTACTATCTAACCATAGATGGGAAGGGAAGATGTATTCATAGATATTCACGAAGTGAAATGCAAACAATCTCATCTATAATTTGAACATGGGTCCATTTTCTATGCTAACCTCACCTCTATCTTGCTAAGTACCTCATATGATAGTCTTCCCAACATCAAAATAAACCCGTTTCTGTCTTCAATACTTATTTACAGCCTTACGGATTTTATTTATCAATGTGATTGTTTGATTGATAAGTAAGACCTTCTTCCGCGAATAGTTGACATAGATACATATCCATAACTACTTCGTCCACAATACATATAAAGTAGTGCATGCTGAGAGGAGACAAAATTCCTCTTTCATTGTACTCTCTCCTTATAGCCTCAGATGAAGTTGTATTCTTGAAGCGATCAAGGAAAGATCTATTGTTTGACAAATTGTAGCCCATACCCAACGGTGTGAGGATGTCGGGATTAGTAAAATCCCGACATTTAGGCCCTTATCATTCAGCTCGTAACTCACTAACTGACTTAAACTTTTACAAATTCCCTTTTGTGTGACCCTTGCTCGCAATTACAGCGACCGGTTTTTGTCAGTCATACAGCCGGAGACCAGGGTCACTGATGGTGGGCGGCGGTTACTTCAATACACATATTTCAAGTTCCTTCCGAAATTGAAAGAGACATTCAAAGAAGAAAAGTTTTCCCTTGATGCCGAAGTTAAAGTTGGTGTTGGAATTGGATTAAAATTAAATAAGAAAAAAAATATTTATAGCTGAAAAGGAAAACGTATTTTTAACCTTTGAAAGAATGTGTAGCACTAAGTGGAAATTATGCTAAAAAATAACCATGTCATTTAATGAATTTAATACATTTTAATACAAATTTCCCTATGCTTCTGGTGTAAAAATTGTTTTATGGGTTTAGAGAACTTATATAAATAACACCACGAGAAGGATGTGTCAGAATGTGAATTTTTAAGCGGAGTACAACAAGTTTGGATTCTGAGTTTTTCTTTTCATAGACCGGTAACCCTGTCACGGTTAAAGAGCCAGTACCATAGCGGGTCCAATAAGCGATATGCAATGCACATAAATCACGGTGCTATGTGTACGTCTCAAATGTATGCAAGGACGGCTTTCGGCAGTAGTAATGTTCGGGGTTGTTTGTTTACCCAAAACAAATCCTCTTTTTTCTGTCAGCCAGGAATATGTCTCACTGCTACTATTTAGAAGCGAGATGGTGAAAACTTTCATTTATACAGTTGGCCACTTTGTTTACATCTGACTTTTTCATTTCATTCGTAAGATTTTTTTCTGAGAGAATGAAAAGGACAACTGGAATTTTCTTTTTTTTAACTATAAAATTTATTCATCGGTCTGCAGAATGAAATGAGAGAGAGAGAGAGAGAGAGAGAGAGAGAGAGAGAGAGAGAGAGAGAGAGAGAGAGAGAGAGAGAGATCTTTATCGTTCAGCTTTTTGTTGAATTCATCTGCGTTGAGAAAAACACAGATTTGATCGTGTGACATCAGCATTTCTTCTCGCGTAACCCTTTCTCCCGTGCGTTCGAACTCTCTCCCCGTGGGTTCCAACACTGTTTGTGTATGTTACAGTCCCCTCTGACCCCGTCTCATCTGAAATTCTCTAAGCAAAACCCACCCTTAAGAAATATTTTACTTCCAAACTTCTAGAATATTCCCAAACGTGTTTTAATTTCATTAGTTAATTTCACTCACGCTGGCGCTATAAAGTCACTGACTTAGTTTATTTTCAATCAAAATGTTTTTTAGTCACCCACACCTTTCTTAGGTCAATTTAATATTTAGAAAGAAACAAGGGCATGATTTCTCGCATTTTCTGCTGCCATAATGTCGGTATATTGAAAAAAGTTTTACGAAAAATATTCGACACTCTGGTTCTAAAAATGGTCTTTTCCGTTTGTCTATTCAGAGACAAAATGGAAAATATTATTTAGTCAATCTATTAAACTTTGGGATTAAATTAAACTTTTTTTCAAATAAAATATTTCAATCATTTCCACCGTTTTCTTTAGGCAGGTCACTGAATACATTGCACAAGAAATATACCCATATTGTTCCATGAACAAGCAGAATGTGGAATGGGTACAGAAATAGGAGAAAAGTCCATGTGATGAGGAAAAAGTAAAATAGTCATATAGCTTTACCATTCTCTGGTAAGGTCTGAAACACAAAGAATATTTAAAGAATAGAGGCAAAAGAGATTGAGAATGGGTTTCTAAACTGTCATGTGACACTCAGGAGCCAGGAACGATAACCCATAGGGATGGGAGGCGGGTCATGAAAGAGAGCCATAGCAATCCGTGCATGATGATGATGATGATGATGATGATGATGATTACCGGTGTCTTGTCGTCGCTGACTGTATTTCCTACAGAAGAACCCCCCCAAAAAAAAAACTGGGTCCTCGTTATGAAATTGTGAGGCTCTAAATCTGAAGCTCTAGGGAGTGTGGAGTACTGCTTTATTGCCCATACTTAATGGTCCACTCTGACATGGTGTGTTAGTATGTGTGATATATTGGATATGTATAATCGATGTCATATAAATGTGCGAAAAATGTTTGTATTAAGAATAGTTTCTTGAAGCTATGATTGTTCACTCATGATTATCATTAGTAGTTATTCGAAATCATACAACTGAGTGAATACTTGGTATCACATAACCGTGGGAAAAAGAACTTAAGAAACAACTACACAAAAACGTAAATATGAACATACAATGAATCGGGACTTAACTTGCAGGCCTAAAATAACCATAAACATGTTGATATACCGTTAAAATCAGTCAATCAGTTAACTAAAATTTTCAGGATTTCATACACAAAACCACAATATTTCCGATAGGAAAACAATCATGACAAAAAACTGATTAAAAGCCTTTGTCTGTTATATTTAATGAAAAAGAGAAGTATACTACCATTATACACCAAGAATGAATGTGAAAATATTTTTATTGAACAATATAAGACATTTGCAGATTGCATGCCTAAAAGAAGTGATTTGCTAAATAAAATCCCATGATAAATCCATCCCATATTAGAAAGGACTTAATATGTCTCCATATCAAATATCTTGTTCTTAATTATGTTAACTCTTCTTCCATAAAACTATAAATAGGAGTTGGGACTGAAAAGTTAATTGGCAAAAAAGTTCATAAGATGTTTTCACCAATGGAATTGGTTTCACTCCTAGAAGTATGTGAAGTAGAGGGACTGTATTGAAAAGGGAACCTCATTTAGTTACATTCCATGAGAGTATCTTGGCCAGCCTCTGAACGTTTAAGTAGATCTTCGTATGACCCAGGTTCATTTTACTTGGTCACTAGTGTAAACAGATAGATTAAAAAAGTGTTTTGGGAAAACAGGGTTGAGATCTTACCTACTTCTAAGTGTTGCGTTATTATGAGAGTAAATTTTACGAAACGAATATCTGAAGAATTGCACACACTACTAGGTGCCATGAATGAGTGACCGCTGCAAAAAGATCATGTACAATGATTTTATATGTTAACAGGAATTGCCAATTTAAATCAGGCAAGAACAGGCATTTCTCGTATTATCTTGTGACTGTAAAATATCATCCTAAGACGTTCTCTCCTCCTCCCACTGGTCTCCTACTTTTTAATTGATTTATCTAAAAATAACAAAAAACAAATTTACGCCCAGACAATATTTTATTTAAATGCAATTTCACACAGTGTTGTAAGAATTTGTCATATTCTTCTAAGACAATTCTAACGGTAAAGGCGCGTGTGCAAAAACAAAAAAAAAACTTCCATCAAATCAGTTTCGTAATATAGATATAGGAGTGCATGTTTTATTGGTAAATCTACAGTTTACAAGATTGCTAGAAAGGAAATCACAAGCATTGAGCTGATCTTTGAAACAATGTCCACTGGGAAATTGATTTTTGTGTAAAAAAATATTAATTTGAATAAATCAGAAGGATTGCTTGATTAGTTGGTAGGTTGTTTTGTTTTATAGCATACAAATCTTTTCAAGTCATTTAATCAAGTCATTTTGATCAACAAAGCATTCAGACTGATAACAGTACATGCTGTTGCTTAAGTGTTCACCAAATTAAGTACGGAACAGATTCATTGTAGCTTAACTTTGGTGATCTGCCGGGAACCAGTAATTCAGAAGGGATTTGTGAAACGATTAACATTGCGGGTCTATAAGAATGAATCGATATAACCTGTACTTGCACACATTAATTTGCTGAATTTTAATTTAAATTGTTTACTCCATACAGTTTACTCTGTGTATGACTCATATTCAATGGGCCCTGTCACCGAGCTTTGAATATGCCGAGTGTATCCCCCTACCCCTGCAGAGAGTTAAGATTGCCCCAGCATGAGGATAATTTAACACTAAACTGCATCGGATGGTTAGGCACAAGTTCTAGATCTCTGAGGACTATGGAGTATCCTTCATTGGCATTACACCAATATCCACTCTTACCCAAAGTGGAATTACCTGTTTGAGTCACATATATGGGCCAAATATGTTTATTCTAAAAGATTTGTATTCGATAGAACCGTGTGCAACAAAACTCTTTTGAAACAGCCAAAAAAGGCTAAATATGAACGTAAAATGAATGTGATTCCCTAACCTGAAGACATAAAATAAGCCTAGACAGTTTGACATGCTATTAACATCAACCAATCATATTCAATGCTGATTTACGTGCATTGTAAAGAAAGAATATTATGTTGAAAATCAACATTCGTCGTGCTAAAGAAATGCTTTCTTTCATCATTGTTCTACAGCAGGTGTCTCAAACTCAAGGACACCAGAGGGCCATTAGGTCTTAGAAGAGAGGCACAGACGACCAAAAGTAAGATGCGATTTCCACCATTTATTACGCTCAGGTGTTGCTGAGCTGAAAGTTGTTTTTGTTTTTTTTAATAAATACACATATGATAGTAAGTGGGATATTTGAAATAGTACAAAATTTAGGGGAACAAACTTTCCTTAATTCTGTTTCTTACTTGTAGTGAATTTTACTTTTTGCGATTTCACTTTAAGTAAATTTCCATTTCAATATATTGCAAGGGTAAATTGCAATAAATTATCCTCTAAATATTATTTAAACAGGAAAAAAAAAAGAAGCAAAATTCACATTTATATCCCATTTGACGAAATAGCAGATACATTCAACAAAATTTTAATGATTAAAAAAAAATCAAAGAGCAGATTCCATATAAACGTAAAATTGATTAAATTTTTCTTTCGTCGTGATATTTTACAAAAAAAATCTTTTTCACGAAAACAGTTGATTGAATTGATATTCCTTTCCTTTTCCAACATTCTACGCATCTTGTAACTTTTGATTGAATTGTTTTTTATTTAGTTTTTCAATTTCTTATCACTAAAATTTAATGACTGATCTTCCTGTGTCAGTCCCAGCAAATAAAAATAATGATAGACATTTGTAAAAAAAGAAAAAAAAAATTTTTTCGCGTTGTAGTAAATAAAATCGGGGTTTCAAATTCTGGGGAGAAACATAGTCAGGAGCCAAGGACAAAGACATTTGAAAATATTAATCAATATTAATTGTTCTGCTGCGTGTCATAGACAAGTAGTTTCCTGATCGTGTATTTAAGAACCCTGCTTCACAGTATTTTCTGTATTGAGCGGTTTTATAAATCAATCATTGTCAGCCACTGCGTTACAACGAGACCACATCTACTGTTATTGTTTTACAGCAGATAAAAAAACTGAAAAAAGTCTTAAATAAAAAAAATAATATTCTACGATATTATTTTTTAAAAAGTGTTATTAATCTACTATCAAATTAATTCCTTAGACCGTGTTTGTTATTACCACGTTGCGACCGATTCCTTCTCATTTCATAAATGATTTCGGACAATAAAGAAATGTTAAGAAATATTTCAACGATAGGCCCGCTTATTATCTTCGGGGTTAATCACGACTGTTTGTATTTCACATGCCCGTGGAAACGCAAGAATCCATCCCCCTCCTCCATCTATGGGTAAATAGTAGGACAGGCTTAGCCTAGGTTAAGTAACCAGTTAAGGAGAAGGAAAACTCTGAATTAAAACCAGCTTTACTCCGCTTAAAAATTGACCTTGTTTCACATCCTGCTTATACGTAAAAAAATATACAAACGAGATCAAATCATTCCCGGCTTGGCAAGCCACACAGACGACTTCATTCCCATGTAACAGAAATGATTCCATGTTTTTTTTTTTTAAATAAAAGAATAAAAAGCTAAGAAATCGACACGGCGCTAAAATCTACTCTGATCTGATAAATGCATCGTCAGGGTAATTCATAGGTTTCTTCAAGTTTCTCACCCACTATCATTTTGTCTGCTAATTTTGAACAAAGACACCTATGATCCATGAAAAATAAGCGAAAGTGTTACATAAATTATAGTCTACAGCCGTTATTAATTAGACTCGAATATTGCCAGGCATATGTTTGGGTTAGGTGAAAGAGTCAGACAGAACGGAAGCGATTCGACCTGAGGTTAACGATCCGAAAATGAACACTGTTTACAGACACAACAACAACTGCACTCTGATTGGTCGATACCGAGAGAGACACAAAAACACAACCTACTTACTCATCAATGTTATTTCTAAATCATACTGAGACATGTATTCGTCCACACACATATATACACAAGTATATATGCATCCACACACACACACACACACACACACACACACACACACACACACACACACACATATATATATATATATATATATATATATATATATATATATATGAGACAGCCTGCAAAGTATAGCAGCACTGAACAGCTGTGATCTGTGTGTGTATGTTTTTATATGTCAGGGTTGTGGCGTCCAAGAATACTGGATTTTTCAGCAGTGAAACAGCACTAAAGAAAAAATAAAATACCACACGAGGGAATTTTGGCTAAGACGACAGGAGATAGAGGTAAATCACGTAACAAAGTTTTATTAATAAAAATAAAAAATCAAGGCAAGAATAAAGAAAAAATGCAAGGTAAGGAATAATGACTTCAATTCAAAGAAAACATCAGTTCAGCAATGAATTAAAAATGTTCTCGCGGGTGAGGATAGCATATAAGTTAAGTCGACTTTATCCTGTCCCTTGGATGGATATTACCCGTAAATATGTATGCAATGTGGAAATAAATGTACTTAGCATCGTTTTATCTTAATTTGTTTTAAGCCTTTTGGAAATTTTCGGAGTTGTCTATTCATTCGATTTTTACTTCATATCTTTGCTTAAATTTCTTCAAACTCATGGGTCGGAAATCCTTTGGTGAAGGGCCATGCAAATAAATTTTCTCGGACTTAAACCGCTCTGTCCAAAAAGCTGTACTTTTTAAGGTTTAGATAAAAAAATCTTTGTCTCTTAAAATGGATTAACATCGATGGAACTACTGTATTCAATATTAATAGGATAGTTAGAATCAAGCTGTTAATTTGACGAACAGGATAAAAACCACTCGAGGGGCGGACGTGGCCCGAGGGCCGGGGGTTGTTGACCCCTGTTTTAACTCATGGCAATCGTTTTCATTTCAGAAAAAAATCAGGACAATATACGGTTTGGGTTTTCTTCAAGTAGACTGGAGTAGAGTGGTATCTCTACTTTTGTTCGGTAGATTCAAGCCGGTACTTGAGAGTTACTAATCCCCGAGTGGATTTGGTCACAAGACTTCTGGTTCTTGCTATGTGAGAATTTTTATCCCATGGAGAGGTACATCTATATCTTGATTCTGTCAGCCGTTTTCTCTTCACTTTCACGCCCAATTCGGCTAGGCATTCTGAACTGATAAAATTCTCGTTTATTCCGGTCGCACGACTTTTAACCATGGGGTTACAAGAGAGAGAGAGAGAGAGAGAGAGAGAGAGAGAGGGGGGGGGTGCGATGTGATCAGAGTGGGCCTAGTTGTAAGGGTTATGTATTTGGGGGATATGTTTTAGGGTGGTGTCTTCCTTTGTTAATTTGTTCAGTTTGTAATTTGTTTGTTTTTTTGTGAAGGACTTTTTGGGTTTGCTGCACGTGTTGTTGAGGGAGTTTTATTTTGCGTAGAGGTTGTTGCGTGCGAGGTTTCGTAGTTGTGTGGCAGTTCTATTGTATATTTGCTCTGTGCCGGTAGTGGGTGTTTGTGCCGTTTTAAAAGCTGTTCTTGGGTTCGCTTTGGTATGAACTTGAGTTTCTTTCAGGTACTTTTTTTTAGATGGAACCCAGTCGTCTTTTTTTCGTGGAGTTGTTCCAAGATAGGTGCTGTATACATGTCGTTGTGGTAGTGTCCACGTATGCTTCTTTGTTGGTATATTTGCTGAGTCTAATTTTCAGTATATATATATATATATATATATATATATATGTGTGTGTGTGTGTGTGTGTGTGTGTGTGTGTGTTATACAAATGTCTATAATGTATATGTATGGGATAATGATTTTTTGGTTTTAACGCGAAGCATGATAAGAAATGTATAAAATAAATGGGATATTATATACTAAGTTCCATTTATTCTTTCCAGTTTTTCGAAAGATTCAATCTTTTTTTACAAGTATTTTGTTAGACTAGCCGGCTTCAGTAATATCTAGTGTTTTATGGGTCAGTGGTGTCCATATCTCGATCTGTCTTTGAGTTTCAGCTTTATCCACTGCCCTCTTCATTGGCTGGGTTGAAAGTGGCTGGGTGGGAGAGGATGTAGGTGTGTATGTTGGTAGCGGGGGTGTTGAAATATTTATAAGCGTTTAAAATACCTAGATCTAAGTTTAACCGATTTGTGTGAGTGCGGAAGCGGACAATCAATTGAGTTTCTATTTGTTTGCATTTTGTGTGAATGGAAAGTTTTGATCTATTAACATGCATTTCAGGTTGTGCAAGGTATGTTGTGGCTTGATAAAATATTTCGGTATAAGGGCATATTGGGATTCTTCTCTAATAGTTAATTTATGTTTGTTAAATCTAAGTCTAAAGATTATTTCGGTCTCTCCTATGTATCCACTCTTTTTGCATTTGGTGCAGATGTAGTATATGACATTTGCACTGTCGCAGGTAAGCTGCGGGGGGTTGGATCTTGATATTAATGTGTGGGATTGTGAATGGGGAGTTGGATCTTGATATTGATGTGTGGGGGTTGGATCTTGATATTGATGTGCGGGGTTGGATCTTGATATTGATGTGTGGGATTGTGAATGGGGAGTTGGATCTTGATATTGATGTGTGGGATTGTGAATGGGGAGTTGGATCTTGATATTGATGTGTGGGATTGTGAATGGGGGGTTGGATCTTGATATTGATGTGTTGGGGGGAGTTGGATCTTGATATTGATGTGTGGGATTGTAAATGGGGAGTTGGATCTTGATATTGATGTGTGGGATTGTGAATGGGGGCTGGATCTTGATATTGATGTGCGGGGGGTTGGATCTTGATATTGATGTGTGGGATTGTGAATGGGAGTTGGATTTGATATTGATGTGTGGATTGTGAATGGGGGTTGGATCTTGATATTGATGTGTGGGATTGTGAATGGGGGGTTGGATCTTGATATTGATGTGTGGGATTGTGAATGGGGAGTTGGATCTTGATATTGATGTGTGGGATTGTGAATGGGAGTTGGATCTTGATATTGATGTGTGGGATTGTGAATGGGGAGTTGGATCTTGATATTGATGTGTGGGATTGTGAATGGGGGTTGGATCTTGATATTGATGTGTGTGGATTTGTGAATGGGGGGTTGGATCTTGATATTGATGTGCGGGGGTTGGATCTTGATATTGATGTGTGGGATTGTGAATGGGGAGTTGGATCTTGATATTGATGTGTGGGATTGTGAATTGTGAATGGGGGGTTGGATCTTGATATTGATGTTGGGATTGTGAATGGGGAGTTGGATCTTGATATGGATATGTGGGATTGTGAATGGGGGGTTGGATCTTGATATTGATGTGTGGGATTGTGAATGGGGAGTTGGATCTTGATATTGATGTGCGGGGGGTTGGATCTTGATATTGATGTGTGGGATTGTTAATGGGGAGTTGGATCTTGATATTGATGTGTGGGATTGTGAATGCGGGGTTGGATCTTGATATTGATGTGTGGATTGTGAATGGGGCTTGGATCTTGATATTGATGTGCGGGGGGTTGGATCTTGATATTGATGTGCGGGGGTTGGATCTTGATATTGATGTGTGAGATTGTGAATGGGGACTTGGATCTTGATATTGATGTGCGGGGTTGGATCTTGATATTGATGTGCGGGGGTTGGATCTTGATATTGATGTGCGGGGGGTTGGATCTTGATATTGATGTGTGAGATTTGTGGGGAGTTGGATCTTGATATTGATGTGTGGGATTGTGAAAGGGGAGTTGGATCTTGATATGATGTGTGGGATTGTGAATGGGGTTGGGGGGGGTTGGATCTTGATGATGATGTGTGGGATTGGAGAGTTGGATCTTGATATTGATGTGTGGGATTGTGAATGGGGTTGGATCTTGTGATGGGGGGTTGGATCTTGATATTGATGTGTGGGATTGTGAATGGGGGTTGGATCTTGATATTGATGTGTGGGATTGTGAATGGGGGGTTGGATCTTGATATTGATGTGTGGGATTGTGAATGGGGGGTTGGATCTTGATATTGATTTGTGGGATGTGAATGGGGAGTTGGATCTTGATATTGATGTGTGGGATTGTGAATTGGGGGAGTTGGATCTTGATATTGATGTGTGGGATTGTGAATGGGGAGTTGGATCTTGATATTGTTGTGCGGGGGGTTGGATCTTGATATTGATGTGTGGGATTGTGAATGGGGAGTCTGTTATTAGGTGTGTTGCCTACTAGACACCTTGGTTTATTGCATTCGTGGTTGCCGTTATGTGTGTTTTTTTTTAATTGCCTTTTCGGTGCGGTGAGGATGTTGCGTATGTTAAGTAGTAGTCGTTTAGCATTGATGGGTGGTTTGTGGAAAGTAAATTTTATATTTGGATCAGATTGTAGGTTTTTGAATTCTTTATTAGTGATTTTTGAAATGATGACGAGGCACCAAACATCGTTTTTAGCTAATGTAAAGGCGCTGAATCTGAGAATAACTTCACTTTTTCTTGGTTAGCAAACGTTTTTCTGTACAGGAATGTTTCATTTTTTGAAGAAACATTTTTTCATTTGTTTTCTTTATATATGAATTGACAGATGGAAATATTTATAAAAGTAAATTGTAGAAATTGGTCTGCTTTTTTCGAAATATTATTTTTGCAATAACAATCAAACCTTATCGAGGGCATTAAGAGAACAGTGTTATATATATATATATATATATATATATATATATATATATATATACGTCCTCATATATATATATATATATATATATATATATATATATATATATATATATATATATCACGTCCTTCGTAACGGAATAAAATCCGATACATGTTCAAACTTTCCAATATCATAGTACTGACTACACTACTTGGATATGTTATTTTGAAGAGACTAATATATTCTGAACTATTTCAGCATATGTTATTTCAACTTGGATTACAAAAAAAAGTTTCATTCCATGAAGCAAAATTCATCTACTTTCTCACTGTTATGCGAAAAGGAAGGGAAAAAAAGAAAATGGCGTATTTCGTGCTTACAAACATAAGCATGCGTAGAGACGTAAATTCGCTCTTCGTGACGTATCCCAGCAGTCGGTCGTTGCCACTGGCAACGAATCAGTGGCATTACGTCCGCCCTGGTAAATAGCATCGCGAAGAAAATGAAGAAGAATTGAACGATATTTACGATAATCCGCTGCATTCTGGTCTTTCGTACGTTCGTTAGATGGCGCACATTGCTCGTTTGCTCAAGCGATCGATCGATTGATCAGAGTGCAAAACGCGGGAATTACACTGAGCAGATAATCGATGCATTCTTTGTGGTTAACTTGCACTTCTTCGCCTTTATTCTCCTCCGGGCATTTTGGGTCGATTATTTATTTATTTCTACTTATCTCTTTTAATTAGTCCTGTCCTTTTCCCGTTCAAGATAGCTGAACTTTTCTCAATTACTATTTTCAACTCGAATTCAGCGAAATGAACAAAATAAAGATATATAACTGCCGTTCGTCAACTTTAATAACAAATCAATTATCGGTGATATTTATTTAAAATGGTCATTTCGTTTATTTAGCATTCATAATCATCGGCATTGCAGATCATAGATTTTCCATACCCTGAGGTTACATTCTAGTGCAGCTCCTTCTGTGACTGTGAAGGCCAACGCGAGAAAGATAGAATCGACCACAGGTGTCACATATGAAGGCCGGTCCTGAAGATATTGATGGTGTGCTGATACCCTGTTACCATTGCTGTTCCTTTTCTTTGTCCCTTTTGCTTCATGTTGTTATGCCAGTGTGACTTCAGACATGAATAGCCCGCTGCGGAGAGCCTGTCGCCACCGAAGATGGTTCTGAACCAAATAACCCAGCTTGCAGGGTTGATGTTAAACGCCCTGTGGTTTTACTTACAGGTATCCTGAAATCGCAGCTGGTAGCGAACAATCTATCTCTTGCCAGATGGTAGTTCGCATAAAGGATGTCCTTTAGAATTCGCCCATTGTCCATCCGGTGGACATGACTCAGCCAGCAGAGACTACGCTATCTCACAAGAGCACACACTGGGAAGCTGTGCTCTCTCCAGGTGATGCACATTAAGGCAGTGAAGGTAGAAGTTATTTAGTTTTTGTATTGGTGGTTTATATGGTCCAAGTTTTCGTTGACATACAAGAGAGTGCTGATGAACCAGACTTCATACACTTTCACCCTTGTACGGACAGTGAGCCTCCTGTTTTCGCACACTCTGTCAGTTTCCCAAAAGTTTAGGCAGCTTTTCTGATGAGGCCACTGTTTCAGCATCAACTGACAGATTGTCGGTGATAGTGGGTCCAAGAGAGAGAAAGGTTTTTAGAATTCTTGTCGCCATAGTTGAGTTTCTGTTTAGTAATCTCTCAATCATTAATGTTCCTTGTAAATCCTAGTATGTGGTGTTACCTATAATCCTTGTATCTGCGTTTCCTTGTAATTGCTGTATGTATTGTCTCTTGCAATCCCAATCTGTAGTATTTCCTAGTAATCCAAATGATATGTTCAAGGTTAAATTAGTAATTGATTTTAGGGCAGGTACCAACGATCTGTGTACGTTTCTCATTGGCCAATTTTACCCGCAAGTGCTTGCTGCAGTTGGGCAAGTTCATAAAAACGAGTGGCAATTTGGCATACCTCTTAAGCTACGATGCCTAGTTAAATAGGTTACCATCTGTCTTTGTGCAAAGGTAGATTCCTTCAGTTCCTGTACGACAGAAGGAAGTAAAAGAAGATTCCAATTAGAGTAGTTGCCAACACTCATCCCTGCTCGACAAAAACGACAAATGCTGAAGGGATCTGAGGTGGGCCCACCAAACTTGATGGTGCTTTGCATGTCGGTGTGAAAAGACTGGGAGTAACCTATTCCATTCTCTTCCAGTTGGTTGAAAAGATAGACTGCTTATCCGTTCAACCAACTGGAAGAGGCCACTCCTGCTCACAAGGTTAAAAGCTTCCGTAAGGTCGCTGAACGCTATGCAAAATACCCTTCTTTGCTCTCTACATTCCTTCTTTAGCTCTCTCAGAGATAAGATCAGGTCAATGGTAAACTTCCTTCGCTAAACACTGCCTTTGATTCCGGGTAGATCTTCCCGGTGATAATCTAGAGTGTATACCATGGTAGTTGTTACAATCTCTCCTGTCTCCATAGTTCTTATACAGAGTTAAGATGGTGGCATTCCTCATGTTTGTAAAACAGCCCCTTCCCTCCAATAGAGAAAATTGCGGGGTTTGTCGCAAGCAAGCTTCCCACATTTTAGAACTTTAGCTATGATTCCGTAAGAACTCGCTAAATAGGCGATCAAGTGTTTCATCACAATATAACTTTCGGTTCTTTGTACACGGTAGCTCCCGGCTTGTGAAAAGGTATATAACATCTGATTCAGAAGTTTAAACCAGGATCTGACGTCTCTGATACTCGTGGGTGTAGGGAGGTTGATGATAGCTTCCGTCATCCTTTTTGTAGGGCTTTTCTTATCACCGTTGGCGGTGGTAAGAAACCAAACAAATCCCACCTCCATTTTGACAAAATGGAACTTGTCGGGTTAAACACAATGCTCTTATCCGAACAGTGACAAATGTAGTCAGAGAGAGGACTCTATAGAATCGTCCCATAGGATGCTGTTGTCTATGCACTGAGTTTTACGAGTCATATCCTGTAATGTCGTCGAACCAACGAATATATCCGTCACCCAATCTTTGAGGGAACCGACGATATCTATATCAACCACACTTGGTAATGAACACAGTGGCATCCCATGCAGCTAGACAAAAAGGTAAGCTGTGAAATCCATTGTTTTCCTCATGATGGCGGCATTTAATTTTTTCAGGTCCACCGTGAGTCTGGGAAAGTCGTCATTCTTCGGTGCGTCAACCATTCTTGAGCACCAGGTAGTTGTTGTCCCGACTGGTACCGCTTCTGGTCCAGTGCAACGACTCTGTCCAGGTCTTGTTTCACCTTCTTCAAATGGTGAATGAATTGCTGTCAATGTCGCGCCAGGGATGAAAATATTGTTTAATGGTTTACCTACCAGAGTTTGTAACGGCTGTTACGGGGAGCATGTATTGGATGTCACTTTATCCACCTGTTGGTGTCCGTTGGTGGGAATGAGGTGCTATCTCGTCTCGATGGAACTGATGTTCTCCGCCTACATCCGCACGGAGTCCTTTTAATTCCATCCGTTAATGAGTTATTCTGTGATACTGAAGTTGGGAAATTGAGTGGCAACAAGTTCAGATCCTTCAAAGTCGCTCGCGATAGATAGAAGCCAGACTGGTGCTCTGTCACATCCACAGCTTTTTGTGTCTCCCATGAACCAACTGTTATGCGCAAAAATAAGACACCCTTTACGTGTAGCTGGGGTCGAGGCATTGCTATTTCCACTGTCAACGAAGGTGGGGAGGCTTCCGTATAAGTGGAGTACCTATCTGGAGTATTGTTGGTGAACGTAACTGACTCCTCACTTCTTGACACTCTGCTCATAGCTTCCCGATATCATAAACGTCCGGCCAACCTTCTTCTTCAAGTGCTCCGTCAATCCACAATTAGAACATATCAGCTTAATTGCCGGGCAATTTTTTGACTCGTTGATCCACTGGGATATGTCATTTTCCCACATCCTCTGCAAGGCTTGCTTTATTGTGGGGTCGAAGAAGTCATATTTTCATGAAACCGTTGTTGGTGTAGCCATGTTCGTTTTTATCAACTTTTTGAAGTACTAGAAGTTCAGAGTCGATATCTTGTTCACAGTGCCATATAAAGTACAAAAGACGTGGTCACCTTTTTCTTTCAGATGTCCGGAAAAGAACGCAAATGACCGACTCTGTCTTTTTATTTATAGGGATCTGTCTAAGGACAGATCACTCTGTTCAGCCTAGAAACAGGGGCATATCACTCTATTCTATCTAATCAACTATCGGCAAATATACGTATGTAATTTTCTAGGTATTTCTTTCATTCCTTTATTAACGTTTAGTTTATGAGTTGTAATTCCTTTGTTGTAGTTGCATCTAGAATTTTAATGTTTATGTAGTGATTACGAATTGGTCAATCATTATTGTTTATTACATTTACACAAATGACAAAGAAGAAATTCTTAAAAATTCAAGTATAAAAAACAGATAACTTGGGTAGTTTATATCTGTTGTTATCTCTCTCCATTCATTAAGATCTTCAAAATATGTATCTATCTATCTCTATCTCACACACACTCTCTCTCTCTCTCTCTCTCTCTCTCTCTCTCTCTCTCTCTCTCTCTCTCTCTATATATATATATATATATATATATATATATCATAAACATTACTGAAAATCTTCCCAAAAACAATGGTTTAAATCTATCAATTTGGTGGGAGTTTGTCTTATTTCTTTGGGGTGAGTTAGTAGGGGCGGGTCTAGGAAATTTGAATGAAGTGAGAGGGGCTGGGCGAGGGATAGGGTATATGTTACTTAGGTGATTAATTCTCGGGATGACTGACAAAATTCAGTTGGGAGTTGGAATATAACAAATTAATTACAAAGAAGTACATGAAAACCCAATATAAACAAAAATAAAACAACCACAGATGACATGAAAAAAAAATTCAAACATTTGTTGAAGAGATAGTTCTTTTATATTGGTTGTTTTATGGGGAATTATATTTCTTTAAAGAAGAAATATATTTGTCCTTATCGTCGCTTGCCTTTATAAACATTTTGTGAAAATTTTATAATTTAATGGGTATTCCTTATTTTCCTACTATTTTTATTGCCCACAGGAGTCTCAAGAATATGGCTATCCCTGTAGCTAATATCTAGATGTTTATTTATTATTTATCTGTCTTATGTATTTCATTTGAAAGTCTGTGTACAGCTGTCTTAATTACCACTGCATGTCCTCACACCCATATGTATAGCAATAGCAAATCTTTACAGATCACTGCCGTCCCCACCACCAGAACCTTTCCTCTCATGAGCCCTCAAATGACTCATCAAACCCGCTACATATCCACGATGTTTGATGCAAATATGAAATAGGAAGAACATCCGTCCCGTTGTATCAGATGGATCAGGTGATAAAATGTTATGCTTATGCACCACCATATGTCTCTTAAGACCAGAAACTGACTTACATACTTTGTAACAGATTGCACAAGACACATTGTTTGTTCCTGGAGTTTGCATGAATTGTCCCTAATGATGGTTCTTATGATTGACATATTCAGCCTTAGAAAGCAGAATTCGACAACATGTCTGATATTTTCAATCTTTCATGTTCTCCCCAATATGACTGGTGTATCTCTTTCGAAGTTGACGCATGAGGTTTTGATGCTCAATTCTTTCACTCTCAAAACTGGTACAGCCATCATCCACATGAATTCTCCAGTCGGTTCTCTTCAATGCCAGCTTTTCCCCGTTGTCAGGATCTATTTTATTTTTACAAGGTTGTTTTTTAAGCAATCCTTATACCTCTTTCAAGGCTTATGCTGTGGCCTTTTGCCATCATGCAGCTGGCCGTAAAGGAGTTGCTTTGGCATTCTAACATCACTCATACGCACAACATGACCTGACCATCGAATTTGGGCCGTTATGATACGAGTTTCAATACTTTTACATCCTGCCCTTGTAGGGATTTCTGTGTTAGCTGTGTTGGAATTCCACTTAATGTTTAGAATTTGTCTCAAACGTTTCTGGTGAAAGTGTTCAATAATTTTCATATGTCTTCGAAACAAAGTCTATTTTTCCAAGGAGTACAATAGAATACTCAACACGCAGGACCTATAAACTTCAAATTTTGTTTTATGGGTAAGGCTGATATAAGACCATAACCGTTTTTCAAACCTTCCAAAGGCCACCGATGCTTTCTGGATGCGTAGGTGAATCTCAGCATCTAAAGAGCCATCACAAGTCAGTGTACTCCCCAAGTATGTGAAAGATTCAACAACATCCAAACAAGTACCATGAATGATTATAGTTGGTTTGATATACTGTTCTTTTTTACGGTGGTGAACATTACCTTTGTCTTCGTCAAGCTTATCTTTAATCCAAAAGTAGGGCATGAGGCAGCAAATAGGTTTGCAATATTTTGAATATCTTTCTCAGTGTGAGCTAGATAATCAACGTCGTCGGCGTAAAGAAACTCTCTGATAAGTTAAATCTTCTCAAGTCAAAAACTCTTCCTATGGTTCTAAATTCCAAGTTAACGCCCTTCTGACAATGCTGGAATGCATAAGTTGATATTACAAAAAATAATATTGAAAATAATGTTGGACCCAAGACATCTCTCTGCTTAAGCAATCCTTATACCTCTTCCAAGGCTTATGCTGTGGCCTTTTGCCATCATGCAGCTGGCCGTAAAGGAGTTGCTTTGGCATTCTAACATCACTCATACGCACAACATGACCATCTATTGGTATTTCATCCCACAATCTACCACTCATGACAATTATAGCTTTCATATCATTTTGCAACCGCTTGAGTATATTCAGAAATACTGGTGGGCATCCAACTTTACCCAATATCGTCCAAAGTGCATCTCTGTTGACTGTATCAAAAGCTTTTGTCAAATAGACAAAAACTTGATACAGGGCGACCCGTTGCTCAATACATTTCTCCTGCACTTACCTAGCCGAAAATATCATGTCGTTTGTTCCTCTGCCAGACATAAAACCACTTTGTGATTCAGGAATGACTACCGGGCAAATGTACAAAAGCAATCGATTCAACAAGATTCTTGAGAGAACCTTTCTAACAGTACCCAGAAGTGTTATTCCACGGTAGTTATCACAACTACCTTTATCTCCTTTGCCCTTGTATAAACACATCAAAGCACCATCAATCTAGTCATTTGGTAGAGGGGAATCATTCCATCATTGAGTGATGAAATCAAACAGAGCATGTTTGATATTACATTTTTTTTAACCTTCAATAGTTCTACTGGATGCCCATCTAAACCTGGTGCACTACAAGAATTATTTTGTTTGATAGCCATTTCAAATTCTGCAAATGTTGGTAAATGGTCCATCTCATATTTGGTCTTATATGTATACATACACTAATACACATATGGGTATGTGCATGTGTGTGTGTGTGTTTATATAGATGATATATATATATATATATATATATATATATATATATATATATATAATGTGTGTTTGTATATGTGTCCTGATGTGTGGATACGTGTGTGTCTGTATATAGATAGATATATGTGTTGTATATATATACACACAGACCTATGTATATATATGTGGTGTATATGTGTATGTGCATGAATGTATAGTTGCAATATGTGTGTACAGTATATATATATATATATATATATATATATATATGAGGGTATGTAAACAAACAAATGTGCTTATTTTTATATGGCTTTAAGCCGACAATTTTTGGAGAATATGTGCTTAATAGAAGTCATACCTAATTTTGAAAATGAATTAGTTAATAATTAATGAATTTAGGCGGGCATATATGTTCAAATGTAAGGCTATATATATATATATATATATATATATATATGTGTGTGTGTGTGTGTGTGTGTGTGTGTGTGTGTGTGTGTGTGCGTGCGCGTGCAGGCATTGGATCTATGTTTGTGTGCATACAATATGAACATGTGTAGGTATGTATTTCTTAGACATTGACTTGTTAGTCATTAAATGTGGATGTACATGTGTATGTCTGCGTGCAAAAATGTACATTTGTTAGACATCAAATGTGGATGTACATGCGTGTGTCTGCTTCTGGTCTTAAAATGTCCTATTTCTTTATATATATATATTTCTTTATATATGTGTATTTGGGCAGCATTCTTTCATTTATACATATAGAATTAAACAAAAGACACATCTGTTTAACAATTTTAAATTATTATTTTTGATCTTTTTGAGTTTTCTGGCCAACTTTTTAATGTTTGGGTGGAATTCGTGGATAAGTCCACCAAAATTCAGGTCCCGAGTACTTTCGGCACTTCGAAGTGCCATCATCAGTTTTTAAAAAATTATATTAATGTGGAGGCTGGAAGGAGAAGAATTGGTGAGAAAGGTGTTATAGCCATTTTCAAATGTGTGTACTACATTGGAAAGTAATTTTGTTTAAGGATGGTTTGTATTGTTTTATGTATAAAGCTTCTAGTATTTGGAGTTTTTGTTTATTTATTCTTTGTGCAGAATGTGTGTATTTTCCGTTAGAATATTTCGGTAATTAGAATGTAATTTCAGGTGTTGTGAAATAGAGCTATTTTCTGTTAAATGGAGGGTTAGACGACGTGACAATGTGGTTGAGGTGAATCCAATGTATGTATTTTCATTTTCTGGGAGACTGCGATCTCCTAGGGGACATTTAAATCTGTATACTACATTGGTCTCATTAAGCCGACTTGTCTGGGGAGAGAAATTGTTACGAACGACGAGGTTGGTTGTTTTGAATTTTATATAATAATAATAAATGTTACCTTATTATCAGGCGTGGTTGCAGTAACATTATTCCGAATTATTAGTTTTAGTGCTATTTCATCAAGTTTGTAATTCCTGTGCATCTGGTTGCGATAGTAAATGTTATTGAAGAAGTATTTGCTGTAGTATGTTTTTCTTTGTGGCTAGCGTCTATTCTTTGGATGATCTGTTTGATTTGTTCGTCAATGACGTGATTAGGAAATCCGTTATTAACTAATGTCTGTTTGATGTTTTTGAGTTCGAAGTAGAATATCAGCTTTGAGGAAGAAATGAGTTTTTGCGCGATATATTAGGCTTTTTATTATAGCTTTTTTATACCTTTCGGAGCATTTGCTATTAAAATTTAAAGTAGTTGAGTTAACAGTTACGGGTTTTTTATATGGATATGTTGTAAAAGTGTTAATTTTAGTGTCGATCAATACATCAAAGAACGGGAGTTGATTTTTATTGTTTAGTTCATATGTGAAATTTAGGACAGAGTTTTTTTGGAATGCTTGTTGGAGTTCAATTAGTTCATTTGTGTTGTTGAACAAGGACAAGAATATCATCAACATAGCGAACATAGATTGAGGGCTTTTTTTATAATATTAAATATTTTATTTTCAAGTGAGCCATATAGAAATTACTAAAAGTCGGACCCAAACAGAACCCATCGAGATACGTCTTGTTGTACATATAAATTACCGAGATGGTCATAAAATGGACCTCAGTTGTGCAGTAAAGGAGAATTTTTTTTCAGGATGTTGGGATTCATTTAAGAGTTGATATGAGGGATTTTTGTAAATATTTTCATGATGAGGTCTAAATAGTTCTTTTACTGGAACGTTGTGAAAAGATTTTCAACATCAAGTGAAGCTATGATTTTAATCTGGTTTTTTAAAATTATGTAGGATTTAGAGTAGATCATGGCTGGATTCAACCTGTAATAGTGGGGAAATGAGTTTGATTAATAATCTAGTTAATTCATATATTTTCACAGGATTGTTGAGGATGTGAACAATATTATACTAACTTTGAAAACTGGGTCTAACAGAAATATTAATGACAAAATTTAAGAACTAACAAATAAAAACTTTTTATTAAAATGATCAGAATTTTAAAAAAGCCGCAAAAACATTACTGCAATCCCCAAAAATCAATAAAAAAAATGCTATTTTAAAAAATTAAAACATTTAATCAATATATTCTATTAAATTCAAATCACCAGAAATTGGATATTAGGCAATATCGAGGAAACTGTTTGCCTATTGGGGATTGTATAACCTACGTTATAATCTAACTTTTTTCAGGCATTTTGCGATATGTGGTCCAACCATACAGTAATACTGACTACAGCTACGTACTATTTTGAATAAATCCTGGAAGTATCCCAACTAAAACACAATTATAACGGTTACTTACTAGCTATTTATGCAAACTATCCCAGTAACACGAAGAAGACATCATGAAACTGATGTAGAATTGAAGACGAACTCAAGAAGACTTACCAAAGCGATGGCCCATAGTGATGGATGGCGAGTTAAAATCAATCTATGATATTAATGCGCCTGATGATGATGATGATGATGATGGATGATGATGATGATGATGGATGATCTCCGTTGTCTACACATTCAATCTATATGTTGGCTAAACGGTTATTATCCCAATTTAAACAGGATCTATTCATTTGTTGTTCATATAACCATCCCTTTATTTCGTAGATTAACTTCTCAATTGTCCAATCAAAGAGGTCTAGCTAATATATTTAGACTATGATGATACTCTCATGAGGCATACGTCAAATACATTGATAAAACGGGCATTAAGGTTAATTGAAAAAAGATTTTATCATTTTTTTGAATTTCCTTAAGAATAATAATAAAGATCGTGAAGTGAATAAGATGTTCGATTAAGCAGTTGGAATTTTGTAACATTTACCTAACCACTCAACCATGACATAGCGTGGCAAAAGGTCCAGATAAGCTGTTTTGAATTCAGAGTTTCCTTTTCCGAACACTGGTTTACCAATCAAGGCTAATAGTTTAGTATGCTCTCCTATTTACTATAAGTAAATAGGAGAGCATACTAAAACTATTGATGAAAAGAATGAAAATTCATGCTTCATTCTAGGGGCATTAATGCAAAAAAAACGCAGTCTCGTCTGCATTTGAACTCTGGTCGTTGATGCATTTCTCACGACGATAAACCGTTACGCTCATTGTCAGGGAATGCAGAAAGACTGCTGTACAATAATTTGGGACTTTGTAGTGTGGAAAAACTCGACGCACAAAAGAGTCCCTGAGTCGAGTGCGTTTGGTGCGGTACGCACTCTTGAAATTAGTCGAAGCCTAAACGTACCCAACTCCTGTGCTTCTTTTCACGTCAACCTTTTTTCTGCAACACTTGTATGTATTATATAAAACAGTTGGTCAGTGTTTTGAAGCGATGGATATGAAGTACCGGTAACAAATTATCTCATTTACGGTGTTATGTGTTTGATTTTTGTTGCGAGGCGGGCGTATGGTTCTGGGTTTAGTGTACTTATGTGACAGGTTCTTGTTAGCAGTGACGATGTGTTTAATGTTGGGGGGAATTTCTAACCTATCTGTCTTGACAAGCACCTACCACTAGCACCACTTTTTTGGGTGTCAAAATATATATATATATATATGATATAATATTAATATACGCTCCTACATTTGGGACGCCTGGTGGTTGTCGTCAGTGATGTTATCTGCATGGTTCATTGGAAGTTCGGGTCCTTCCAACATCAGACTTCCCTCGTCATGCTGACCCTATCAAACTCCGATATACAACCAACATCCAATAACGCTAAAAGACATTTGAGTTTGGACGATTGTAAAATTCTTCTCCCCTCTCATCTGATTGGTTGGCGCTAACAACCAATCAGGTTACGCGGTTCATTCTATCTCAATGGGATAGTTGATAGTAACACTTTTCTAGAACGGTTACAAGCTTTAGAGTGATTGGGTAAGTCAACCCTTCACCAATAATGATGAAGAGAGACTTAATCTAACGATTTGTTTTACATTTTTTTTCAGTTTTTATTTTAGTTTTTAAATATATCATTTTGTACAAATTTTCCTTTTTTTCTTATTTGCCCACCCCCTTTTATTTTATTTATTTATTTATTCTTTAATTTTTATTTTACATATTTTACATTGGTTATACGTATAGAAACAGCCGAACTGTTATGCTGTTTAGATTTCGATAATCTTATCTCGGGGACACTTCAGATTAAAGTTATTATTAAACGGAAGAAGTTGAAAAAATACTACATTAAATACATCGTTTCAATGATGTATTACTAAACTTTAGGATAACCATAGTTATAATTACCGATAAAATATAGAATTAAGATATACCGTTACCCCCCCCCCACACACACACACACATTACGACATGTCGATGATGATTACTAATTTAAAAAAAATAAAAATAAAATAAAATACATCTTATATTTACCAATAAAAAATAAAAGTTTTTACGTTACTCCCCGTATTAAAAACGTTTCGATGATGTCTTACTAGAATTAAAATTAAAAAAAAATGATACATGTTCTATCTACCAATAAAATAATAAAATATTCAATTAGAAATCTCCCTCCTAATTTATTTGTCACTGTTCAAATTATATACTATTCATTTACACTAGTATAACTAGAAAAAGGTTTTATTTATCATTAAACCACCCTCAAACATACTAAATCCCCCTTTTTAACATTTTAGCCGCTATATTAAATCGAAATGGAAATAACAAAAAATTCGTTACAACCCCCTCCACCTTTCCTCAGTCGAAACCTAAAGATAACTAATTCTACACCCTTTACGAAACTCTGCATTAAGCAAACTAAAAGCATATTACATTTTAAGTGTTAATCGAGTTTAAGATAACACTTAAAAATAAAACGATAAAATAAAACTCCCATTTTTACGAAAGAAAACATTTTACAAAGTATTTGACGTTATTTCTTCAACGGTTATGAACTTAAAAAAAAAGAATGGATGGGTAATTACATTTCTAAACTGATTAGTAATAAATGAAGGGGAGTTAATAATATTATATATATATATATATATATATATATATATATATATATATAATAATATTTGCATGAGGATATTGCTATTGGTCAACCAAGAAAAAATCTGAGAGATTTATTCATGATTTTAATGGTCGAGTGAAACACATACCATGATTATTTTTTTGCTTAGAAGCTAGAGAATTGCGGTTCATTTTACATCGCCCTGATTTCCAGAACTAGAGCCAACTCCCCAGATGCTGGTTGTGCATACTCAGAACACCGTTTTTGAAGGGGTTTACCCATTTACAGAGGATAAAGTCAATGTATTCTACTTCACGCCAACAGGGCTAGTCTCGGCATAAAATCTGCAATATTGAAAAAATGAAATACAAAAAGAAAATACTTTATTAACACACAAGGTCTTCTCCAAAACGTAAAAGACAACCAATTTATACTGTCACTACAAGTGATTTGAAATTCTCAAAATTCCACCTTGATGAAAAGAAAAAAATAGAAAAGAATCATCATGTACCATGTTTCTGAAAATATTCAGGTTGTTGTTTTTTTTTCCTTTTCTTCTTCTTAACATCATCCTCTTTCATTATCGCATTCTATTCTGTAAACAGTTTATTGTCATACCAACTCCGTTCAATGTCAGTTTGTCAGGGGGCTTAGAAATAACTGACTATATCCTCTGTAAACGGGTCAAGATACCTCACCTCCAAAACGTTGTCTTGTTTATGACACTGATTGCAATCTGATGATGAGGTTGCAGTTCTGGAGATCTGGAGTGTGTGGAATTCTACTTTTTGCATTACCTCCAGGCCCACAACTGAACCCGGAGTGGCAATACCTGTTAGGTTCTGTATGGCTCATCTAGATCTGTTTAAGAATTTTTCGTATTTGACAAGGAATACTTCATGCCCACATACACGGTAAAGTTATTTTGTATTCCGAAATGAGTTACTTGAAACTGCAATTGCTTCGAAAGATTACTAAGTTAACTGTGTTTAAAGAATTACTATGTTTTGATAGAGATAATCTTACTTAAACCATATAATAAATTAGTTATTAAGCTATTGAAAGCATTGCAGCTTGTTTGCAAATTAATGTATTAAGATAGGGCTAGTTAATAATCACCAATAACTGGAATAAATTAATTAATTTAATAAATCAAAATTTAGATATAATTTTAGCAGCTTTTCGATATAGATTTTTCAAATTCCCAGAACTGGAAATAAATATAGGATAATCATACTCGATTTGTTTCATTCATGTTAAATCTTTTTATTCAGCCAAAGGGTTTACTTTTATGATGATATTTAAAGCAATTATTCCAAGCAAAAATTTAAATTGAGTGATTTTAATAAATGGTCAACTTACCTACTGCCAAAATTAGATTTATTGATTTATTTAATTAATAATTTATTACAGTTATATGATATTAGACTAGCCCTATCTAATACTAATTAATTTGCAAATCAGCTGCATGCTTTCAAATAGCATTAATACCTAATAATTATATGGTTTAAGTAATTTCCTATCCAACCCTTTATAAGAATTTCTTTTAACACAGTTACTAGTACCTTCGAAAACATTGCTACTTTTCAATAACATTCGGAATACAAATAATTACCGTTATGTGGCATTAAGTTTCCTGTCACATACGAAAAAAATCTTAACAGATCTAGATGAGCCCATACATGGAACCATAACAGGTATTGCACTCCGGGTCAGTGTGGGCCTGGGAGTAATGGAAAATAAAGAGGAATTCCCAACACCTCCCAATCTCCAGAACTGCCCTCATCATCAGATGCAATCAGTGGTTCATAAACAAGACAAGCGTTTTGGAGGGAGTATCTGACCCGTTTACAGAGGATATAGTCAGCTTATTCTAAAGCCCCCTGACAACTGACATTGAACGGGTGCGTATGCATAATCTGTTCAGAATCGAATGCGATAAATGAACAGAGATGATGTTAGAAAGCAAAATGAAAAGAAAAACAACAACCTGAAATATTTCAGAAACATGTACACTGAATGAATCTTTTCTAATTTTTTCTTTCAAATCAAGGGAATTTTGAGAATTTCAAATCAGTTGTAGTGACAGTATAGAAATTGGTTGTCCCTTTTACGTTTTGGAAGACCTGTGTGTTAATAACAGTTATTTTCTTTTGATTTTCATTTTTCAATATTGCAGATTTTACATGCCCGAGACTCTAGCCCCTGTTGGCGTGCAAGTAGAAATACATTGACTTTATCCTCCTGTAATGGTAAGACCCCCTTCAAAACCCAACGGTGTTTCTGATGTAGGCACAAACCAGCATCTGTGGAGTGGCTCTATTCTGGAAATCAGGGATGTAAAAATGACGCAATCTTCTACTTCTAAGCAGAAAATACACATGATGTGTTTCATCGACCATTAAATCAATGAATAAATCTCTCAGATTTTTCTCTCGGTTGACAATAGCAATATCCTCATGCATATATTATATATATATATATATATATATATTATATATATATAATATGATATAAGTTATTAACTCCCTTCATTTATTACTGAAGATCAGTTAGAAATGTTAAGTTTTACCATCCATTCCTTTTTTTTAAGTTCATAACCGTTGAAGAAAGTAAACGCAAATACTTTCTAAAATTGTTTTTTCTTCGTAAGATGGGGTTTTATTATCGTTATTTTTTAAGTGTTATCTAAACTCGATACACTTAAACAATGTAAATATGCTTTAGTTTTGCTTAATGCAGAGTTTCGTAAGGTGTGATTAGTTATCTTTAGGTTTCGACTGAGGAAAAGTGGGAGGGTTGTAACGAAGTTTTTGTATTTTCATTTCGATTTCAATATAGCGGCTAAAATGTTAAAGGGGGGATTTAGTAATGTTTGAAGTGGTTTAATGGATCAATAAAACCTTTTTCCTAGTTATACTAGTGTAAAATGAATAGTTATAATTTGAAACAGTACAAATAAAGTTAGGAGGGAGATTTCTAATTGAATATTTTATAATTTTATTGGTAGATAGAACATGTACATTTTATTTTTAATTTTAATTCTAGTAAGACATCATCGAAACGTTTTAATACGGGAGTAAACGTAAAACTTTTATATTTTATTGGTCAATATAAAGATGTATTATTTTATTTTAATTTTTTTTAATTAGTAAATCATCATCGACATGTGTGAATGTGTGTGTGTGTGGGGGGGGGGGTAAACGTAATATCTTAATTCTATATTTTATCGGTAAATATAACATATGTTATCCTAAGTTTAGTAATACATCATTGAACGATGTATTTTGTAGTATTTTTCACTTCTTCCGTTTAATAAAACTTTAATCTGAAGTAGTCCCCGAGATAAGATTATCGAAATCCTACAACAGACATAACAGTTACGGCTGTTTTATACAGTGATACACATGAAATATGTAAAATGAAAATCATTAAAAAGAATAATAAATAAATAAAAGTGAAAAGGGGGTGGCAAATAAGAAAAAAGGAAAATTTGTACAAAAGAATATATTTTAAAAACTAATAAAAAAATGAAAAAATGTAAAACAAATCGTTAGAATTAGTCCTCTCTATCATTATTGGTGGAAGGGTTGACTTACCCAATCCTCTAAAGCTTGTAACCCCGTTTAAAGAAAAGTGTTACTATCCACATATCCCATTTAGATAGAATGAACCGCGTACCAGATGATTGGTTGTTAGCGCCAACCAATCAGATGAGGCGGGATAAGAATTTACAATCGTCCAAAAACTCAAATGTCTTTTAGCGTCTATTGATGTTGGGTTGTATCGGAGTTTGATAGGGTCAGCATGACGAGGGAAGTCTGATGTTGGAAGACCCGAACCTTCCCAATGAACCATGCAGATAACATCACTGACGACACCACCAGCGTCCCAAATGTAGAGCGGTCATATTGAAATATATATTTATATATTAATTAATAATATTGACACCCAAAAAGTGGCTAGTGTGGTTTGCTATGTCAAAGACAGATCGTTAGAAATTCCCCCAAACATAAACACATCGTCACCTGCTAACAAAAGAACTGTCACATAAGTACCTAAAACCCACGAACCCATACGCCGCCTCGCAAACAAATATCAAAACACATAACCCACACGTAAATGAGATAATTTGTTACCGGGTACTTCATATCCATCGCTTCAAACACTGACCAACTGTTTAATATAATACTACAAGTGTGCAGAAAAAATAGGTTTGACGTGAAAAGAAGCCAGAGTTGGGTACGTTTAGTGCTGGTACTAATTCAAGAGTGCGTACCGCACCAAACGCACTCGACTCAGGGACTCTTTTGCGTCGACGTTTTTCACACTACAAGATCCCAAATTATGTACAGCAGTCTTTCTTGCATTTCCCTGACAATGAGCGTAACGGTTATCGTCGTGAGAAATGCCATCAACGACCAGAAGTTCAAATGCAAGACGAAGACTGCGTTTTTCTTTTGCATTAATGCCCCTAGAATGAAGCATGAATTCATCTTTTCATCCAATAGTTTATTATGCTCTCTTTTACTTATAGTAAATAGGAGAGCATACTAAACATTCTAGCCTTGATTGGTAAACCAGTGTCGGAAAAGGAAAACTCTGAATTCAAAACAGCCTTATCTGGACCTTTTGCCACGCTATGTCCATGGTTGAGTGGTTAGGTAAATGTTACAAAATTCCAACTGCTTAATCGAACATCTTATTCACTTTCACGATCTTTATTTTATCTTAAGGAAATTCAAAAAAAATGATAATCTTTTTTCAATTAACCTTAATGCCCGTTTTATCAATGAAGTATTTGACGTATCCTCATGAGAGTATCATCATAGTCTAAATATATTAGCTAGACCGTACTTTGATTGGACAATTGAGAAGTTAATCTACGAAATAAAGGGATGGGTATATGAACAACAAATGAATTAGATCACTGTTTAAATTGAGGATAATAACCGTTTAGCCAACTATAGATTGAATGTGTAGACAACGGAGATCATAATCATCATCATCATCATCATCAATCATTCATCATCATCATAAGGCGCATTAATATCATAGATTGATTTAACTCGCCATCCATCACTATGGGCCATCGCTCTTGGTAAGTCTTCTTGAGTTCGTCTCAATTCTCTACATTCGTTCTCATGATGTCTTCTTCGTGTTACTTGGATAGTTTGCATAATAGCTAGTAAGTAACCGTATAATTGCTGTTTAGTTGGGTGATACTTCCAGGATTTATTCAAATAGTAAACGTAGCTGTAGTCAGTATTACTGTATGGTTGGACCACATATCGCAAAATGCCTGAAAAAAAAGTTAGATTATACGTAGGTTATACAATCCCCAATAGGCAAACAGTTTCCTCGATATTGCCCTAATATCAATTTTCTCTGGTGATTTGAATTAATAGAATATATATGATAAATGTTTAATTTTTAAATAGCATTTTATTTTATTGATTTTTTGGGATGCAGTTAATGTTTTTGACGGCTTTTTAAAATTCTGATCATTTATAATAAAATAGTTTTATTTTGTTAGTTCTTAATTTTGTCATTTAATATTTCTGTTAGACCCAGTTTTCCTCAAAGTTAGTATAATATTGTTCACATCCTCAAAATCCTGTGAAATATATGAATTAACATAAGATTATTAATCAACTCATTTCCCCACTAATTACAGTCTGAAATCCAGCCATGAATCTACTCTCAATCCTACATAAATTTTAAAACCAGATAATAAAATCATAGCTTCACTTGATGTTGAAAATCTTTCACCAACGTTCCAGTAAAAGAAACTATAGACCTCATCATTGAAAATATTTACAAAAATCCCTCAAATCAACCTCTTAAAATGAATCCCAACATCCGAAAAAAAAATTCTCCTTTACTGCACAACTGAGGTCCCATTTTATGACCATCTCGGTAATTTATAATGTACCAAGACGGTATCTCGATGGGTTCTGTTTTGGGTCCGACTTTATAGTAATTCTATATGGCTCCACCTTGAAAATAAAATATTAATATATAAAAAAAGCCTCCAATCTATGTTCGCTATGTTGATGATATTCTTGTCCTGTCAAAAACACAAATGAACTAATTGAACTCCAACAAGCATTCAAAAAAAACTCTGTCCTAAATTTCAACATATGAACTAAACAATAAAAATCAACTCCCGTTCTTTGATGTATTGATCGACACTAAAATTAACACTTTTACAACATATCCATATAAAAACCCGTAACTGTTAACTCAACTACTTTAAATTTTAATAGCAAATGCTCCGAAAGGTATAAAAAGCTATAATAAAAAAGCCTAATATATCGCGCAAAACTCATTTCTTCCTCAAAGCTGATATTCTACTTCGAACTCAAAACACATCAAACAGACATAGTTAATAACGGATTTCCTTACCATCACGTCATTGACGAACAAATCAAACAGATCATCCAAAGAATAGACGCTAGCCACAAAGAAAAACATACTACAGCAAATACTTCTTCAAATAACATTTACTATCGCAACCAGATGCACGGAATTACAAACTTGATGAAATAGCACTAAACTAATAATTCGGAATAATGTTACTGCAACCACGCCTGATAATAAGCGTAACATTTATTATTTATATATATAAAATTCAAAACAACCAACCTCGTCGTTCGTAACAATTTCTCTCCCCAGACAAGTCGGCTTAATGAGACCAATGTAGTATACAGATTTAAATGTCCCCTAGGAGATCGCAGTCTCCCAGAAAATGAAATATCATACAATTGGATTCACCTCAACCACATTGTCACGTCGCTAACCCTCCATTTAACAGAAATAGCTCTATTTCACAACACCTGAAATTACATTCTAATTACCGAAATA
The DNA here is from genome assembly GCA_023376005.1 of Doryteuthis pealeii. Lineage (NCBI taxonomy): Eukaryota > Metazoa > Mollusca > Cephalopoda > Myopsida > Loliginidae > Doryteuthis > Doryteuthis pealeii. The sequence goes on along the minus strand of CM042146.1, from coordinate 38,335,410 downwards.
TTCTAACGGAAAATACACACATTCTGCACAAAGAATAAATAAACAAAAACTCCAAATACTAGAAGCTTTATACATAAAACCAATACAAACCATCCTTAAACAAAATTACTTTCAATGTAGTACACACATTTGAAAATGGCTATAACACCTTTCTCACCAATTCTTCCTCCTTCCAGCCTCCACATTAATATATTTTTTAAAAACTGATGATGGCACTTCGAAGTGCCGAAAGTACTCGGGACCTGAATTTTGGTGGACTTATCCACGAAATTCCACCCAAACATTAAAAAGTTGGCCAGAAAACTCAAAAAGATCAAAAATAATAATTTAAAATTGTTAAACAGATGTGTCTTTTGTTTAATTCTATATGTATTAAATGAAAGAATGCTGCCCAAATACACATATATAAAGAAATATTATATATATATAAGAAATAGGACATTTTAAGACCAGAAAGCAGACACACGCATGTACATCCACATTTGATGTCTAACAAATGTACATTTTTGCACGCAGACATACACATGTACATCCACATTTAATGACTAACAAGTCAATGTCTAAGAAATACATACCTACACATGTTCATATTGTATGCACACAAACATAGATCCAATGCCTGCACGCGCACGCACACACACACCACACACACACCACACAACACACACCACACACATATTATATATTATATATATATATATATATGCCTTACATTTGAACATATATGCCCGCCTAAATTCATTAATTATTAACTAATTCATTTTCAAAATTAGGTATGACTTCTATTAAGCACATATTCTCCAAAAATTGTCGGCTAAAGCCATATAAAATAAGCACATTTGTTTGTTTACATACCCTCATATATATATATATATATATATAATATATATAACTGTACACACATATTGCAACTATACATTCATGCACATACACATATACACACACATATATATACATAGGTCTGTGTGTATATATATATCAACACATATATCTATCTATATACAGACACACACGTATCCACAATCAGGACACATATACAAACACACATAGTATATATATATATATATATATATATATATATATATATATATACATCTAATATAAACACACCACACAACACATGCACATACCCATATGTGTATTGTGTATGTATACATATAAGACCAAATATGAGATGGACCATTTACCAACATTTGCAGAATTTGAAATGGCTATCAAAAACAAAATAATTCTTGTAGTGCACCAGGTTTTAGATGGGCATCCAGTAGAACTATTGAAGGTAAAAAAAATGTAATATCAAACATGCTCTGTTTGATTTCATCACTCAATGATGGAATGATTCCCCTCTACCAAATGACTAGATTGATGGTGCTTTGATGTGTTTATACAAGGGCAAAGGAGATAAGGTAGTTGTGATAACTACCGTGGAATAACACTTCTGGTACTGTTAGAAAGGTTCTCTCAAGAATCTTGTTGAATCGATTGCTTTTGTACATTTGCCCGGTAGTCATTCCTGAATCACCAAGTGGTTTTATGTCTGGCAGAGGAACAAACGACATGATATTTTCGGCTAGGTAAGTGCAGGAGAAATGTATTGAGCAACGGGTCGCCCTGTATCAAGTTTTTGTCTATTTGACAAAAGCTTTTGATACAGTCAACAGAGATGCACTTTGGACGATATTGGGTAAAGTGGATGCCCACCAGTATTTCTGAATATACTCAAGCGGTTGCAAAATGATATGAAAGCTATAATTGTCATGAGTGGTAGATTGTGGGATGAAATACCAATAGATGGTCATGTTGTGCGTATGAGTGATGTTAGAATGCCAAAGCAACTCTTTACGGCCAGCTGCATGATGGCAAAGGCCCAGCATAAGCCTTGGAAGAGGTATAAGGATTGCTTAAGCAGAGAGATGTCTTGGGTCCAACATTATTTTCAATATTATTTTTTGTAATATCAACTATGCATTCCAGCATTGTCAGAAGGGCGTTAACTTGGAATTTAGAACCATAGGAAGAGTTTTTGACTTGAGAAGATTTAACTTATCAGAGAGTTCTTTACGCCGACGACGTTGATTATCTAGCTCACACTGAGAAAGATATTCAAAATATTGCAAACCTATTTGCTGCCTCATGCCCTACTTTTGGATTAAAGATAAGCTTGACGAAGACAAAGGTAATGTTCACCACCGTAAAAAAAGAACAGTATATCAAACCAACTATAATCATTCATGGTACTTGTTTGGATGTTGTTGATCTTTCACATACTTGGGGAGTACACTGACTTGTGATGGCTCTTTAGATGCTGAGATTCACCTACGCATCCAGAAGAGCATCGGTGGCCTTTGGAAGGTTTGAAAAAACGGTTATGGTCTTATATCAGCCTTACCCATAAAACAAAATTTGAAGTTTATAGGTCCTGCGTGTTGAGTATTCTATTGTACTCCTTGGAAAAATAGACTTTGTTTCGAAGACATATGAAAATTATTGAACACTTCACCAAAAACGTTTGAGACAAATTCTAAACATTAAGTGGAATTCCAACACAGCTAACACAGAAATCCCTACAAGGGCAGGATGTAAAAGTATTGAAACTCGTATCATAACGGCCCAAATTCGATGGTCAGGTCATGTTGTGCGTATGAGTGATGTTAGAATGCCAAAGCAACTCCTTTACGGCCAGCTGCATGATGGCAAAGGCCACAGCATAAGCCTTGAAAGAGGTATAAGGATTGCTTAAAAAACAACCTTGTAAAAATAAAATAGATCCTGACAACGGGAAAAGCTGGCATTGAAGAGAACCGACTGGAGAATTCATGTGGATGATGGCTGTACCAGTTTTGAGAGTGAAAGAATTGAGCATCAAAAACCTCATGCGTCAACTTCGAAAGAGATACACCAGTCATATTGGGGAAACATGAAAGATTGAAAATATCAGACATGTTTCGAATTCTGCTTTCTAAGGCTGAATATGTCAATCATAAGAACCATCATTAGGGACAATTCATGCAAACTCCAGGAACAAACAATGTGTCTTGTGCAATCTGTTACAAAGTATGTAAGTCAGTTTCTGGTCTTAAGAGACATATGGTGGTGCATAAGCATAACATTTTATCACCTGATCCATCTGATACAACGGGACGGATGTTCTTCCTATTTCATATTTGCATCAAACATCGTGGATATGTAGCGGGTTTGATGAGTCATTGAGGGCTCATGAGAGGAAAGGTTCTGGTGGTGGGGACGGCAGTGATCTGTAAAGATTTGCTATTGCTATACATATGGGTGTGAGGACATGCAGTGGTAATTAAGACAGCTGTACACAGACTTTCAAATGAAATACATAAGACAGATAAATAATAAATAAACCTAGATATTAGCTACGGGGATAGCCATATTCTTGAGACTCCTGTGGGCAATAAAAATAGTAGGAAAATAAGGAATACCCATTAAAATTATAAAATTTTCACAAAATGTTTATAAAGGCAAGCGACGATAAGGACAAATATTTCTTCCTTTAAAGAAATATAATTCCCCATAAAACAACCAATATAAAAGAACTATCTCTTCAACAAATGTTTGAATTTTTTTTCATGTCATCTGTGGTTTGTTTATTTTTGTTTATATTGGGTTTTCATGTACTTCTTTGTAATTAATTTGTTAATTCCAACTCCCAACTGAATTTGTCAGTCATCCCGAGAATTAATCACCTAAGTAACATATACCCTATCCCTCGCCCAGCCCCTCTCACTTCATTCAAATTTCCTAGACCCGCCCCTACTAACTCACCCCAAAGAAATAAGACAAACTCCCACCAAATTGATAGATTTAAACCATTGTTTTTGGGAAGATTTCAGTAATGTTATGATATAATATATTAATATATATATATATATATAGAGAGAGAGAAGAGAGAGAGGCGAGAGAGAGAGAGAGAAGAGAGAGAGGGAGAGAGTGTGTGTGAGATAGAGATAGATAGATACATATTTTTGAAGATCTTAATGAATGGAGAGAGATAACAACAGATATAAACTACCCAAGTTATCTGTTTTTTATACTTGAATTTTTAAGAATTTCTTCTTTGTCATTTGTGTAAATGTAATAAACAATAATGATTGACCAATTCGTAATCACTACATAAACATTAAAATTCTAGATGCAACTACAACAAAGGAATTACAACTCATAAACTAAACGTTAATAAAGGAATGAAAGAAATACCTAGAAAATTACATACGTATATTTGCCGATAGTTGATTAGATAGAATAGAGTGATATGCCCTGTTTCTAGGCTGAACAGAGTGATCTGTCCTTAGACAGATCCCTATAAATAAAAAGACAGAGTCGGTCATTTGCGTTCTTTTCCGGACATCTGAAAGAAAAAGGTGACCACGTCTTTGTACTTTAAATATGGCACTGTGAACAAGATATCGACTCTGAACTTCTAGTACTTCAAAAAGTTGATAAAAACGAACATGGCTACACCAACAACGGTTTCATGAAAATATGACTTCTTCGACCCCACAATAAAGCAAGCCTTGCAGAGGATGTGGGAAAATGACATATCCCAGTGGATCAACGAGTCAAAAATTGCCCGGCAATTAAGCTGATATGTTCTAATTGTGGATTGACGGAGCACTTGAAGAAGAAGGTTGGCCGGACGTTTATGATATCGGGAAGCTATGAGCAGAGTGTCAAGAAGTGAGGAGTCAGTTACGTTCACCAAACAATACTCCAGATAGGTACTCCCACTTATACGGAAGCCTCCCCACCTTCGTTGACAGTGGAAATAGCAATGCCTCGACCCCAGCTACACGTAAAGGGTGTCTTATTTTTGCGCATAACAGTTGGTTCATGGGAGACACAAAAAGCTGTGGATGTGACAGAGCACCAGTCTGGCTTTCTATCTATCGCGAGCGACTTTGAAGGATCTGAACTTGTTGCCACTCAATTTCCCAACTTCAGTATCACAGAAATAACTCATTAACGGATGGAATTAAAAAGGACTCCGTGCGGATGTAGGCGGAGAACATCAGTTCCATCGAGACGAGATAGCACCTCATTCCCACCAACGGACACCAACAGGTGGATAAAGTGACATCCAATACATGCTCCCCGTAACAGCCGTTACAAACTCTGGTAGGTAAACCATTAAACAATATTTTCATCCCTGGCGCGACATTGACAGCAATTCATTCACCATTTGAAGAAGGTGAAACAAGACCTGGACAGAGTCGTTGCACTGGACCAGAAGCGGTACCAGTCGGGACAACAACTACCTGGTGCTCAAGAATGGTTGACGCACCGAAGAATGACGACTTTCCCAGACTCACGGTGGACCTGAAAAAAATTAAATGCCGCCATCATGAGGAAAACAATGGATTTCACAGCTTACCTTTTTGTCTAGCTGCATGGGATGCCACTGTGTTCTTACCAAGTGTGGTTGATATAGATATCGTCGGTTCCCTCAAAGATTGGGTGACGGATATATTCGTTGGTTCGACGACATTACAGGATATGACTCTAAAACTCAGTGCATAGACAACAGCATCCTATGGGACGATTCTATAGAGTCCTCTCTCTGACTACATTGTCACTGTTCGGATAAGAGCATTGTGTTTAACCCGACAAGTTCCCATTTTGTCAAAATGGAGGTGGATTTGTTTGGTTTCTTACCACGCCAACGGTGATAAGAAAGCCCTACAAAAAGGATGACGGAAGCTATCATCAACCTCCTACACCCACGAGTATCAGAGACGTCAGATCCTGGTTTAAACTTCTGAATCAGATGTTATATACCTTTTCACAAGCCGGGAGCTACCGTGTACAAAGAACCGAAAGTTATATTGTGATGAACACTTGATCGCCTATTTAGCGAGTTCTTACGGAATCATAGCTAAAGTTCTAAAATGTGGGAAGCTTGCTTGCGACAAACCCCGCAATTTTCTCTATTGGAGGGAAGGGGCTGTTTTACAAACATGAGGAATGCCACCATCTTAACTCTGTATAAGAACTATGGAGAACAGGAGATTGTAACAACTACCATGGTATACACTCCAGATATCACCGGAAGAATCTACCGGAATCAAAGGCAGTGTTTAGCGAAGGAAGTTTACATTGACCTGATCTTATCTCTGAGAGAGCTAAAGAAGGAATGTAGAGAGCAAAGAAGGGTATTTTGCATAGCGTTCAGCGACCTTACGGAAGCTTTTAACCTTGTGAGCAGGAGTGGCCTCTTCCAGTTGGTTGAACGGATAAGCAGTCTATCTTTTCAACCAACTGGAAGAGAATGGAATAGGTTACTCCCAGTCTTTTCACACCGACATGCAAGCACCATCAAGTTTGGTGGGCCCACCTCAGATCCCTTCAGCATTTGTCGTTTTTGTCGAGCAGGGATGGTGTTGGCAACTACTCTAATTGGAATCTTCTTTTACTTCCTTCTGTCGTACAGGAACTGAAGGAATCTACCTTTGCACAAAAGACAGATGGTAACTATTTAACTAGGCATCGTAGCTTAAGAGGTATGCCAAATTGCCACTCGTTTTTATGAACTTGCCCAACTGCAGCAAGCACTTGCGGGTAAAATTGGCCAATGAGAAACGTACACAGATCGTTGGTACCTGCCCTAAAATCAATTACTAATTTAACCTTGAACATCTCATTTGGATTACTAGGAAATACTACAGATTGGGATTGCAAGAGACAATACATACAGCAATTACAAGGAAACGCAGATACAAGGATTATAGGTAACACCACATACTAGGATTTACAAGGAACATTAATGATTGAGAGATTACTAAACAGAAACTCAACTATGGCGACAAGAATTCTAAAAACCTTTCTCTCTCTTGGACCCACTATCACCGACAATCTGTCAGTTGATGCTGAAACAGTGGCCTCATCAGAAAAGCTGCCTAAACTTTTGGGAAACTGACAGAGTGTGCGAAACAGGAGGCTCACTGTCCGTACAAGGGTGAAAGTGTATGAAGTCTGGTTCATCAGCACTCTCTTGTATGTCAACGAAAACTTGGACCATATAAACCACCATACAAAAACTAAATAACTTCTACCTTCACTGCCTTAATGTGCATCACCTGGAGAGAGCACAGCTTTCCAGTGTGTCTCTTGTGAGATAGCGTAGTCTCTGCTGGCTGAGTCATGTCCACCGGATGGACAATGGGCAATTCTAAAGGACATCCTTTATGCGAACTACCATCTGGCAAGAGATAGATTGTTCGCTACCAGCTGCGATTTCAGGATACCTGTAAGTAAAACCACAGGGCGTTTAACATCAAACCTGCAAGCTGGGTTATTTGTTCAGAACCATCTTCGGTGGCGACAGGCTCTCCGCAGCGGGCTATTTCATGTCTGAAGTCACACTGGCATAACAACATGAAGCAAAGGGACAAAGAAAAGGAACAGCAATGGTAACAGGGTACAGCACACCATCAATATCTTCAGGACCGGCCTTCATATGTGACACCTGTGTCGATTCTATCTTTCTCGCGTTGGCCTTCACAGTCACAGAAGGAGCTGCACTAGAATGTAACCTCAGGGTATGGAAAATCTATGATCTGCAATGCCGATGATTATGAATGCTAAATAAACGAAATGACCATTTTAAATAAATATCACCGATAATTGATTTGTTATTAAAGTTGGACGAACGGCAGTTATATATCTTTATTTTGTTCATTTCGCTGAATTCGAGTTGAAAATAGTAATTGAGAAAAGTTCAGCTATCTTGAAACGGGAAAAGGACAGGACTAATTAAAAGAGATAAGTAGAAATAAATAAATAATCGACCCAAAATGCCCGGAGGAGAATAAAGGCGAAGAAGTGCAAGTTAACCACAAAAGAATGCATCGATTATCTGCTCAGTGTAATTCCCGCGTTTTGCACTCTGATCAATCGATCGATCGCTTGAGCAAACGAGCAATGTGCGCCATCTAACGAACGTACGAAGACCAGAATGCAGCGGATTATCGTAAATATCGTTCAATTCTTCTTCATTTTCTTCGCGATGCTATTTACCAGGGCGGACGTAATGCCACTGATTCGTTGCCAGTGGCAACGACCGACTGCTGGATACGTCACGAAGAGCGAATTTACGTCTCTACGCATGCTTATGTTTGTAAGCACGAATACGCCATTTTCTTTTTTTCCCTTCCTTTTCGCATAACAGTGAGAAAGTAGATGAATTTTGCTTCATGGAATGAAACTTTTTTTGTAATCCAAGTTGAAATAACATATGCTGAAATAGTTCAGATATATTTAGTCTCTTCAAAATAACATATCCAAGTAGTGTAGTCAGTACTATGATTATTGGAAAGTTTGAACTGTATCGGATTTTATTCCGTTACGAAGGACGTGATATATATATATATATAATATACTATATATATATATATTATATATATATATATATGAGGACGTTATATAATATATAATATATATATATATATAATTATATAAACCCTGTTCTCTTAATGCCCTCGATAAGGTTTGATTGTTATTGCAAAAATAATATTTCGAAAAAAGCAGACCAATTTCTACAATTTACTTTTATAAATATTCCATCTGTCAATTCATATATAAAGAAAACAAATTGAAAAAATGTTCTTCAAAAAATGAACATTCCTGTACAGAAAAACGTTTGCTAACCAAGAAAAAGTGAAGTTATTCTCAGATTCCGCGCCTTTACATTAGCTAAAACGATGTTTGGTGCCTCGTCATCATTTCAAAAATCACTAATAAAGGAATTCAAAAACCTACAATCTGATCCAAATATAAAATTTACTTTCCACAAACCACCCATCAATGTAAACGACTACTATTAACATACGCAACATCCTCACCGCACCGAACAAGGCAATTAAAAAAAAACACACATAACGGCAACCACGAATGCAATAACCAAGGTTCTGTAGGCAACACCACCTAATAACAGACCCCCATTCACAATCCCACACATCAATATCAGATCCAA
>CM042146.1:38248450-38326318 GCA_023376005.1 Doryteuthis pealeii | reverse complement strand
AAGACGGACGGAGAGAGTTAAATTTAGTTAGGGGAGGTAGTCAAAGAGGACAGATTTTACATATTTGATAACAAAGGAAGGCTGGATACAACGGAAGGTGAGGGACAGATTTTGCTTCCTTGTATAAGAGAAGTGGAGGAGGGGGAAGATTAAGATATTTATAATCGCGAAAAGTAAAATGGAATAGTAGGGTGAAAAAAGAAAACACTTAAGAAACGTAAATGAAATCCTCACTTCTTGACAAACTAAACTGCTCAATTGCAGCTTCCCGATAAATATAAACCGGGTCGGCCAACGCTTTCTTCTTCAAGTGCTCCGTCAATCCACACAATTAGAACATATCAGCTTAATTGCCGGGCAATTTTTTTGACTCGTTGATCACTGGGTGTCCATTTTCCCACATCCTCCTGCAAAGGCTTGCTTTATTGTGGGGTCGAAGAAGTCATATTTTTCATGAAAACCGTTGTTGGTGTAGCCATGTTCGTTTTTATCACCAACTTTTTGAAGTACAGAGTATCAGAGTCAATATCTTGTTCACAGTGCCATATAAAGTAAGCAAAAGAACGTGGTCACCTTTTTTCTTTCAGATGTCCGGAAAAGAACGCAAAATGACCGGACTCTGTCTTTTTATTTATAGGGATCTGTCTAAGGACAGATTCACTCTGTTCAGCCTAGAAACAGGGGGATAATCACTGCTATGTCTATCTAATAACTATCGGCAAATATACGTATGTAATTTCTAGGTAATTTCTTTTCATTCCCTTTATTTTAACGTTTAGTTATATAGAGTATATATTAATTTGTTGTAGTTGCATCTAGAATTTTAATGTTTATGTAGTGATTACGAATTGGTCCAATCATTATTGTTTTTATTACATTTAACAAAATGACAAAGAAGAAATTCTTAAAAATTCAAGTATAAAAAACAGATAACTTGGGTAGTTTATATCTGTTGTTATCTCTCTCCATTCATTAAGATCTTCAAATATGTATCTATCTATCTCTATCTCACAGCACTCTCTCTCTCTCTCTCTCGGACTCGCAGTCTCTCTCTCCTCTCTCTCGTCTCTATATAGGTATATATATATAAATATATATATATATATATATTATATATATATATATATATATATCATAAACTTACTGAAAATCTTCCCAAAAACAATGGTTTAAATCTTCAAATTTGGTGGGAGTTTGTCTTATTTCTTTGGGGTGAGTTAGTAGGGGCGGGTCTAGGAAATTTGAAATGACAGTGAGAGGGGCTGGGCGGGGATAGGGTATATGTTACTTAGGTGATTAATTCTCGGGATGACTGACAAAATTCAGTTGGGAGTTGGAATATAACAAATTAATTACAAGAAGGGTACATGAAAACCCAATATAAACAAAAATAAAACAACCACAGATGACATGAAAAAAAATTCAAACATTTGTTGAAGAGATAGTTCTTTTATATTGGTTGTTTTAATGGGGAATTATATTTCTTTAAAGAAGAAATATATTTGTCCTTATCGTCGCTTGCCTTTATAACATTTTTGGGTGAAAATTTTATAATTTAATGGGTATTCCTTATTTTCCTACTATTTTTTATTGCCCACAGGAGTCTCAAGAATATGGCTATCCCTGTAGCTAATATCTAGTATTTTATTTATTATTTATCTGTCTTATGTATTTCATTTGAAAGTCTGTGTACAGCTGTCTTAATTACCATGCATGTCCTCAAACATATGTTAAGGCAATAGAAAATCTTTACAGATCACTGCCGTCCCCACCACCAGAACCTTTCCTCTCATGAGCCCTCAAAATGACTCATCAAACCCGCTAAATATCCACGATGTTTGATGCAAAATATGAAATAGGAAGAACATCCGTCCCGTTGTATCAGATGGATCAGGTGATAAATGTTATGCTTATGCACCACCATATGTCTCTTAAGACCAGAAACTGACTTACATACTTTGTAACAGATTGCACAAGACACATTGTTTGTTCCTGGAGTTTGCATGAATTGTCCCTAATGATGGTTCTTATGATTGACATATTCAGCCTTAGAAAGCAGAATTCGCGACAACATGTCTGATATTTTCAATCTTTCATGTTCTCCCCAATATGACTGGTGTATCTCTTTCGAAGTTGACGCAATGAGGTTTTGATGCTCAATTCTTTCACTCTCAAAACTGGTACAGCCATCATCCACATGAATTCTCCAGTCGGTTCTCTTCAATGCCAGCTTTTCCCCGTTGTCAGGATCTTATTTTATTTTTACAAGGTTGTTTTTTAAGCAATCCTTATACCTCTTTCAAGGCTTATTGCTGTGGCCTTTTGCCATCATGCAGCTGGCCGTAAAAGGAGTTGCTTTGGCATTCTAACATCACTCATACGCACAACATGACCTGACCATCGAATTTGGGCCGTTATGATACGAGTTTCAATACTTTTTACATCCTGCCCTTGTAGGGATTTCTGTGTTAGCTGTGTTGGAATTCCACTTAATGTTTAGAATTTGTCTCAAACGTTTCTGGTGAAAGTGTTCAATAATTTTCATATGTCTTCGAAACAAAGTCTATTTTTCCAAGGAGTACAATAGAATACTCAACACGCAGGACTATAAACTTCAAATTTTGTTTTATGTGGGTAAGGCTGATATAAGACCATAACCGTTTTTCAAACCTTCCAAAGGCCACCGATGCTTTCTGGATGCGTAGGTGAATCTCAGCATCTAAAGAGCCATCACAAGTCAGTGTACTCCCCAAGTATGTGAAAGATTCAACAACATCCAAACAAGTACCATGAATGATTATAGTTGGTTTGATATACTGTTCTTTTTTACGGTGGTGAACATTACTTTGTCTTCGTCAAGCTTATCTTTAATCCAAAAGTAGGGCATGAGGCAGCAAATAGGTTTGCAATATTTTGAATATCTTTTCTCAGTGTGAGCTAGATAATCAACGTCGTCGGCGTAAAGAAACTCTCTGATAAGTTAAATCTTCTCAAGTCAAAAAACTCTTCCTATGGTTCTAAATTCCAAGTTAACGCCCTTCTGACAATGCTGGAATGCATAAGTTGATATTACAAAAAATAATATTGAAAATAATGTTGGACCCAAGACATCTCTCTGCTTAAGCAATCCTTATACCTCTTCCAAGGCTTATGCTGTGGCCTTTTTGCCATCATGGCAGCTGGCCGTAAAGGAGTTGCTTTGGCATTCTAACATCACTCATACGCACAACATGACCATCTATTGGTATTTCATCCCACAATCTACCACTCATGACAATTATAGCTTTCATATCATTTTGCAACCGCTTGAGTATATTCACAAATACTGGTGGGCATCCAACTTTACCCAATATCGTCCAAAGTGCATCTCTGTTGACTGTATCAAAAGCTTTTGTCAAATAGACAAAAACTTGATACAGGGCGACCCGTTGCTCAATACATTTCTCCTGCACTTACCTAGCCGAAAATATCATGTCGTTTGTTCCTCTGCCAGACATAAAACCACTTTGTGATTCAGGAATGACTACCGGGCAAATGTACAAAAGCAATCGATTCAACAAGATTCTTGAGAGAACCTTTCTAACAGTACCCAGAAGTGTTATTCCACGGTAGTTATCACAACTACCTTTATCTCCTTTGCCCTTGTATAAACACATCAAAGCACCATCAATCTAGTCATTTGGTAGAGGGGAATCATTCCATCATTGAGTGATGAAATCAAACAGAGCATGTTTGATATTACATTTTTTTTTACCTTCAATAGTTCTACTGGATGCCCATCTAAACCTGGTGCACTACAAGAATTATTTTGTTTGATAGCCATTTCAAATTCTGCAAATGTTGGTAAATGGTCCATCTCATATTTGGTCTTATATGTATACATACACTAATACACATATGGGTATGTGCATGTGTGTGTTTATATAGATGTATATATATATTATATATATATATATAATATATATATATATATATATATATATATATGTGTGTTTGTATATGTGTCCTGATGTGTGGATACGTGTGTGTCTGTATATAGATAGATATATGTGTTGTATATATATACACACAGACCTATGTATATATATGTGTGTGTATATGTGTATGTGCATGAATGTATAGTTGCAATATGTGTGTACAGTTATATATATATATATATATATATATATATATATATATATATATATATATATATATATATGAGGGTATGTAAACAAACAAATGTGCTTATTTTTATATGGCTTTAAGCCGACAATTTTTGGAGAATATGTGCTTAATAGAAGTCATACCTAATTTTGAAATGAATTAGTTAATAATTAATGAATTTAGGCGGGCATATATGTTCAAATGTAAGGCTATATATATAATATATATATATATATATATATGTGTGTGTGTGTGTGTGTGTGTGTGTGTGTGTGTGTGTGTGTGTGCGTGCGCGTGCAGGCATTGGATCTATGTTTGTGTGCATACAATATGAACATGTGTAGGTATGTATTTCTTAGACATTGACTTGTTAGTCATTAAATGTGGATGTACATGTGTATGTCTGCGTGCAAAAATGTACATTTGTTAGACATCAAAATGTGGATGTACATGCGTGTGTCTGCTTCTGGTCTTAAAAATGTCCTATTTCTTTATATATATATATTTTTATATATTGTGTATTTGGGCAGCATTCTTTCATTTATACATATAGAATTAAACAAAAGACACATCTGTTTAACAATTTTAAATTATTATTTTTGATCTTTTTGAGTTTTCTGGCCAACTTTTTAATGTTTGGTGGAATTCGTGGATAAGTCCACCAAAATTCAGGTCCCGAGTACTTTCGGCACTTCGAAGTGCCATCATCAGTTTTTAAAAAATTATATTAATGTGGAGGCTGGAAGGAGAAGAATTGGTGAGAAAGGTGTTATAGCCATTTTCAAATGTGTGTACTACATTGGAAAGTAATTTTGTTTAAGGATGGTTTGTATTGTTTTATGTATAAAGCTTCTAGTATTTGGAGTTTTTGTTTATTTATTCTTTGTGCAGAATGTGTGTATTTTCCGTTAGAATATTTCGGTAATTAGAATGTAATTTCAGGTGTTGTGAAATAGAGCTATTTTCTGTTAAATGGAGGGTTAGACGACGTGACAATGTGGTTGAGGTGAATCCAATGTATGTATTTTCATTTTCTGGGAGACTGCGATCTCCTAGGGGACATTTAAATCTGTATACTACATTGGTCTCATTAAGCCGACTTGTCTGGGGAGAGAAATTGTTACGAACGACGAGGTTGGTTGTTTTGAATTTTATATAATAAATAATAAATGTTACCTTATTATCAGGCGTGGTTGCAGTAACATTATTCCGAATTATTAGTTTTAGTGCTATTTCATCAAGTTTGTAATTCCTGTGCATCTGGTTGCGATAGTAAATGTTATTTGAAGAAGTATTTGCTGTAGTATGTTTTTCTTTGTGGCTAGCGTCTATTCTTTGGATGATCTGTTTGATTTGTTCGTCAATGACGTGATTAGGAAATCCGTTATTAACTAATGTCTGTTTGATGTTTTTGAGTTCGAAGTAGAATATCAGCTTTGAGGAAGAAATGAGTTTTGCGCGATATATTAGGCTTTTTTATTATAGCTTTTTTATACCTTTCGGAGCATTTGCTATTAAAATTTAAAGTAGTTGAGTTAACAGTTACGGGTTTTTTATATGGATATGTTGTAAAAGTGTTAATTTTAGTGTCGATCAATACATCAAAGAACGGGAGTTGATTTTTATTGTTTAGTTCATATGTGAAATTTAGGACAGAGTTTTTTTGGAATGCTTGTTGGAGTTCAATTAGTTCATTTGTGTTGTTGACAAGGACAAGAATATCATCAACATAGCGAACATAGATTGAGGGCTTTTTTATAATATTAAATATTTTATTTTCAAGGTGAGCCATATAGAAATTACTAAAAGTCGGACCCAAAACAGAACCCATCGAGATACCGTCTTGTTGTACATATAAATTACCGAGATGGTCATAAAATGGGACCTCAGTTGTGCAGTAAAGGAGAATTTTTTTTCAGGATGTTGGGATTCATTTTAAGAGGTTGATATGAGGGATTTTTGTAAATATTTTCAATGATGAGGTCTATAGTTTCTTTTACTGGAACGTTGGTGAAAAGATTTTCAACATCAAGTGAAGCTATGATTTTATTATCTGGTTTTAAAATTATGTAGGATTTAGAGTAGATCATGGCTGGATTTCAGACTGTAATTAGTGGGGAAATGAGTTGATTAATAATCTTAGTTAATTCATATATTTTCACAGGATTTTGAGGATGTGAACAATATTAATACTAACTTTGAGGAAAACTGGGTCTAACAGAAATATTAATGACAAAATTTAAGAACTAACAAAAATAAAACTATTTTATTATAAATGATCAGAATTTTAAAAAGCCGTCAAAAACATTAACTGCATCCCCAAAAAATCAATAAAATAAAATGCTATTTTAAAAAATTAAACATTTAATCATATATATTCTATTAATTCAAATCACCAGAAAATTGATATTAGGCAATATCGAGGAAACTGTTTGCCTATTGGGGGATTGTATAACCTACGTTATAATCTAACTTTTTTTCAGGCATTTTGCGATATGTGGTCCAACCATACAGTAATACTGACTACAGCTACGTACTATTTTGAATAAATCCTGGAAGTATCACCCAACTAAACAGCAATTATACGGTTACTTACTAGCTATTATGCAAACTATCCAAGTAACACGAAGAAGACATCATGAGAACTGATGTAGAATTGAAGACGAACTCAAGAAGACTTACCAAGAGCGATGGCCCATAGTGATGGATGGCGAGTTAAAATCAATCTATGATATTAATGCGCCTTGATGATGATGATGATGATGATGATGATGATGATGATGATGATGATCTCCGTTGTCTACACATTCAATCTATATGTTGGCTAAACGGTTATTATCCTCAATTTAAACAGTGATCTAATTCATTTGTTGTTCATATAACCATCCCTTTATTTCGTAGATTAACTTCTCAATTGTCCAATCAAAGTACGGTCTAGCTAATATATTTAGACTATGATGATACTCTCATGAGGATACGTCAAATACTCATTGATAAAACGGGCATTAAGGTTAATTGAAAAAAGATTATCATTTTTTTGAATTTCCTTAAGAATAAAATAAAGATCGTGAAAGTGAATAAGATGTTCGATTAAGCAGTTGGAATTTTGTAACATTTACCTAACCACTCAACCATGGACATAGCGTGGCAAAAGGTCCAGATAAAGCTGTTTTGAATTCAGAGTTTTCCTTTTCCGACACTGGTTTACCAATCAAGGCTAAATAGTTTAGTATGCTCTCCTATTTACTATAAGTAAATAGGAGAGCATACTAAACTATTGGATGAAAAGATGAATTCATGCTTCATTCTAGGGCATTAATGCAAAATAAAACGCAGTCTCGTCTTGCATTTGAACTCTGGTCGTTGATGGCATTTCTCACGACGATAACCGTTACGCTCATTGTCAGAGGAAATGCAAGAAAGACTGCTGTACATAATTTGGGATCTTGTAGTGTGGAAAAACGTCGACGCAAAAAGAGTCCCTGAGTCGAGTGCGTTTGGTGCGGTACGCACTCTTGAAATTAGTACCAGCACTAAACGTACCCAACTCTGTGCTTCTTTTCACGTCAACCTATTTTTCTGCAACACTTGTATGTATTATATTAAACAGTTGGTCAGTGTTTGAAGCGATGGATATGAAGTACCGGTAACAAATTATCTCATTTACGTGTGGTTATGTGTTTGATATTTGTTGCGAGGCGGCGTATGGTTCTGGGTTTAGTGTACTTATGTGACAGGTTCTTTTGTTAGCAGGTGACGATGTGTTTATGTTTGGGGGAATTTCTAACCTATCTGTCTTGACATAGCAAACACACTAGCCCACTTTTTGGGTGTCAATATTATATATATATATATATATATATATAATTTAAATATACGCTCCTACATTTGGGACGCTGGTGGTTGTCGTCAGTGATGTTATCTGCATGGTTCATTGGGAAGTTTCGGGTCTTCCAACATCAGACTTCCCTCGTCATGCTGACCCTATCAAACTCCGATACAACCAACATCAATAGACGCTAAAAGACATTTGAGTTTTTGGACGATTGTAAAATTCTTATCCCGCTCATCTGATTGGTTGGCGCTAACAACCAATCAGGTACGCGGTTCATTCTATCTAAATGGGATATGTGGATAGTAACACTTTTCTTAGAACGGGTTACAAGCTTTAGAGGATTGGGTAAGTCAACCCTTCACCAATAATGATAAGAGAGGACTAATTCTAACGATTTGTTTTACATTTTTTCATTTTTTTATTTTAGTTTTTAAATATATCATTTTGTACAAATTTTCCTTTTTTTTCTTATTTGCCCACCCCCTTTTTATTTTATTTATTTATTTATTCTTTTAATGATTTTTATTTTACATATTTACATGGTTGTATCACTGTATAAAACAGCCGTAACTGTTATGTCTGTTTAGATTTCGATAATCTTATCTCGGGGACTACTTCAGATTAAAGTTATTATTAAACGGAAGAAGTTGAAAAATACTACATTAAATACATCGTTTCAATGATGTATTACTAAACTTTAGGATAACATATGTTATATTTACCGATAAAATATAGAATTAAAGATATACGTTTACCCCCCTCCACACACACACACACATTACGACATGTCGATGATGATTTACTAATTTAAAAAAAATAAAAATAAAATAAAATACATCTTATATTTACCAATAAAATATAAAAGTTTTACGTTTACCTCCCGTATTAAAACGTTTCGATGATGTCTTACTAGAATTAAAATTAAAAAAAAAATGATACATGTTCTATCTACCAATAAAATATAAAATATTCAATTAGAAATCTCCCTCCTAATTTATTTGTACTGTTTCAAATTATAACTATTCATTTACACTAGTATAACTAGAAAAAGGTTTTATTTATCCATTAAACCACCCTCAAACATACTAAATCCCCCCTTTTAACATTTTAGCCGCTATATTAAATCGAAATGAAATAACAAAAAATTTGTTACAACCCCTCCCACCTTTTCCTCAGTCGAAACCTAAAGATAACTAATCTACACCCTTTACGAAACTCTGCATTAAGCAAAACTAAAGCATATTTACATTTTTTAAACTCGATAACACTTAAAAAATAAAACGATAAAATAAAACCCCATTTACGAAAGAAAAACAATTTTAGAAAGTATTTGACGTTATTTCTTCAACGGTTATGAACTTAAAAAAAAAGAATGGATGGTAACTTAACATTTTCTAAACTGATTCAGTAAT
Organism: Doryteuthis pealeii; assembly: GCA_023376005.1. Lineage (NCBI taxonomy): Eukaryota > Metazoa > Mollusca > Cephalopoda > Myopsida > Loliginidae > Doryteuthis > Doryteuthis pealeii. Next base: position 38,316,925 of record CM042146.1, on the reverse strand, counting down.
AAATGAAGGGGAGTTAATATATATATATATATATATATATATATATATATATATATATATATATATATATATGCATGAGGATATTGCTATTGGTCAAACCAAGAAAAAATCTGAGAGATTTATTCATTGATTTTAATGGTCGATGAACACATCCATGATTATTTTTGCTTAGAAGCTAGAGAATTGCGTTCATTTTACATCCCTGATTTCCAGAACTAGAGCCACTCCATCAGATGCTGGTTTGTGCCATACTCAGAACACCGTTTTTGAAGGGGGTCTTACCCATTTACAGGAGGATAAAGTCAATGTATTCTACTTCACGCCAACAGGGCTAGTCTCGGGCATAAAATCTGCAATATTGAAAAAATGAAATACAAAAAGAAAATAACTGTTATTAACACACAAGGTCTTCCAAAACGTAAAAGACAACCAATTTTATACTGTCACTACAAGTGATTTGAAATTCTCAAAATTCCACCTTGATGAAAAGAAAAAATAGAAAAGAATCATCATGTACCATGTTTCTGAAATATTCAGGTTGTTGTTTTTCTTTTCCATTTTCTTCTTCTAACATCATCCTCTTTCATTATCGCATTCTATTCTGTAAACAGTTATTGCATACGCAACCCGTTCAATGTTCAGTTGTCAGGGGGCTTAGAATAAGCTGACTATATCCTCTGTAAACGGGTCAGATACCTCCCTCCAAAACGTTGTCTTGTTTATGACACTGATTGCATCTGATGATGAGGTTGCAGTTCTGGAGATCTGGAGTGTGTGGAATTCCTCTTTATTGCCATTACTCCCAGGCCCACACTGACCCGGAGTGGCAATACCTGTTATGGTTCCATGTATGGCTCATCTAGATCTGTTTAAGAATTTTTCGTATTTGACAGGAATACTTAATGCCACATAACGGTAAATTATTTGTATTCCGAATAGTTACTTGAAACTGCAATTGTTTTCGAAAGATTACTAGTTAACTGTGTTAAAAGAAATTACTATTGTTTGATAGAGATAATTACTTAAAACCATATAATTATTAGTATTAATGCTATTTGAAAGCATGCAGCTGTTTGCAAATTAATTGTATTAGATAGGGCTAGTTAATATCATATAACTGTGAATAAATTATTAATTAAATAAATCAAATTTAAATATAATCTTTTGGCATAAGGTAAGTTGACATATTATTAAAATCACTCAATAAATTTTGCTTGAATATTGCTTTAAATATCATCATAAAACGTAAACCCTTTGAGCTGAAATAAAAAATTAAATGATTGAAACAAATCGAGTATATTATCCTATATTTATTTCCCAGTTCTTGAATTTTGAAAATATCTATATCGAAAAGCTGCTAAAATTATTCTAAATTTAACATTGTTTGAACATTTTATCCAGTTTGAATCGACTGAAAATAAGTATGAAAAGTATAAATATAAGTATAAATATATATATAATGTTTTGAAAGACAAAATTTACACAGTATTCGGGTGAAAGGGAAGGACATGCTCACGTAAAAAAATCAACGTACCTTTGGCAAAAATATATTCTGAAGAGAAGAAACAAATTATAAAGGAACACGCATTTCTCTGTAGTGGTGTTTCTTCCACATTAATACAAACCCTTGGACAATAGATAAAACTTACTTTCGCTAATGCCGTCTCGAATATGGTGACACACGCGGTCAGAAAAAAGGGAGATATTTAGTTCTCATATATAATACGTATCCCCTAGCGTTTTATCTAAAAAATAGAGGAGAAGCGTATTATAATCAAATAATTACAATAGATACTTAAACTTTAAAAAATAGTTTTGCTAGAAACTTTTGCACAAACTTATTATATTCTTCAAAGAGATTAGATCTAAGCATTTGTTCAAACTAAATTCGTCAACACTAAGAAAAAAAATCTTAATAGTAAGATATATCTCGCTTTACTGCTGTCACATGCATGGGTTACCGGGGCAGCTGCCTCCTCATACGAGGCAACAGAGCGCAACAACTGCCTTTCTGGCATAGTCAGAGTGCCTGTCCTTGCTTTCTGTTTCCACTCAGCTTTTTGTTGTCAACAACTTGTCTCTTACACCAATTAATGATTAAAAAATGCTCAAATTTCCAACTCAGTGTTTCATGTCGCTCTGGCCTAATACTAACCGCCGCCGCCGCCCATTTACCTTTTCTAGCTGTGTAAGCTCAGATATTTTTAAAGAATACTTCACCTTGTTTGTTTGGTCATATTAAAGAAACATTGTGCTGAGTAAATATTCCAAGAGAGGATATAGGCACAGATATGGCTTCAAGAGAGTAAAGGAAAGAGATCAGCACAAAACGATTCAAATAGGCTGTGGGAAGCATTCATACATACACCTATCCAATATTCCAAAGGTTGATTCGTTGATTAATTGATTTTAATGGCATGTCAACCAGGCTAGGGTTATTTTATGCATTATTTGTTTATATTTATATTTTTGTGCAGTGTTTCTTACCATCATACGATCCGATTGAATACGAATAATTTTAAAACTGATTCACTTGGTCCATAGATGTGGACCTAATAATTACTTCCACTCCAGATGAGTGGAGTAATAATAAAGCGCTACTCCAGATCTTCAAAATTAATAATTCTTAAACACATCTATTTGACCCATAGATGGCGGCCTAACAGGTACTACAACTCTGGGTCAGAGTGTGCCTGGAAGTAATAGCAATGTCGGGGTACTTCATACTCCCCAAATCTTTAGAACTAGAACCTCATCCGCAGATGCATTTTAGTGTGGACATCTATTTTTTAGGTTGGTCCTACTCCGCTGGAAGGGATATAATCGATGTATTCTAAGCCCAACTAACTGGATATATTCGATCATTGTAAAAAAGCAATTCGAAATAATTTCCTCGTTATTGGTGTGATGTTTTTTCATTGTCTACTCTCGGGTACCACTTTTGTTCGGGAATGTAACTGTCTCTCTTTTATAGGCTGTCTACGTTGAACTCGTGAACTTCTAATGAACCTATTGAACTATACTCGGTGTTCCTAATTTTGCGTCAATACTTGTTCCTTATTGATTAATGGTTCCGAGCAATCTTGCTCGTACTCTCCTAAATAAAGAACCAAAAAGACGTAAACATTTGTTTTATTATTGGGGTAAAAGCACCCAGAATGCTTATGGCGTCTTTGTTATATTATCAGCTTGAACGTCGATCAATTTCAGCAATTTCATTTTTATTCGCTCCCACATGAAACATGCCTATCAATATTAACACAATTATGCGTATTATTTAACTTCTTCCCTCCCTCCCTCCCTCCCTCCCTCCCTCTGTCTCTCTCTCTCTCTCTCTCTCTCTCTCTCTCTCTCTCTCTATATATATATATATATATATATATATATATATATATATATATATATATGATTCTATCATATTCCCAACTACGTTATCAGATTTACTAGCGCGTAAATGTATAATCGACAATGCAAGCATCTCAATTTAATTAATTTTGAAGAATAATATTTCTCAGTCGGGCGTCTTTTATTTATGGCATTAAATAGGACGAGAGAGAACGAAGAAGGTTTCTATGCTTCAACTACTATAAGTACTATTACTACTGTGATTAGAATATATACCAGCTCCTGATATTTTCTGATCCAACTGCAAGAAAAAACGTTAGGAAAATTGGCAATTATTTTCAACTTATACCGATGCACTTGTAACTCTGCTGCATTAATTGCTCTTTTCTTTATATGTCTCCGTTTATAACTTTCCTAATGCTTATTATTAAGTGTTATTTTCTCACAGTATGAGATGTTGTAAAATTAAACGTAGTAACATTGACAGTGTTGGTGATTTAGAATCGTACTGGGGGGAAGAGAAAAATCCACATATTATTTGACGACACTATGACGTAAGTACGAAATAAACTACCTTCTTTACAAAACTACACCCTCCCTTTGTCTCTCGCTACAAACACACACACACACACACACACACACATATATATATATATATTATTGAGAGAGAGAGAGAGAGAGAGAGAGAGAGAGAGAGAGGAGAGAGAGAGAGAGAGAGAGAGATCAACTTTATCTAACATATACTTCCTTTATTTAATCTAAATACAGTTTAAAATCCATGTTTGTATATTCATCCAGTCGTATTTTAGGCTGTTTGTCTTAGAAAAGGCTGACTGCATCCTCTACAGAGAGGCAGTACTCCCCCCCTCAAAAAATGATGTGTCCTGGGTATGACACTAAATTGCCTCTGGTCGTGAGGTACCAGTTCTTGATATTTGATCAAGTATTCCTTAATAATTTGTTAGAAGAAGTCTTATCAATTCCGAATACTTAGTACTATTCCGAGTCAGTGTGGACCTTGGGGTAATTGCAAGGCGTACTCCACATTGATCAAATTTCAAGAACTGGCACCTCACCACCAGAGGCAATTTAGTGTCATACTCTTAACACACCATATGGGGGAGGGGTACTGCCCCTCTGCCGAGGATACAGTCAGCCTTTTCTAAGACATCGTCCCTATTAATACATTATTGGAATTTTCCCCAAGTGGTCTCCGTAATATCAATTCAGCTTTTTTAAGCTATTCCCATAGAAATATTATTTTTTAAATCCCTTGTAGGAGATTTCAAGAATGTCTTGACATGTTGAGACTGTTGTATATCATAAAGGTAATCCCATAAGGGTGTTAATATTTTTTGTTAATCAACCTGTACTATACATTTTCTTTACTTTTCTTTCTTTGTCATGATTTACAACGAGAAGCGCCGAAAAGCGGTGTTCGCAGGTTTGGTAGTGAAGTGAATATGATTTATGATGGGGCGGTTTTACTGTGTTACACTTTCTGGTTAATATTATAATCTTTGACAGCAATCAAGTACTAAGAGATGCTAAAAGACAGATTGATCATCTCAAAACTACCAATGAATAAAAAGAGAACAAATTGATGTTTCAACAAGTCAATGTAAGTTGTCATTTTACAAAGACAACTGTTTCCTACAGTGGTGATCGCTTTTCCTCTGTGATGAAGTGTACTGTCTTGTCTAGCACCTTGGAGTGAAAATAGCAATTATCGAGGGCTTGTCGAGGTCACTAGACTGTAGGTATATAATAACCCCTTGATATTAAAACAGTTAAAAATCATTCACTCATGCAATTTTTAAAGATTTATGGTGTTTTTATTATTTCTGAAGAGAGTGTATTAAATATCTAAAATCCTCCTAGAAATATAATGTATTTGTCCACGCACTCATGTGCACCCTCGCGCACACGCACAGCACAAACATACAAGCATATCGAACAATATTCAAAATTGAGAAAATTGAATAATATATATGGGGATATTACGCTTAGATAAGTGTAGAATTACACATAGTAAGAATCATATCGGATTTGAAAGATTATTATAGAGTGTTTGTTGTTGAAAATAGAAAGAGCCATAGTGTGTTTGAGAACTGGTTCGATCATCACTCAAACTAATTTGTTTTTCTGAATTTCTAGCTTTCGAGTTTTGTTATCATGAGTGCGAAATGTACGAAGCGATTTGATTAGCGCGGGAAATGTTATGTTTTGTTTACTGCTCAGCTTTGAGATACTTTTCAATTGGAAAAGATAAAATGGTGAAGAAGAAAATGGAAAAGAAGGAAAAGAAGAAGAAAGGATGAACAGAATAAACAGAAAACGTTTAAAAAATAATAGGGAAAATGAAGAAGAATCTAAAAGCATAAATGGAAAGAAGCAGTAGGGATACACGAACCGGAACAAGAGAAGGCGAAGAGGAAGAACAAGATGAATAGGAACTACTGTGGGAAACAAGTAAAAATATATACGCGGATATATCGCATATATTACAATGGGAGTTTCTATAGATGAGGCAAACACTTTCAGTATTACTTAAATAAAAAAAATATGCAGCTAACTGACAGTGTTTTTTCTGTGTAATCCGATAAATAACAATGTCTCATTCAGAATCCACCTAAAAGACACACACACACACACACACACACACACACACACACACACACATATATATATATATATATATATATATATATATATATATATATATATAAGGTGCACCGGAAAGTCCTGTACCGAATATTTGTTAGGAATAATAATTGAAAGAAATATTACTGATAAATCTTTATTGCTCAACAAAATAGTCACCATTATTAGATATAACCTTTGTCCATCTACTTGGGAGCTTTTTAATCCCTTTCAAAAAAAAAAACATCTTTGGAAGAAATAAAGGAATTTAACTCCGAACCAACCTCCTGAACATTTATGAATCTTTTTCCACTGATGAAATGCTCTAAAGAACGGAATAAGTGAAAATCTGATGTATGGTGTGTATGGAGGGTGAGGAAGAACTTCCCAACCTAAGTACTTTATTTTTTCTTGAGTTTGTTTATGAGAATGGGGTCTAGCGTTATCGTGTTGACTCCTTTTCTGTTCACTTTTTACGCAGCGATGCATTTAGACGTTCGAGTTGCTGACAGTAAAGGTCTGCAATCACAATCTCTCCTGGCTCCAATAACTCAAAGTGAACCACACCTTTTTGATTCCACCAAAGACACAGCATTACCTTCTTTTCATGCATATCAGGTTCAGGTGTTGGTACAGGAATTTCATTTTTGAAAGCCATTGTCTTTTTCGTTTATTAGTGTTGAAGACAATCCATTTTTAATCTCCAGTGACAATACGATCCAGGAAGGCGTTTTTTTTCCTTCCTTAAAAGGAGACTATTGCAGATTGTTGCCCGCATTGCTTTATTGGCTGGAGAGAGTTCACGAGGAACCCACCTACCCTCTCTATACACCTTTCCAATCTTTTTCAGATGCTCCTGAACAGTAGACCAAGGTGCATCAAGTCTTTGGGACAATGTTCTGATTGTTTGTCGAGGATCTTCTTCCACTGCAGCTTTCAAAAGTTTATCATCCAAAAGGCTGGGTCTCCTCGATCGAGGTTCATCAGTAAGGTCGACATTGCCTTCTTTAAATTTGAAAAACCATCTACGGCAATTTTTCTAACACTCACACCTTCTGGATAGACAGCGGTTATGTTTTCCACTGTAGTTGTTGGATTGCTACCGTTGTGGAATTCATACAACATGCAATGACGCATATGATTGATTCATTTTGAAACTTTTGTCTTCCATGGGCTATAGATGTTTTTAAACTATCAGCAGCAGTAGATTTAACTAAATGTGAAGTTTAACTGAGTATCTGGCAACTGATTTGACCGTGAAAACAGCTGTCTAGACTTAATCTGGTGTGTGTATGTATGTGTAGGGCACCTCACGTGGTGCAATGGCTAGCAAAATAGATTTGCAGACCATTGTTAGTGATTTCGATTTTCATATTTCTGGCCTTGTGCCACATCTATGTTTAGCTTAATAAATGAATATATTTATATAAGTGTATGAGTGAGCTTATATAATTCTGTCTGAGTATTTACATGTATAAACACACATACATTAATACATACGTGTATGTGTGTTGATGTAAATATAAGTATTCTATTGTAGATTTTTTTAATATTCTCAAACCTTGTGCATATACTGAAACAAATATGGAGGACATATATGTGAAGGTTGATTTGAGCTGCTAACGTAATGATTTTTAAAAAATTTACAGTTCGGTAAACTATCCAGGAATCTCTTTCTCTCTCTCTCTCTCTCTCTCTCTCTCTCTCTCTCTCCACACACACACACACATACACACACACACACACACACACACACACATATATATATACTAGATAAAGTACCCGGCCCATGACCGTACTAAAAAAATAGGAACACCAAAGAGTGAGTGGGAAGAGAATAAGATAAGTATACCCAATTTCGGTTCATTTTTTAATATCTCATAAAATAAAATAGGGGATGGGGGTAGACCTCGTAAAAAATATTTCACCGAATATATTTTCGTGAAAATCGGACCATTAATTGATTTTTCATAGTATATTTTTAAAATTATCTTGTTGTAAGTTGTTTTTGGCTACGTTAAATTTCAGTTGATTTACCGGTGCAAAAATGAAAACATTGTTTTTCAAACATAATTTTCATTATTTCCTTTAGCTGAAAATTTAAAAAAAACATCAAGAGTTTGTTTAATGTTTCTTTTTTCGAATGGAAATGTTTTTTTCAAGATAATATTCATTTTTATGCAAGTTTCGTTGTGTTAAATATAGGAGGGGTAAATTTCACAGGGAAAATTGGTGGTAACTAATTAGAGATAATTATCAATTTTTTTTAAAGAAATCACCGAGAATTGTCTAATGAATAAACGGTCGAAATAAATGTTATATTCGAGACGACACAAATATGAATGAATTAAAATAACTTCTAAAGTGAGAAATGATTAAAAGATAAAGTAAAAAAATGTTACTAAATGATTAAAAGATAAGGGCTGAACTTGAAAACAGTCGGAAAATTAAGGTGCCCCCCCAAAAAAAACTGAACCCAAATTATTCATTTATTTTCCCATTAAACCAACCATAAACCCCAACCCTAACCCTAAACCCCCTAGTTAAAATTAACAGTTTTATAACAAAATTTGTGGGTTCTATTTTTTTGGGGGTCACCCTAATTTTCCGACCGTTTTTCAAGTTTAGCCTAGATAAATTCGAAAGACCATTTTTGACGGTTTTTAGTAAAAAAAAAAAAAAGAAAGAGAAGAAAAGGAATGTATCATTAGAATTATAATAAATTAAATAACAAATTTTCTTATTCAAGTTACATACATTAGAATTATTTTTTATTTTATATTTACTGTTTAATAAACATGAAAGAAACAAAGAATTTCAAACACTACAACTTATTTACTTTACTTGTTTACTTATTTACGAAATCAGTTTTTCGTAAATTTCTGAAATTTTGTTATTGTTATTACATCTTATTTTTTCGTAAATTTTTAAAATTTTGTTATTGTTATTGCAACTTATTTACTTTACTTACTTGTTTACTTATTTACGAAATAAGTAGTTATATAATTTAACTACCTCTCTTTTGTATATACGAAAAAATGAAATATTGATTAAAAACAAAGTTGAGTTATTATTAAATTCAATCGATAAACCACATCTTTCTTACCTAATAAATATTTGTAACGTAGATTATTTCATTTCATTTCTAACTAGATTAATATTTTAAAGATAGGAATAAAAAGATTGCGATATTAATAAGGTTTGATTTTTCGTTAAAACATACTTTTGCAAAATAAGCAAAATAATATTTTTCTAACTCGCTATAAAAAATAATTCAATGGATAAAGACTCATACAAATTATATATTGAGAAAGATTATCTTCTCTTCTTTTCGACCATATGGATATTTTTAAGATTGTACTATAAATAGGCGATAAATTCCGGGCTGAACTGCTTAAGACTGCAAAATTTATTCACTAAAACCGAATTTTACTGCTGGTATTCGCTCTAAATAAAAGTCAGGCAGAGGACAATATTTCATCATCAACAGGGGTTGGTATACGGACAGTTTCGCAAATTGGGTGATTTTGGCTTAATTAATTAATTATATCCCTTAATCAGAAAAAATCAATAACCACATTTAGATTGTTTCTTAGTTAGAACGATATCAATGTGTATGGAAGATTTTGAATCTTAGTGACCTCCCGTTTTGAACTTATACGTCGACACGTACATACTAAAATCTCTCTCTTTTATATATATATATATATATATATATATATATATATATATATATGCATTACTAAAGTGAACCAAAAGTTTTGCAATGCTTTTGCTGAGGTCAGGAAAATGACGGAGATCATTAGAATGTGCCGAGCTCGCCTAATACTCTCCGAGATTTACTTCTATGGCTTGGAGGACAACCTCAAAATTCTCGTTTTATTTATGCCAACCTGACCATGCTTAATTGTCAAGGTTCTTGCAACCCGAACGAAATGCCTTGAACTATCTAGTTACTCAAATAAGATCAACTCCACTTTCACCTTACACACAAGAAATGATTTTGGTAGCTTCGGTTGCATCGTTAGGACCAGCCAGTCCGAACTCGTAAAACAGAAGTTCTCTGTACAATATTCACGCTATATTTTGTTACGAACTCGTTAAGCATAAACCACTACAACATTGACGCTACCCTCGTAATAAATAATATCTTATCATATCAACTTTGATACATTCTAACAATTGATTCCAAATGCTAAGACATCTATTGGCCTTTTTCTTCTTTTTTTTGTATTTTATTAGAGGGTGAGTTCAATTCTTGTGTCAGATTTGCCTAAGTCACCTTGAGTCATCTAATCTGGAGAGTTATATTTTCTTCTATTTCACTGTATTAATCCTTGATGTCATCAAGCAGGTGTTAAATCAATCGCGTTCTCTCATCGTCTTTTTAGTTTTAGCGAATTCATTAAGCAATTATTGTGAGGAATGTTAATTGATAACCCTTCACATTTATGCAACGAAACAGCTAAAATAAATAAACGCATATGCTCGTGTTAGAAATCAACATGTTATAAACACCAGGCTCATCATGAATTCTCAGAAATTGTAACCATAGTTACCTGGCAAAAATGTGGAAATAGCATACTTAGAGGATGTTCAATTTGGGTTGTTCTTTAATAGTAAATAAATTAATAACAGATAAGACATTTTTAATAGCTGAACATTCTGTCCTCATAAAATATACCTTTAACAAACTAATAATAGTGCCCACTGGTTTCTTTAGCCTTGGTGAAGCAACCAGAGTAAAAAACGGAAATCTCTGAATCCAAACCAGTTTTAATCCGCTTAAAAATTGACCTTGTAGGGTCACTTTAGAAGAGCTGGGTAAATATCTACTCTCCCTCTCCCACGCCCATATCTTTCTATGTCTGTCTCTATCTATCTATCTATCTATCTATCTATCTCTGTAGCTTATTCTTTTCTTTTCTTTTTTCTTTTCTCTCTCACTGTAACTTTTGTAACAGTAGAGATTGCTGATAGACAACAGTAATGCTTAGGAGTCAAACTCATAACACCAGATATGTACATGTAGAAAAAGGTCTCACACTAAAAAAGGGTGGGCAAGAAATAGGCGCAATACCTTAATGTGCAGGTGTGACTATGAGAAGAAAGAGATTGGTGAATTTACTGAAGACAACACAGGACCAAATTTAATGATGTTTAGAGTCTTTTCATAGAGTCAGTTGATTGACAAGACAGGGAAGATGCAAGTTCGTGTTCTCAACTCAATTGAAACTTGGAACTAAAATCACGTTCCAAAACATCCGGTGTTGTTGTTTTTTTCATTTATTCATTTTATTATGTTCAATTTATTTTCGACTCTTTTTATTTATTCCATTTTTATTTTATTTATTTATTTTACTTGATTTTTTAAAGATTTTATCGTTAGTCTTTGGTGTAATTTTCCAGGTAGGAATTTCTTTTCATACCAACATTTAGGCTTGCCTACATGTTAGCTCAGTCGGTAGAGCGTTCGGCTAGACACCACAAGGTTCCTAATTCGATACCGGTCCTCGCCAACTCCGCGTATGAGTAGCACAGGGATCTGTGCGGTAAAGTAAGGAGCTGATGGTAGGTGTGGCGCTCCACCTCAGATGCTAAAACAATCTCCTTGGTCTAGCGCTATTGCAAAGGGGATAGACTCCCTCGCTGACTGGCTGATACCAACTTTAGGCCGCCCCGAAGACTTTACTTTTACATGTAGATGTGTAAATAGTCACGCAATATAAAGTAGACCACAATTCCCTGAATGCCCCATAAAGTAGATCACCCTTCTCATCATGCCCCACGGGAAAATATATAAAAAGATACTCACTTGGAAGTAATTAATCGTTCCGATGATCTCATAAACTGACAGTCTTGATGACTGTCAGTTTATGTGATCATCGGAACGCAGCTGAATCTGTGTCTACGCTATGCTAACATGCTCTATCACTGATATTGACTACTTTTGATTTATTTTGATTAAACATGAATTTTCCTCCCCTTATTCCCCTCATCAGGTGGGAAAAGTTGAAAGGGCTTGGCGTACCTTGTTCTCAATGGCCACATGTATGCTGATTGAATCTTCACTACCGAAAAATCTGTGGGTTTACGCCATACTTGCTTCTGCCTATATAAGGAATCGATGCTTTAATTCATATTTAGGGAAAACCCCTTTTGAAGTTGTTATCGGTTCTAGACCAAACTTTAGTCGTATGCATATTTTTGGGACGACTTGTTTTTGCTATGTGCAAAATAAAAAGAAATTGGATCCCCGTTCTAATGTAACGTAGCGGGATCAGTTCGTAATATTTAACGTAGTGGGACCAGTTAGTATTTAACGTAGCGGGTCCAGTTAGTATTTAACGTAGTGCCTTTCCTTCTCGCTCGGCACTACAATTCGTAACTTCGTACGTACGGAGTTTGTTTACAAGCACGAATCTAGCTGTAGCAGTCAGTCTTAGCTAGCCCCAAAATCCTTCTCCACTTCTTTTGGTCAAGGGAAGATATCACTTTACGCACGCCGCGTGCTCCTTCGTTACGGCCAATTGACTTTCTCCCCGGGCGTCCAGTGGTCGTCCCCTTTACGATAATATATTTTACTATTTTGTTTGTGGCAGAGTTCTCATTCATAAAACGGTTTCTTTCGTTGTAAATAGAGCAAACTGATAACACCGGGTTTACTTCTCAGAAGTTTATTATATTCCAAACTTCCTATAACTTTTGAGAGAGAGAGATTGTCGGCTTCCTTAAATATGTTTTTAGTGATGCTCTTAACTTCGTTCCAATTATCAGGCGTCACACTCTTAGATTTAGTATTTAGCGACATCAGTTCATCAACTGCCAACTGCCACGCACGGCCTCCTGGCTTTAACTGCCTCTGGTCCCGGACCCTAACTGCTCTGATCGCAGACTCCAACTGATCCTGATTCTATTGACGGGTCTCTTTTAAATAGTATTTCTGAATAATCTTCCAGAAGATTCCTTCTCTAGAACTTTCGACCTCCTTCTGGACTAAATCGAATATTCGATTCCTTCTATTCTCACTGGTCAACCAGAGTTCACTAGCCTAAGATCAAAGACTTCTCTGTAGCCCAAAAGACTGGGTTTTTCTTAATCCTAGACTTATCGTCTGCTTTCTCTCGAAAGATGTTATCTTTCCTAACTACTTTTTCGGTGATTCCACAAAGACCACCCAGTAATATAAGATAATCGGTAGTACATTTTTCTAAGTCTGGCACAAGGCCACAAATATAGGTGCTGGGCGGCGATTACATAACACTAAGGAGGGTATTTTTATCGGATATGATAAACAAAGTACGGCATATCTAATTTACTTTCCTAAAACGGGTGCTATTAAAAAAATCAGATGTGTAAAATTCACTGATTCCTTTGGTAAAACCCCGAAGTCAGATGAAATAGATGATATACTAGTTTAGCCAACTTATCCATACCATGTTTATGCGAATAAACCCCCAACTGATTTAACACAACAATTAGAATCTCGTTACCCGAAACGTAAACTAAAAAGGCTTGACTTTTTTGTAACTGACAATTCCAAGGTAAAAAGTTTTGACTATTGTTACTTATTGTCAAACATACCCAGCAACTATGTCGAGGCAATGAAATCCCCAGATTCCCAACAATGGGTGCTAGCCATGCAAAATGAATATAACACACTTTTAGACAACGATACATTTGAATTGAAACCTGCCCCCAAAAAACAGCATATTGTAGGGAGTCGATGGGTTTACGATTTGAAATTTAATGAAAAGGGTACTTTGAAATATAAAGCTAGGTTTGTCACAAAAGGCTTTTCACAAATTTATGGTGGAGATTACCTTGATACGTTTTCTCCAACGACTAACCTAACTTCCATATGTGTTTTAATTGGCGATTTAGTATAACTTGCGAATCCACCACCCAGATGTCAAAAGTGCTTATTTAAATGCTTCATTGGATTTTGATATATACATATATCCCCCGTAGGGTTTTGAAAACGAAAATAAAAACTCTGTATGGAAACTTAAGAAAGCCCTGTATGGTTTGAAACAAAGTGGGCGTTCCTGGAATAACACTTTCCATAGTTACCTGGTTGAACAGGATTTTAAACCCGCTAGTATAGATCCTTGTTTGTACACAAAGGAAATTAATAAAGAATTAGTAATTTTATTAGTATGAGTAGATGATATTTTAATTGCTTCAAAAACCGAAGCCGATTTAATAAAAATTAAAAATAGTTTAAGTTTAAAATTTAAAATGACAGACCTGGGAAGATTGTCTTGGTTTTTAGGAATACAATTTGACCATAGTGAAAATACTATTGGAATGAACCAATCTAGATATATTGAAAGACTGTTGGTCAGATTTAATATGACCGATTGTAAGCCCCGAAATACTCCATGCGAATTGGATATAAATAAAAATTTTGATAATGAAAATGAATTAATTGATAATAAACTCTACCGAGATATTGTTGGTTCCTTAATTTATATAATGATGGCTACTCGACCAGATATATCGTATGTAGTTTCAAAATTATCTCAGTATTTGGATAAACCAACAACAATCCATTTAACAGGAGTGAAGCACGTTTTACGATATCTGAAAGGAACAATAAGTCAGGCACTAGTATTTAAAAAATCATCTGAACCCTTAAAATTACGGGGATTTTGTGATGCCGACTGGGCAGGTTCAAGTGACCGAAAAAGTATATCAGGATACTGTTTTAAATTATCGGACGAAAGCTCGATTATTTCCTGGAAATCTAAAAAACAACCAGTGTCAACATGTGAGGCCGAATGTGTTAGTATGCCGGTAACAGTCCAATAAGCCATTTATTTACGAACATTAGTAAATTGTGTCGTGGAACCAGGGATCGTTAAAAACCCTGTAACTATATATTGTGATAATCAGTCGAGCATACTACTGGCAAAAAAAAAAATCAGAGAACAAAACATATTGATATAAAATATCAATTTATAAGGGATGAAATTAAAAAGGGGTCTATACTCTTAAAGTATATAGAATCAGAAAATAACATTTCAGATCTGTTCACAAAACCGTTGAACAGGATAAAGCTAAATGCTTTTAAAAGAGATATCAATGAAGGGACAAAATTAAACTTAAGATTTTGCCCTGTCGGTTTGGGCTGTAGAATAGGCAGACTGTATTCATGCAGAGGGGTAAGATCCCCCCCCCAAATGAATGTCCTGGACAATGACATTAAACCTGTTCAATAAGTTACTAATCCATTAACTTGTATTACATTGTATTGTACTGTATAGTATTGTATTTTTTGAGTTAACACAACCAAAAAATTTTTTAAAAATTAAAAAAAACAAAAAAACAAAAAAAAAACAAAAAGGGTCCAATACTAACTTTTGCAGTAATAGACTAGGAATTAGGAGTAGGAAAATAATAATAATAATAATTAATATTTTTTTTACAAAATAGGGTTAGTAAAATCTAAGATTAGTAATAGTAATAGTATTTTTGCTTTTACTACAAAATTGAAATTACAAATTTCTTAATGACTTTATTGTAAACATTTCTGAATGAAATGATTGTTGATTGTAATCGATTGTAATTTTCCTCAATGCAAGGATTTAATATTGTTGAATAAAATAGCCTACCCTTATATAAAAAAGGGGGCGTGTTGGATTTTTCTGTATATAAGGCATGGGGCAAATGGTCACTCCTAAATATAGACTCGTTGACTATCACGTGACCTGAGAGAGATTCCTATTGTCCAATCACTGGCAGTGCTGCTGCCGTTGTTGTATTTATAGAGACCTGATTCTAAACTTATGTCATTAACATTTGGATTACCTGTGACGTCCGACCTAAAGGACACACTATCCCACAAGGACTTGATAGTTTACTCACTTGTTTACTTTAAGTTCTTCTTACAACTGGAACCAAGGATGACGGACAGATACTTAACAGAATATAGCATGCTACATTATATATATATATATATAATATATATATATATATATATATATATATATATATATAGGTTAAATTATTATTATTGTTGGAGAATTGATTATAGAGGGCTCAATTACTTATGTAAGAGCTTTATTATATATATATATATATATTATATATATATATATATATATGTATATATATATATATATATATATATATATATTAGGGTAATGAAAACATAATCAACAGTGCTTGGTAACTGTCAGTTTCTCGCCTATGCGATTTACAAACGAAGTGATTTATGTTTGTATATTATATTATGCACTGTTGTGTGGTGTATCTTTGGATGGATGGTCAACTTTTGAGGACGTGTTGGGAATGTTGGTTTAATTTGTGTGGCATTCTGGGAAGGACATTCAAACTTGCATCTTATTAATTTCGTAATATGTTACTTTATTTCTTCTATTGCGTTTAATCTATTCTGGTCTTGCTCGTCTCCTTCGGAATATTTGTGCAATAGAGGGCAAGTGGTCGTACAACTGCTTCCTTGTGGAGTGTTGTTTCTACGATTTATTGAAGATCACACGCAGCCGACTTGTGCCGCTCCCATCTAGCTTATTCTCTTAGCGCTTCATTGGGGTCCAAGTAGTGCAGCCATACAGTCGCACTGATACAACTGACGCTTGAATTTCTATATTACTGATAATATGTTTATAGCAGACCATGCCGTCCCTATGCGTACATTAACATCGCTTTCTGTAGATGAGATATTACTACCTAGGTATGTGAATTGTTCTACTGGCTTCAGAGTCCTACCGTTGAGAATGGAGATATACCCGTTCTTTTTAAAATATATGAACTCAGTATCATAGAAGTTCATACAGAGGCCGATGTTCTGTTCTGCCTTCTCCAGGCTATGTAGCAGTGATTTGGCTTGTGCAGGTTTATTTACAAGAAGGTCTAGGTCATCTGCGTAGTCTGCATCTGTAATAGTGTATGTGGGATGTCGCCTGCTTCTTGACTTTTTTTAGTGTGGGGCATTTTTCTTTTATGGTATATAATGATGTTAGGAGTACATAGTCTAAGAATATTATAAATACTAGCAAAACAAAACAGCCCTACGGGCGGTGTAAAAATAAACTTTTGAAAAATATAGTCTTAGGGGAGTGGGAGTTAAAATTCATTGTTAGAGGGGTAGCATCCAAGTAAAATTAATAAATCAATTAAAGTAATAAAAAACAACAATGCCAAAATATGCCAAAAACTTTAAAAGGACGTTCAACATTTAATCATTTTGGTAATTAAAATCATCAAATTCATCAAAGGAGTAAAAAAATAAACAATTTGAAATAGAAATTATGAAAGTTAACTTTTCTACACCAAAATTTTTCCTGAAATAATATTTAATAATAAAATTAAATTCAGTTTATCAATGAATAAAACAATTAACTATACAAAATGATTTTTTATTGTTTTGATTATTTCTAAAAATTTTGAAATAAAAAAATTAAATTTCACCTTATTTATTTTACATTTAAAAAACATTTAGTTTTAGTGTAAATAAATATTATATAAAATAAAATAGAGTAACGATACTTAAATCAACATTTAAATGCTAAATAATACCTAATATTATTTTTTTTAATCGGTGGAAATAAAACTATCTAATCTATAGATTTATTTTCAACTAAATTTTATTTGGTACAATTATGTAAAAATATAAATTTTATGAAAATTTTCTTCAATAAATAAAATCTTTTTATAATAGATTCAGTATCAATTTTGTCGGTGACTAAAACTACGTCACTGTTTACATCACAATACTGTCATTGATAAAATATTATTTAATTAATAATCAATATATGCATGCAACATTTTGATTTGAGAGGGAAAGAAGTAAGTTTCCATTTCAAATGGTTTCATTTTTTCTTTACTCCTTTGATAAATTAGATGATTTTACAGATAATACAAACCCTCTTATATGGAAATTTTAACTCAGACAATATCTTTCAAAAATTAATTTTTATAACCGCCCAGATGGCGTTGTTTGCTAGTTTATGTAAAAATGTTTGTACAATAAATTAATGAATATAATATATGTTGTTACACTCTTAATTCATTTTCTTAGAGATTTGATAAATTTTATATCCATTAAAGTAAGCATTAAATTGAATAATTGGCGGACATGAGCATCTGGAAATTTTTGTTTTCAATTTTTTTTCTTTCTTTTAATGGATTATTATCAATTGCACACCAATCTATGAGATTGTAAAAACAAAATTCAAAAAAGTTATTTATTTTTTGAGTTTTCAGGGGTGCTCAGTTCCCCATATAAGTTTATCGTAAATCGATCCCCCATATCGGAACCGCTAAAAAAAATTATTTCTTTATTTCTTTTTTTCTTCCTTAAATGGATTATTATCAATTACACACCAATCTTCTTAAAAGTTCTTTATTTTTTTAGTTTTCAGTGGTGCTCATTTCCCCGTAAAAGTTTATAATAAATCGATCCCCTAATCGGAACCGCTCGAACTGAACTTGTGCAAAGGTGTCAAAGTTTGGGTGGCCTAGAAAAAACAGAACCCAAATTATTTATTTATTTTCCCATTAAACTAAACTTAAACCCCAACACCAACCCCTAACCCTAACCCCTAACCCTAAACCCCCCTCGTTAAAATTAACAATTTTATTACAAAATTTGTGGGTTCTGTTTTTTCTGTGTCACCTTAATTTTGACACCTTTGTGCAAATTCAGCCTAACTGTAAGGTAGAGCGGATCCGATATGGGGGATCGATTTACTATAAACTTATACGGGGAACTGAGCACCCTTGAAAACTCAAAAAAAAATTTTTTTTAGAATTTTTTTTTACAATCTGATAGATTGGTGTGTAATTGATAATAATCCATTGATGAAAAAGAAAAAGAAATTACATTTAAAAAAAAAAAATTTTAAGCGGTTCTGATATGGGGGATCGATTTACGAAAAAACTTATACGGGGAACTGAGCACCCCTGAAAACTCAAAAAATAAATAACTTTTTTGATTTTTTTTTTTTTTTTACAATCTGATAGATTGGTGTGTAATCGATAATAATCCATTGAAGAAAAATAAAAAAAATATTAAAAACAAAAATTTCAGATTGGTTGTTCCAGATGCTCAGATCCGCCGAATAATTCAATTTATTTAATTTTTAAAAACAAAACAAACTTTATATAAACTCGAAGTAAAATGCTATTTTCAATCATCTAATACAGAATAGTATTCCTCTTATTGATGAATGTATATTGTTTAAACATTGAACAAAATACTATTAATTTCTCGCTACAATTAATTTAAATAAATATATTGCTGATGAAAAATAACATTAGTAATATGAAATAACCGTAAAAAAAATGTTGAATTAAAAATAAATGTAAACATTTTTTTTAAATTCCTAATAGGATTTATAAAATTTGAAATAAAGAATACCTGTTATATTTGTGAAGGTGCAGCGAAAAGTAAAAATGTTTATTTTATCTCTAAAATTTTTCATGCAGCCTATTTGTTTACATTTTTGGTTAAACAAACCGACGTGAAGAAAAAAAGATTTTAAAATAAATATTTTTACACAATTCTACAAATTGTATTTTAATTGAATGAATGGATAAAAAAATTACATTTTAATATCTGTATAATTTAATAACTCTATTATCTCAGAATTTTCAAAAATGTTTTCCTTATCGGTAATTGAGTGTCACGCAGAAAATAATATACGTAAGAATGTAACCTAAGATATGAATAAGTGTCTTTTGCTTATCTATAGATAAATTTATCGCAAAACTTTATATATTAAATAATTATAAATACAAATAAAAATAAAAATCACTATGTAAAAATGTATATAACTAAACATGCATTTATTGAAAGATACGTTAAAAATCGTATAGACCATCTGATATTACAAACACAACTTAATACTGTATATAAAGCAATTTGTTCCCTTAATATTAAGTATAACTCAAATTGATTATAAATTAGGTTCTCATTGATAAATACTAGAGATTATTGTGGAATCTGTGACGTAAGCCGTGACGTAGTTTCGACTTCAGATAGAAATGCAAACAATCTCCATTATATATAGAATAAATATATGGAGTTAATGTATGTATTTGTAGGACTTCAGCTGTTATGTCAAATAAATCTGTGTTAATATCAGGTACCATTGCTTTAGTGTCTTTGTAGAGCATCATTATAGCGGTAACCGTTTCTTTAGGGAGACTGTATGCTAGTAGTATTTGCTCCATTTTCCTATGTGTGTAGAGTCAAATGTCTTGGAGCAATCTTCCAATAGCAGCCTTGCTTCTAGATTCTTTGCTCCACTGTCTTCTATGATTCAGGATCTGAGAGTTTGTGGGTCGATTCCTGCAGAATCCGTTTTGGTATTTCCCAAGGATTTTTTTCTATTTTGGGTGGGATGCGATTAAGAAAAGGGGCATTATATATCTTATCGACAATAGCAATAAGAGCTATGCCTCTGTAGTTCTTAGCTATTTGAAGGTCTCCTTTTTTGTGGAATGGGAGGACGCAGCCTTTCGTTCATTTATCTATTTTCTTCTTTATATACTGCATTGCATAGTCTAAGCAGTATTTCATTGAATTTCCTTATTTTCCATACCTCGGAGGCATTTCGTATTTTCCTTATTTTCCATACTTCGGGGGCATTTCGTCGAGACCAGCAGCTTTTCTACATTTTGTTACTAACTGCTTCTGTCTCCAAGGTTTGGAGTGTTTGGCTCTTAGTTTGGCCGATACGCATTTAGCTGCTGTTTTTATGTGTGTCCCGACAAAGTTTTCGTACCCCTCATTTGGGGTGGGCCGTTCAGATTTCTCCTGTAGGATATCAAACTTATTTTTACTGCTATCGAGTAACAGTTGTATATATCGCTGTGACAAGTGACCACATGTCGTATCGTACTGATTTACCGGTTTGCCTTTTGTTTTACGTAAGCTTAGGTGTAATTTTACTGTGACTATTCTGTGATCGGATGATACACCTTCAAAACAGAAATATGCTTCGCAGTTCATTGCACTGTTATCCACTTTTTATTTATTAGGATGTAGTCTAGTTGTGCTTTTGTGTTATTTGGGTAGGTGTATGTCCATAGTTTGCCCTTTAATTTTTGGAATTCGGTGTTTAAACATACAAGCCTGTTCTCAAGAGAGAAATAGGCTATGAGTTCACTGTTTCTATTTTGAGTGTTGTGTAAGCAGTATCTATTGTTCTCATTTTTACCTATCTGCGCATTCATGTCTCCCCCAATGATCAGGACACTGTGTTTAAGAATCTGTCATTGTAGAACTTTGTGATACCCGTTTTCTCGCTGAAATTTGTTGTGCTGTAGCACGAGACTACTTTCATGCAAGGTTTCCCATTAAACACAGTGCACATGATTCTCGGTTGGATTTTTTCTATGCTGTTTAGCGATCTAAGAGCTTGAGGGCTGAGAAGTATTCCTATACCTCCTATGGTGCCCTTAGAGGAGTTTTCTCAGCAGATGCCAAAACAAACGTCCAGCCATTATCTGTTTCGGGATATTTTAATTCAAATTCACTATGATTAAATCTATGTTCTTGTTCGAAAATTATATCTATATTATGATAACATTAATTTGGGTAGTTTGCTTATAGTTTTTAGCGTTCTGACATTAGATTTTGCTAAGTTAAAAGTTTGTTCAGAGCTATGACTTCAGTAATGTGTATGACTTATTTGTCTGCTCTGAGACTGATGCGGTTTGGGCGTGTGATGTTTTTGGGGCACTGTAGCTTCTTCTTCAACCAGCGAGCCATAAAAATAATGAAAGAGTAATTACAGCAGCCAGAAAAATCAATTGCAACATACTGACAAATAGAAATGCATGAAAATCTAGAAAACAGTATTGGGAAGGAAAACACCTATAGGAATACTTCAAGCTACAAACTGCTGAGATGACACATGAACATGGCTAAGAAGGGGAAACCTCAAGAGAGAAACTGAATCCCACATAATTGCAGCTCAAGGCAATGTTATAAGAACAAATGATATTATATAGAAACTTGATGAGAGGCATCAGAATAGCAAGTGTAGAATGTGTGGAGACGGAAACGAAACGGTTAATCATATAATAAGCGAATGTGGCAAACGAGCACAAATAGAGAACAAGACTAGGAACAACTGGATGGAAAATGTGAATCTCTGGGAATTGAGCAAGAAATTATATTTTCACCATGCTACTAAATGGTATGTGCACAAACCGGAATCTGTCCTAGAGAATGAGACGCATAAAATTCTTTGAAACTTTGAGATACATGAGAATCATGTAATCCCAGCTTGGAAACCAGACCTAGTGTTAATTAACAAGGAGAAGAAAATGTGTCATCTCGTGGATTTTGCCGTCTCGGTGGGTCACAGAGTGAAGGTTATAGAAAACGAAAAGATGTACTTGGATCTGGCCAGAGAGCTACAAAACTTTGAAACATGAAGGTCAAGGTCGTACCAATTGTAATTGGGACCCTTATCTAGAGGAATTGGGAATCCGAAGAAGAATCGAAACAACAACACTGTTAAAATCAACTAAAATACTCAGAAGTTTCAAGGAGACCTGAGGAGAGTGACTGTTACTCAGCCTCCAGGGAACCACCTGCTTAGGGGTGAAAAACCTTAATAATAATAATAATAATAATAATAATAATAATAATAATAATTACTCTTTACTTATAGTAAACTATATCATAAATATCTTATATCTACATACATATACTTAAGAGAGAGCGAGAGAGATGGGAAGAGAGATAGATGAAGGAAAATGTTATTGTTGCTTTATATATAAATTCATTTCAACTACCATAAGCTTAGCTGGTAACATCTTCAGACATTGATAAATCATGGCTATTACTAGTTATTCTGTTTTTAAACATTAGTGGGGGTGCATTAATTGGAGAGAGAGAGAGAGAGAGAGAGAGAGAGAGAGAGAGAGAGAGAGAGAGAGAGAGAGAGAGAGAATGAATGATTATGATTGTAATAGACCTGTTTCCTGCTGTCTGTGGATATTTCAATGTATGTTCGTTTGTCTGTTAAGTTTTCTGTGGGGTAGATAGCGACCTCGTAAAATACATTTTCTGTGGTACGGATTCCGTCAACTGAGCATATGCTGAATTGATCCAATGTCTTTCATCCGAAGTTTTTCATTGGTAATGCGAGAGGCCAAGGATGATGGCCGCAAAGTCTTAGATATTTTAAGGTCCCATTTCTTGTCAAAAGGAAAACCCCGAATTGTCGAATTGTATAGTGAATTAAGTAATTTGAATAGAACCGACTAAGAATACATGACTGATTATATATAATAAGGACTGAAAATATTGGAAATTCACTCAGAGAGGCTGGTGAAATTATTAGTGATGGCTTATTAATCGCTATGGTGTTGAAAGGTTTGCCTCCGAATTTTAAACCCTTTACCACGGTGATAACTCAAAAAGATAAAACTTTGACATTCACGGAATTTAAAGTTTGACTACGCAGCTATGTAGTAACGGAAACTATGTACTCTAAGGAATCAGACCATAGGATCTTATAAATGAAAAGCCAAAAGGAATCCACGCTATGATTGTAAATCAACAAATTATAGCAATTATTATAATTATGGAATACCTTACAAACGTTCCTCGTCAAATATTATGTTATATTTGCAGAAAAATCAAAAGGGTCATAAATCCTATTACTGTAAAAATGAAAAGAATATTTGACATATGCAAAAAAAACTTATCTTTTTGCTGTGGCATATGACGCCCTATCAAATAAGAATGCTAATTTGCTCGTTCATTGTGGAGCGACTCAACACGTGATTAACGATTAATCTAAATTTATACACTGGGACCCCAATTTCGAGCCAAGAAATCGTTTTGTCATATTTGCAAATCCAATGGTTTAATTCAGAAACGTGGAGACGCTGGTATATATTTAAAAGACAATAAGGGGCCTATTTCCAAATGCATTTTTAAAAGATGCTTTGTATATTCCCAATTTTAAACAGAATATTTTTTTAGTTCCAGCGGCCACGGCGATAGGTGGCCATATAAGTTTCGGACGAAAAAATTCCAAATTAATTTACCCAAATGGCACGATATTTGACATAAAACAAATGGGTTGTTTATATTATTTGAATAATGTTGGTTCTACAATGGATGCAAGTCAAAGCAACGAAAATATTGTTGCTCTAATATTCTGACCTGGCAGGCCGAATTAACCCCCCATCCCTAGCAGAGGGAGAATTAAAGGTATGCACATAATTTCATTAATGATTGTACATTTTGACCCATAAATTTATAATAGACAAAAATATAAGCTCACTTTATTCTATAGTGTTTTAAGATTTTTTATCGAGTAAACCCCCTTTAAAAGTTTCACTGGTACAAAACTAAAACTTAAGTAATATATACAGTTTGGTAAGATTTGATTTTGTAATATGCAAAACAAAATATGATGCTAGTAGAAAAGACGGTTTGGTTTAAACAAAGTCCAAACTTTTTACGATAACTCGCAAATGAGGAGGGGAAAAATTCAAGTAAACATCGAAGATTATGTGGATTCACGGACGGTTCTTTGAAGAAATAAGTAAATAAATAGATTTTTGTGTATAAGGCTCAAAAAGAGCCTGATTGACGGAACGGGATTTTAGACCCTTTTTTTAATTACCCTATCATGTATATTAGGGATACTGATAATGAAATGTAAGTCGAGCATCATATTGGCAAAGAAAAAATTAAAATGGGCTCAATATTTTTCCATTATATTGAATCAGTAATGGATACTGTGAATCTGTTTACAAAGCCAGTGCGTGGAATAAAATGGAATACTTTCAAATAAGGGACACAATTTAGAATATATAATAATTTCGTCCTGTCGGTGTGGGCTAGAGAATAAGCCGACTGTCCCCTCCCCCCAAAAAAGAGTATCTATGGCAAGACATTAAAATAGCCAAATTACTAAACCACTAACTTGTATTGCATTTTTCTAATTTTTCTAGTAATAAAAGATATTTAAAAAATAAAAATAAAATAATTAAAAAGATATAAAAAATAAGAAATATTAAAAGAAAGAGAGGGTTATATTACTAATAATGATAAATTGTTAACATCAGCAAAATAATAACAATAATAATAATACAGGTGGGGCTAATATATAATTTTAAGAAAGAATACAAAATAAAACAAAAGAAACTAATGTGATTTAATATTTCGTAATGGAAAAGCCCAACTTATCTCAAAATAGGGTGTGTGTTGGAATATTTTGATTATATAAGGTGTGCTCTAATTCCCCACCTGGATTTATAGACTGGCCTGAGTCACGTGGTCTATTACTTCGCCAATCCCCAACCATACTGCATGGCTGATACACTACTTAAACCTCACACTGGCCATAATTCTAATTGCACTCATTGAGGAGGGGCTTACAATACCGGACGATTACCAATACTCTGGACCTTTTACCGCGGATCCAATTCCACTGGACAAGCGCTCTTGTTAAAGGATGGCCCATAAAAACTTAACAGGAAGTGCTGCCCTGGATCGAGAGAGTGGCTACTGAAAGACCACACATCTGGAAACAGAACTCTCTGCAATGATTCACAAGGAAAATGACCCAGTGTGAGTGGGTGAAAATCTCTGCGACATTTAATATCTGGTTAGTCAACTCCTCAGATTCCGAAGTCGACTTGAAGCCATGGTTAAATGAATTTAATCCATAGTATTTCAGTATATTTTTATAAAATTTTGATAAATGTATCTGAGAAAGTCAGATGTTAGTTTATTTTCATTTTTGAGTAATTTAGAGGTCAGTAATATATATATATATATATATATATATATATATTATATATATATATATATATATATATATATATATATACTAGACAAAACATGACCCATGGGTCACCCATTCAGCTCTGGGTAGATAATTGATATTAGGGAAAAGTGAGTTAGCAAAGCGAATAAATCTTTTTTAAAATAAATAAATTCGACCGGACAAAACATTAATATAATTTTGTAAGCTTTCTAAAAAGGTAATGTTTGACCTAATTTAAGTTACCAATGCTGCTTGTGAAATTTAACATAGAAATACATTTCAAATTCTCCTCTCTCTTTCTCCTCTTCTCTCCTCTCCTAGAGAAACTAGCATTGTATAACGAGGAGGTAATCAAGAGATACACAGAGGAGAAGAAAGTAATATGCAGAAAGTAAAGTGAGGGATTGGTCAGTTTTTTTTACTCACTTGCAAATTACGACTAATTAGAACCAAATAAAACGAATTTGTTTTTCAAACATAATTCAATCCTAAAATTAAGGAATAATTTAGTACAATTTTCGTGTCATTAAACTAAACAGTAAAAAAGCCTTTAGGGAATAAAAGTCGATTAACTCAACTTTAGTATATATATATATATATATATATATATATATATATATATTATATATATATTATTATTATTATTATTATTATACAAAAGCTGAGATTTGGAGCGTTCAATCCCTAAAGGCTTTTTTGTTTGTGTCCTTGATCACACGAAATTTGTCGCTAATTATTCCTTAGTTTTAGCTCATCCTATTGTTTGAAAAAAACCCCACTTTAATTGGTTTAATTAGTCGGAAATTGCAATTAAGTCAAATCTTGACTCATCCCTGTCTTTACATCCTACGTGCCTCCCCTTTTTACTCCCTATACGCCAAGGAAGCGGAGTGAAATTGATCACAAGTAATAATTTTATTACTATAAAGGCAGCAGTCAAACCCTTCCCCAATCCTTATCTTACATTACTTTCTTTTCCTCCCCTCCCCTCATTACTTTGTTTTCCTCTCTCGACTAAGATAAAAAAAAAAACACCCGCCTGCAATAAAAATCCTAATGTCTATTTCAATTGTATAGGTCAATTCATTGAAAAATCCGTGTTTTTTTAAATAGATAGATAGATAGATAGATAGATGCGATATTTTACCCCACCTCCAGTATATTTTCGACAAGTAAATGTAATATACATATATATAAAACATTTTAGAGGGGGTCAATATGACTTACTTTTAATGCCTTCAAACCACTAAAAAACAAATGTTGCTTCAATGAATTACAAGTAAAAGGAAAATTTATAAAAAAAAATCAAAATATTTAGATATTCTTGTTTATTTAAACTAAAAACGAGACATTAAACAAACATGAATAAAAGAAAATCTGAGTATTTAGATATTCTTTTATCTCAGTTTATTCAAAATCTTGTCGTTTGGTTATTCTTTGACTCTTAACCTGTCTGCCACACTCGTGATTAACTCCATACAAACCTTGGAGTACTGCCGATAGTGTGCTTTTCTTAATATTTTGCAAACTTTATGTTTAAGTCTAATATATACTAAATATAGGACTTTGGGGTTGAAAAAGAATGTAAAAGTAAACGAAAACCGGATAGAATTTAAACGACTTCACCGCTGAGTTATCCTGCCAATTTCGTAAAAAACGAAAACTACTTTTTCGTATAGTGGGAGAGAAAGAAGAAAGAAAAACTTCATACCCACAGAGAAAGACACTTATTCATCCTTAGCAAGTACAGAAAACGATCAATTCGTTACTTGTGGAATGTAACACAAATTATTAAAAAAAAAAATGAATTCTATTTTCTCTTAAAGAGGGTAAACTTCAGACCCACAGAGAAAGAGAAACATTTGTCGCAAGAGTAAAAATTTGAAAAAAAAAAAAGAAATTCCTCACTTACTAAAGGTAAAAAACTATTTTTAAAAAAGTCTTATTCACCGCTCGAACAATAAACATTACAAAACGGACCACAAGAAAACATTTCTTTCAAAAAGCAGAACCAGCAACTGATAAGTGGTTAACAAGTCAAAGCGAAGAATTTGACGCCAGCACTTTAAAAAAATAAAATAAAATAAAAGCTGCCATTTACGAATTTAAAACAAATATTGGCAACTTCATTTCAAGAAACAAACATTAATATATGCCCCTTGAATTAGAAAAAAAAAACAACTTTTTCGTAAATGGGAGAGAAAGAAGAAAAAAAACTTCATACCCACAGAGAAAGACACTTATTCATTTTTAGCAAGTAAAATTTGGAGAAAATCAAACAAATATTTCCTCACTTGTTGAATGAACCGGAACTTTTAAGAAAAATTCTTACACATAGAAAGAAGCTATTTAAAATAGCCACGTTAGTCAGTTAAGACTAGCAAAAAATGACGACTTTAAAACAAAATATATATATATTTCCAAATTGGGAATTAAAAGTAAAATAAATGTTGGCGTGCACAATACTGCCCGTTAGACTTACCAAAAATAATTGTATTTTAATCCAAACAGGACATAGATGAATGGTTGAATCTTCTCACAACTCTAAAACAAACTCTAGCAAAAACGGAGAAAATAAAAAAAAAAAAAAAAAAGTTGTCAATCTCAAAGCGAGGGAATGGGTCATCGCGTGCGTTCCTTCAATCATAAGAAGCACTAACGTTTCAACTTTCCTCACCCCCTCGCAACCACTGCTGCTAAAAAAAATTTTGCCTACACGGGTAAGAAGGGTCAACACCCTCCCTTACCCCTCGCAACCATTTCACCACTGCTGCTAAAAGAAATTTTGACTCCACGGATAAGAAGGGTCAACAACCTCCCTCACCCCTAGTAACCATTTCATGACGGTTCACTGCTAAAAAATTGTAGCTGACAGGTCTAGAGAGAAGAAAGAGGAAAGGATTAAATAAATAAATAAATAAAAGGACGAATTCTAAGAAGATGGTTCACTTCAGAGAATTGGAGGGAGTTACTCCTCTTTTACAAATGAGGAACTCATTAAAAGAGGATATTTCCTTTAACATGGAAATGTTAGAGCGGACTTGGTGTGGGAAGAAGCGTGTTTTCGTAGTGGAAGAAAGCCGCATAAGACAAAAGCAGAAAGAAAGAAATGTCTTGAATGACAGAATCAAATATATCACTACTAAGGCGAAGCTAGGTTTAGCGGAATGCGGATTCCTAACCGAACGAAAAAAATGAGTTCCATTTTAGGATAAGCATTTACGACAGACTCGCTATCCCGGAAGAGACCCTTATAAACACAACAGATTTTGAGGGTTGTCATTCGGAACAGTGACATTTATTACTACACCCAAGCCAGCAGAACCAGAAATATTTCCAGACATAGAAGTACAAGTCGAAGGAAATACAGAAAAAGCAGAAATATTTCTAGACAGAATTACAGTCGATGGAAATTTTGAGAAGATGGCAGAAGAGCCAGAAATATTTCCAGACATAGAATAAGAAGCCCCAGGAAATACAGAGAAAACACTGGACACAGAAATATTTCTAGACATAGAATTAGCAGTCGAAGGAAATACAGAAAATGTGGTACCAGAGAAAGCGGCGGTCGACCCAGTAATATTCCCAGATAAAGAACTGGTCGCAGTCAGAAGAAATCCTGAGATGGTCACAGTAGAACCTACTGCTTTCCTCGTTGAGGAAGACCCCAAAGACAGTTATATGGCGAAACTTCCTTGGAGTGAAGCCAATTACCATGTAGCTCCAAAATTGTTTAATACAACTAAGCTATCCGGAGAGAAGATGAAACCGAACAAAGAGACACTAATAAAAGTGAAAAGGAAAAAGAACAAGCAAAGCAACAAGATAAAAACAAGAAAACATTTAATTGCAGTTCTCCACAAGCAAAAGTGGACAAAAGGCCAAATTGGAAAAGAAAGAAGAAAGAAATTTAGACTTCCAATTTACTACAAAAGGCTACATCCCTTAAACGTAGGACCAATTAATAAATGGCAACCTCCAACATGGATGAAATAATTTGTCCTGGCGCATGACGTTAAACTGGACCACTACTCACAAAACAAATTTGTGTCAGAGATAACAAAATCTCAAAAATTATACAGGATCATTATTAACTAAAAATAATTACACCTTGACTACACTTACACAAAACAATTAGTATGGCTACAATAATGCCCGAAATATCAGAGTCTCGAGCTCGAAGATATTTCCATTAAAACAAAATACATTCTTACAAACAATTGCATCTGAGATAATACAATCTCGAAATCTCCACCATTTTTATACATTTACATACCCCTAATAAATGGGTCCATAAAATAACAAAATATGGTCTAACAATTAGAATGGCTATAATAATGCCTGAAATATCAGAGCATTGAGCTTGAAAATATTTCTTAAAGCAAAATTACACATGCATGCAAACATACAATAATTTCACCATTGCATGTTTTTTTCCTTCATCGGGAGAATATTGAGAATTCTGGGGTATGGGGGTTATCGTCCTTTGTCTGCGAGCCTCTGTTTCAAACCAACCAATCACGAGCCAGCATACTTTGGCGGCAAAGCCGAATAAGCAGACTCGTTCTATCTCTTCTGATCCAGCTCTCACCGGAGACAGACCTAAAAAAGCGTGGCTCCTATTCTTCAACAGACAACCAGAATCGGAGTCGGACGCAAGCAGAGGTCCATCATATCCGAACGGAACAGAAGGCCGTAGCAAAGGGCTCCGTTAATACCCTATCCCAGGATATACCAGTTAAGTGACAAATATTATTATTTACGCGAACGAAACTAAAGTTTGCAATTCTTTATATGTAATACAAGTCTTTTATTCATATTCTTGTCGTTTGGTTATTCTTTGACTCTTAACCTGTCTGCCACACTCGCGGTTAACTCCAGTACAAACCTAGGAGTACTGCCGCTAGTGTTCTTTTCTTTATAACATATCTATCTATCTATCTATCTATATATCTATTAAATACTAAGATTTTCTTTTATTACGATCAATTACGATAAATAAACAAGAATTAATCTATCAAATACTATTCTTTTATTACTTTTCTTTTAACGATGAATTACGATAAATAAACAAGAATTAATCTATCAAATACTATTCTTTTATTACTTTTCTTTTAACGATGAATTACGTTAAATAAACAAGAATTAATCTATTAAATACTATTCTTTTATTACTTTTCTTTTAACGATGAATTACGTTAAATAAACAAGAATTAATCTATTAATACTATTCTTTTATTACTTTCTTTTAACGATAAATTACGATAAATACAAGAATTAATCTATTTAAATACTATTCTTTTATTACTTTTCTTTATTACGATAAATTACGGTAAATAAACAATAAATTAACACGAATTACGACAAATTTCTATGATTAAACGAGAATTAAGACAAAAAAGAGCCCCCCCCCCCTAAAATACATTTAGCGCCCCAAGTTGGTTGTTTTTCTTTCAGGTAACACCGCAAAACGGAACTTAGCTGGGGTCGTTATTTCAAAATTCACCGCCAACAATTTTCCGAGGCAGGGGACCGGGATGCACTTCCTCATAAATTACCCAAAATAACGGTGTGTATATATGTGATTGATACTATTTTCTGCATAAATAAAAAGACTTAAAACAGAAGGTGTGAATAGAAGAAAAAAACATTTTTGGTACTCTTTGCAGAGAACCGTCCCGGCCCCCTGCCTCAAGAAATGCTTGCCGGTGGCTGCTGTAAAATAAAAAAAGAAAGAAAAAAATACCAGCTACGATTGAAGTCCGTAGTCGAAGCGGTGTTTGAATAAAATATAAAAAAAACAACTCGGGTTAGGGTTTGAGGTTGGGGTTGGGGTTTAGGATTAGTTTAATGGGAAAATAAATAATTTGGGCTCTGTTTTTTCTAACCCAGAAAAAACAGAACCCAGACATTTTGTAAAAAAACTGTTAATTTTAAGTAGGGGTGGGGTTAGAGTTTAGGGTTGGGGTTGGGCTTTCGGGAAAAACGCCCTAAGTTGGTTGGGTTTTTTGTTTTGTATTTTGCAAGTGACACCGATTCGTCTATGGACTTCAATCGTAGCTGGGTTTTTTTTCAGCAGTCACCGGCTAGCGTTTTTGAGGTAGGAGGCGGGGCAGTTCTCCGCGGAGAGTACCGATTTTTCAATTTTTTTAAAGAATCTGCTCGAGTAATAAATAAGTACCGAAAATCGAAAAATAAAATGAAAATGAAAACTAAAAAATAATTTTTGGAGTATTATTTGGGTAATATTTGCGGAGTTCTGTCCTGGAATCCTGCCTCAAAAAATGGCAGCCAGTGACAGCTGAAAAAAACAAAAAACAAACAAAAAAAAACAGCTACGATTAAATTCCCGTAGCCGAAGCGGTGTAAATAATAGAGTTAGGTTTAGGGTTAGGGTTGGGGTTGGGGTTTGGGTTTAGGGTTAGTTTAATGAAAAATAAATAAATAATTTGGGTGACCAGGAAAAACTTAACTAGAGGGGGTTGGGGTTTGGGTTTCAGGAAAAACGCCCTAAGTTGTTTTTTTTTTTTGTTTTTTTCCCTTTTTTTTTTCAAGTGATACCGCTTTCGGCTACGGACTTCAATCGTAGCTGGTGTGTTTTTTCAGCAGTCTGCGGCTAGCAGTTTTTGAGGCAGGAGGCCAGGACGGAACTCTGCAAAGATTACCATTATTTATATTATTCAGACTATTGTCCTCATCTTCATTGTTACTCTGTACAAAGTTTCGGCCGATGTGCTCTCTGGCCTTCTTCACGTATTTCTTGTCGGACACAGGAACCTTCTTGTAATAGGGAGCCATCACAGAACTTTGAACCGAACTCTTTATTCAGCCCACGGGGGTATCCTGTTCTCATTCCACTAACCATAACTGGGGTACAGGTGTTAAGTCAGGATTTAACCTGCATTCTAGAGATAACTGACATTTAGAACTGTCTTAACCTAACTCCTTTATCTACTAGATTATGTGTCTAATTGGACAATCCAGTGTGAATTTTTTTCAAGCGCAAAGGTTAGAATTTATTTTGTAAAAACGGATTTTAAGTAGCGTCTTGGCAGATCAAGATGATCGAAATTGACCGAAAACATCGTTTTAAATGTATCAAAAATAAATTACATGTGTAATATTATTATTTTTTTTTGCTTTTTCAACTTAGACACAAATTTGACCTTCAATAATTTGATGAATTTTAATTCATTTTTAAAATGAAAAGCAGACGATATTTTGGCAGATCCTAATCTTTTTCCTAATCCCAATCATCTAGCAAGAGCTTAACGGGTGACCCACCGGGTCACTTTTTGTCTAGTATATATATATATATATATATATATATATATTTCTGGTAGTTAGGATCTTTCTATGTGTGGTTTAACCAAAATGATGCAGTTAAGCCTAATGAGAGCTCAATGTGCCTAGTGCGGACAGAGCAAAATATTCAATAAATGAAGGAAAAAACTTTGCTTCATTACAATAATCTATTTTAACCGCATTACTGTGACATCTTCAGGTAAGAGCAAAGTCATGGATATTACTGAAAAAAATCCCAAGAAACAATCTATAACCGAGGACCTGTTACAGCGGAGCATAGAAATTGCTAGGGAATTTGTCAATATAACGAATGAACAAGCAAAAATAATACTGGTCTGTAGAAAATCTATACTAATTAACAACAAATCAATGTGGATAAAAAGTAATAACAGCAATTTTGACGTTCCTATGGGTGCATTTGACTCCGCACAAATAGAAGATCTTATAAACCTTACATACTGGACACACTCAGTAGGATTGTACTACCCACACAAATAGTCTTATACAGTGATTACGGGCTCATGATAATTCCGGATAGTAACGGCCCAATGATATCCAGCAAACAAAAGAAAATAACTGGAGCTTTCAAGTTCCTGGGACTCAAGGTAGACATCTCAGCCAACTGCAGAATCGTTAACTTCCTAGAAATCACATTTAATCTTGAGAACAACACATTCAAACCATATATAAAAGAAAACCAAACACCCACCAACATCAACATCCTCAAACCACCCTAAGTCCATCATCTGCGAAATTCCAAACGTACTTACCACTAGAATAAACAGGCTATCCACAAATAAGTAAATATTTGAGGAAAGCAAAAAAAACTATGACGAAGCCGTGCAAAAATATGTCTTCACTCAAAGACTTACATACCGAGACAAATCTAGAAATCCCAGCAATAGATCACCGAAAAACAGGAGAAGGAGGACCATCTGGTTCAATCTCCCTTCCTGTAAGCTTTCGAATGTTAACATAGCTATTTTCTTAAGCTGGTTGATAGGCACTTCAACATTAATAACCCCTACACAAAATACTAAACAGACAAAACATTAAAAATATAGCATAATAAGGGTGGTAGGATAAATAATCTTAAAGTAATACCATGCACAACCGAATACACGCAACCCAGTCCCAAATGAAACACATATGAGTATGGATGCAGACATAGTAGAAACGGGTGGATAGATAGAGGTAAGGGTATGTGCATGTAAAAATATGCGGGTGGAAGTGGGGTTATTATGTGTATGTGCATTTGCTGTGGATACCTAAAGAGTTGTGTATGTGCATATGTATGGGGACATGTAGGAGGTACACTTAAATGATTTTATACGTTTATAAGTGTATGTATGTTATATATGGATGTATGTGTATATGTGAGGTGCGTATGTATGTATGTATATATATATATATATATATATATATATATATTTGGGAGAACATGTGCTTAATTGAAGTCGTACCTAATTTTTGAAAATTAATTAATTAATAATTAATGAATTAGGCAGGCATACCTATTCAAATGTGAGGCTAAAAAAATCGAGAAAAATCAATCTCTGTATGTACATTTCGGCCTATTAGGCCTCATCAGCAGAGCTATAGACAGGAAGACTGCTTTGTGTGTGGTTCGAACCCTGACTGTCAAGCTGACTGGCGGGGACTCTAACCATTACACCAGCTCTATATTATATATCAAGCACATATTCTCCCAAAAATTCTCGGCTACAAAAGCCATATCAAAACATTGTTTGTTTGAATATAACCTACTTCAAAACGAACGAAAATCTGGAAAGACCAGCTGGTGTAATGGTTAGAGTCCCCGCATGTCAGCTTGACAGTCAGGATTCGAATCACACACAAAGCAGTCTTCCTGTCTATAGCTCTGCTGATGATGCCTAATAGGCCGAAATGTACATACAGAGATTGATTTTTCTCGATTTTTTTAGCCTCACATTTGAATAGGTATGCCCATCTAATTCATTAATTATTAATTAATTAATTAATTTTCAAAAAATTAGGTACGACTTCAATTAAGCACATATTCTCCCAAAAATAGTCGGCTAAAAAGCCATATCAAAACACATTATTGTTTACTTCTCATATATATATATATATATATATATATATATATATATATATATATATTGTGTATTCTAGCAGCAAGTTATTCTCAAGGCATGTGTTATTACACAATACGGAGTATTCCTTTTTCATTTTTTGTATTAATATCTTTTCCAGTCTTCTGGTGATCTTTTTTGAGTCTGGATCCAATTGATTTATGATATTCCCCATACTAATATCCCGAGTGCTTTCGACTGTTTCGACAGTCGTCATCATGGGGTTACATAATTTGGTTTTTAGTTCATTTTTTAGTTCTTTCATCTATATTTTCATCAAATTTGGAGTGTCTATTATTTTTAAGAAGGGGGTGTTAGTTAAGTGTTAGTTATTGAAGCTATTTAATACGTTGTCTCCGACTTTAAATGCTATTTTGTTAATGTTATTTTTTTATTATTTTTTATGCATATGGCTTCTAGGATCTGCAGGCGTTTCTTATTATTATTTTTGTAGATAATTTTAGTATTTTCGTTTAAGATTTTTCTAATATCAGGGGAGGTGGATTTTTCTGGGTGTCTATCTATACCTTAATAGCTACATTAGCCATACAACAACAACACTGTCCCGCCATCTCACATACCATCTCTCCGACACAATACAACACTATAAAAAACATTTATATGTTTTATTTTCTGCGAATATATATATATTCAAATTTATGGAATTTCATTCAAGCAAAAACTAAAAATTGGGTTCGAAGCCGAACAAGTGCCAATAATTAAATGGATGGAAAGAGATAAAAAGACCAATAAGTGTCTTGGGCTTTGTGTATCAAGAAGATATTTGTGTAATATCATAATCTATAGGTGTTAGCTTTATCGATGTTGTGTTTGCCAGAGTTCCCATGTCGGAAATTACTGATTATTGGAGATTATCTACATTCGATAAAATACTGCACCAATGTGCTATCAAAGATGTATGAGGCCGACTTTTATTACGTATACGTTAACTCTTCCAAAAAGGAAGTACAAAAAAACCGTGGTGGAATCACAATTCTTTATTTACTGAAGGAAGTGTAAAAAAAGCTGAAAAGAAAAAGACACATGACAGACACAGCAAATAAGGTAATTAAATTACAGGGGTATTCCTAACGGGTAGGGAAAGATAAGAATGCAGGGAAACGGATGAAGAGACGAAATAATAGGTAGCTGGCCTGTTGCATGAGGAACTAAATCATGGCTGTCACCGTTTTACGGTGACGTTCGCTGGTTTCTGTTTCGCCCTGTAGTAGTAGTATATAAACACGAGGTGAACAGAACCAATTGAGTTACTGTTGATCGAATGGTCAGACAGGAACGACACATGGTGGCAACGAGAGGATAAGAACGTCCCAAAGGAAAAAAAAAGAAAAGAAAGAAACAGAACGAAGTTTAAAGTTTTCACGTCAGTTTGGTTGTGTTTATTTTCAACCACGTGTGCCGGAAAAAATGGCGGAGCAGGATAGCCAAGAGTTTTGCAAGCCGGTGACCGGAATTAAATCACCACAACCTCTTTGTATGGATGGAAATCTAGCAAAAAATTGGAAGCTTTTAAGCTGAAATGGCACAACTATGCTATCGTCGCATATTTAGCTCGGCAGCCGGTATTACCAAACGGCGTTACTACTTCACACGCTCGGAGATGAAGCGTTACAAGTTTACTATGGCTTTCATTTTTCAACTCCGGACGACGAAAGAACCCCTGAAGAGATAATTCAAGCGTTTGATGAATCTG
Organism: Doryteuthis pealeii; assembly: GCA_023376005.1. Classification (NCBI taxonomy): domain Eukaryota; kingdom Metazoa; phylum Mollusca; class Cephalopoda; order Myopsida; family Loliginidae; genus Doryteuthis; species Doryteuthis pealeii. The sequence goes on along the minus strand of CM042146.1, from coordinate 38,280,026 downwards.
CTATAGGCGAGACTAACGAAATTTATGAACGTTTCGTTTATCATACGAGGAAACAAAGCGAAGGGGAAAGTGTGGAAGCATTTATTTCGGCACTCCGGACATTGTGCAAAACCTGTAATTTTGTGATATTGTGTGACGTCAGTATTCGGGACCGGATAGTTCTGGGTATATACAACCCCAAACACAGGCTGAGTTGCTGAGGTGAGAAATTTAGACTTACTGAGGTGTATAGATATTTGTAAGCTAACAGAAAATGCTGCACAACAATCTCTCGCCTTAAGACCCGAGGGTGAACAGAGTGGATTTTAAACGGAGGGAACAGGTATCTACGCGGAAGTGGAAGGAATGCACTGCGTGTGCGACGAAACATGGCCGAGTAGAGAGCAGTGCCCGGCATTTGGGAAGACATGCTTTAAATGCCAAGGGAAACATCACTTTGCCATTAAGTGTAAATCCACAAGGAGGAAAAATGTGCGGACAGTTGAGGCCCATCTAAGTGATAGTGACAGTAGTAGCAGTGGTTATGAATATGGATAGATAGACACCGTCACAACAAGGGAGAGAGTTAATGGGGTCCAGCAGAATATGATAAAAGCAAAAATGATGGTAGGAGGAAAACCGATAGCATTTCAGTTTGATAGTGGAGCTTCTGTAAACATACTTAATGTGAAGCATGTCACAACGAAAAACCTGGAACCCTCAAAAAAGACTCTTGTGATGTGGAATGGGGAAGAAATGAAGCCTTTAGGTGAGTGTCGGGTTAAAATGATAAACCCCAAAACAGGACAAAAATATGCAGTGCAATTTGTAGTTGTACAAGAGGACTTCCACCCCCTACTTGGTGCGTCGGCAATCCAGAAGATGGACCTGATAACAGTCAATAATGACAATTTCAAGGTAGTTGCCAAAGTAGCGCAACTGGAAAAGCTCAGCAACCAGCGTCCGGCCAACATCCTAGAGGAGTTCAAGGATGTATTTAAGAATGAGTTGGGACAACTACCAGGGGAGGTACACTTGGAGGTTGATCCTAACATACGACCCATGTAGCAGCGGCGCGTAGAATTCCTGTAGCTCTTAAAGGAAAGACTAGTGGAAAAGAAGGTAATCGAGCCAGTAAGTGAGCCAAACCATGGGTGAGTGCACTAGCACTGGTGGTCAAGAAAAATGGGAATTTGCGGGTATGTATTGACCCAAGACCACTAAATAAAGCTCTGAAACGGGAACATTTTCACCTGCCTGTACTGGAAGATCTGCTCCAGAGCTGGCTGATAGCAAAGTATTCTCGACCCTAGATCTACGCGATGGATTTTGGCATCTAAAAATGGATGAAACAAGCAGTCGGCTAACAACATTTGCCACACCATTTGGCCGATTTCGATGGAAGGTATTACCATTTGGAATTGCTCCAGCCCCAGAAATATTTCAGAAGGTTCTTTATAACAATGTTTCTGACTTGGCAGGAGTGGTCAACAAAGCAGATGATCTTTTGGTGGTGTGCAAAGGCAAAACCATGGAGGAAGCTATGAGGGATCATGAAAAAAATCTTAGAAACCTGTTACACAGACGTCGTGAGTGTGGGATGCGGCTGAATGCTGAAAAAATCGATTTAAGACGAACTTCTCTATCATTCATGGGCCATGTGGTGACCAGTGAGGGTTTGCGCCCTGATCCGGAGAAGATCAAGGCCATAAAAGGGATGCCATCGCCAACGGATGTGAAGAGAGTACAACGCTTGGGTGGGTTCGTGAACTATTTGGCAAAATTCCTACCACACATTTCGGACGTGATGGCTCCTATTCGCAATCTCACCAAAACAGATGTGCCTTTGACATGGTCCCAAATCCATGAAGAATCATTTGAGGAAATAAAAAAATTGGTGAGTTAAGCACCTGTGCTAAGGTACTACGATCACAGGAAACCTCTAGTCATCCAATGTGATGCAAGTGAGAAGGGCTTGGGAGCAGCACTGTTGCAAGAAGGTCAACCACTGGCCTATATCAGTCAGGCCCTTACAGACACAGAAACTCGGTATGCCCAGATCAAAAAAGAGCTGCTTGCTGTAGTCTATGCATGTGAACGGTTTCACCAATATACATTTGGTCAACACGTCACAGTACTGAGTGATCATAGGCCTTTGGAAGCAATAATAAAAAAGGAATTGGGAAAGTGCCCAAAACGCTTGCAGAACATGTTGATGAGGCTTCAAGGATATAATACTACGGTTCTGTACCACCCAGCCAAGAAAATGTACCTTGCAGATACATTATCAAGATCATATGTCCATGTAGTAAGCGCTGATGATGATGATGATGATGAGGATGTGAGGGAAACCAAATACATTCCTGTAACAGAGAGGAGGTTGTGCGAGCTGCGATCAGCCATGAAGGAAGATAGAAGTATGCAACAATTACAGAAGGTCATACTGGAAGGATGGCCAGATGACAAATTACACCTGGACCAAGATGTGAGACCATATTTCAACATTCGAGATGAAATGACCGTACAGGATGGATTAATTTTTAGAGGAAACCGTGTGATAGTTCCGACAAGCCAGCGGGCCGTCTTGAAAGAAAAATTGCATTCCACACATTTGGGAGTAGAAGGATGTTGCAGAAGAGCTAGTGAATGCTTGTACTGGCCAAATATGAACAGTGATATCAGGAACTATGTGGCAAAGTGTCCAACATGTAGAAAATATGAAGTTGCTAACCCCGCAGAACCTTTAATGGTCCATGAAATTCGGAGAGACCGTGGGCAAAAATTGGAGTGGATCTGTTCATGTTTGCAGATAGGGACTATCTATGCACCGTAGATTATATGAGTAATTTCTGGGAGATTGATCATCTCCCAAATATACAAGCAAAGACTGATCACCAAGCTGAAACATCATTTGCACGATACGGGATTCCAGATCAGGTTGTCACAGACAATGGAACACAGTTTAGTGGACAGGAATTTGTACCTTTGCGCAAGATGGTGTTTTACGCATACACCTGTCAGTCCTTACAACAGCAAAGCCAATGGAAAAGTGGAATCTGCAGTAAAAATGGCAAAAAAACCTATCCGGAAGGCAAGGGACGAATGCTGATCCATACCTAGCGATTGGATCACAGGAATACACCCGCTAAAGGTCTCCTGTCACCTGCACAGAAGCTGATGTCAAGGAGACGAAAACGCTTCTTCCAACCAGAGAAGATCTGCTGAGACCAGAAATACCAGGAACCTGAAAAGTACTATGAAGTACAACAGCAAGAAACAAGAACAGTACTTCAACCACAAGGTGAAATCACTTCAACCTTTATTTCCTGGAGATGTAGTGCGTGTGAAACCGCATGTGAAAGGACAGAAAATGGAAAAAGGTAATTGTGGTGCAAAGACTGGATACAAGTCATACCACGTCAATGTTGAGGGGCAGCTGCGTCGACGGAATAGAATAGACTTGAAAAAAAACAGCAGAAGCAACCCGTTACCATCATTGGTCACCAGTCCTACCACATAAATAGCGAGGCATCAGCAACCCTAAGACCTTGTAGAGAGGTGAGTCCTACCCAACAAAGACCCCAGGAAAATACATTGAGGAAATTGTGAGTCTGGCATCAAGTCCAACAGAATCAAGTCCGGAGACTGAGAGGACAGCAGAGGATGCAGTGAGGAAAACTCGATCCGGAAGGATAGTCAAGACTCCAGTGAAATTGAGGGACTACACCAATAAATTGAGTCCAGAGTGAAAGGCATGCATGCCTAGATCATGAAGACATAGTTGTCTACTAGTCGTTTAGAGACAGTTAAAATAGGAAAAAAAATCCCTTCTTTTCAGAAGAAGGGAGATGTTGCATGAGAACTAAATCATGGCTGTCACCGTTTTTTACGGTGACGTTCGTGGTTTCTGTTTCGCCCTGTAGTAGTAGTATATAAACACGAGGTGAACAGAACCAATTGAGTTACTGTTGATCGAATGGTCAGACAGGAACGACACAGTAATGTATAAGGATATAGCAGCGGCAGTATTCAAGGAAGGGTGGTCGAATATGGTTGCAAGCAAGCAAGGGATGAAGGGGAGACCAAGTAGCGAGCAAGAAGTTTGGTAGTAAAAGGTTGCAGGCAAGCAAGGGATGAAGGGGAGACCAAGTAGCTAGCAAGAAATTTGGTAGTAAACTCTTAGCCAAGGTGGACAAGTGTAGTCGCCGGGGTTACGAGGGAGGTAAAACTAAGAAGAAGTCGAAATAGTGCCAAAGTCACGGAGACATATTGTAGCTGAAGGCGGCTGTGAGAGTTGGCAAATATTCTCTGGGATAAAGCTTATATAACATGGGACAGTAAAGACAAATGTATCTTACTAAGAGTAGAAGCAATGGTAAAGAGTGCGGGGAAATAAACAATAATACACAATAAATACAAAAGTAATATGAGGTAAATAGACATGACAATGTAAAATGGCCTTACAGCGAAGCAAAGGGGAGAAGTATATCACAATAGAATATATACACAAAATATCTAAGCAGGCAACTTTGATAAAAGGGGAAAAACAGCTAAAATATACTAGAGAGCGTAATGCAATAGTTTGCTAAAATAGTAGATTAACTTCAAAGAAAAGAAAGAGAATGTTTTCTCTCTTACCGTGGTGCCGAAAAGTCTTATATAGATGGAGAAAAACATTAGACACTTGGACAGCGTCAGATTCGAAAAGAACTAAAATAGGCACCAAGTCCTAGAACACCGGAAGAGTAACCGGTGAAAAGGAAAGGCTGTTCACTAAGAACAGAACATTACCAAAGGGATTCAAATAAGGTAAACATAAGTAACTAGGCTCGAAGAGGAATAACTGTATGAGGAAAAATCTATCTATACTAGCCAAGACACCTTCTATAATGAAAACATAAAATGATTTCTTCATTGCATGTTTTTCCTCTCGTTGAGAGAGTATAAGATATCTGAGGTAGAGTTATCGTCCTTGATCTACGAGACTCTCTTTTAACCAACCAATCACAGGCCGGCAATCTTTAGCGCAAAACCAAAGACAGCAAATCTTCCTTTTCTGATCGAGCTATCACCGTCCCTTATATTCATCAGTGAGTCCAGAGAGCCGTAGCTTGGTACTTCGTTAATTCACCCACCTCAGGACTTTCAGTTAAGTGGACTGTATTATATTTATCTAATTATCTTTCCTACAAACAAAACCTTCGTTTGCAAGTAATTAATCTCCTTTATGTTGTTTGAAATTCCATGTCGTGTTCATGCGATTTCTATTTTTAACTCCTATCTGCGTAACACTCGTGGCGTGAATCACCATACCTAGAACTGTTACCGAACAGGCAAACAAGCTCGAACAGTATTTGAACTCGGATAACTGGGTACACTTTCTACGTTACGCAATGAGCGCCTCTATTTACGAATGTATAAAGAATTCTAATCATTATTACATTGTTATCTGCGTTATATCACAAATTTGGATTTATTAAAAGAATGATTATAAAAATATGAGATAGGGTTGTCGTCCTTGATCTACGAGCCTCTCTTTCAACCAACCGATCACAGGCCGGCATTCTTTAGCGGCAAAATCAAAGAGAGAAATTCTATCTTTTCTGATACAACCCTCGCCGGAGTCGAACGACAACAAGGGCGTCCCTTATATTCATCACGAGAACCAGAGAGCCGTAGTTTGGTAATTCATTAATTTCCGGACTTTCAGTTAAGTGGACTGTATTATATTTATATCATTATCTTTCCTGCAGACAAAACCTTCGTTTGCAAGTAATTAATTTCCTTTGTGTAAAATAATACAAGTTGTTTGAAATTCATATGATATTCAGCGTGGAAAATATCATTCACTTGCGAGTTGGACTGGAAATTACTATATTTTATAAATTAGAGAATTAAGAAATATTGCTCTAATAGAAAATTAGCGATGAAGTGTCATTTTGCTGTATTAGAGTCACAAATATATATTTGATTGTTTTCAACGGCAAGTCACCACGTCTAGAGTTATTTTATGGCTAGAGATAAAGAATTTTGTTCATTGTATGTTTCTATTTAAATTCAGTATATAGTTACTTGTGTTACGTAGTGCCTTTTCTTTGACGGTACCAAATAGGTATATGTTATATACTTTCTTATGTCTTACTCTGTCGTCTATTCTTCTGGACGGATCTGGTATATCTTCTATCTTGGTCTGGTCTTGTCGTAGTGTTTCTTGTATGGGGATTTCGGATCTGGTCTCTGTGGGGATCACTGCTTATCAAAAGCCCTGTGCTATTGTTAGCTTTTAGTAATAACAACAAGACTTCGATTTACGATGATGTTACTTTATTCCATAAACCCCCAGACCTGACAATGCGCGCGGAGACTCACATCTTGCTAGCTTCGCTTCTAAGTCCTAACTGTCTAACTGACTGAGTTGCTTACACCTTAAACCGGAAGGGGCTTCTATTGCCTTCCGATTCTCACGATCATCCCCAGAACGCAAGGTCAGAGTGAGGTCAAACGCTGTCACTCACTCTCAAGGCCATCAGCTGCACTAATATGATTTCTACACTATTGTCATAATCATTAGGTATCTAATGATTATTTAACACTTGTGGGTTATTTTCACACAGCTATATGATATCAACTATCACTATCTAATACAAATAATTTACTCTGAGTTGTATGTTTTTAAATATTCCTATCTAATTCTGATAATCATATGCTTTAAAGAAATCATTTCTATTTAATTATAGTCATTTCTTTAAACACAGCAATGTCGTTTCGAGTAACCAATAATAGTGCTTACTATACAATTATAGATTTAAGTAACTATTTCAATATAGATAATTTACAGTTATATGGCATCAAATATTCCTATCAAAGAAAATCATCTTCAAACGAAGTGAACTTGGAAATAATGACAATGAATTGGCATTCAGTACTCCCAGATCTTTAGAACTAGAGCCTTACAATCATATGCAGTTTAGTCTCAGTACATGAAGGTAAGCTTGAAATTGTTCATACCTTTACAATATTTGTGATTTCAAAAATATTTTCCTTAAATGAATGCTTGACGAATTTGACAAATAAAGAAAAAAAGTGAAAGAAAAAGCAATTCAGGAGATACGTGGACAAAAACCGTATTTTCCTGAAGTACAGAATGTTTTAGAAAAATGTAAAACTATTCATAACATTGGTAAAAAAATGTTGTTAGATTGATATCAACCACTGTCATCATCTATTTCTAATGTATCGATTTCAAATATGAAGTTGTTTTTCCTGAATGCTCTTATTTTTGCTCTATTTCTTTTTAAATACCTCGGTATTTCAAAATATCAAACTTTTATCTTTGTCTCACAACCAGAAGAACTATGTGATTGAACCCTCATTAAATGACCTGGTGAATAAAAAAGAAAATGTTACATAATCTAACTTTATTTGCAACACTATTCATCAATAGAAAGGATAGAATTTACACGAAACTCTTTGTTAGGTAAGAAATGGGTTGCTATGAAGATACAAAGCTCAGTTACATTTCAGTCAGGCAGGAAGTTGTGCTTGAATCTCTTTCGTTTGTGGGCTGTCGCAGGGTAATCTCGTTTAATGTTCCAGCAGTAGTCTGCCATCATATATTTCTCCCATCTCCCTTGGTAGTGCTTCTCCATGGTCTTGAGGTCCTGCTGGAACTGCTTCCCTTCCCCGTCACTCACTGCCTCTAAGTTCTCAGGAAATTTATCAAGATGACTGTATAGAAAATCAAGTTTGATACTCATGTTGCATCCTAGATCGTGAAAAGCTGACAACAAATTTGTTTCAAAGGTTTCATAGCCGTTCGCCTTTTTATTAGCGAGTAAGTTTCCCATTACCGCTACAAATGAAAGCCTTGCTCCCCTTTCCTTATCATTCATCTTTCTGACAAAGTCTTGTTCACGTATAAGTAAGCTAGTCTGTGGTCCATCAAACACACCTGCTTTGATCTTCTCGAATGACAAAGAAAGAAGAACCGAGACTATATGTCGGAAACATTCACTGTCAGTATTTGGTGCTCTGACAAACTATTTCATCATGCCCAGCTTGATGCTCAGAGGAGGAAATAATAATCTCTATTGAAGATTGTACCAATGAAAATATTTGGCATACCAACTTCCAGAGTCTCCAGTAGGGGATTGTCTCTTGTTTCGATTCCCCACATGTAAATAAAGCAGTGATACTTTGTAAATCGTCTTTGTTGACCAAGTAGAAAGTTAACCATTTTGAGGTCTGCCCGAATTGTACAGTTGTATTCATGGTATTTTAATAGATCTATCAGAGTTTTAATGTCTCCTTTCATAAGCACACATAATGATATACTGGAAGAGCTGCATAGACTTTGCATTGCATTGTAGTAGAGCACAACAGGCTGCACTTAGCACTATCTAGGAATAATCTCCAATCATTTGGATTTATACAATGGAATTCCTGATTTTTGGAGAAGACCCGATATTATGACAATAAACAAACTTATTCTCCTCTTCATAAAATTTCACAAAAACCAGTTTCCTATTTCGAAAGTATGAAACTTTTGTTGCTTTGTTCATTGGAGCCTTTTTTCGTTACCTAGTAGCTAAAATTTCTGCAGCATTTTTGGTGAGATCCACATCCCGTACAAGATCATTCAGCTCTGGCTGGCTAAACTACTGAGTTGATTACTTTGATGTAGCATAGAAAGAATTGTCTGAATATGTCAGTTTTTCTTTAGTTACATCGTCAGTCTCTCTTCTTTCTATGGACACAAGTCAGTAAAAAATGGAAATGTTAGTTCTTCAGAGACCAGAATAGGTCGAATTACTGATGAGATACCAGGATGTGTGATCTTATGTCTGTTTTCTTGCCTATAAATAAAATAGCAGTCTTGTGGTGCCTCGGTTCCCGCCAGGTCATGGGAATTCCGAAAGGTAAGCCCTTACGTTTCCCCTTCGTCCAGTCACGCAGCATTTCTTCACAGTTATGACACACAGTATGTGGGTTCCATTTCTTTTCTTGGTCACCAAGAGTAAGTCCGAAGTCCACTTTATAGGCTCGCTTTAAAAAATGTTATATTGCGCCTCTGACGAATAACCATGAAGTATCCACATATATAGCAGAAAGCACCAGAGTTATTCACACATTGATGTCTCCTTGTAGCTACGATTAAAGCTGATAGAAAAAAAAAACAAATTTATATATCCCTATTGATAACATAAATGCGTAAGTAATTCTTTTTACCGCAAAAAATAAAATGTAATACTTCAAATTTCCTGAAAACTAGAGCATAACGAACAAAACTGTTTCCATATTTGAAATCAGCAGAACATAAATAGTAAAAAAACAGTAAAAGAAATCTCATGCAATTGAGTTTTCAAAAAATGTGTTGTCCTATGTAATATAATAACTTGACTAATTCACGTTCAAATTATCTACAAATTTCACAATATGTGTAGAAACAATTCAAATCCCAACGTTTGATTTTTTTCTTTTCAGGTATAGAAATGTCATTCACTTGAGAAGAAAAGGTGTTTAACCTTTAAACATATAATCTTATGTTATTTGTAAACATGCTGTTAAGATTTGAGATCATTTGAACGAGAATTGGTAACGTTATTACATTACGAAATGGTATCAAATGTTCTGAAACACGCTGTATATCTTAAATGATATCGATTTTTTAAACATCCTGTATTATTAGCCATTTAATCACAAAATGTTCAAAACTACTGATAGCCATATCTTAATCCATTAGAAAATCATTATCTGCCATCACTTACAGTAATTAGTTCTCATATTTCATCATCAGGTTCTGACAAATCTCAAGAAAGCTTTTGATCTATTCTCCAAATACTGGAATGCGTATTCAGCTTTCTCTACTAATTATAAACTGGGTTAATGCCTGAACTATGGGTGGTTTACTCTAAACCTTGACATTATCATCCATAAATCTTGGGAAATACATGAATTTATCTATTCTTCTCCTCCACCGCTATGGGTAAATAGTAGAACAGACTGGGTAGTTTAGCCTTGGTTAGTCCACCAGATTAGGAGAAGGAAAACTCTGAATTAAAACTCCGCTTAAAAATGACTTTGTGTCACATTTTCCAGTGCTCTAGGTGTAACATGATACACTTCCTCTTGCGTTCTGATATCAGGTCACAAGCTCACCAGTGATATATATATATATATATATATATATACTAGCTAAAGTATCCGGTCCATGACCGGACTAAAAAAAATAGGAACACCAAAGAGTGAGTGGGGAGAAATAAAGAGAAAATGATTAATAAAATAAATAAAAAATCGCCGCGAATTGTCTAATGAATAAACGGTCGAAATAAACGTTGATTTTCGAGACGCCACTAATATGAATGAATTAGATATACTCAAAATTCGTCTGCTATGTCTTTTAAAAACCAATTAAAATTAATTAAATCTATTATTTAAGGTCAAACTTTTGTCTAAATAGATAAGTAGTAACATAATGACCATCAATAAAAAAAGCAAAATAATATTACACATTTAATTCATTTTTAATACATTTAAAAGGATTTCTTTTGTCAATTTCAATCGCGTTCGGCCGTAAACGCTCTTTATAAATGGCGTGTTTACAAAATCCATGTAACTTTAGCGATTTAAAAAAAAAATTCATGAAATTTTCAGTATATATTTATCAATTAATGAAACTTATAATGCATCAGTTATGTTTATTTTAAAACTTTAATTAAGTATTTTTGCAATGAAAAATCAATATATAAAATTCATTTAAATATGAATATTCTGATGTTAAGTTTGAAATGTTATATTTTTAGATTCTAGAAATAAATATCTATTTAATGCAAACCATATTTTAGTCAAACAAAGTATACGTTTTGAAGAAAAACTCTTGAAAATTTAGCCCCCGCCCCTTTTTAAGCAGAAAAAAATATCGATGGATATTTTTTTCTTTTATAAGAATGTCCAATTAGATAATTATCGAAATGAGTAAAAAAGAAATCTCAAAAAAATCTTTTATTTATTTTTTTTTTACATTTTATTTTCCGATTTTTAGTACTTATGTTCTCATAGAATATTCCCCTCATTTTTTTTCTATTCACAACTTCGATCTTTTATCTTTTTTATTTCTACTGTAATTAGTATCAAACGCTAACCAATTCGCCGAGATTTTACGCCCTCAAAATAAGGAGGGTCGAAATGTGACCGGAAAAAAATCAGAAAGTTTTGAAATAAAGTAAATAATGCATTATAAAGTTCATTCATTGATAAATCAACACTGAAAATCTCATTAAAATCCGATAATTCCCTGATTTTTGGTAAATTATTTTCCGTAGTGTGGGGGGGGGGGCTAAATTCATTCTGTCAAAAAGGGATTTTAGATCAATTTTGGGTATACCTAGAATGAATTAAAGTAACTTCTAAAGTTTTAAAAAAAGGTTAATAAATGAGTAAAATAAATATCGAGATAAGTATATACTTAGTATATACTATATACTATATACAACATATTTGTCGAAAGACTATTTATCTTGACGGTTTTTAGAGGAAAAAAGAAAGAAAAAAAGGAAGTGGTGACTTAATTTTTAAAGATCTGCCTATTTATTTATTATTAGAATTATATTATTTATCAAATAACAAATTTTCTTACTCAAGTTACATACATTAGCATCATTTTTATTTTATGTTTGTTTAGTGTTTAATAAACAAGAAACAAACATAAACCATAACTTAACATTTCGTATATAAACACTGTTTACGAAATGTTTATTCAACTACCTCGTATTTCATTTTTAAAATTTTGTTATTGTTATTATTGTTATAACACATTATCTATACATTGTTATGTTACTGATTTAAAAAATGTAAAGATAAATAAATTTTCGGTAACTATATGTATGTATTTATTTACTGTTTGTTTATTTACGAAATGTAACTACCTAGTATTTTTTTAACTCCTGTCTAGATTTTTGTAAAAGGCTTTTTTTTTTCTAAAACTCTTTTGTACATTACATACGAAAAAAATTAAATACTGATTAAAAACAAATTTGAGTTATTATTAATCGTTAAATTAAATGTTTTCGCTTATTATTGTTATTTACTTCGCGGTAAAAAATAATTCAATCGATAATACCACATACAAATTACATATTTAGAAAAATGTTCTTTTCTTTTCTTTCTTACCAAATTGATATTTGTAAGATTAGACCGGTGATACGCGAGAAATTCCGAGCTGAAAAGATTAGGGCACAAATTTGTCAACTTCAAATTACCAGCAGCGGCGCCATTTCACTGTTGATACAGGCAGCGGAATTTTTCTTATATTAGCAGCTAAGCCACGATTAATGCAAATCGTTTGATGTTTATTTATTTAATTAATTATATCCCTTAATCAGTAAAAATCAATAACCAAATTTGGCATGTTTCGTAGATAGAAGGATATTAATGTGTATGCAAGATTTTGAATCTGAGTGACCTCTCATTCTGAACTTATACGTCGACACGTATATACCAAACTACCTTTTATATATCTATTATTATACTAAAGCTGATATTATCAACTTTGTTTTCCTAAAGAATTTTTTCTATTTATGTTATGGACACAATATTTATACTTAGATATTCATTGGTTTTAGGACTACTCATTGTTTTAAAAAAAATCAGTTTAATTGGTTTTAATTAGCCGTAATTAGCAATTAAGTCAACAACAGACCAATCCCTGTCTTATATTATATACGATTCTCTTATTCCCCTCTATAGAGAGTTAACGAGAGTGGGAGAGTTAACGGGAGTGGGGAGTTAACCGGAGTGGGAGGGCCCAAAGCCTGTAATAGATTTATTACTAAAAAATCAGCAGTCAAACCTTCTCCTAGCACCTCCTAACTCTAGGTAGATTCGCCCCTCCCTTTCTCCAGACCACAGAGAAATTTTGGTTTGTTTTAATAAAACAAAACAAAAGTATCTTTTTACGGCATGATTTCAAATTTAGTTGACGGAAAATTTTTTGCTGGTACCCAATGACAGTTTAACTACAGTCTATGAATTAACATTTTGCGAATTGGGTTAAGGTTTTAGGGGATTAAGGTTGTTTTATTTCTTCAAGGCGTTTGATTCCATACATAGAGTTGAAATGGAACAAATACTATTAGCATATGGTCTCCCCAATGAAACGGTTTCAGCTATAATGATGCTATATAAAGACACTAAAGCGATGGTACGCTCACCTGATGGCGACACAGATTTCTTTGACATCGCCGCTGGAGTCCTTCAAGAAGACACATTGGCACCTTATATATTTATAATATGCCTAGACTACGTACTCCGAACATCATTAAATACCATAAAAGAAAAAGGTTTCACACTAAAAAGGGCAAGAAGCAGGCGATATCCCGCACAAACAATTACAGATGCGGACTATGCTGATGACCTTGCACTTCTTGCAGATACACCGGCACAGGCAGAATCACTGCTACATAGCTTAGAGGAGGCAGCAAAGAATATAGGCCTCTATGTGAACGCCGGTAAAACAGAGTTCATGAGTTTCAAAAATAAAGGAAACATCTCCACACTCAACGGCAAACCTCTTAAGCCAGTAGAACAATTCACGTACCTAGGTGGTAATATCTCCTCCACAGAGAGCGATGTTAATACACGGATAGCAAAGGCATGGTCAGCCACAAATAGTTTATTAGTCATATGGAGGTCCGATCTCCCTGGCAAGCTGAAGCGACAGTTCTTCCAGGCTGTGGTTGTGTCGGTGCTGCTGTATGGCTGCACCACATGGACCCTAACAAAGCGTATTGAGAATAAGCTAGATGGGAGCTGCACAAGAATGCTGCGTGCAGTCTTGAATAAGTCGTGGAAACAGCACCCCACAAGGAAACAGCTGTACGGTCACCTGCCCCCCCTCCATCTCACAAACTATCCGAGTGAGACGGACACTGCTGGAGAAGCAAGGATGAACTCATAAGCGACGTTCTCCTGTGGAAGCCAACACATGGACATGCAAGTGTTGGGCGCCCAGCAAGGACCTATATTGACCAGTTATGTGAAGATGCTGGCTGCTCCACAGAGGAGCTTCAAGGTGTAATGAATGATAGGGAAGGTTGGCGAAAGATTGTCATGGATACCCGTGCTGCATGCGCGACATGATGATGATGATGATGATGATGATGATGATGATGATGATGGCTTTTAAAAAATAAACTCTGTCTTCAGTCTTTTTATTTATGCAGAAAATAGTATCAATCAAATATATACCACTCCGATATTACAGACGAGAACATTTTTACCTACAAAGAATTCCAAAGTGAGTAATTTTTTTGTATTAAAACTAAATAAATTTAATTTAAACTTCAATAATTGAAGTATTTTAAAGTCTTTGTAATTCACAAAATCAAGTTTAAGACATTAAAAGCGCTGTCTTAAGTTAACAAATTTTTTCACATAAGAGCGTAAAGTAAAAAGTTTTGTAAAAACTCATATTTTAGAAATAAACTCTAAAGAAATTCTCGATATTAATTCATTAAATTCGTCAAGGGATATTTTTATAAACATAAAATAAATAATTCTGATAATCCTAACAATATTTTTGAATAGAAATAAATAAATGAGTCTATTAAATTAAATTGACTCCTCTGCTATTTTGGTTAGTCTTAAATGCGAGAAAGTAAATATTTGTCTAATGTCTAATAATCCCACAATTTCTTTGATATAAATTTATTCAAATAAAAAAGGGATATTATTATTATTATTTATATTATTATTATCATCGTTATCATTATTATTATTGAACTAAAGTTGGAAACCGTCCTCAAAATTTAAACGGAAAAATTTGACGACGATTTGCAACACATCAAACTAAATTTTGAAATTGAAATTAATTTTAAAAATCCGACTCAAAATACTTGACCTTTTTGTGGGGGTAAATTTTGAAATATCTTCTAAACTAAAATATTCATGTGCAGTTTAGAAAATATTTCAAGATTCGTTAAATAAATGAAATAAACTAACCTGACTTACCCCCCAAAAAAAGCCAAGTAGGAAAAAATAGATAAATAAAGTAAATAAATTAAAAAAAGAAAGATTTTTTATTGATGAAATAAAACAATTACTTACTAAAAAAAAAGTCAAGTATTTTGAATCGTATTTTTAAGATTAATTTTAATTTCAAAATTTAGTTTAATGTGTTGCAAATCGTCGTCAAAATTTTCCGTTTTAATTTTGAGGACAATTTGCAAATTTAGCCTTTGTTATCATTATTTACTCCTTTTGAGTTTTCACATCAGTGTTAGCTGATGGTCTTTCACTGGAGTCTGAGTGACAGCAAGTCTCCTCAGGTCTCCAGGACTCTTCTGAGTATTCTGGCAGATTGCAACAGTACAGTGTTCTGGATGGTATCAATCATTATAATTATTGCTATCATTATTATTATTAGTTTTTCACACCAGCATTAGCTGATGGTATTTCCCTGAAGTTATTATTGTTATCATTGTTATTTAAATTATTATTATCATAAAAATACTGATTCTAATATAATAATAATAATAATAATAATAATAATAATAATAATAATAATAGTAATAATGATGATTCTAATAATGAAGGTTTGGAAAGTTTGGAAATCAGAGGAAGGATTGAAACCATTCAGAACACTGAACTGCTGCAATCTGCCAGAATATTCAGAAGAGTCCTGGAGACCTGAGGAGACTTGCTGTCACTCAGATTCCAGTGAAAGACCATCAGCAAATGCTGATGTGAAAACTCAAAAGGAGTAAAAAAAAATAATAATAATAACAAAATTATTGATAATAAAATAATTCTAATAGTAATTGAATTAATCTCATGTATTTGTAATTCACAATTGTAATTCAATTGAAATTTAGGATTAAAATTAAAGGATTAAAAAGGATTAAGATCTATCAAAATTTTCAAAATCATTTTATCCAAAAAATAATTATTCATTATTCTAATTCAAAAAATATATAAATGTTAAAAATTCTCTCTTTATTTGTACATAGATTTGTCACTAATAATTTTTTGTTGAATTGATAAATTATGTTCCTTAAAGATATCAGAACACTCTTCATTTTTCCTAGAATTATAAGAAAAATGCTTCATATTGTAGATTTTTTGCTGACAAACTTTTAAGATTTTTACAAGGATTTAAAATAGGTTTTGATTTTTACAATATTTTTAGGTATGTGAACTACATTTTCGACCAGAGGACATAAGAAGAGAAGCATCAGCATTTGATGAAAAAAACAGGGACAGCAATTGAAGTTAAACTTTTAAAAAATCTCTTTGTGATGGCGCAATTCCTAGAATTCTCCCAAACTGTCCCTCATATCTATCATCATCAATCACCTTTAGAGAGTCACCAGATTCTAGAAGATTTCGACTGGACAATTCTGCATTTAAAAGTGCTTTAAATGAAAGTGTTAAGGATGCGTTAGCATATACAAAACAAAACAAATTTTATGATATTAATGATCTGGTAGGAAAATTAAATTTTCTTGATAGAGATTACTGGAATGTTATTAGGCAGCAAGAAACAGTTATCATATGCAGTATCATAAAAACCCCATATCCAAAAATAAATTTGTCTCTTTTAATCGAGTCTAATTTTGCAGTTCATGTATTTTCTAGAGATGTGAAAATGGATATGATAGGAGATTATAAAATTCCTAAGCATATGAATTATCAAAATGTCCTAGAGAGTCTAATAGAAAACATGAAGAAAATGGACACAGAACAACAGCAAGCTAATCCCCCTAGTATAATTTTTATATTAAAATTAATCATGTCATTTTTTATATTGATACAAGATGAATCAAGCAAATATTTTAATTCAATAAAATTTATGTATGAGCAGCTAAAATTAATGACACAGAATAAGTTTGATTATTCAACAGAAATGATGACATTTTCTTCATTATTATATAACTGCTCTCCTAAAGGGTATAGATTATTAAGAGATAGCAAAGATATAATTTTACCTAGTTATTCGACAATTAAAAGAGTAATATTATCAACAAATATGAATCCATTAAGCAACATGATAACAATTTTCTCATGTATATTAAAAACAAATTCAAGTTACTTGTACAGGAAGACACCACAGTATCTTTACTTGTTGATGAAATTCACCTAAAACCTTATTTTGATTATAAGGGTGGTAATATTGTTGGCTTATCTGACAATAGAAATGAAGCTGCAACAAGTGCATTTGCTTTTATGCTTAGCAGTGTATTCTCACCATATAAGGATGTTGTGCATGTTATGCCAACTAAATGTCTTAAAGCTGAAAATTTATTTAATATTGTTAAACGTATTATAATTGGTTTAGAGTAGATAGGCTTTCAAGTATTATCAATCATAACAGATAATAATGCAATAAATAAAAAGGCTATATCTTACTTTTGCAATCCACCGAAGCTTTCGGTTGTATATCAACACCCATTTGTTAAGTCTCGGCCTCTTTTCTTTCTATTTGACTCAGTCCATATATTAAAATGCATTAGAAACAATTGGCTAGGTCAAAAAGATGCAACTAAATGCATGCTCTTTCCAAAATTTTGTCATAATGGAAATCATGAATTAAATAGTATCCAAAGTGCCCCATTTTGTACCTTACAGAAACTTCATGCCCTAGAATCTCAGTCAATTTTGAAATATTGTTATAAATTGAACTCAAAAGCTCTTTATCCTACTAGTCTTGAAAGGCAAAATGTTAATTTATTTCTGCAAATTTTCAATGAATACACTATTCAGGGATTATTGACGTTAGGAAAACAGGAATGTTTGCCTAATTTTGCAGAAGTTACAGAATATTTTATATTTGGTGGACAATAATGAATGTAAAAACACCATATAAAGGTTGTCGCCTTAGAAATAAATACTGCAATCCACTTAGAGTAAATGAAGAAAATTTTAGATTTCTCTCTGTATTCTGTGACTGGTTAGAATCTTGGAATAGCATTTCTGGAAAAAATGGCAAATTAACAAAAGAAACCTTCACTGCTTTGCATCATACAACCTATGCATTTCTAGAACTGACTAAGTATTGCATGGAAGAATTGAAAATGCTATACATATTACCTGGCAAATTTCAGACTGATCCCCTTGAGGCAAGGTTTAGGCAATACCGGCGACTTAGTGGTGATCAGTATAATATCTCAATACGGCAAGTCTTTGAGTGTGAACAAAAATTAGAATGCTATCAGTTTTAAAATTGAGCTTATCATTTAATCAGCAATGCTTTAAAATTGATTTAAATAATTTACAAGAACCAAATTGGGATGAAATGACAGAGCAGCAAAAGTTAGATATTTATAAATTTACAATTGATGTCAAAGAGGATGATGTTAATAAATGTCAAGAAGTTCTTCCTGTAATATTATATTTAGCCGGTTATTGCTGTTATGCTGTTTTTAATAAAACTAAATACAATAATTGCAAAAACCTATTATCTGGAAGAGATAACGTGGAAGAAATACTTGAAATAAACCGCTATTTTCAAGGGATTAATAGAGGTTCTCTCTTATATCCTAATGATACAACTACTAATTTTGTTCTATATAATTATGTAGTCATTGGTAAGCTGATAAAAAATCATTCTTTTCTTCATTCAGTAAATCAAAGGAAGTTAGCCATGCATATAACATTGAATGTATTGGCAGACAATGAGCTACTTTTTAATGTTGACACTTGTGATGAAGGTCATAATATTGAAAAAAATAGAAAAGATGTTTATCTTAAGCTCTACAAATGCTCTTTTAAATGATTTTTGTTCTAGAGAAAATGATAACATCATTAATAAGTTAGGCAAAAAAAGAAAACTTCAGACATTCAGCTGAATTTTATATCTATAACCTATTTTTCAATAAGTATTATTTGATTTTTTTATTCCGTTTGTATTTAATTTTTTCTATTTATTCACCATTTACTTGTAATTTGTTTGTCTGTTTATATCTAATTATTGATTGTTCATTTATTCATAATTCAATATATATTGTAAATTTACAGAATAATCATTAAAATTGAAAAAAAAGCAAATCAAAACAATGCTGATTATAATTTATCTAAACTTGGTTTCAAATTTGTATTTAATATATTTATTTATATTTATTGTAATCTGTTTGTCTGTTTATATATAACATAATATTGTAAAAATACAGAATAAATATTAAAATTGAAAAAAAAAAGCAAATCAAAACAATGCTGATAATAATTCATATTTAATATATTTATTTATATTCATTGTAATTTTTTTGTCTGTTTATATCTAATTATTGATTGTTCATTTATTCATAATTCAGTAGTTCCTGTATTAAGTAATTATCACTTGATAATTACAATATTGTAAATTTACAATTTACAGAATAATCATTTTTTTTTTAAAACAATGAGTAGTCCTAAAACCAATGAATATCTAAGTATAAATATTGTGTCCATAACATAAATAGAAAAAAACCCTTTAGGAAATGAAAGTTGATAATCTCAGCTTTAGTATAATAATAGATATATTAGGGCCTCTTCTATACTGTGTTTTCGCCTCATTGAATGTTCTCATCTTATAGATATTCTTAGCTAATTTGTCGACAATATGTTCATGTTTATGCTCATTGGGTGTTAGTGGCTCTATTAGATGTTATGTCTTTCTACCGAAACACATTAATTGGTTTTCTGTATGATTACTCAGTCTCATTCATACTCAGCCGAACCATAACAGATTAAAATGTTTTACGTTTGACTTAACTTTCAAAGTTGAACCGTGATCTTTAAATATTCTACAATTTCTTTTCCTTGTACAATATACCATAAATAAATTCCTTCATGTCAAATTGTAAGAAGACAATTGTCACACAAAATATATGTCCTCGTTATGATACCAAACTACATCAGATGGTGGAGCTCCAGTGTTTGGAGCTCTGGGGAGTAGGGAGTCACAGTTTCATTGTCATTACTCCCAGATATAAATGATTAATATGAGATGGGAATACTTGATGTAATATAACTACATTTTTTGTATTAGGTATGGTTACTTGAAGCTATAATTGTTTATTAAGGATTACCATTATTATTATTATTATTATATTATTATTATTATTATTATTATTATTATTATTATTATTATTATTAGTAGTAGTAGTAGTAGTAGTAATAGTATTAGTAGTAGTAATTTTTTTACACCAGTGTTTGAGGGCGTTCTATAGTTCCTGTGGATGTTTCCTTTTTATGTGTCTTTGGATATCAGGGTACTTTCTTCTTCGTCATCCATCCGGGTATTTTTGCTTCTTGTAGGCATAAACGTGAATCTTTTAAAAGTCAGAATCCATTTATACTGTTTTTTCAGTTTCGTACATTCTTCAGTGCTGTTCTCAACGTGTCTGACCTCGGAACCTTCATTAATTACTTGTATTTCTTCTTTATCTTATCTATCCATTCGGTATTTTTGTTATGTACTTTCTTCTCCCATATTTTGTCCCAAAAGAGTTCTGTTTCCTTTGCGTTCGGATCGTCATATACTTTAGATTTTTGCTGTTCTTCATCCTTCTAGACTCATTTTCCATCCATCTTATTTATTTCTGTTCGAGTTCCATATCGGAATACCAATTTTTTCACTAACTCGTTTTGAGTCAGCAAAATTAGGTCATTTAATTCGGTGATCTTGTTTGTTGGGATGTTATGTAATACATTATTTATTCTTTTGGTTTCTACCTTGATTTTTTCATCTCCAAATTTCTTAGGGATGCCAGTGTAACCTTCTTGTCAGTCATAATTGTTTTATTATCTCTGTATCTTTTCTTTGATCATGTGTTTATATTGATATTTTGATACTGGTTTCCGTGATGGTTTGGTTGACAGTGTTTCATCTAATTTAGATGGCTCGAATATTTATCTGGTATTACACGTCTTTCTCTTAAAAATCAAAACTGTGTGTCTTTTTCATGATCTTTTGTTTACATGCTTAATTTTGTGTTTTTCTATCATTTTATTTCAATTCAAATTATATTTAAGATAATTTAAATAGAATATTGTATATGTCAGCAAATGGTCAAAACACGTGTCGACGTATAGCAACTATATTTCATCCATACCTAAATATATATTTTTCTTCCATTTATATTTTCAACATATCTATCGGATACATTTCCATTTTTTTTCACTTACATATATGTGTATGTGAGAGTGAGAAACACAGAAATGACGAAAGAGTGAGACTGATAAGAAGAAAGTAATGTTTACATGTAAATAAAAATTGATGTTTCTAAAGGCTGTTTAAAGAAAAGAGAAGTTTTTAAAAGCAAGTCATACGCCTTGTTTTCATTTAAATCCTTTACAGCTCTACTTTTCATTTTACACAAATTTTAAATAAAATGGTGCATCATCACCCATTGTCATGTCGAAGATATCAGCAAAGAACTGAATGATTTCTTCGAAAGAAGCGATGCAAAAATGAAATGCTGTGCAATTGCATTCAAATACGCTATTGGCGGTCGACACTGCTTCACTGTCAAGCCGCACGCAGTAATTGCTTTTCACTGACCGACCGACCAGCGTAGATGAGAAGGCACCGGTGGAGCGTCATAAGAAAGGTTGGGGGGGGGAGTACCGGAGAAAATAATCCTTGTACTGAATCACACAATAGATTTTATTCCTCATTTTTTTTTAATTTAGGGAGACATCTTTCTTTCCTCCTCCTTCTCTTCCTCTCTGTCTGTCTGTCTGCATCTTGTCCTTTTATTCCTTATATTTTTTCTCGTCCAACTCATTGAAGTCAATCTATTTCTATCTTTATCTACTTTTCTTTCTTTTGTGTTCCCTTATGCCTCTTGTCTTTTTTTCTTTTTCATGTTTTTCTTTTTTTTTCTGTCTTTTTTTCTTTATTAATATTCTCTTTCTTCGTCTTTCAGTCTTACTTTCTACCTCATTTCTTTAGTTTTCTTGTATTCTTTATATTATTCACTTGAATTTATACTTTTTTTCTTTCTTTCTTCTCATTCTTTTTATTTCTTAGTCTTTCTGTTTGTTTTTATTTGTCGAAGTTTCTTTTTCTTTCTTCTTTATATTTCTTTCATTTTTTATCTTTCATTTTATGCTTTATTGCCATTTATTTCTGTGTCCTGGATAGGATACCAAACTGCATCGGATGTTGAAGCTCCAGTTCTGAAGCTCTGGAGGAATTTAGAAAACTCTTCATTGCTATTACTCCCAAATCCACTGACTCGGAGTGAAAGTTCCTTTCTAATAACTTCACCATCTATCTCTATAGATAATGGAGATTCAATAATTTTCTGTCTGTAACCAAAACCGCTTACAGTCACAGTAGGAATGTAAGCAAATTTATCAAAGATTGCGTAGTTTATAGTCAATATAATTATTACATAAAGTAAATATACTGAATTACGCGATTTAAAAAAAAGTTTTATTAATTACATGACCGGTATTATTAATTTATATATAGTCTGTTTTATTTCAATATATATATATATATATATATATATATATATATATATATATATATATATATATATATATATATAACCATAATTAGGTGAGAAAAAAGAATTTGATTTTTCGTTAAAATTTAGTTCGAAAAAAATCATACTTCGTATTCTCGGCTGACCGAAGCCGAATGGCTTAGACTGTGATTTTGTTCACTAAAATTAAACTAAACTGCTGGTATCGCTATGATAGAAAGCAGGCAGCGAATAATATTTTATGGTCAGCAGCTGGTATATGGACAGTTCTACAAATCGGTTGATTTTAGTTTAATTAATTAATTATATCCCTTAATCAGTAAAAATCAATAACCAAATTTGGCGTGTTTCTTCGAAGTGATTAAGGTGGGTGCAAAATTTTGAATCTGAGTGACCCCTCCTTTTGAAAGTTATACGTCGACACGTACATATATCATATATATATATATATATATATATATATATATATATATATATATATATATATATATATATATATATATATATATATATATATATATATATATATATATATATATATATATATATATATATATATATATATATATATAATGGAGATGTGTGTTTTTCTGTCTGTAACCGAAACTATATTACTATACAAGATACAATTCTCTTTGTTGTTTACATAACATTCTCTATGATTTTATTTTTATTTAAACCTCAATTATTAATAAAATTGTTTAACATCATTAAGAATGTTGACCATATCTACATACTAAAAACATGCAATTACATTTATATATACAACAAAATAGTGGATTACAGTGTGAATGGAAAGGCTAATTTGCATATTGATATAAAAAAATTGATTTTAATAAATATATGCTTAGTATTATTAATTTCTAATTGTTTGGTTTTATCTTATTGAATATGAGCAAAAATCTCAGGAATAAATCTTAAAGAAATCCATTAACAAGAAGAAATAACTATAATATTATTCTTTACTTCCTCTCTTAACTAAATAGTTAAATTAGGAAAATTTACCAATGAAAGACGGGAGTAATGGAAAATGATGGAAGAGTTAGTTTCAAAGTTGTTCTATTTTTCAATCATACCCCCTCTGTTCCAAATCTTTTTATCTGCATTCTTATTCAGTTTCATTAGCCTTTCTAATTTAATATAATATTTTATTAAATTAAAACTTAGATACTTGCACCCGGAGGGTGCATATATTTGCTAGTATATATATATATATATATATATATATATATATATATATATATATATATATATAGCCAAACCCTCTACTGACTGAGAAGTTAAAAAAAGAATGATATTATGGCATTTTTAGCAGGATTTTGAATTCATGTTTTTTTTTGTTTTTACTTGTATGTAAGAAAATTTTAGGCACAAACAATTTTGTTGCCATTCAATTTAACCCCCCTAATTAAAAAAAAAGATACCAAACATCAGGAAATTATCCGATTTTAATTAAATTTTCAGTGTTGATTTATCAATGAATGAATTTTATAATGTATTAGTTATTTTATTCAAAAGCCTTCTGAATTTTTCATGTCACTTAACTTAGACGTCCCCTTATTTTTGGGGATGCAAAATATAGGTGGGTTTATATAGAAGTAAAACTAATTACATAAAGAGACCTAAGATGCGAATAGAAAAAAAATAGAGTAATTTTGGTAGAAAATAAGTACCGAAAATCTCAAAATTAACTGTAAAAAAATTAATTTTGCTATTTTTTTTACTCTGTTGTATATGAAATATAATTTTTCTTTTATATCATCAGTGAAAAAATCATACATCGATATTTGTTCTGTTTAATAGAATGGGGGCCTAAGTCTTCAGTTGCGTCTTCTCCAAAAGTTATTAGATAACCATACTAAACTTGGCTTGTTATTGAATATTTGGTTTTAGAATCTAAAAACATGAAGAATCTAAAATTTGTCCTTAAATAATCGATTTAATTAATTTTAATTCGTTTTTAGAATGAAAACCGGTGCACGTTTTGTTGGTATCTATATTATTTCTTTTTGTTTACATTAAAATAGTATTAGGAAAACGAAGAAAAAATGTTGGGGTGGAAATTTTCATTATTTATTTTTTAGTTCATCAAAAAACTAACTTTTCATTTTACACTTATACAAAATTACATAAAAAATA
This sequence comes from Doryteuthis pealeii, assembly GCA_023376005.1. Taxonomy (NCBI): domain Eukaryota; kingdom Metazoa; phylum Mollusca; class Cephalopoda; order Myopsida; family Loliginidae; genus Doryteuthis; species Doryteuthis pealeii. Next base: position 38,255,439 of record CM042146.1, on the reverse strand, counting down.
TTTAGTAAAAGAAAACACGAATAATGAATTCTGCTAAAAAAATCTCAAAATATTGACATTTTTTAGCAGAATTCAGAATATTTTATTTTTACTAAACCATCCCGTATAGAAATTTATAAAAATCTTCTGATATAATCATTCAGACTCTTATCTTTTTCGCCGATCTCCTAAACAAGCTCAAAGACATCAACATCCATAATACAACTATGAATAGCCTCGATGTGATCTCTTTATATACTAATATACCCAAAGGAAATGCCTAAACCTTCTTCCCACACACCTACGTAAAATTAAATTTAAGCCACCCCTACCCATCAATTCCATAATCGAAATAGCCAAACACATCACTAACCTAACGTACTTCAACAACAAATACTACCGACAAAAAGCTGGCCTCCCAATGGGCAATCCACTCAGCGGTGTTCTAGCCTGTCTATTCAATACCCAACAACTGGACATATTTTAGATACATAGATGGCATATTGATCTTCCTCCCCCAAGATAGAACACATCACCAAAAGAACTGAACTCTCTAGAACCTACCAAAAAATTCACCTTTTAAGAAGAATCTAATAACACTTTACCGTTCCTAGACACCCTACTAATAAAATCCCAAAACAAACTCCCCTACAAAGTCTACCACAAACCCACCAACAAGAACGAATACATACACTTCTATTCCCAACATAACAACAAAATTAAAACGGGCCTTATAATAGGCTTCTACCTACGGGCACTACGTATATGTGGACATCAATACTTAGAAGAAGAATACAAATACATAGAGAACTCCCTCACGACTTTAAAATACCCTAGACATTTTATTTTAAAGGCCAAGAAAAAAGCCCTCAAAATATCCTCAAACACGAAACAAAAAAAGAAAAGAAAACACCACTACTAGCGCCACACCACCTAGTTACCCCCACAGACCTCTAAGCCTACCAACCAACGTACACAACAAATCAATCTATGACAAACTAACCATTCTAGGAATAAAAGTCATACGAACCACCTTCCAAACAATTAAGGACCTCACCAGCTCCTTTACACGCACAAACGCTCCTAATACCCCTAACGTCAACACCCCCAGCGCTGGCATATACACCATTCCATGCAACGATTGCAACAAATGCTACATTGGTGAAACCCAACGCAGTCTCGACAAACGTGTCTACGAGCATAGGAGATCGATATAGACAAACGGCAACCAAAATGCCTTTTCACACACAGTTGACTTCAACCATACATTCATTTTCAACCACACATTGCTGCTCAAAACCATACATAATAAGAACCTATGCCGCCTGTGCGAATCGGCACTCATAGCAAATAACGAAACAATAAAAACAAAGACCGACGTTCTTCAACATATCTATTGCAAAAATCATAATACACGAAAACAAAATCAAATTCGAAAACGGATAAAACAAAAATCCAAACAAAAATATTCCACCCTAAAACTTTTCTGCCAACTAAAGACTGTCGACCTACTTTTCCTCACTACCAAATGACCTATTTGCACGCACTCTGTGTCATCCAACTATCAAGTTTCCTCTAACACTCACATCTGATATGACCCACAGGCCAATATCAAATCCCTCTTTTAAGTCAACCGACTGACCCGACAGAAAAAAATCCCTACACACAAACCCGCCCATCAGTGCCTCACCCTTCACCCATTCACCTTTTTCACTATAAAAATGTATGCGTGCCTATGTTCAATAAATGCTAAGGAAGCTTCATTCAATATGAGGCGAAATATCTACTAAATGATGTTCCTGTGCTGTTTTTATCCACACTCTCCTCTATTCTCAACCATATTTTGTCTGATTTATTTAAGTCCTCCACTCAGATCACACTTATCTTTATAGAAAAAATTTAAAAATCTTTTTTTAACTATTAATTTTTTCAGATTTCATGAAATAACATACGAGGGAACCTCGTAAAAAAATTCCCCTAATATATTTTAGAAAAAAACTATTTCAGATATATTTTCATCAATAGATGAATAATTACCGAAATGTTTGTGTAAATTTGACTGTTAGTTTATCATAGAATTTTTTTAAAAGCCAGTAGTCATAAATTGTTTTTGGCTACGTTAAATTTCAATTGATTTAATAATGCGAAAATGTAAACTTTGTTTTCGTTCATAATTTTCATTATTTCCGTAAGCTGAATTTTTTTATTAAATGATCAGGAGTTTTATTTTAATATTTCTTCTTTTGAATGGTCCAAAAATTTTAAAGGTCATATTAATCTTTATTCAAGTTTCATTGTGTGTGTGTGTGGGGGGAAATTTGACACGGCAGATTGGACGCCCCTAATGATATACTTTGTATCATACACAAATACTCAGCAAGTTGTAAATAGAATACTGTTGTATACCAAGAGTTTCACTGAAAAGTGAATGGTTCGGTTTCCAATAATAATAGTATGTGGGTTATCCCCTGTTATTTTATATTCCCGTTTTTGTAATCGCTAAGAATTTGCGATTTTTTGTTTTTTGTTTACATTGAGAATAATATTGTAAAAAGTAAAGCAAATATTTTGAATGATTTTTTTTTCAAAATCTTTTTCGAAGACAATTTTAAATTCAATTTTTAATTGCTTGTAGAGTTAGTAATAGAATGTAACATAGCAATTTTTTTGAGCCCTGACACAAAAATAACAAAGAAGCTAATAATTAAACATTAGCTTATTTATAGGTATTTCGCTTATTAATTCAAATTTCTTTATTTTATGAATATTTTCTTTCAAAAATGTTTGAGTTTCACTGATTAAAAATGGATATACTTTATTCTAAGAAATATGAAAGTATTCATTGATTTTTGTTTATTCGTATATGTAAATTTATTCTTATTACAATTTCGTTTTTTTACATTTAAAAAGATACTCTTGGTTTGAAAAGTTGATTTTTTTTTAGTTCTCAAAAAAAGTTTAACAGTTCGGACTAAATTACAAAACAATTGCATTGTAAATAATGTTGGCTTTTAGTAGAAATAGAGCAATGTTTACTATGTTTGAGAAGGTCAAAATCCAAGTAATAGTTTTACCGGACATTTTGAATCAATGCTGACATAGCCAACAGCCAGCTCCTGCTGATACAGCCAACAGAAGCAGCAGCAGCAGCAGCAGCCAGCAACACTTACTGCAAATCGTTTGATTTTTGTTTAATTAATTAATTATGTACCTTAACCAACTAATATATAATATATCAGCAAAGAGGTTGGAGAAGGTGCGGACATAATGCACATGGTCAATATATAAAACAATTAAAAATACAATAAAATTATATATAATAAAAGTAGGTAGGTAGAATCTTTATATTCCAGCACGGGTTTTAAAAAATACAAGACACATGGACCTTTGTTTCATTCTGTTACTAAACTAATTTTCTTTCTAGCTATCGTAAGTTTTTTCACGCGCCATATTCTCGCCAAAATGAAAAACTTTATTCTGTCTTTTAGTCCAAATTTAATTCTTTCTCTTTTCCTTTTATTTTATATAATTTAAATTAATTTTAATTTGCTTTATATATTGACCACGTGCGTTATGTCCGCCTTTCCACCAACTCTGTGCTGATATATTATATATTAGTAGATAGGTAGAATCTTTACATTCCAGCACGGGTTTTAGAAAGTACAAGACACATGGACTTATACTAAGTCATAACTTAGAAAATTCAAAGGCGCCGGTAACTTTGCACATGCAAATACGTTTAAGCGCATATATATGTATGCATGAATATGCGAACTTATAGATATACGTACGCAGCCTGTTAGCAAAGAACTGATGAGCCCTCGGGGAATCAAACGCCGACCACACCAGCAGTAGCAAAATTAGGGTACTTATCACTTAAAGAAATCACAAAGCGTTAGCCTTGGCCAGCAACTTATACATGACAAGAAAAAGTCTTATAAAACCACCGTTGCCTTGCGGCTCTACCTTATCCCAAGGAAAGGTTAAGGAAGTAAACCCCGAAAACAAATCCGGAGCTGGAGTCCCTAAGGTGGGTGATGCAGAATCTCAGTACTTCCCAGCAACTCCTGCGACATCATCGTTGCCAAGCCGCATTGGTTCTAATCGTTCCTTTGGACCACAACGGCTGTGTAGAGAGGGGGATCTGCTGCTTGGGCGACAACTCATCCTTAATACCCAGGCTACGTAGTTTCCACAACAAAAATGGAGAGGATACTCCAAGTTAAGTGCCGGCACAACACAGGAAGTGGCAATTACCAGTGATAAGCTTATCTGATTGGCGAAGGAAACGAGTGCTAGGTGTCGCTTCCGACGGTCATCACACGTCACAGGATAGTTACCGCCCGCCTAAAGCTGGGCATCCCCCAGCCAGTTAGGTGCTGTCTCGCCATGGCCTGCTTGCTCCACTGGGTGTATGGAGCTTAGAAAATTGTCTCAACAGGCGGGCTAAAAAGTCTACACCAAACAACACGATACCAAAAAACTCCAGCAATTCGGCTCGAGAACTGCAGGACCGGCAAATATCATCAGTGCATACGCCCCAACCCTCTTCGCTACTAAGGCCTATGCGTGACCCACACCTACTTTAGGTGCAATAGCATCCACCAGGTGTCATGGAGACACCAGCGCTCTCACCTCTGGCACCAGCTAGACCTTGTCATCACCAGGTGTGCGAATCTGGCAAACATCCTTCTCGCCCGCAGATAATATAGTGCAGACTGCGACTCGGATCACTCCCTGGTTACCAGCAGAGTGCGAATGACACACAGAAAGATTCAAGAATGAGGGGTCGACCACGCATGAACATGTGCTGTGTAGGCAACACGGAAAAGACACAGCAATACCTAGGCAGTCTCCAAGAAGTTCTCACAAACAAGACGCCGCCTAAAGATGAAGCCTCTCTTGACGCAAAGTGGTCTCACCTCAGAGATGCCATCTACAAATCTGCAATCACTGCCTATGGGGACAAGAAACTGCAAAATGAGGACTGGTTTGAGGCCCACTGTGAAAAAAGAAGCCTGTGGTTGAAGCTAAGATGGCAGCCCTTCTGGCACATAAGGTAGCGCCTAGCCAAAACACACTTGACGCCTGGAGGAGCGCTAGAAACGAAGCCAAGAGGGTTGTCCGACACCGCGCCAACACCTACTGGCTTAACCTGTGCCGCGGCATAGAGACAGCTGTCAACACGGGAGATGAAAGGGGCGTGTACGAGAGCATCAAAAGAGCTACAGGCTCACCCATAACAAAGACTGCACCACTAAAAGATAAAATGGGAGGAGTCATCACTGACCAAGGGAAGCAGTTGCAACGCTGGGTTCATCATTTCCTGGAACTGTATGCAACCCAAAAGTGACAGAAAACGCCCTAAGCACTATCTCTAATCTGCCGGCAATGGAAGAGCTGGATACACTACCAACGGTGGAAGATCTCAGCAACCCCATCAATCGCCTTGCTGATCAGAAAGCAACCGGGAGTGACGGCATACCAGCAGAGGTCTTGAAAAGCGGGAAGGCAGCGCTGCTCCAACCACTACACGAACTACTCAGCAGCTGCTGGGAATAAGGACACATCCATCAGGACATGCAGGGTGCTACCATTGTCACCTTATACAAGAACAAAGGAGATCAGAATGACTGCAACAATTACCGGGGCATTTCACTCCTCAGCATAGTTGAAATGTATTTGCTCGTGTTACACTAGCGCGTCTGCATACCCTCGAATTTCCCATCTATCCGGGGTCACAGTGTGTCTTCCGAGGAAACTGGTCAACTGTGGACATGATCTTCTCACTACGCCAGCTGCAGGTAAAGTGCTAGGAAAGCCGATGCCACTCTACACTGCATTCATAAACCCAACGAAGGCATTCTACCTAGTCAGCCGAAGCAGACTTTTTAAATTGCTACAGAAGATAGGCTGCCCGCCCAGACTTCTTAGAATCATTAGCTCCTCCCAGGAAAATATACACAGCACAGTTTGTTTTAATGGTGCAACATCTGAGGCATTTCCAGTCTGCAGTCGAGTGAAGCAGAGCTGTATCCTTGGACCTATGCTGTTCGGGATATTTTTCTCCTTGCTTCTCCTGTACGCCTTAAGAGACTGAAGCGAGGGAGTCTACATACACACCAGAGTTGACGGCAAGTTGTTCAACATGGGCTTGACTCAGCCATGCTTGTAAGGAGTTCGGGCTTACCATAAGTCTAAATAAGACAAAAGTCATGGCACAAAGTGTAGACACCCCTCTGAACATTGTCATCTACGGGTACAGCCTGGAAGCATCGGAGAGCTTCAAATACCTTGGGTCTACCATTGCCAATTCAGTCTCCACGGACAGTGAGGTCAACAACAGAATCGCAAAAGCGGCGGTAGTTATGGCCAAACTGAGCCTTACTAAGAGAACCAAACTGCGCATCTACAAAGCGTGCGTTCTCAGTACTCTCCTCTACAGTAGCGAAACCTGGATCACATACTCATGCCACGAGGAAACGGGACAATTTCCACCTCCGATGCCGACGCGGCATTCTACGCATACGCTGGCAGGACAAAGTGCCCAACAGAGACATGCTGCAACGAGCAAACATGAACACCATGCCCGCAATCATCTGGAAGAGACGCCTGCATTGGCTTGGTCACGTCAGGAAGATAGATAAAGGCCGCATCCCCAAAGACCTACTGTATGGCGAATTAGTAAAAGGCATCCGACCGGTAGGGAAACCACGCCTGCGCTTTAAAGATGTCTGCGACATCAACACCAACACATGGGAGGCTTGTGCTATTTGGCGCCTCCTCGTCAAACAAGGAACGCTCTTTGTGTTGCAGTTACAGATTCGTTTGTTTTGATAAACGTTTCCACAATGAAAGCGCGATGCTCACCAGTCCAATTCATGGCAGCAACTGAAAAAGAAACGAAAAACAATGGCATTATAAAGAAACAAAACAAAATGGCATTATATGAAAAAAAATGGCATTATATGTACTTTTCGAAAATAAAAACACGTATTTGTTTCTTTACT
>CM042146.1:38195950-38243450 GCA_023376005.1 Doryteuthis pealeii | reverse complement strand
CATGTGTCTCCGGCCAGCTGCTCTTTCGATGCACTCTGCGCCCACGCTATGTTCCTTTGACCCGTAGAACTGGGGTCGATGTAACTTGGTCGAAGTGTCTTTGCGACGGGTTGAGAAATTAGTGCAAATAAGATTACCCACCGTTAACAATAATAATGGTTTTATTCATGTATATTGAATGAGTACGTTTTGTACACTAGGTCGGATAAAAAAGACACGATGATGAGCTTTGTCCGGCGTTTTCTTTTATGTGGACTTAGTTCTTTATGGAAATATTTCTCCTTGTGGTAATTTTCATATTTGAGCGTGGCCCTGTGTCAGACTTCCTTCTGGCTATCCTGACTCCATCTGTCCCGGTCTCTGACTGACTGTATAACATCCAGAGCGAGGATTTTATAAAAAAGAATTGTATCTATTCCTGTCATCGTGACACGGTCAACAAGTGCTAAAACTTCCAGCCCCGAAAACATGGTTTGACAGCCATGTCAACATTTATGTCAAGGCTGTACCTTTTCTTCTATTTATAAATACAATACGCAAAATCAGAATGTATATGATATTTTGGTTTTTGCATTTTGCATTTTAACAAAACCATTTACGTTAACTAGAATAATAACTTCTACACTTTCCTTTTTTGTTAAAAATTAGTTGATGCCAACAAAAGAACTCATCGTGTCGTATATGTCTCCACAGATTCTGCACTAGCTATTCTGCTGCGTCTTATCTATTTTGCCTTTATATACTTAGTTCTTATGGCATTGTCTTGTGCTGCGGATTATAAAAGATTCAGTTTCTCTCTTGATGTTTCCTCTTCTTAGCTTTGCCCATGTATTCTGATCTGATATCTCTTGATTGTTTTTCTTCCTATTTCTGTTTTGTTTTTATTTTATTTATTTTTTTTATTTTTATTTGTGCTTGTCAATATGTTGCAAATTGCTTATCCTGGTTGCTGCAATTAGTATTTTCTTATTTTTAATCAGTGTATTCGTCGAGTGCTCGTATCTACACTATCTTCAATATTAGTGAGATCCCACCCTCTTCTTTTCTTAGCACACATAATCTGTCTATATCGTCTCTCGGGTGTAATACTTTATGGATGCGTATGGGTTTCATTTTTCTTTGGTCCATCTGCCTAAGCCCCTCTCTTGTCCACTTTAGTAAATGTCCCGAGTATCTTACGAGAGGGACAGCCCATGTGTGTTTTCCTTTGATAAGGTTTCTGCTACATAGCTTGGTGTCTAGCAGCTTTCTTGTTCTTCTAAAATATTCCTTTCTTACATTTTATTTCATTTCTGTTTGTTTGATGGCATCTGCTTCTAATATTCCCAGATATTTATAGTTCTCTTTTTCATTCTATTTCTGTATTTCTATTTTCTTCGCAGTTTCATTTTTTCCTTTCTTCATAGCACATTTGTTGATACCGAACTCCATCTATATATTCTTTTAGTTTATGTAAGGATTTCTAATTCTTGATCATTTTTGGCAAAATCATGATGTCATCCATGTACAATCATGTGATTTAGTACATTTCCTAAGTATGTGGTTCAGTTGCATCATTGGTATGACAAATAGCAATGGTGCTAGGGAGTCTCCCTAGAAGATGGCTTGTTGTATTTTCACCTCTGCTAAGGTCTGTCCTTCTGCTGTTAATTCTAGTTTCCTTGGTTTTATTATTGAATTTTTTAATTTTGTCTGATGCTTTGTACATCTTAAACATTCGATTATTCAAGTTTGTGGGGCCATGTATTATTATTATTATTATTATTATTATTATTATTATTATTATTATTATTATTATTATTATTATTATTTTCACTCCTTTTGAGTTTTTCACATCAGCGTTAGCTGATTGTATTTCACTGGAGGCTGAGTGATAACAAGTGTCCTCAGGTCTCCAGGACTCTTCTGAGTATTCTAGCCGATTGCAGCAGTGCAGTAATCTGGATGGTCTCAATTCTTCCTCTGATTTCCAGATACTCCAGTCTTTTATCCAAGTTTATCGGGACCGTTCCAAGTGCACCAATTACAATTGGTATCACTTTCACTCTTATATTCCACAGCTTTTCAATTCTCTGGCAAGGTTCATGTATTTATTAATCTTTTTACTTTCCTTCAGCTTCACCCTGCAATCTGCTGGGATCGCAAAGTCTACAAGTTGACACGTTCTCAGCACTAGGTATGGATTACTGACTGGGATAGGGTGATCCGTCTTTATCTCAAAGTCCCAGAGAATTTTGTGCTTTTCATTCTCAAGAACAGATTCTGGTTTATGCATATACCATTTTGTTGTATGGTCAAAATTTAATTTTTTGCATAATTCCTAGTGGATCACCTTCCCAACCCAGTCGTGCCTCGCTTTGTATTCCCATTGTGATAGTTTGCTACATTCACTTAATACATGGTTTACAGTCTCATCGCTGTCACCGCACAGTCTACATTTACTGTTTTGTTGCGTCTTATCAATTTTTGCTTTGATATAATGTGTTCTTATGGCATTGTTTTGTGCAGCAATTATTAGCGATTCAGTTTCTCTCTTGAGGTTTCATCTTCTTAAACATGTCCAAGTTTTTTATGTGTAACATCTCCGACTTGTCATTTGAAGTACCCATATAATTGTTTTTCTTCCCATCTTTGTTTTCTAGTTTTTCAGTTTATCCCTATATCACATCTGTTGTTGTTGGCTGCCATAAGTAATCTCTATTTTTTGTGTGTATATTCTTCGGGTCCTTAGATTGTAGCCTCTACACAGTCCTCTATGTCGCCAAGACCTCTTCCACCTTCTTTTCGTGATACATTATTATTATTATTATTATTATTATTATTATTATTGAGTTTTTGACACCTACCCTTGCTGGTGGTTCATATGAGGCTCGGGGACTCTTCTGGGTATTCTAGCCGATGCCAAACAGTGCTGTAGTATGGATAGTCTCGATTCTTCCTATGATTTCTAATTCACTCAAATTCTTTCGGGTTTTTCACACGTTAACTGGTGTTTTTTCACCGGAGTGAGAGTAACATTCCTCAGGTCCCTAGAACTCTTCTGAGTATTCTAGCCAATCTTAATTGTGTTGTTGCTTGGATGGTCGCAATTCTTCCTCTGATTTTCAATTCCTCCAGTCTGTTTTCCAATCCGTTGGGAACCGTTCCAAAGGCATCATTTCTTCACATTCCATAGTTTTTTTAGTACTAAGACAAGATCTAAGTATTTATTCATCTTTTTGTTTATTTATTTTTTAATTTATTTATATCTTACTATTTATTTTATACTTTTTTACATTTTTTATTTTTTTATATTTTTACTATTTCACATTATTAAAAGTTTTATGTATTTATCTATTTTAGCCTTATATATATATATATATATATATATATAATATATATATATATATATATATATATATTGTGTGTGTGTATGTGTTGGGTATTTTTACGTATTTTGTGCGTGGGTAGAAAATATGTCTATGCTTATTTCCGTTTGTAACTGCGTTTCCATCTGTTTTTTTTGGGGGGGGGGGTTGCATACGAGTGTGCCTGAGTGAATGTAGTTGTTTCTATTAACCCCACATCTTATTCTTCGATTGTGTATGTATTTATCCAACCAGTTCACCGCAAGTAGGATGTGACACGATTTTTTTTTGTTTTAAGATGTTATATATTATTTTAACCTGATGATATAGCAGAGGTGGGATTGAGCCATGGTTATTATATTAATGAAAATAAAGTTAGTATCATTAGGCTCTTTTACACCGTGACGGATACATACATTTTACTAAATTACTTCTTTAGATTATTTCTCATTGTGCTCATGTATTAAACTGACTAAAACTATACCTTTCCAGCAAAGAATGTTTTTGATTTGAAGCGCGCGCGCGCGCGTATGTGTGTGTGTTCAAGAAAAGAATTCGATTTACATATCGTTTAAAATGTAAAAAGCAAAAGATCTTTAAAATGTTATATAATAAGCCATCAAGAATTCTTTTAAAATAAATAACCAGTGAGCATTCACAAGTATGACAATGCAAAAGTTATTTCTTCTTTTTTGAAAACTACTAAGTGAATTCGTTTTAAAATGTACAGTGCATGAAACATTTCAACATACAAACGATATATATATATATATATATATATATATATATATATATATGGGAGTGAAATGAGGAATTAATTTTGACAGTATGTAGAAGAATAGAAAAACAGGAAGTGTTCCAAAAGATGAGCTGGTAATGTACGACGCTATAACGTTTCGGTTTTTGCAGCCTTCATCAGCCCATGCTTTGAAATCTTTTGTGGAGATGGTGGGAAGCTTAAAAAATATGAGAAGTGCTGGTTGTATATGAAGAAGGGATGTAATCAGTGTTATTGAAGTAAGTCAATTAGACAGTCAACAATTGGTTTGAGAAATGTGACTGGCCAAGCCTAACCATGCAGTTACTAGTTCTCTAATGAACCCACCATAACAGCTTAAATAATTACTGCCACTACTGCCAGGAAGAGTCCATTAAGCTGAGGAGGTGTTTGACTGTTCCACTGTCCAATAGTTAACAATCTGTAACAGTCATTTCCAGACTGCAGGTTCAATCCTGGCTAAGGGTGAAAGTAACACAGAATAACAATTAACAGTATTCTACATCTCCCCTTCCTCCCCCCTCTCCCATTGCGCAAGCGTATCGACCTTTGAGGAGAAATTAGTTCCTTTCGGCCAGGCTGATTACAGGGGAGCAATCTTGACAATGCCCGGGGTATTTTCGTCGGCCTTGGTTTTGAGGGCGGAGTGACATTGGGTGAGGCCAGGTCCCTAGTGTTGAGATGTGGGTTGTTAGAGTTGGAGCCACTGGGATCAAGCATAGCACTTAGGCAATGGCGTGGGTTTGGGTTTTGGGATCAGCTTTTTCAGGAAGCGTCGGTTTCTGAGTGTGATCCTACCTGATCCGTCCACACGGAGCCAGTATTGCCGATGTGGGAGAACTTCAATAACGGTGCCTGTAGTGGTCCACCGGCGGTTTGATGGGTTTTTGATGGCTACTTTGTCACCATTCTGTAGCGGGTCAAGACTGTGTGTGTACCTATTGTATCTTTCCGACAGCAGGACATTCCGTTGACGAAAACTCTCCTCACGACGTTGTGCTGCGGCTATCCATTCAGAATGTAGGTCTCAATGGGATCGAATCCCGGAGTCGGCGGTGGAGCAGCAACTGCGCTGGGGATATGTGTATATGTGTGTATATATGTATATACGTATGTATGTATATACCTGTTGTACGGATATTGTGCATATACGTATGTATGGGATTGTACTGTTGTGTGGATATATATATATATATATATATATATATATATATATATATATATATATATATATATATATATATATTCTGGACGAAGCTGTCTGCATTTCACACGCGCTAATACCCTACTCTCTCTCCAACTATGGGTAAATAGTAGGGTAGACAGTGCTCTTTAACCTTGGTTAGGTAACCAGTCTAGGAGAAGGAAAACTATAAATTCAAAACTGTTAAACTCCTCTCAAGAAATTGATCTTGTGTCGCACCCTGCTCGTGCGGAGGGGTTGGTATATATATATATATATATATATATATATATATACAACTACCCCGTACATACAGACATATACACAATTATACACATAGGCATATACAACGAATTCAATTCCCTCCCACACAGACATACATGTAAATGCAATAAAACCTAGATAAATAATTATGACCCTTGTAAGAGAACTATAGGAGTTATAGCCAAATGGCCAAAAGAGGAGACGACCTACCATTATAGCATGGAATGACAGACCACCTGTGAGCTTTATTTGAATTTTGAATTTTGATTTACTCTATCTGTGTTATGTCTATCTTTAATTTTATTCCTTTTTTTCAACTTCCAACCTGGATTGTAAGCCACCCCCAGATAATTAAGCAGATTTGTAACTATCCCTCTCCCCCTTCCCCTTGCCTCATCCAAATGTTTTAACTCCACCCCTACATGCCTCCAAAACTAAGACCCCCCAAGTTTTAGAAATGTAAACCCCTATATTCCTTCATTGATAACCATGTTCTTCTCCATGTCTGATGATGCTGCATTCATGCAGTTGAAATGAATTATCACAATGAAGAAAAATTGAAGTTTATTCCCTCATTTATATATATATATATATATATATATATATATATATATATATAATATATATATATATATATATATATATATTAAACCTCAAGTGAAAAATGCTAAATAAATTTGAGTAAAATTTTATTTAAATAAATCTCATTTAACCCGTTTCATTGGTGAAATGTGTTAAATTTTATTTTTCTCTCAGTTAATTTGATATTCTCAAAAAAAAAAAAAATACATACGCTTAATGATAAACGTTTTTAGCATATTCCCGTGGCACATCAAATATTTTAGTTTATCATTTAGCGTAATCTGTATAAGTTTTTAACAAGTACAAATCTATGTTTATTTTTTTCCATAGTTTTTATTAATTTTACCGTGGTGTGAAAATGTTCACCTTTTACATATGTTAAAGAGAAATGTCATTTATTAAGAGTTTTATCACGTAAATAGTTGATGTCAATATTTTGTTAGTTTCTAATTCAAGAATTCTTTCTTTCCACGACTTTGTTTTTACATTTTGAAAATTATTTAGAAATGACATCATTTTATCAACGTTATGTCAATATTTTTCTCCGTGATATTGCAATTTATGAAAAATAATATATTGATAACATTTAGTTTTCTATGAGTAATTTATGTTTACAGTTTTAAGTTATTTAAAAGAAAATATTGAATCTTAGTTTTAAGCTTACCCTAAAAACGTATAATAAGAGCGAATGTAATTCAATCTATTACTAAATTAATGAAAAGATCATTTAGAAAGTTGTTACGTAAAGTTAATGTCATGAATAAATTTGATAATTGGATATTTTATATTTATCGAAAATGCCTATCTTTTCTTATGCTACCTATATTCTCTTTGTTTGAAAATGTTTATATCTTTTCTTTATACTTATATTCCCTCTTTTTAAAAAGAAATTTTTTTTGCAATAAACGTAAGATAATATAGTTAAGACTGAAGTATATCAAATAAGTAGATATTTTACTTACTTCAACTGAATTGTGGTAAAAGTTATTCCAAGTGTAAAAGAGTTATACAGCCATTTTCTGGGTATATATTGACAGTGATAGAGAGTCTTCGAGTGATAGTGATAGAGACATTAAAGAGAGAAACTTACTTATTTGTTACTTCTTTCTATCTTCTTCCTTTCGGCTATGATCGTCTAGTCGTCACATTTCATCTTTACTTTTATCTTTTGGCCGTGCATTAATTAACTACCAGACTTTGTTTTTCTTTGATCAAAGATTGTTTTACTGTATTGCCCTGATTCCCCGCGCGGTCTGAGTTCCAACCTCAACAGCACACGTCTGTCCTGCCTCATCTCTGGTTGAAAACTAATTAACTAACTAATTTTATCACGTGACTCGCGAGATTCCCGCCTCTGGGGTCAGTTGGGCCCCAACGGTTACTGATATTTTTCCATCCCCTGATCTGAAGAACAATGGCCCCTTAGAATTCTAACTACAGTCAAAAATCCACGCCACCACACAATTATGCAACAAAAGCAAACTCTCTTTGAATTGCTTAAGCCAACTAAAGAAGAGAACTAGCAAACTCTCAATAAACTTTCGGTCTCTTGATTTTGGCTTTAGCTGCATTCCTTTGATATAGAACGTCATGATTCCCACACGAAATAAATCAAGTGAGTATTGAAATATAAATCATAAATAATCTCCGAGTATTTAATCCAATTAACAGGCAAAAAGATTCAGTTAACTATAAATGCACACAGTTATATTTTATTATTGGACATTGGCGTTATCCTTTAAAAAAACCCAGAGAGAACTAACTTAAACTTATAAAAAAGAGCAAATAAATACATCCAAGAGCAAAAAGCTAAATCAGAAATTTTGTATAAGATAGACATTCGCAATTAGTATGGCAAACAGTAAATAAAGTTAAGGGTATTTTCTTACCACTAACCTCATCAGAATCAAAGCTAAAAGCATCCAGTTAAGAATATAGAAGTAGAAAGGACAATAAACTACAGAAAAACTCTTAAAATCACGAGAAATGATACAAAAAATCATTGATGGCGATCAAGCTATGAGACTTGAGAATGGACAGACCCAATGAAGTCTTAAAAAGATAAAAAGCCAAAAAGCCACGGTCCTCGAGAAAATAACCCTAGAAGTATAGAAGACAAAGACATTTGACGATATACTTCTTTGATAATACATTGAAGTATATAAACAAAATATAATAGAGAAATAGACGAAAGACTGTATCCTCCTATTCCCCAGAAAGGCGACTTCAAAATCACTAAGAACTGCAAAGGCATAATTCTGTTTGCCATTGCTGCCAAGGTTTATAATGTCGTTATTTTAATCGCATCAAACATGTATCAGAGAAAAGTCTTTGAAAAACCAAGACGGTTTACGTAAAAATCGATTCACAACTTCTCAGATCCAGACTATTCGTCGATTCGTAGCGGGGTTTCGAGCAAAAAATCTCAAGGCAAAACTAGTTTGTTGATTTCTTCAAGGCATTTGACTCCATACACAGAGAAAAGATAGAGCAAATACTCGTAGCACATGGCCTCTCCAAAGAAACTGTTACCAACATGATGATGCTCTACAGAGACGCGAAAGCAATGATTCGTTCAGCTGATGGGGACGCATATTTTTTGACAGTGTCACTGGAGTTTTGCAAGTAAATACGTTTTCACTATATATATTTATAATCGACTTAGATTACATCAGTCAAATTCATTAAATCTCATAAAAGAAAAGGCTTCACGCTAACAAAGGCAATAAATCGGCAATATCCGGCTGAAACTATTACAGATGTGGACTACGCAGATTATCTGGCATTACGCACAAATACTCTTGGACCAGCTGAATCATTGCCGCACAGACTCAAGATAGAAGCAAGAAGGATTGGCCTATATGTGAAATCAGATAAAACTAAGCACATGTTTTAAACTAGATAGAGGCATCTCTATACTAGATGGTGGACCTCTGAAATTAGTAGACAAGTTCACATACATATGATTGATCTGGAAAGTCTCACAAAAATCCTTAAAGTCGCCGGATGTAAATTGTGTTCCATTGTCAGACACTAGACAATCAACAACCCCGAGTCTGGCGAACAGTTGGTTGAGGAAATTGATCGTCACTTCTGTAGTGGGATTTCTACATCTAAAGACTTCGGGCAATTTCGAAAAACTATCCACTACTATAAGATTGTAGAATTCGTCTGTATGTATTCGGGACCCTGGTCGGTCCATTTTAGGCCAAGGACTATATTTGATTAGGGGTGCCTTAGCTGCCAAGGCACAGCCTTCACAGAACTTTACGCTGTTTCGATATCCTTATCCATATTCAAACAGTACACATAACTGTGCATAAAGATTTTCATCCTTGTAATCACTGGGTTGCCAGCATGGAAATCTTTCAGAATTCTCTTTTGTAGTGTTGTGGGAATGACGCCTCGCTCACTATAGAGCACTAATTTGTCGCATAGAGAAAAAATGTCCGTAGATCCTTTTCACAAATTTTTGCTTTGATTTTCCTGATAAATTCATCGTTAAGAGATTCTCGTTTGATTTGGTCGAGATTTACTGGGAGTTCCCTTACTGTGGTGCATAATGCGGTTTTCAATTCTCCTGCTCGAAGAGAGATGCAATCACAGTATCTTCAAGAGGTCCCTTGTTTTTTGGGATTAATCTGGACAGTCCATCGGCATGACTGTTTTTTAGACGCTTGGAACTCCATTTTAAAATTATAATTTAAGAGGATTGTTCCCCATCTCCGCAGTCTATTTGCTGTATGCACAGGCAGACCCTTTTTAGAACCAAAGATGGTAAGTAATGGTTTATGGTCCGTCTGTAATGTTAAATGTCTACCGTGGATGTACCGGTCGTTACTACGAAAATAATCCCTAATGATTCCTTTTCAAGAGTATTTTTTTCTGCAGGAAGAAGTGTTATCGACGCGTGAGCAACTGGTTTGTGAGATCCACTAGCATCTTATGTAGAATACATGCCCAATACCATACGAGCTGGCATCACTGGCAACTATAATGTCCAGGTCTGGGTTATAGTGGGTGAGAAACAAGTCCGACGCCAAGGCTTCTTTTATTTTGACGAATGCTTTCCGGCATTCAGTTGTCCACTCCCAGTCCTTGTCTTTTTTTAGAAGTTTGTTTAACGGATCACGTACGTCGTGCATATTAGGTATAAACACCTGGTAGTAGTTTGCCAATCCTAAGAAACTTTGTAATGAAGAGACGTTTTCGGGAGATGGTATATCCTTGATTGCGGTAGCCCGTTTAGGATCTGGCCTTCTTGTCTATAATGTGCCCCAAGAATTTAATCTTCTTCAAAAAGAAGTTGCATCTGAAATTTTATTCAATTTGAAACCGTACACCTGAATTCTTGAGTAGACTTTATGAAGATGTTCCTTGTGTTCTATATTTTGGCTCTTCATTAATATGTCGTCCAAATATGCAACCGCGAAGTCAAAGTCACTCAGCATAGTGTCCATTACTTGTTGGAAGATTGTCAGTGCGACTTTTACCCCAAACGGTAGACGTTCGAACTTGTACAACCCCTGATGGATGTTCATACAGAGCAACTTAGAGCATTCTTCCTCGACCGGTATTTGATGATACGCGTCACTGAGATCAACTTTTGAAAAAGAAAAATTCATCCATCTAATTTTGCAAAAAATTTCTTCCGGGTTTGGTAAAGGATAGTGATAGTCTTTGAGTGCCTCATTAAGCCCCGTCGTGAAATCGATCGGTGAAGCCTATTGACTGTACTAAATTTTCGACAAACCCCTATTCTTTCAAGTCTGTCGAGTTCTTCATTTATTTGTGGTAAAGAGGTAAAGGGCACGTTTCTTTTTTTCTTAAACACTGGCTGGATGTCATCTTTTAACTAGAATTTTGCCGTCATCTTATCACACCGGCCAAGACCCCCGGAAAAAACTCCGGGAAAAGTTCGACTAATTCATTTTGCCAAAATGTACGACATGCCAATTAATTCATTTTGCCAAAAACTAGAACACCTGACCATAGAGGCAGAAAAATTAATAAACACATTTAAAAGAGATCTGTTATTAATTTTTCTGCCTCTGTGGTCAGGTGTTCTAGTTTTTGGCAAAATGAATTAATTGACATGTCCCACAACTTAAATTTCTCCATCCAGTCGGTGTCGAATTAATTTCCTGTATTCTTTAGTACGGACATTTTTAGTTTTAACGTTCTTCCATGAAAGGTTACATTTGTGATAAGTTCGCCTTCACAGTTGATTTTCTCCCACGTCACGAACTTAACCTTTTTATTAGATCTTAGCAAGGTTGGTTTTCACAACCTTTCCCAAGTGTGAAGATTTATGATTGTCAAATCTGACCCAGAATCCAACTGTAATTTTATATTTTTATCTAGAATTTTACTTGCACGTGTTTCCTAATGTTTAACCCGTCCGATTTTGTGTTTTTTACGGAGCTATTAAATTTTTTTCTCACTCTGCAACATGTGTTCTTGTGCCCGACACGACTACAAGTTAAACATTTCTTATTCCGGTAAGGACAATCCTTATACCAATGTAATGACCCACAACCAGAATACTGGTTAAGAGGCAATTTGTCTTGTTTCTTTTTTTATTTGTTTGATTTAGAGGGAGAACTAGATTTTTTTTTTTCTTTTGGCGTATTTTTCTTATGTGTGCTATGCCAGATTGCTCGATATCTTTCGAATCTTGGCGTACGCTTACGAGCCTCTGACAGTCTTCCACTATTTGTTGGAGAATAACGTTTGGTTCGTTTTCCAATTTATTCAGAATTCTACGTCTAATTTTAGCGTCTTTAGCTGAAACTAATCCCTGAACAAATATCAGACACTTGAAATTATTCGAACCCAATTCTGTCAGTTTAAAATCGTTGCAGTGCTTGTTCACGACAGTCGCGAATGTAGTGTAATCTTCACTATCCTTTCTGCTTAAATTCATACACATCCATCTCTTATGAAAGAGTGAACTTTTAGGAATAAAAAGTTCTATAAGAAGTTTAACCGCTTCAGTAAATGTCAGTTCGCTTGTTTTACGGGGTAAAATATAGTTCACAAATTTGGCGTGTTTCGTGGTGCCTAGTTTTCGAAGTAGTCAGAATTGGGTTCTTAGAGTCTGTCCAATTTTCGCAATCTGTGGCGGATAAATCTTTGAATCTTCTGAAATAGAAGGCTAAGTTTATATCTTCGTCTGGAGAATATAAGAATTGCGCCCTAGATTGTATTTTGTGAGTACGGATTTTCGTTTTCACTAATTTGACCCCCATTTGTCAGTTCAAGCAAATTTCTTTGCTGTTGTTGAGTTTGAAGTATCATTTCTTCCAGTTTTTGCTGACGGATTTCCGTTTGTCTTTGTAACGCGAGTCTTTCTTCTTCAATTCGCTTTGAAAACTCAAATCGTTCTTTTTCAACTTGTTTTTGCTGTTCCAATCATGAATTTTCACGTTGGTCTTGCAGTACCAATCGCTCTTTTACACGTTGGTCTTGCTCTTCATGTTGAAACT
The DNA here is from genome assembly GCA_023376005.1 of Doryteuthis pealeii. NCBI lineage: Eukaryota > Metazoa > Mollusca > Cephalopoda > Myopsida > Loliginidae > Doryteuthis > Doryteuthis pealeii. Next base: position 38,230,808 of record CM042146.1, on the reverse strand, counting down.
TGAGAAATTCGAGTACAGCGGATCTAACTTCATCCATGTTTGAATGTGTCTTTTTTTCTTTTCTTTTAGGATTAAACCGAAAATCTTTTCTTTTCTTTGAATAAAAAAAAGTGGAAACTTTTCTTTGAATAAAATAAAAAAACACAGAAATAACTTTAATTTCTTACTCACTCTGTGCCTTTTTTTTAAAACAATAGATCTGTAACAAAAGTTATTGTTCTCGAAATAATGTTTATACGAGAAATGGATTCTCGTTATTTAGCGGCTCGCGTTCAAGTTTAATGTAAGTTAGTTACACTTCTTTGTTTTCTCTCGAAATTCAGCGGCCCGCGTTCAAGTCCAGTGTAAGTTAGTAACACTTTTTTTCTCGGTTTTCTTTTTCTGGATTTTCAAGTATTGTTGAGTTGAAGAAAAACATTTTTTTCGTTCGGTTTTCTTTTCTGGATTGCCAAGTATTGTCTTGAGTTGAACTAAATGTGTAAATAGTATTTCATACGTCTAATGTTGAATCAATAACTGTTGACAATTTCCAACGTAGTCTTTGTAGTGTTCTTTAAGAATCATTAAGAATCCTCGTCGCCAAGTTGTTGTGGCCTGGTTAGGGGCCAGAATAGAGACACAACACAGGAAATGAGTTAAACAAATATATTAACAAAGAATAGTAGTACAAACATATACCAATGAGTCGGTTACACGCGAGGCTGTCTTAACAGTTGTCTGCTGAAATACTGACTCTCGCTTAAGTGCAGAACCTGCTGCTATTTATAGTTGGAAGGGTTCATGCGTGCGTGGTAAATCACTATAACATGTTCATTCATTCCACGGTATACCAACCCCTTATATATTATTTAATGTCGAAATGTGAGACAAATTTGATTATTTGGATATATTTTGTACAAATAATTTTCATACAATTATATGGTTTCAGTTATTTTCAAAATACATATCTTGATGCAGTTTGATACATCTTCAGGGAAATTCGGTTGACATTTATGTCCAACATCGGTGTTTCTTCAGCACTTCCTTCGTCACAACCAACTAATCTTTAAATGGCCTCGGACCTCATCTTTTACTTATATGGACTGGATGGTATTCGACCATTGAGTAAATTTTTCTGGTCTTCTAAGATTGTAACTTTTTGCATAAATGTCGTTAGAGTATCAATTTTGCCACATGAGCATAGGTGAATTATTCAGTCTAATACTGATGGTATCCTGCGATGGATGGATTTTACCGCCATTTTGGTTGTTTTTAATTTTAGTTTCTCCATTCACTATTCCTTTTATACCACAACCACTTTGTAGTTATATCTGGCTTTTCAGTTATTTTGCATATTGCTTTTTTCTGTTTTTCTTAGCGCCAAATGAAACTTCTACGTCGTATTTCTACCGGAACATAGCGTGCGCACCAGCCCATGTTTATATATTTTAATACCAGGTCGGCGAATTTTTAGAATTTATGTTCATGTGAGTATTCAGTATTATCTTCTCATGGTAGTTTCAACTCATGCACTATTATCTGTTTGGTAATGTTTGAGAAGATAATCATGTCTACCAGAAGTGTTGTCTGTGTTATTAATTCGGGAAACTTTAATTATTTCCACATATCCACTTTGAACTGCCACTCCTTGGTATTTATAAAACAGTTTGATCTTGTGCTTGGTTCTGAGCGATGGTATTTTCTTCTTTGTATCGTTGATTTTACTTTCATTTGCTTCTCTCATAATATGTGTTAATAATCCTGTGTGATACACAGTCGGACACTCCAACGATCCCGCTCTTCTGTACCGACGTATCTATGTATTTGTTCTTCATCAGAAAGGTGAATTGACATTTTTTCATTTTTCCAAAAACTACCGGTCGGTATTTAACAAAATTTTCACAATATAATGACATATGCGTAGGCTGTATAAAATCTGTATTATCCTGCGCAAACCGGATAATTACAGTATGAACGCGATATATAAGTCTTCCATGCTATAAATGAATGTCATTATAACCGTGCAATTATGGGTCGCAAAGGTAAATTGACCCCTTCTGAGAAATATATTATAACATCTGAACTTTCCAAAGGCAAATCTTTATTAGAAATATCCAAAATAATTGGAAGATATCACCAAACTTTTAAAACATGTGTTGCAGCTCAGACGCAAGAGGGTCGATGAGGGCCACTTGAGGCTTGTTTTCCGACGTTCATTGTCAAGACTGAAACTTGAAGCTGTAAATTATTCAGGCCTGACCAGTGGAGCACCTTTCGGGAACATTGAAGAAACAACAGAGTCCATTACTTACTATTGTCTTCTGAAAAGGTTTGGAACATCAGTGAGACCAGTGACAAAACTTCGATTGACAAAAGTAAACATACAAATGGGTTTGAGCAACGGAAAACATGAAGATCGATTTCTCAAAAGTTCTGTTCACAGATTAAACTCGTACAACTCTTACAACACTTGATGGACCTGATGATTTGAGCAAAGGTTCAGCTGTAAATCGATGAGATCGTCATCAAAGCTTGAGACGCCAACAAAGAGGGGGTGGTATTATTGGAGGTATCATGGTTGGTTCGTGAATAGTACCTGATGACACGAAAATAACATCAGATGCTTACATAGTCTTCCCCAGAGAGCACCTGGTATCTTAACTAAAGCAATCAAAGAATCAGCTTCAGGAGAACTATCATATGTATGCAAGATAATGCTCCTTTTGTATTCGACATATAAAACTACGGAGTACCTGAATAAAGGCTCCAGTGGTTCTCGGAAGATGAACTGGAAAACCAATATCAGACATGTCAATTTCTGGATTTCATCTGATGAAATATCACGGAATACGTTTACTATTTCCTGCTACAAGTCCTCCTTGCCTCTAAATTGGCGTCCATTCTCATAAACACGTTGTGTCAGAACACTCCTCTAGATATCAATTGGGTTTATGACTGGGGCCATTTCCAAGTCATTTAATAAAGATCATATATTTCATATTAACCAACTCCACTATCATTTTTGAACCGTTTACTTTTTTTTACTGTATGTATCCATAAAATATGCAAATGAAGCAGTCAAAGTGTTATTTTCTTTTTTACAGTTTTCTTTATTACACCTCGCTAATGATTTGACTCACTAAGAATTTAAGTCAATTAGGTAAATGACCGTAACTTCTGTTCCCTATTTTAAAACCATACAATTTTTACGGAATAGGTGTAAGTGCATGTCATAATTATCCAATGATTTTGTTAAATTCCATCCAGAATATTTTTGGATTTGATGGAAAATTGTCACATCGCTAATATTTTGAAACGCAGTGTAGTAGTGAAATGACTCAAAATTGCTTGATTGTTTTTTTATTCACTTCTTTTAGAATCCACACGCACTTTGCACGCCGCCACTGGACTGAGGTTTTACTAATCCACTCGATCACTAATGGTCTTCCAGTAAAACCTGTGTTAAATTCTCTCTCTGTACATTCGAGTCGGACATTTCTTTTATCACCGAGAATATTTTAGTGAATCCAACGATTCTCACTTTTTAGCACTTTCTCTTCATTGTCTTCTGTGTCCTTCAACTCTATGGACAGATTTTAGTTTATTCCTTAAGATAATTTGCAGCTCTACCAGTCGTTTGCATTTGTCTTCATTGATCTTCTTAAACTGTTTCTCGAGTGATCGTAATTCACCCATCAATTGCAGTAGACTTTGTTTCTCTTCTGTTCTTTTTATAGGGATTGTATTTCTTTCAGATATGTAGATGAAGATTAACGTTGAAGATTATCTGCAGTCGCCTACGTTGCCTTTGAAGTCTGTTTGAGTTATATATTCATCAAATCTTTGTCATTCCGTTCTTTTGTAAGCCGGTGGCTATTCGTTTGCGGGTTGATATAATGGCGTAGGTGATTCATGTGCTTGGAGGGACTGGGTATTTCGGTGTAATTCTTGGTTCTTCTCCTCATTGGCATTCTATTTTTAATATTCGTAATTGAGAGATTAATAGATTCTAGTTTGGACCAATTAAATATTTTAATAATCATTAACAGTACGAAATATACCTTTTTAAGACGACGTTTTATAATTCATCAAGATCAAATTGCTTGTCGCACACACTGAATAGAATTCCATTAGAAAAAATGACGTTAGAATATACAAAATTTTATGGACTCCTCCCTTTAAACTTAGTCATTGATACGTGCATTGGCACGTATCAACCTTAAGTCCATCAGAGTACAGGTGTTAGAGCCATGGACCAAACATGACAAGTGTCAGAATACCAGTCTGGCTCATTGATACGAGTCGAATCTGTTTAGGGATTGAATCGTCATAAGCGAGATCTCGGATATCCCACGGAAAAGTTATTTGTAGGGGTCTATATAGGGAAGGGTGAACATATAAAGGGATTCTCTTAGAAACATTTTAAAATTGTCTTTCCTGAGAACAGGACGAAAGCATGAGTAGTTTTACAAATCATTTCCATCGTCCTTTCAGATCCTCAGCCCGACCTGATGATAGACAACACACGAACACTGAGAAAGTTATTAGACCTCTGCGTCCTCTGCTCACTTTGACACCTTTTCTCGTCTCGGAGCGACGAAAACGGCTGGACATAAAGCGTGCAATCCAGAGGTCGATGTCAGTTGGGACGTATAAAACTCCCGGAATTGATGATCTGCCCTACGAAATCTACTTGACATTGTGGCTCATGTTTGTGCCCGTGCAGGCAGATTCCCCAACGCTTCATCATTGGCAACCATGATGGGGACGGGATTAATAATTTAGGCTCATTGTCGATGTTAAACACTGATTCAGAGATTCATGTCTAAGGTATTTGCAGACAGTTTTCAGACTGCTAATCTGATAGATCTTGTGCCGTTAAAGGCAGAAATATCCAGGACAAATGTGCCGCTCGCGTATCAACGATCGTTCCCTTCACTGACTCTCAGTAATTCTTCTCGTGTGTATAATATACTAGTTCATCTAAAAAAGAGCCTTGTTGCGGTTTTGCTTGAGGCAAATGGAGAGTCCCTTGAAGCATCGCGAGATATGTCACCTTTACCCTTTTGAATACGGTCTAGAAGTACTGAACGTGGAGACACGACAGCACATGTTATGTCTGTTTACTTGGCTGGATACGCACACAACATGATAAAATAGGTGGATTCTGGAAGGAAGATGCCAAGAAGGTATTCCAAGATTTGAGAAGTGTACACAGGGATGATGAGTATGTTTGTCAGTTGCCCAAAAACATTTGCTCCTTCTATCACAAATGTCGGCATACTCTGAAATTTTTCCCGGGTAAAGACTGGCTTCTCTGATTCTCTGACTTTCGCGATGAATGATTTGCAACGCAATGCAACTGGTGGCTTTTTAAGCTCGAGATAAGATTCAAAATGATGTTTTTGTTGGAATTCGACAAAAGATGGGTAAAAGTTACGGGCTTGTGTCGAGTGAAATGTACTGTTCTTGATGTTAGATATTAAAGCTGTTACAGCATGACAGTTACGGAAGGGATAACTTTCTCGATGGATAATTCTGACGATAAGAATTCCTCGTCCGTACATAAGTAAGAAGAAAAGTGTCCGAGTTCGGCTCGTTTATTCCATTCGTAAGGTTCAAATAGGTTTTACAAGGTTTAGCAAGAGAACACTCAAAGAATACACGACAAATTAACCACGATGAATTTAAAGGGAAATAAATAAACGTGGGTTGAACTTTAACAAAAGTTTTAATCGCTGGACAATACGGGGAGGAAACTGTTATCTGTGGCTAATGCATGAGTGTTAAATGTATCACAAAATGTGTTTCCTATTTTAAGAATTATAGAATGGAGCGAATGATGTTAAAAAGTGCTATTTAACTTACTGGCAGCATGGATATGGAATAGACTGAATGTTTGGGATTTGAGATGCTCTTCGTGATGAGATGAAAATTAAAAAGTTCGTTGAAAGCTCAATAATGATGACTAGGAGTGACTTCGCTTCACGGTAGGAATTCAACTATGGTAAAATAGGGGGGATTTCAGCCATATTTTAGAGAATTCCAACACTTCCGCTTTCCGATATTCCTCGTGCTGACTTGGCTTTTTCTCGTTTTAAGGGGTGGACATGGGTCTCTTTCCTTCCGAAAAAAAAAACAACAAATAAGTTCTTTGTTGAGGTGGGGGTCTCCAATCAAGTCCGTCGCAAAGATTCACTGGTCTCTAGTCCAACGCAAATGTTAACTGGTCACTAGTCCAACGCAAATATTCACTGGTCTCTAGTCCAACGCAAATGTTCACTGGTCTCTAGTCCAACGCAAATATTCACTGGTCTCTAGTCCAACGCAAATGTTCACTGGTCTCTAGTCCAAAGCAAATGTTCATTGGTCTCTAGTCCAACGCAAATGTTCACTGGTCTCTAGTCCGATGCAAATAATCATTGGTCTCTTGTCCGATGAAAATGTTCATTTGTCTCTAGTCCAACGGAAAATGTTAACTGGTCTCTAGTCCGATGCAAATGTTCACTGGTCTCTAGTCAAACGCAAATGTTCATTGGTCTCTAGTCCAACGCAAATGTCGAACGCAAATTTTCACTGGTCTCTAGTCCAATGCAAATGTTTACTGGTGTCTAGTCCAACGCAAATATTCATTGGTTTCTAGTCCAACGCAAAATGTTCACTGGTCTCTAGTTCAACACAAATGATATGTGGTCTCTAGTCCAACGCAAATGTACACTGGTCTCTAGTCTGATGCAAATGTTCACTGGTCTTTAGTCCAACGTACATGTTCATTGGTCTCTATTCCATCGCAAATGTTCGTTGGTCTCTAGTCCAATGCAAATGTTCACTGGTCTCTAGTCCGATGCAAATGTTCATTGGTCTTAAGTCCAACGCAAAATGTTCATTGGTCTCTAGTCCAACGCAAAATGTTCACTGGTCTCTAGTTCAACGCAAATGTTTAGTGGTCTCTAGTCCAAAGCAAATTTTCATTGGTCTCTTGTCCCACACAAATGTTCACTGGTCACTAGTCTAACGCAAATGTTCATTTGTCTCTAGTCCAACGCAAATGTCCAAGGCAAAACGTTCACGGGTCTCTAGTCCGACGCAAATGTTCATTGGTCTCTAGTCCTGCGCTAATGTTTATTAGTCTCTAGTTCAACGCAAATGTTCCCCGGTCTCTAATCCGATGCAAATGTTCACTGGTCTCTAGTCCAACGCAAATCTTTACTGGTCTCTAGTCCAACGCAAATGTCCAAGGCTAAAGGTTCACTGGTCTCTAGTCAGACGCAAATGTTCATTGGTCTCTAGTCCGACACAAATGTGCATTGGTTTCTAGTCCAACTAAAATGTTCACTGATCTCTAGTCCAATGCAAATTTTCACTAGCCTCTAGTCCAAAGAAAATGTTTATTGGTCTCTAGTCAAACGCAAAATGTTTATTGGTCTCTAGTCCGACGCAAATGTACACTGTTCTCTAGTTCAACGCAAATGTTTAGTGGTCTCTAGTCCAACGCTAATAATCACTGGTCTCTTGTCCGATGCAAATGTTCATTGGTCTGTAGTCCGATGCAAATGTTCATTGGTCTCTAGTCCGGCGCAAATGTTCATTAGTCTTAAGTCCGATGCGAATGTTCAATGGTCTCTAGTCAAAAGCAAATGTTCAATTGTCTCTAGTCCAACGCAAATATCCAAGGCAAAAAGTTCACTGGTCTCTAGTCCGATGCAAATGTTCATTGGTCTCTAGTCTAATGCAAATGTTCACTGATCTCTAGTCCGATGCAAATGTTCATTGGTCTCTAGTCCAACGCAAAATTTTCATTGGTCTCTTATCCGATGTAAATGTTCACTGATCTCTAGTCCGATGCAAATGTTCATTAGTCTCTAGTCCGACACAAATGTTCATTGCTCTCTATTCCAACGCGAAATGTTCATTGGTCTCTAGTCCAACGCAAATGTTCACTGGTCTCTAGTCCAACACAAATGTTCACTGGTCTCTAGTCCGAGGAAAATGTTCATTGGTCTCTAATCCGACGCAAATGTTCACTGGTCTCTAGTCCGTTGCAAATGATCACTGGTCTCTAGTTCAACGCAAATGTTCAAGGCAAAAAGTTCACTGGTCTTAAGTCCAACGCAAAATGTTCATTGGTCTCTAGTCCGACGCTAATGTTCATTGGTTTCTAGTCCAATGCAAATTTTCATTGGTCTCTAGTCCAACGCGAATGTTCCCTGGTCTCTAGTCCAACGCAAATGTCCAACGCAAAATTTTCACTGGTCTCTAGTTCGACAAAAATGATCACACAAACACACACACACACACACATATATATATATACATATACATGTGTTTGTGTATGTATATATATATATAAAGTTTATTCACATCAATGTATCGTTCTATCTTGTGTTGCCGACTTTTGTATTCATCTATATATCTAAGAGTTTTCCCATCTGTCTGTCAATTTATTTACCTATCTCTCTCTCTCTCTCTCTCTCTCTCTATATATATATATATATATATATATATATATATAATATATATATATATATTTGGGAGAATATGTGCATAATTGAAGTCAAATGATGAGAATATGTGCTTAATTGAAGATGAGACCTAAAAGGTTGAAATGTACATTCAGAGATTGATTTTTCTCGATTTGTTTAGCCTTACATTTAACTAGTTAAATCCTGCCTAATTAATCATTAATGAATTAACTTTCAAAAAAATTAGGTTTGACTTCAATTAAGCACATATTCTCCCAAATATTGTCGGCTGAAAATAGCCATATTTTTTTACGTTTACGTAAGTTCGTGCAAAAGTCTCTCAAGAGGAATATGAGTACTACTACTACCTAAACAAAGCGATGAAAAATTGCGAGATCCGTTTGGTGTAAGGGTAAGGGGCTTGCGTGTCGTTTCGACATACGGGTTTCGAATCACACACGAGGCGATCTTCGTATCTATAGCTCTGCTGATGAGACCTAATAGGTTGAAATGTACATTCAGAGATTGATTTTCCTCGATTTGTTTAGCCTTACATTTAAGTAGTTAAATCCCGCATAATTAATCATTAATGAATTAACTTTCAAAAAAATTAGGTTTGACTTCAATTAAGCACATATTCTCCCAAATATTGTCGGCTGAAAATAGCCATATTTGTTTATATATATATATATATATATATATATATATATATATATATATCAAGTAGTCAGAGTAGCCTATTGTTGGTATCAGCCGGACAGCGAGGGAATATGTTCTCTTTTCGCTAGCACGAGACCATGGAGATTGTTTTCAATCTGAGATGGAACACCACATCTACCCAGAACCAAGCTGTGCTACTTATGCGATGAGTGGACAAGGGCCGGTAATTAACCCAAAACCGTGTGGTTTCTAGGTTAAACCTCAACCCACTGAGCTAAATCAATTTGTTTCTGTCAATATGTCTGTCCATATCTATCTATCTTGCTATCTATGTTCCTGTTTATCTATCGATCTGTCTTAGTGTAACATCTCCCTCCCACTCCTTCCCTCCTCTCTCTCTCTCTCTCTCTCTCTCTCTCTCTCTCTCTCTATATATATATATATATATATATATATATATATATATATATATATATATATATATATATATATCGTATTCTGATCTATTTATCATTCTGAAGAAGAATTTGAAATGCCATCACATTTGAATCATAAGGTAGATGAATATTGCCAGTCGGGATAAATCAAAAGAATAAAAACATTCTGTAAACACGGAGGAAAAGATGATGGATGGATGATAGCCAAAATAAGTTCATCCGACCGCGGAAAAAGAAAGTACATTTGCATCGATGATAACAAGTGCCAAGTAATATTTCTTACTTTTTGTTTTGTTGTTGTTTCTTTTCAGCTCGATCTTTGCCAAATCAACGACACGGCGTCAGCAAAAAGGGCAAATCGATACGATTTTATACAGATGAACAAAGATAACCGGAAGGTCGACCTCATTTGGATCTGTGTCTGGGTCAGGTCGACTGCTGAAGACATGATCAACCAGTGATAAAGAGAGATAAATATGACAGCACGGGAACGTATGTGATATTTGTTCATTAATCTCTTCATATCAATCCCTGGGCAACTTATTACACGTATACACAGACACATTCATACCAATAAATTCACAACACACACACACACACACACACACACACACAACACACACACATATATATATATATATATATATATATATTGACGACATATAATAATATAATAATCATATACCCGAGTGAATCTAATAACTCCCTACCTTTTTTAGACATATTACTTAGGAAAAACAACAACACATTGGAATTCAAAGTCCACCACAAACCCACATCCAAAAATGATCACATACATCACTACTCACACCATGACATCCACACCAAAGGCATTATAATTGTTTTCTACCTTACAACCTTCCTCATTTGCACACCCAAACATTTGAATGATGAATTCACCCACATAATGAACACCTTCCGAAACCTTCAATATCCCATATCATTTATACAACATTGCAAGGCCAAAACTCTCAAAATCCATACCAGGAACCACCCCAGACCCCCACTCAGTCCGACACCCCACACAGATACATAATTCTACCTAACAACAGTAACATCAGCAATAATCTGAACAACCTAGGCATAGCGACAGTCAGTTTAGCATTCAAAACTATTCACAACATACTAAAGAAAAACTCCCGACAATAAGTAAAATCAGAAGCTGACGTGTACATGATTCCATGTACAGACTGCCACAAGAAGTACATAGGCGAAACCTCCAGAAACTTAAAAAAACACATCTACGAGCACAAACGCGACATAAAATTAGGTCACAGCAACAACTGTTTATTCCAACACATATCCAAAACACAACACTGGTTTAATTTCAACAATGCATCCATGATTGCATCCACCCACAACAAAAGATTACGACAAATATTCGAAGCCAGAGCCATTAGCCAAATGTTAATTCTAGATCCGGCTTCTTTAATATTTCCTCACACCTAGGTAAAACCATCATAAACAGCTACAGACAAAACAGACAACAAGACAATATTTAGCAACAAAAAATAATCATATATATATGTTTATATATGTGCATATATATGTATATTTATATTCCTGTGTTTGTGTGTATATGCATATATATATATGGGTATGCTTTTGTATGTATGAGCATATATGTATGTACCTGTGTATGTGTGTGTGTTTGCGAGTGTGTTTATGCCTATATGCCTCTGTGTGTGTGTGTGTGTGAGTATGCATGCCTATGCACCGTCCATCAAAAGCAGCTGGTCTTTGATATATTGAATAGACAGTGTGGTTTTTGTTCCCCATCCCTCTTTCAAAACAAAATAACTTGACAGCGACAACAATTCCGTGCTCTCCAAGGAGTCTCCATCTAGCTAAACTGAGATTACCATTTGCAATACAAATCTATCGAGGCTTTTGTCCTAACTACAGGAGCGAATTACCAACTTAAAATAGATTACCTTATTTTTCGTTTTCTTTTCTTTTTCTTTTTCTTTTTTTTTCTTTCTTTCGTATTTTGGTGGAGAGGAGAGGTATTATGATTATTATCAGCGTCACAACAATGTTTATCTGACGCAAACAAAGGAAAATAAGAGTGATTAACGTCGGAACTCCCGGCATTTAAAGTGGGTTAATTAAGAAAAAGAGAGAGAGAGAGAGAGAGAGAGAGAGAGAGAGAGAGAGAGAGAGAGAGAGAGAGAGAGAGAGAGGGGGGTGAGGAGGAGGGGATAAAAAACAAAGAAGATACGGCTGGTCGACTGACAGTGGCGATGAAACTGAAAGAAGCAGTCAGTGAAAATGATCAATAATAATCAAGGGAGGTAATCCAATGCTAAAACCTTCCCTTCGGGCTCATTTGCACTCAAAGCCTCTTCGAAAATGAAGAGAAGATGGCAACGGGAATTGAGGAGTGGCCCGTCAGTAGAAAATGCCGTAATTATCTAAAAGAAGAAAAAGAAAGTGGCGCCTGTGTATGCGTGACGTCATTTTCTCTGCAGTACTTGGTGACCTAAGTTGTTTGATGTCCGTTATTCACTTGATTGAGTTGTCCGTGCACACGCAATCCCATTAACCTCGTTGCCATTTAAAATAAAGCTCTTTTTTTACTGTTTATTAACATTTTATATAATGGTTATCTGGTCAGACAGACTATAAGCCAAGTGGTGAAATGATCAGAGGTCTTACTGCATGTCCTAGACATAAATTGTAATTTATTTGTATTGAAAAAATTAAAAAAGATTTTTTAAATAGTTGAAAAGAGTTAATAGAAAAATTTTAAAAAATAGTTGAAAATAGTTAATTGAAGCTATAATTGCTTACTAAGGATTATTATTATCATTATTGTTATTATTATTATTATTATTATTATTATTATTATTATTATTATTATTATTATTTACTTGAAACCATATAATTATGTACAATTAATATCATTATCATATAGGAATAATTAATGGAAACCATATCATTGTGTGTAAATTATTAATATTAGGCAGGAATACTTAAAACCGTACAACTGCAGGCAACTTGTTAATATTAGAGAGAAATACTTAATGCATATATGTGAGCAAAAAATCGAAAGAAACAACTGCACTAAAATATTAATGTTAACGAACAATGTACACAATTTCCTAACCCTTTGGTATTAAATAACCCTAGCTAGGCAGCTGGACAAGTCCTTAAAATCAAGCAATCAACACATCAGCGGTAATTATAAAATACTATTTAGAATCTTTCATTCTTTCCTAAATAAAAGCATCCAATGCAGGCACATGGTGCTCATGTCTTCGCGCTCAATCTCATTACACCTGAAAATGTAATCATGATAAAATATAAATTTTATTCAAACTGAATTATGTATAATAATTATAATGCTTCTTCTTTAGTTTCAGTGACATAGACCAACTCCTATGTTTTCCTTGGAAATACCAACGAAAAGTAGCTTTTCGGTGGTTACTAGTAACACCCCAATATACATGGAGCGATGGGTAAATCATCACCAAGTTAATTATTTTTACGCATGCGCTTTAGGGGGGTAGGGTTTTGTCAATCGTGCTGCAAACTAGAGTCTGTTGAGCATTGTCAACAATCTGTTGACAACTGGGAAAGTAGCACTATGACACAATTCACTACCCCAGAAATTTTGTAACAGCATGCCGTACTGCTTGGCCTTTACACTGGAAGCTGCAATACAAAGATGTTAGTGCGTTTATGTGTCAATCTGAGGACAGTGCAGATAATTCGAAAGGAATTGGATGAACCTAATGATCCCCATAGTAAGGTACGGTAACTCGAGATCCCCGTAGTAAGGTACGGTAACTCGAGATCTTCATTCTGATCGTTCCCACAAGAAAAGAACTCACGAATTTGTGGATCAGATCCACTTCATGATTAACAACAATCCTAGCAAATCAATCAGGTCCCTAGTCAGTTTCTTATCAGGCAGGTAGTGCATAGAGACATTCAATATTTCCCATACAAGATGAGAAAGGACCGATTTTTATCACAGCCATGAAGGAAAATAAGAAAAACTACACTGCAAAGCTTTTCAACATCCCCTCCAACGGAAAATATTTTACTTTTTCCCTGATGATAAAGATTTCTGCCAGGATTCGATCGTGAATTCGCACAACAACCGTTGGCTCTGCGTTCAAAAAATGTATCAATAGTGGCGATAAGCAAATATACAGTCCACATCATAGTGTTTGGGTGGTCACTAGTGATAGTGAGGTTATGCTTCCATTCATCTTTCCACATGGCCTCAGACTTAACGTGGAGGCCTGCATTAAGTATGTGGAGGAATTAGTGCTGTCTGGAGTACGTGGGTGGCTGCTGGAAGATCTTATGTTTAGCACCAGGATTATGTGCCCTGCCACACAAGGAGAACCCAATCTTCTACGATAACATCACTCCCAACATCTTGCCGCCGAACTTACCATTGTGGGGGCGCAGGTTAGCAAAATAACTGAGCAACAACACGAGATCGTCAGAAAGAATTGCAGTTAATTCCGAAGTCGTCCGGAGGCAGTGTTTAAGCCATTGCTGGACTCTATGAATTAATTTATTCAATTGTTTTTTTCTAGACATTTTCATGTAATTATTGTCATTTTTGTGTAATGTAAATGAGAATCTACCCATGGCACAATATATTTACCACCAAAACTTAATTATTCCATTCAATGAAACCCTTTTTATATGAAAACCAACAAGATGTCTCAACTTAACGTGGCTACTTTTAATGTCAGGAGGTACATTGACAACTTTCGTAAGAAAGCATCTCTCATTTGCTAACCTTGATCTGGTATAAGTCAAAAGTAAAAATTGTTCCCAAATAAACAAATCTACTGGTCTGAAAAGAGTGGTACGCAATAAGATATGTTAGCTATATAATGAATGTTGATTTTACAAACAGGTTGATCGGTTAGATGGTTGGATTTTACGTCATGTTAAACCTTGGGTTTTTTTTCTGTTGAAGTCGTTATTTTTCTAATTAAATTTTTAACACATTTTTGAAAACTCATTTTTTATCTATTTAACCCATTGATGGGACCCCAACAGCTACTACCACTCCCGGTCAGAGTGGACCCAGAAATAATGGCGTCGAAGCGGTACTCTACACTCCTCAAAGCTCCAGAATAACATCATGCCCAGGACTCTAAGACCCTCAGCCACCGCCTTTTAGCACATATATGACAAAAAGAGGTGGGGGTTTACCACAAGGACAATATGATTGGGACACTTATATAAGAGCTATAGCTTGACGTGGCCAGTTGATTGATTGGAAGGGACCGACCGAGCGACCGTCTAGCCTAAATAAGGGTCAAAGTGTTGCATTTCATGGACTGCTCAGCTATCAGAATTTCGTCCTTAAGCATCACGGGTCACCGCCAACAACCAACAGATGGCCACATTGAGTGGGTTTTACCTCTCTGCAGAGATGTATTCGGTGTATTCTACTGTCCCAGCTGACAGTGCGGTACAAACATGTTGAGAATACCTTTTTGTGTGAGAGTTACAATGATAAGTTAGTGTTTACATCAATGACCCTAGAGAATATCCGAGTGAGCAGTCTGGAGTATAAAAACAATAATAGCATTATAATGGATGGTGTAGTGATGTTGTTGTGGTTTTGAGTTTTGAGTGACAAGCCAGTGACTATAAACTCAAATCGAACGTGCAGAGAACTGGGTTATTGACAGATGTTATAACAATTAGCAAAGTAAAAAAACACCCTCCGACCGATGTTAAAATAACTTTTTGAAAAATATTGCCTGAGGTCGATGGGAGTTAAAAATTCAATGTAGAAAATAAATTCTGTAGAAAAATAAATTCTTTAAGAATTATTTTCGGCGAATAAAATTTATTTAAAAAAATATTAGTACAATCAATTAATGAATGAATCAATATGTTACTGTTACGCACTTAATTCATTTTCTTAGAGATTTGATAAGTTTCATGTTTATTAAAGTAAGCATTTATTTATTAGAGCAAGCATTGAATTAATTGAATAACTTTATTCGTTTAATTTTTAAAGAACAAAATAGAATTTATATCAATTAAAATTAAAAAAGGGATTTTAATAATCTAATATCCAATTAAATTAAACTTATTAATGAATGTGTATTGTTTAACCAATGAATAAAATACTTATAACATTTAATTACTTCGCTACAATTAATTCAAATAATTAATAATTAATTTAAGATGAAGAATAACATCAGTTAGGGACATCCAATCGATTTTGCGTGATAAGTGTACATGGGAAAAGTAACAAAACACTTCTAAAAGTTATTTTTATCGTAAAAAATCTTTGTATCATTTGAAAGAAATAAGATCTTTTTAAACTCCAATATTTTCATAGAAGTCCTGAAATCGTGTTTTAAATTAATGTTTACGTTGAATTTTGACCGTTCAAAAAGAAAAGGATCTAATAATTACAATTAAACATTAGAAAAAATAACAACAGTAAGCATCTTTTGCATTAAAAAATTGCTCTTAATTCATTTTCTGAAAGATTTATTAAATTTCATATTTATTAAATGAAGAATTAAATTAGCTTTATTTATTTGGTTTTTAAAGAACAAAGAAAAATTATATGAATAAAAATTAAAAAGCTATATTAATAATACCGTATGAATTTTTATATTTAAACATATTGATGTATGAGTATGGTTTAAATAATGAGCAAAATACTATCAAACTATTGATTATTTTGCAAAGGTTTATTTAAATAAATATATAGCAGATGAAAAATAACATCAGTAATAAAAAATAACAACCGTAAAAAAAGATTTTGCATTAAAGATAAATGTAAGCAATAATATATGATGTTAAGTTCATTTTCTTAGTGATTTAATAAATTTCATATTTATTAAAGTAAGCATTTATTTATTAGAGCAAGCATTAAATTAACTGAATAACTTTGTTTAATCTTTAAAGAAGAAAATAAAATTTATTCAAATCAAAATTAAAAAGCTATTACAGAATAAAATTAAACTTATTGATTAATGTGTATTGTCTTTAAACAATGAATGCAATATTACTAACTATTTATTACTTCGCTACAATTAATTTAAATAAATATATGGCCGATAAAAAAACACATCAGTTATAAAAAAAATAACAACCATAAAACATGTTTTGCATTTGAAATAAATATAACAATTTTCTTAAATGTTTGTACACATGCGTAAATACACCCGGTTGAAGTTTCCGGTTAGGTCTTCCGGTTCTTAAGATATAAGCTAGGACAAGTTTATATGACTTTCTTTTTTTTTCCTTTTTTTTTTGTAAATATTTTTTCTCAGGAAACTCTAGATACCTTCAGATAACTTTAAATATATTTAGGTACCTTTAAATATATATTAGAATAAAACAAACTATACATAAACCAATAATACTTAGTATGTAATTATTAAAATATGTATTAAAAAGCACGTTAGATCTTAGAATATTGCATACTGACTTATGAGTATATATATATTATATATATATATATATATATATTAAAATAAGTGTATTTTGGCAGCATTTTTTCTTTTATACAAGTTTTGCACAAAACTGTACAGACAAAACTGTACATACAAAACTGTACAGACAATTCTTGTCGGACAAGTTTTTGGTTAATCCTTTCTAATTTTCGGGCCATTTTTTTGGAGTCGGGGTGTAACTGGTGTAACTGGTATAACATTCCACCAAAGATTTCAAAACGAGCGCTTTCAACAATACAGTTTGCCATCATCAGGTAGGAAAGGATGGTATGGTTTCGTGTCTCGTTTTTAACAAGAACTAGTAGTAGCAATGAATTAGAAGTGGGAGGTAATAACAATTGGTAGTGGGAGGTTGTAGGAAAAAACCTGTCCAACAAGAATTGTCTGTACAGTTTAACAAAACTTATATATATATATATATATATATATATATATATATATATATATATATATATATATATATATATATATATATATATATATATATATATATATATATATATATATATATTTACTTTGTTGTGTATTTTATGTATAAATGGTCTCGACTATAAATTGACGACCCACTAATACTTACTTAAATACTGAAATTACAGTGACGTAAGCTGTTGCGTACTTTCGGTTACAAACCAATGTAGACCTAATTTCCTGTGAGGGAGAACGAGGACGAAAAAGAGCAAGACTTTGTCTTGCCTGCTGGGATCGAACCCGCGTCCCCCCGCATGCGAAAACAGATGCGATGTAGGAACTGGAAGGACGCGAGGTTTGACTGACGTGCCCGGATGTTTGGCTAATATGCCCATAAAATAACAAGTGAGTCAAGCGCTGGGCAGTCAGATTTTCAGTAAGGAAATATGATTTTGAACTGCTAAAGATTATTTCAACTACGACGACGGATTTTTTTAGCTGCTAGACGAAGAATGTGTTGACCAACAGAGGGTCTGACTTGTGAGAAGACTGAGAACTCGCTTATTTTTGGTTCCCCCTTGGCGGGAGCTTGTTGATTCGAAGGTCTAATTCGCCCCATATATTTCCCCCCCTTCTATATTTCCATTACACATTAATAAGAAATTTGATAACGGAACTGAAACTTTTAATGACACGAAAGATTGAGACATGAAGGAGAGTTTGGGCTGAGGGTAGGAGACGAACCGAGAGAGAACCTGATGTACGCTTAAAGGTACGAGGTAAAAAATTTCACGCTTGTTTATGTAAAGTCATATATGTCGAGAAGCACAACTCCGTTAACAATTAGAAATTCAATCTGCTGGAAAACAACTCTCAACGCCATATGCCACATGAATTGGAGAATCGCCACTTTACTTCTACGTACCACGATAATGCCAACAGCATTTCTTTAACGAATAATGGTCAAAAGTTAAATGCTATATAGAATCCCCCAACAACGAGAAAATTATGACGGGTGCACAATTATGTACATCCTTATTGTCCGACCTGTCGATGGGGCTTAAAAAGGGCTAATGACCACCACTTAAAAGAGGTATTATCGTGTGTATGGCATTAAACTTCATCTGATGGTGAGGCTCCAATTCAGAAGCTCTGGGATGAAGTACCCCTTCATTGCCATTACTCTCGGGTCCAATCTGACCTGGAGTGGTAGTTAGAGACCTATCCGTGGGTCAAGTAGATATATTCCAAAATTATTCGTATTCAATTGGAATTATTGATACTATATAACAGTAAAGTATGTGTATTAAGAATTGTTACTTGAAGGTATAATCATTTACTAAGAATAAGTATTATTATTATTATTATTATTATTATTATTATTATTAGTAGTAGTAGTAGTAGTAGTAGTAGTAGTTACTTGAAACCATATAACCTTAATCCGGTTGACATGTCGTTAAAATTAATTGGTTAATCAATCAGGCATTTTTAAAAAATATCATTAGTACGAAATGGAACAATTACACAAAAAGAATATAGATATAAAGGGTCAATGTACGTGATTTCTTAACCTCTAAGCATAAAAGCCTAGATGGTTTGACATACAGTTAAAATGAATTAATCAATCAGTTCAGATAGTATTTATTTTTATTTCAATTACTCGTGTGAAATGAAAAGCTTCCTTCGGTAATAATGATGTTTCCTGACGACGATAATTTCTATGATGATGATGGTTATATTAAGACCTATCAGGTGAAGAAGATGTGCCCCAATGTAGGTATACCCCTGCGGTCATACACGAATTCACAATTACATCTTATTAAACGCTCCAAATAATTCTGTCACAAAACGAACTACTACTGTTATTCAGCGACACTTTTAGAGCTGATATATTATATACACGACATAAATAGCTGCTAAAAGCAGAAAAAAAGAAAAGATAGAAAAAAAGAAATAGGAATTTTTCCTAATTCTTTTTTCCTATCTTTTCTTTTTTTTACGTTTAAAAAATGGAATGCAGCGGAAAAAAAAAGAAAGAACAGATATCCAGAAAGATTGATACAGGTCGGCTTGCAAAACATATTGAGAAGTTGTCATGTCAAATGTCTTTACGTTGTTTAAAAATATCGGTACGTTTTTGCATCGTATCAATAAAAAACACATCATCCTATCGACATTTTCTACAAAAGGATAAAATATGTTTCAATGTGATCATTGGTAGTTAAAAATGAAGATAGAGAACAGCCTCGCTGAAATTTGAGACCCCTTTTGCTTGACAATTTTTGCTAAGTTTGGTCTTAATGTATGTGCAGTTCCGACTTTGACCAAAGACGACAAATGCCTTGTTCTATAATACGTTTTAGTAAATTTCATGAACGAAAATAACTGTTAACATGCATAGGCAGAACCAATCATTGCTATGATCCTTGAGGCAAATTTTCTGAAGTTTTGAACTTTTCTGGAAGGTATTAAAAGAAATTAGGTATATCAACTTGAAGATACTTTGCTTTGAGTGCAGAATCCGACTGCATTTCTAACAGTTCTATCAGCAGGTTTTCTTCTGCATTGGTGACATCGAATGGGAACGGTCCTAAAAATATTGCAAACTGTTAAAAAGACGGGAAATCCCAAATTCTTTCCTGAAATTCGTTAAATAACAATTCCAGGTAACTGTTATATTTGGTAAAGCTAAGAATAAACTCAGTATTGGTAATGTTTTTCAACTTTTCGAATTAATCAAATTTTCATTGGAGAACTATGACTTCCATGATTTTAGTTTTACACTGAACCACTTTATGTCATATAATTGAGTGATGAGTTTGTTTTTGCTTTGCAACTTCAAATTAAGATCAGTTTATTGAGCAGTAATATCCACAGCGAAAACCAATTCTCGGAATCAATTTTCATTCTTCATTTGATCTGTGTCTTGAGCTTTCATATCCAAAAACACAATTATTTCATGTCTTTGTAAATAGAATCTTTTCAGCACTATGACATTATGACATGCCAACGGACATAGAGAGGAATAGCCATGAATTGATTATTCATATCTTCCAACAACTGATAAAACTGTCCATGGTTGAGACGCACGGCCTGTGATAAAATTGTGACCAACAAAAGCACATGATCCAATTTTAGAATATTTAAACAGAGATTTGCATGGGGATATGTTCAATCAGGGGATATCTTCTATAAATACAACATTTACTGTCACAAGATAAAGACTGCAATTTGTGCTATTCCAGTAATGTCAACAGTGTCACTAATAGCAACATAACATGTTCAAGATTTCGTGATACATCTTTCAATAGGTGTTTCAAATCACATGAGATTTCATCAATACGTTCAGCAAGTGTTCTTGGTCAATGAAATATCCTTGAATTAATATACTTTCTCAGGAAATACAATTTTAGCCGATTTTACAATGCATGGCTTTACTGTAAAATTTACCACTGATGGTAATCATTCGGCTGAGTTACAGGAGCAATATTTCCTTCTTGAACAGGTCTGTCGCTGTGTTAAGTTAGCCCTCAGCTCTTTGAGTCTTGAAACACTCATTGCGCATATTTAGCACAAGATCGAGGGTTCGTCTCATAATGTCTTTTCAGATTGTACATTTTTGGTGTGGCGATGCAGTTACTACAAATTAAACAATATATCTTACTCGTTAATCGTTGTGCAAAAATACTGTAATTCCCACTTTTCTTGAAACAGTCGCCCTTCTTGGTTCAATTTTCTTTTTTCTTTTTCTTTAGAGATTTCAAATTTTAGTATAGCAAATTTTAAAATTTGATGATGTAGAAACTGAACAATAAAAATAACATTATTTACATTAGAATAGGAGCAGACAAATCATATCCGCAGGCCAAAAATACTCCACAAGAAGATAACTTTGCCTCGCAGAAAAAATTCTAAAAATCAAACATATTTTATTTTTGAAATTAATAAGAAAATCTTAAATAATTTCTAACAGGTAATTTCGTTTTGCGTGTATAGCTGACTGTGCACATCAAGTTCTTTTTTTTTAATTTAAAAATATCTTTACTCAAACGACTTTTTTTTATATTTACAATCATTTTTAAATTTCTTTTTACGCATAATAATAAAATTTATTAAAGATGTGAAAATTTATCGGATTTTTTAGAACCCAAATTTGCCGGGCAATTTTTATCAATATTGGTAAACTACTTAATAGTTAACGGAAGTACCATATAATTAACTACAACTATTTTTAAATACAAAATAAATGAATTTTTAAGTTTTTGTAGTTTATTTATGATTGAAAAAAAAAGTGTAAGGCTATTGATTTGATTTTGTAAAGATTAATATCAATTTTTATTCATACTTTTTATGAAGTGAAAAATGTATATTTTTACTTAAAAAACATAAAAATATTATTTATTATGGAATGGATAGACTTATCAAAAATAAAACAACCTATTAAGTTTCTAATTGTAAAAGTAATAATTAACTAAATCAGGGGTGTCCTGAATAATTCTATTAGCAGAAGAAATTATAGTACAAAATGTAAGAATTTTATAAAATAATTTTTCTAGAGTAATTTGTTAAACATGATTTTTTTTTTATCTCTTTGTCCAGCTTTAAGGCTTGAAATCTTGAAAGTTTTGTTCATTGAATATTCATAAGTTATTCTATGCAGAGATGGGCACAATTTCTTTTATTAAAGAGCCAAAACTTTTTTGAAATAGTTTAAACGTCCCTTATCGGGATGATAAGGGACGTTTAAACTATTTCAAAAAAGTTTTGGCTCTTTAATAAAAGAAATTGTGCCCATCTCTGCATAGAATAACTTATGAATAAACAGGTCATTCCAAGTCCTTGTTTGAACTTTGTGGTCACGGCAACCAAAACGATATATGTACCGTTGTCCTTTTTTTCCGAGCACTAAAACGATATCTGTAACGTTGTCGTATATCTGGTCACAGTACAAGTGATAAAAATTACAACGCGAGAAATATGTAGTCATAACTGCTAGCCTTTATTTCCAGGGTAGGTTCGTCTCGTGGGCTGTATCGGAGAGGAGGAAAGGCAGAGAGAAAGAGAGAGAGAACACTACTTGATTACTGTGACCCCAAAGGGCCGTCCGTTCCCCTACACGTCTGAAAGCAAAAAGAGACCGATATCTTTCTTCGTTGTTCCACGTCACCACGTGACTTCCGGTCAACACCCGAAACTTCCGGTTGACACTCAATTCTCCATTCGGGGTCACGCTACGGTCAAACCATCGTTCATCCTGTTTTGCTCATCACTATTTTTTAAACTTTTACTCTCTCACTTATTTCCTTCTTCCTCCTTTTCTAACATAGTAGTTCTAGCTCACAAAAGTCAGGATAGTATACCCATCTTGCTACACCCTTTCTTTTTGTCGTTTCATATCAAGTTGTTTTTGTTATCAAGGTTCTTTTTGGGGGGAGTACGATAATTTTAACTTTTTGGGGGAGCCGTTTCGTAGTTAGATGTCCTTTTATTACTATTTTTTATGTAAATTTTCTACTGTCTTAGTTTGCTTTTCTTTTTTTTTCTCAGTCGGTAGAGCGTCGGACTAGGAACCACAATGTTCTGGATTTGATACTGGCCCTCGCCAACTCAGCGTATGAGTAGCACAGGGATCTGTGCAGTAAAGTAAGGAGCTGGTGGTAAGTGTGGCGCTTCACCTCAGACGCCGAAAATCTCCTTGGTCTAGTGCTAGTGAAAAGGGAGTAGAATCCCTCGCTGTTTGGCTGATACCGACTTTAGGCCACCTGATTTTACTTATTTTAAACGATGATTTTGTACTATTTAGAGAGGTCGTTTCATAAATGTAGCTTTTATTAAGGGCATTCTTTTTGTTTATTCATGTTTTCATATCATGCATTTTTTATCGTGGTCAGTTCACTCCCATACATATACATACACATATACACACAGACTTTTTCCCTCACTGAGAATTTTTTTTAATATTGAAGATGTCAGTTATTTAGTGATTAAAAACATTTAAAAACTTTTTTAAGAAAAATAGTTCAACTTAACCTTTAATTAGTCAATTCTGAGCATAAAAGTGTGTCTCCATGCTTTCAATTTATAGGGAGAAGCTATTTGCTTGGATTCCGCCTTTCTTATGGGAGAGGGATAGCCCGGAGTCGCATTTGATTGGATTTTCCGCTTCTCACTATAAAGCCTCAAAATTGGCTACATGGTTTATTTGCTGCTGAAATATTCCCTGGCCACAAGTTGGTGGTTGATTAACACTAGCTGGGTCATCCTAGCCAATAGAATATAACTTATTTTCTAAATAAATTCATTTTTTAATTTTATCCGTTTTCTATTTTGATTTTGTTCTCTTGAGTTACGATTTTTGTGCTAACTGTTGCCAGGTGGAAGAAACCTGACCTCTGTTTTACAACTTTTGTGTTTGAGAACAAAATCAAAATAGAAAACGGATAAAAAATAGAAAATAAATTTAAAAATTCATAAAATCTCTAAAATGCTCCAAAACAAAAACAAATATTCCTATCCCCAGCTTTCACAAACCTTTACAGACAACAGTCACTACAAACCACCAGATTATCAAGTTTCTTCAATGGCAATAAATGACACCATAAAAAGTAACATATCCCACAAATAAACCCATTACCATTTTTCTTAACTTATTCATACATCCAACTCTCCCCTTGTTTTATCCACATTTTTCCTATATTTTCCACCACATTTTGACGGATTTACCCAATCCGTTTTAGCTCAGTCGGTATAGCGTCCGACTGGGAACCACAAGGTTCCAGGTTTGATACCGGCCCTTCTCAATTCAGCGTATGATTAACACGATGATCTGTGAGGTAAAGTAAGGAGCTGATGGCAGGTGTAGCGCTCCACCTATGACGTAAAATCAATCTCCTTGGTTTAGCGCTAGTGAAAAGGGGATAGACCTTTCGCTGTCTGGTTGATACCGACTTTAGGCCACCCGGCGACTTTATATATATATATATATATATATATATATATATATATATATATATATATATAGTATACAGCCCCAGTTTTATGAGGCAGCCATTTGTTGCATATGTCTTCGCATACAAATTGTGAGCTGCAGCAGTAAAGTATGGTAGCATGGCACACAATGAAGCAAGATGACCTATTCTTTTAGCCCGGAGCAAAAGTGTAATGTAATTGGATATTGACTAGGCAGGTGTCTCAAAACCTCAAAAAATATGATAGCCGAGGATTAAAACAGGTGACCCGAGTAAGCCGAGAGCGATAATTAAATCCTGATTACTAGCTAGAAATAAACAAAAATTATTCCTAAGTTTTCTTGTATAAACAGTTTCAGACTTAAAGGCGACTGAAAAGGGATTAGTTTCTTTGATCTGGCTCACCATATGTTCTGAGCGTGACCGCGAGATTGAACACGTGTTCGGGGTGTTCGAGAATCTTGAAGAATCTTATAGAACTATATGGAATGTTCTAAACGAAAAGGTTTTTAAGCGCCTGCCCTGAGGTGTCTGTGGAGTTGCGCTGAGGCACTTGTAGGGAAGAGGCCGAAGTTAGTTTGGGGTCAGGCACGGACCCGGGGTAGAATTTTGGACTTACCGGTTGGATAAATTGAGCTAATAATAGCCGAAGACAATAGATCAATTAAACCGAATGATACAAAGTAAACTTAAGCAAGTTTCAGGAAGCAAAGCGAATAAGATTCTTCTCTCTCTCTTGATAAATTAGTTTTTTTTTAAGTCTGTTTACTACACTTTGTCGATCTGCGAGGATTGTGAATGAATGTGACAGTCCAGCTGTTAGGTGTAAACAAACAGTAAGCAGTTTCACCCCAAGCCAAGACGGGGAAACAGGAAGATAAACTGTTGACTTAAGTCAATTGGTCATGAAAACAACGGGTGCCCACTGACGCTTCGTGTCCACTGACCTTCCTTCTCCCCTGACTACTCTAGCGGAATATCCCCTGAATATAGCAGTCATCCCCGCTGCTTCCTAACTGGAGAGTGGAAGAAGTTTGTTTTGGTGAGCAAACTGTCATATCGGACGATATATTGCTCTGTATACGTTTGTGTTACGTATCGTCTATGTAGCACAGTGTCAGTGCATTTGCTGCAGGGCCACGTTACAAAAGCTAAAGAATATCCAACATTTCCATATAGTATAATTACAAGCAACTAATACGGTTCATGAAGCTTTTCTACTTTTCTTATGAATTTCCATAACTGTTCTCATAGATTCCTCACCCACCAGTGCGTCTGGATTAGAAATGAGCTGTGCACATATTTCTTTAGTTGTCGATATGCAGCTTTCAGCTTCATTAGAGTCTCTGTCTTGGATTTTTGTATCATACGTATCTGCGAGTGATTCTAATACCTTCTCCAATTTTATTTCGCTGGAGTTTAAGCTATATGGAGTTTTGACCATAGGCCTTTTCCAGAACGTATGATAATCCGTTTTTATATGATAGCCTATGTACCAAATAAAACTAATCTCAGTGTGTAGTTTTTAAACTTTCAGCACCACATATTTCAGACAGCTGCTAGAAGGTTCCTTAGCTGCGAGAGTTTGAGCCTTCAAGAGTGATAAAAGGAGTTTTATAGTTATGGTTTGTTTATTCAACCCAAAATATCACTTTTGAATAGATGCATGACATCTCTGATGGATTCAAGTCGATGATAGACAGAAGTCACACAGTTGAGCTGCCTGGGTGATTTCCTTTTTGTACAATTTGCATTAATCCTGACTGCCCTGGACATGGCCATTACAGTAATGAGGAAACTGTTCACAGGATATATTGTAAATATGGTGATTCAGGAAAATAAGCTGGAGTTAGACAAGTTCACTGTAATAATATTTATTTTCTTCATTGTCGGATGTTAATCTGTCCAGTCCTAAGTACTTTCTACTGAAGAATCACATGAGAGAGATGAATTTTCCAGGTGGTTGTGTTTCAATCATATCCATTTCATGGGAAATGCCAAAGATCTGTATGGTCAACATTATCAGCGACGTACAGCACAAATTGATCTTCAGAATCAAAACTTTGCTAGGCAACAGAAGCACTTTGTCCAAACACATGGACCTTTTTCGTACCAGCTACAAAAGCCATCTTGGTGGGATGAATCTATCAGAACTCTAGAGCTAAAAGGAGGACGCATTTGTACAGCAAACCCTATCCATAATATAATTACGTAATAATGAAAAAAATAATGGAATAAAAAATTCCGTCAAAGCAGAAATATTTTCACATAGGTTAAGTTCAGACAAAACGTGGGCAAGGGGGTTCGGCACCATGAGAAGAATCATGAATGAATCCCTTTAGGAGATATGAAATGAACAGTTACTTATCTTGTTCTTTTTATTCTTTTATTTCGACTCATTTCATCTTCATTCGTATTCGTTGCTTTCTTATCCTTGATATTTAATTTTCTCTCACGGGCAATACCACAATCCTGTGGATTAAGTGCGTTAACCTTCTTTGGCACTTCTTCAATCCCCCTCTAATAAACCCGATACGATATGGCCAGCATTGCCGCTTCGCTCCTGTTATATTTCTCAGGCTGAATTATAGAATGAGGCGCTGTCTATACTGATTATCCGATGTGTCATGTTACCCTTTCTACAAAAATGACCTAACTCAGGAATTTCATTTCTTCTGCTAGCATGGGAACCTCTATCCCCTATTCTGTGCAGGTGGGTTCCCACGCTGTTTCTCGTTCATGTCCCAAGAACTGATTGTACTCGCCAGAAAATCCACTACATCGATTTCGAATCCTCCCCCCCTTTTTTTTTGGTTCATCACTTCACTTCACCGGCTACTCCAGTGGAATTATTTTTACCCCTTCGCCTCGGGACAACCGAGAGAGGAAGGGAGAGGTACTGCGAGAGTAGCTGCTACTTCACTCATCGTCTCTCTTAGTAATTGTTGTCTGTCTTAACTTCCCGCATGCAGACGTGCATAACACTTTAATCTGCATGAAATGAGTAACACTACCAGAGAGAAATTCTAAAGCTTTCTTTATAGTAATTTCACCAGTCTTTTTATAATTAGTGAATTATGTAATACCTTTATCTATATTTTTTTATAATTTTATCTGTAGTTTGGTTTCCTCCTTAATATTGTTACATTCTATATTTTTATAGTAATTATGCACTATGGTTAAAGCAATGGTTCCAAATGAAGCAATATTTTTCCTACCATCTAGATAGGCGAACATATTTTTCATGAAAATGTCCTTGGATCTTTTGCTTCATATATTGTATACCATATGAATCTTGTGTTGAAGTTGACATCCCCTCATTTCAGGCAAGTCAGCTTATGTAATTTGTTCCTCATTATTATACCCAATATTCTTATTTTTCTGTTTTAAAGGACGACCCTTGTTGATCTTTGTTTCTTCTCTGGTGGTATGTATTTCTACTAAAATCTCCCTGTAATATTTTTGCCTATTAGAAATTTGGTACTGTCTTGTTGTTGATCGACGGTATGTAGGTTATTTGTACCATCCCAACACTTCATAAAACCTCTAGTTTCTCTAAAGTGTACATATATTTTCTGTAGTGTTCACAAAAGTAAATGTTCTAACAGGATAATGACTTCTTCGTCTCTCTTGGTATGCGGCTGGTGTACCACAGAGGATTTGATTTTCGAGATTGCAACCTACAATCAAGTGTTGATACATTGACCAGTTCCTTGTTTCTATCTGCTCTTATGCAGTTAGGGTTGCACCACCGTTTTCTTCAGCTCTTATGAACACATTGCTTTGAACTTTTATGAATGCTACTTTAATGTTCCTTATTTGCTTTGTTGATGCTATCACTTCCTTTCTTTGTAATAGTCACACAATGACCATTATCACCAGACATGATACCTTCCTTAAAAAGCGTAAAAATGTCTCTTATATTAGACATTATTAAATCTGGAAGACACAAAACTTTTTAGTGTTTTTAGTTCCATGTCGGAGAGAATTTGTGATTTCAGTAATTCGTTGAAATCACCACGGGATTAAATACATTTTAAGTTACTTATGACAAATAATATGTATTTAAAAATATTGTCTCCATAAAAAGGAAAGAAAATAATTCTGATAATATTGGTATTGCTAGAGAACTTGTACTTTTAATGATACCATTACCAAATATTTAGTGTCCACAATATGGAAGATATTGCAGTTTTGGTACATCAAATTAAAAATAACTTGAATTAACTAGAAATCAACTTTGTGGTCGAATTAACAGAAAGTCAAAACGAGTTTGAGTTTTTGGCTTTCCGTCTTTTTTTTCTTTGCTAATATACATAAAAAATGTATAATTATAGAAATAATAAATTCAATTCAAAGAGTATTCCTTAAATATTTGTTTAATTCCTGATAACTTAGTCTAATCAATAAATTACTGATAAGGAATAAATGCATTTTTCAAGAAAAAAAAAATAGCGTAAATATTTTGGCAGAAGTGGACCATTGTGACCGGCACAGCTAAATTATTTGTTAGCCTTTAAATATAAGATTTCTCCCCTGAAAGTGGTTTTAGATAGTTCCACTATTAAGTGTGTGTCTAGAAGTAATGAAGAAAACGAGGTTTTGTACATTTCTTCAAACCCGATTTTGACATATTGCTGCCGTATATCAAAAATTGTAAAATGTTTATATTTGCTATTGGCTGATTTATGTCGACTTTTAATATGTTTAAATAGAGACCTTATGGAAATGTATGGTGAAAAATAAAATTCTGTTGTAATTTTTAAAAACCTTTTTCGTTGATTCTACTAGCCTAATGTTGATACATACATATACATTGAAGTGTCTTCTTGGAAGCTGATGAAAGTAGGTTAGTATGTGCATATGTTACAAACATACACACACACACACCACACACACACACATATATATATATATATATATATATATATATATATATATGTGTGTGTGTGTGTTGTGTGTGTGTGTGTGTGTGTGTGTTTGTGTGTTGTGTGTGTGGTTAAAAGAACAGACAAGGACGCGTGCAAGGTATTTTTAAATTATTTTTTTTTACAAATAGTGAACGTAATTTCAGATCGAATAATTATAGAAGTTTTCGAAAGGATTAAAGATATCCCCCGCTTTCGGTTGTGTCGCCACCATTAATTAATAAAGAATGGCGTTTTTTTTTGTTTTTTTTTGTGGAATTTAGACGATTTTGATTTTTATTGTCTTGAGCTACTTTAAAGAACGGTGTGAACAAGATTATTGCGTCTTTGTTTGACGCAACTTGGCTTGGGCCACTGCAGTATCAGTTGTCATCGTGTAACGGTCTCAGGTCAAATGAGAATGATATAAGTCAGTTTAACGCCGGCTTACATCACGTGGCAGTTTGATTGAGGATGGGGTTTCTAATTGTTAAATACTTTGTCTATCCGAGAAGATTTTTAAAAATGTATCTCGTTGTTAAACCTCGTGTATTTCAAGGCTTTTTTGTTGGTTTTGTATAATATTCGTATGTTTTAAACAACATAAACTTGTTTAAAACAAAAACTGAAGAGGTGACTTCATACCAATGTTTATACTTTTCTGGATAATAAGATTTAATTTCATCGAAATTCTACAAAAGAAAAAACTTACATTCTTAAAAATGTCATTTTGTTTAGACTGATGATCAGGTTGAAGTCATGACATATTCAGGAGAACTGATCCTGGGAGTGTTTTACTATTGCTGCCTTATCGGCAAACAGCATATCCTGGATGGAAAATGGCCTGAATTTTATTTTAGCTTTTAGACGGCCGAGATTGAATGGGTTACCATCTTCCCTTGTGCGAAGATAGACTCCCTAATTTACTGTACTAAAAGCTTGTCACAGAAGGAAGGAAAAGAAGACCCCAAACAGAGTGGATGCCAACATCAATGGATGACATCAAGGTCAAGTTGTTTAGATTGGTCAGTGATGATTTCTTCCAAGGCCTATTTTAGCAGAACGATTATGTAGTGTGATGGTCCAAAAATGTTTTTGATGCTGTCGTACATGCTTTTGATGTTACCGGATTCAGCAGATGATTGAATCCTGCTGTTAAAGCTGTGGCTAGTACCTGCTGACACAGCAACATACGGTTTGCTAGAGTTTCTTCCCCGATGCCCTGAGGTCATGTAGGATCTTTTAATTAGGCATACATTTGTATTTAGTAAGGGTGTAATATATGCGTAATACTAAGAAACAAAGTTAGATAATGAGAAAGGTGAATAGAAAGTGTCAATCTTCCGGGGGAAATCTGCCTGCCTAGAAAATCGTTTTTCTAATTCAAAGGTTTCGCTCATTTATATACTTCATACACATGCTTCATACAAATGCATCCGTGTAGTGGCTTTTAACCCAGACACACAAAGATCGCTAACCTTGGTTACTATGTCTAATGATACGGTGGATACAAGTCGACTATTTTTTGGCTTGATAAATTTGTTATGGCTGGTCAATAAGTTTCTTTAGCAAGAAAGAAAGTTCTCAATGATTGTACCAAACGTTGTGTGTGTGAGTGTGTGAGTGTGTGTGAACTAAAAAACAATCACTTACAGTTAGTAAGATGAGTTTCATGTAGCGAAATGCATATCCTGTAAATACTTTTTCATATACAGAGCAATACATTTGACAAAGAAAAAGCTTAGATATCGGTCATATCAACAGTTAACTGTTACTACGACGGCTATTTAACAATTTTTTTTCTTAAATAGGACGGTTGCTAAAAAATACTAGACCCAAATAAGGGACTAATTTATGTTTTTATCTTTCTTTTATTAATTATTGTTAAAATAGTCCAATTTAAAATCGGACTAAATCCGCGACCGAACTTTTTTAGACCATAATTTTTCGATGGGTTATTATTGGTGAACGAAAAAAGTTATATTCAATATATGCATGTAGGTGTTCCAATATTTTTCTGCAGATTTTCGAGGAATTCTGCTGTACGAACACAATCAGATCGTCTGTTATGTTGCTTTTTTCTAGCCACAGTCTCATAGTCTCCATTGCAATTCTCCAGTTCATGCCTGATTGTTTTTACAGTTATTCTCTTCCATAATTCAGGTGGTTTCCAGTCATTCATTCTATCGGTCATCCCATATATGAAGGAAAAAGGGTCCACGCTTTTAAATGATGCGTAAGTAAAGTAAAGTCGGCGGGGCGGCCTAAAGTTGGTATCAGCCATACAGTGAGGGAGTCTATCCTCTTTTCACTAGCGCTAGACCAAGGAGATTATTTTAAGGCCTTAGGTGGGGCGCCACACCTACTATCAGCTCCTCACTTTACTGCACAGATCCCTGTGCTACTCATACGCTGAGTTGGAGCGGGCCCAATACCTATGGAGAAAAATAACCAAATATAAATATATCAGATTTATCCCGAACACCCTGTAAATATAATTGGTGGCGACTTTTTGGTATGCACTTGTTCTGTAAATGATAAGAGTTACAGCGATATCTTTGATCTTGTAAAAGATCGAATAATCGATAAATGCACACTGTTCTTTGATGGACGAAACATCAAGTTTAGTCTATAATTCTGTTCAATAATACTGCCCGGCTTCTGGTCCGTCTATTCACTTCCTGTATTGCTAAAGCAAAGAAATTTGTCAGACAAGACCTGAACTCGGAATAATATATTCCTCTACGTTCAACCAGCAATTCTTGTACAATAATCAAGATTTACGTATGCCCCCTACCCCCGTCTTTATGATCATCTTTAGATATTTTCACAGCAATTGTATAAACTCTGCATTCGAACAAACGATTCCAAAATCTCACTGTTTCTCGTGTTACGCACCCACACTCGTTAGCGACGACCAGTCGACCTCCGCAACATGAAATAACGAAAACAAATATGCAAAAGGTCCCAGATGTAAAAAAAAAAAAAAAAAATACAAAAGGGATGGGATTCAAGACTTTTCTCTTTGCTCCCGTGAAAAGGGTAGAAGACCGATGAAAGGTACAACACTGAATGATGAAGAACAAATAGGATTTCTGATAAACACACGAACGTTTATTAACATTTAATTACAATTTGTTTATATAAAAAAGGGAGTAAATACATATATACAAATCTACACGGGATCAGGGGAGCAAAATGAATATATGATTCTTATTGTTAAATGAGTGGGCGAGCAATTGAACATATACATATATCAACCATATCAACATTACATAAAATATATGACAGACAATAGGAATTCACAGAATACAAAATATGATATGTTTTTTTTCTTAACTCACTGTGACGTTGTAACTCGAAAGAAAGTCCTTTTATAAAATTGTTCATTTCCTTTGTACTCTTTTTTTTTTTTATCAACGGTGATTCGTTCTTTCCATCCAAAATGAATCAGCTTTAATTCATAGTAAAATGTCTTTAATTCTTCCATCCTCCCGTCTTTCGATCCAAGTATCGAATTTTTGCAGAGCGAGTCGTTTTCAGGTGTTGACCGTTGGATGATTCTTTCAACTGTGTCTTGCCTTGCGTGATTTCTTCGCTCGAAACGCCGTCTCAGTCGTTGTCATAGCAACAATCCTGGGGTACGGTGTACTCTTAGGGTTACGTGATCACAATTGAAATCCACATGCATACTTTCCCCATCACCAAAGGTGTGGGGGGAGAGTACAATTGTCTTCTAAGTACATAGATAGTAGTGGCCATGTTAAAATTACAAGACCGGTTGAATCTTACTTCCTTTGCCGCCTACGCATCTTTGGGTTTTCTTTTCTTTTTATTTATTTCTTTCACATAAAGTTTTCTTATAATTCTAGCATATGTATACTGGTTGATGTACCAGCAATATGTCACACTCGGCATTGCAAGTTTTGAAACATCATTAGCGTAGTTTCGACCTTCGTTATCAGATAATGTTCGAGTTGGAGAATATACAAAAGAACGTCTGAAAGTATGTTTTTCCACTAAACTACAAGGAACACAGTATCACTGTTAAATAGAGCGAATTGTCTGATACTTAGCGCAACTTCTTCATATAATCACCACAACCTGCTCTGTATTTCTTCCAATTATTACCAGATGATTATTGCATCATTTATTATTATTATTATTATTATATATATTATTATTATTATTATTATTATTATTATTGTCTGAATGTTGATGGCATGGTAGCAGTGGTTGAACCACCCGCCAGTAATGCATATTTTTATCTAGTTACAAAAACAAATAAGCAAAAGTCTGATGTTAAAGCAAAAAAAATCCTCAGTACAAAAAAAGCCATTAATTCACATTTGC
The DNA here is from genome assembly GCA_023376005.1 of Doryteuthis pealeii. Taxonomy (NCBI): domain Eukaryota; kingdom Metazoa; phylum Mollusca; class Cephalopoda; order Myopsida; family Loliginidae; genus Doryteuthis; species Doryteuthis pealeii. Next base: position 38,197,171 of record CM042146.1, on the reverse strand, counting down.
TTTGACCAAACTATAAATATAGAATAATAATAAAATCTAAAGAAAAGTAGGAATAAAACAACTGTATGGATACTTCAAGCGACAAAACAAGGAAATCGCACTCTAGATTACATGAATATGGCTATAAATGGAAACCTGAAGAGAGACTGAATGTCTTAAAAGACATTCAAAAGCAGAAAATAATGATATCAGAAGAAATTCTATCGAAGAAAACATTGGTTTTATGCAAAATAATAGCAAGTATAAGCTATCTGGTAACAGAGATTTAACAGTTACTCACATAAGCGAATGAAGCCAACTAGCACAAAAGGAATACAAGACTAGGCACAAATGATTGAAAAAAGGGATACACTATGGAATAAGCATTACATTTTACCATACTACCAAATGGTATATACCCAAACCAGTATATGTCCTAGAAAATGGAGCCCATAAAATCTTGTAGAACTTTCAGATATACTTATCATAATTATCTATTTTGTTGTTCCAGGGGACCACAGAGTAAAAGAAAAAGAAAATTTTAAAAAATACTTAGATTTTTCCAGAGAGCTAAAAATGCTGTGTAACATGAATGTTACTGTGATACTAATTTTAGCTGAAACGGTCACCAAAGGCCTGAAAAAGATCAGAGGAATAACCGAGACCATTCAGAGCACAGCACTGTTAAAATCAGCTAGAGTACTTAGAAGTGTCCTAACATCTGAGGGAATTTGCACCAGTTAAAGCACATGTGCACATTCGCTTGCCTTGCATAGAACGGACCTCTATGTGTGTGTGTGTGTGTGTGTGTGTGTGTGTGTGTGTGTGAGAGAGAGAGAGAGAGAGAGAGAGAGAGAGAGAGAGAGAGAGAGAGAGAGTAATGAAATAACCATTTTAAATGAATTAGATATTGTGAAGTTGTGAGTTGGCTGGAAGGCACGAGAATCAAATCTTGCTGTTTTAGTACACTATTGGTTGGCTTTGTTAGCTAACTTAAGACTTTTGCTAAATTTTTACTATACCTCCCTAAGTTATGATTATCAGCGCTTAATAGTTAAACTGACTAGCCGAAACCAAAATCCCTTCGAAATTTTTTCACGTTAATACACTTATGAGAAGCATAAATATACTTCTTATTCTTGGATATGGGTTAAATATTAGGGCTGATTGGAAGCTCTAGGCATAGGAGAATGTCAAGTTTGAATTCAAACCATTGGGAAGACAATAGGAAATCAGTGCACA
>CM042146.1:38153450-38193450 GCA_023376005.1 Doryteuthis pealeii | reverse complement strand
TCTCCATGAAGATCTGATGTAGATTTGCCTCAAAACAGCTCATGTTATTAGTGCTTTTAAAATCCTTCAAAATGTCTAATATATAACTAAGAAGTAAAGGTTTACCTAATATATGTAGATAGATGGATATTCTCAAAACCATAGATAGATAGATGGACAGACAGACAGACAGACATGTGTGAATTGGCTTGTGAATGTGTGTGTGTACCGTTCTATGGCTGTAGGGGTGTTATGCATTCATCTTCTCGTTGTAGGTTTCATGTATTATGAATTCCCCGTTGCGTGCGCGCGTGTGTGTGTATGAGTGTACGTGAGTGCATTGATCGTAATCTATTGTGGGTGTACTGTATTATGAACTATGCGCTGATTTCTGTTCTGCTATTGATTTCTGGATGCAATTTAGCTATGAACAGCGTCTCCTTAATTCGAAGATTGCCCAAATGTCTCTCTTTGGCTTTGATTTTGACTGTTATGCTTCTATCCGTGTTTTTGCATTTAAATAAGTGTTTACGGAATGTGGATGCGTATGTATGGGAATGTTCCTTGACCCTAATGCATAGTGATCTAGTGCTGCTACCTATGTAGAATCGGTTGCAGTTTTTGCATTGTGTACGGTATACCACATTCACTTCAATGGCACATACTTGTGTCGCGGATAGGGACCTTCGCTAGCATGCAACTAGTGGTGTCCCTATGATGGTTCTTTGATAGTTTTCTCCGGAGTGAGGGTCCGTAATGGGCAAGTTGTATGTCCAGGCCCTCCTTCAGTGTTGTGTGTGTGTGTGTGTGTGTGTGTGTGTGTGTGTGTTTTTCAGAAAGTATCTATTTTGAAGAGGCGATACTAACCATAACAAAATTAGGTTGAAAGAAAATCATCATCAAAATAATGGATGATTTCACCTTAAAATAAAAATAGATAAAAGATATTATTATTACTATTAGTTTAGAATATAACAACAACATATTGGAGCGATATCAAGAATATGGTAATGGAATCCCCTAATTTGGACTTTGCCAACCAGAAGCTCTTTAAAGTTCAGTTGGTTACAGCAACTGGTACATTTAATCGGGCTAGGAAAGAAAACTAGAAGTAATAATATCATTTATCCAAAGAAAACTAGGTTCGAATCTAACCGTGAGCTTATACTTTGGTATTTGCTGATCTTATTATTTAATTTCATTATATATTGATATTCTTCATCTTGCTTTACTTTGGTAGCTAAATACTTACCCATTAAGTAGTGATCAGGTTCAATAATGCTTAACCTCTTGCATAAAACAGGTAGCGCTGCATTCAGCAAGACATTGACACAAATCGTTTGCAGCGAGATGTTTTAAAGAAATACATAACATTTTGTGTCGTGGGTTTGACATTAAGCTGCATCTGATGGTGAGACTACGTTTCTGGTTATCTGAGGAGTATGGATCGCTCCTTCATTGCTATTACTCTCTGGTTCACTCTCAAAATAGTAGTATTGGTTAGAGTCCTATCTATGGATCAAATACATTTGTTTAATAATTATTCATATTCGAAAACAAAGCTCATAAGAAACACGTTATAATGAACGTTATAATGCATAAAATAATCCCTAGACAAGTTGATATGCCATCGAAATCGATCAATTGATCGGTAACTAGGTGACCTGCTATCGGTATTTATGTACAGGCTCAGTTAAGCTTAATGACTGATATAAACATCAGTTATTCAGCTTAACTGAGCCTGTACCAAAATCCCTATTGCAAGTCACCTGGTAAAGATCGAACTCACACTAAAGTGAATTCGTCCATTTGCAATATGAACTTGCTAACCATCGCTCTATCGTAGATACCCAAATTGCTGAATGTGAGTGACGGTAAAAAAATGAATCTGGTTGTGATGAAAAAAAAGGTAATGGCATAGAAGTGGGAGAAAGCAAATGTAGAACTAAATACAAATGGAATAAAAGGTCTCCGTGGACGGCAAATCTCGGTACATTAACTTTTCTGTTTGTCTCTGACGTCAGCAGCTAAGCAAAAAAATCAATGCGGCTTTACGGCGTCTTACCGTTCTTGTAAAGGTCCGACAGAAGAAAATGGCGCCTGTTGGTGTCTCGCAATATGTGGGCGAAGAGGAAGAGTAGGGAAGGCAATACGAATAAAATGTAATTTATTCCGATTCTACTGGGAAATAAACGATCTGGCATATAGACAACAAAGAAAGTTCGTTTAGTGTGAAAGAAAAATAATTTTAAAGGTATAAGCAGCTTTTATTTTATCTTATGTTTTGTTATTTTTTCATTCATCTAAGCTCTATGGATTCTAAAAATTAATTAATTTTAATTCTTACAAAATTGGATAGAAACTGTAAGTGTGAAACTATACATGTACCGCGCGGCGACATTTTTATAGTCACCATTCAATACCAAGTAATTGACTCTGAAGTGGAGAAACACGTTCATGCTAATTAGGGTTATTATCATTTATTCCAATATAAGACATCATACAACCATATTAAAAGCATGACATTAAGTTTCACATTAATTCCTGACCTCAATCTCTTACTTTCTGATTTCTATTTACTACTGCTGTAAAAACTATTTGCTATTAATTAAAATCATACATAATAATCTTATTCTGTCAGTAAAGTTTAACTTAATTGCTGACAATTCACTCTCTTTACTTGATTTTCAAGTATAGTAATACCATTCACATTATACATTATACTACTCGTGGAATGAATGTTACCAATACCAATTGGTTTCTTCCCGAAGTTTTAATGCACAACATACAAATTAGATACCCAATTTGAATGACAAATTAAAGTTGGAATATTCCATTGTTAAATCATAGGCTAGAACTCACCATGTATAGAATACGAAAGATTCTTTATTAAAGACAGATCAAAATATCCCCTTGCATGTTCAAACCTGTTTCTGAAATAATTTTTTAACAGATCAGAGATAAGCATTAATAGAGATAGGCATATTTTTGGATATACTCAGTTATCATTTTATATATATATATATATATATATATATATATATATATATAGAGAGAGAGAGAGAGAGAGAGAAGAGAGAGAGAGATTTGTAAAGAGTGCTTAATTTTGTTGATTGAGATTATTTGAAAATAGCATGAGCGAGAAACGGACAGTTACTACCCTAACTTACATCCCCATATATATATATATATATATATATATATATATATATATATATATATATATATAGAGAGAGAGAGAGAGAGAGAGAGAGAGAGAGACATATATAAAGGGTGTTCCGGATAGATCTGACATATTTATATTTGGTTATTTTTCTCTGTGGGTTGGAGGTATTTACACACACTAAGCATCGTTTAAAAGCTTGGGCCCTTCTTCGTTCATATACGTGATGACTGGAACCCACCTGAAGCATGGAAGAGAATAACTTGTATCATGGTGATCTACACCAACCATCAAATTAAGAAGATTATGGTTGCTGCCCAATGAACTCTGAACACTGTAAAAACAGACATGAACTGGAGAATAGCAATGGAGACTATGAGGCTGTGGCTATTAGAAAGCAACATAACAGACGATCTGATTGCCTCTGTACAGCAGAAAATCTGCAGAAAAAAGTGTTGGGGGTCTCTGGCATTGGAATTCGGGCTTTATCGTGTGAATCGAATGTTTCAGTCTCTACCATTAGGCTTGCACTCAATGAAGACCTTCGCAGCTACTCATTCAAACGTCGAAGAGGTCAACTGTTCCCAGAAAAGCCCTGTGAAAATCGTATGACAAAGTCGAAGATACTTCTGAGCAAAGTGAAACATCCTGCTGAACCACAAAAAAATCTGGTTCTTTTTCGATGAGAAAAACTTTAAAAGCACAATACGCAGAATAACGGATGGCTTGCATACAGTCCAAAGGACACTTCTCATGTCAGGCAGACTAAATTTCCCTAAACTGTGATGGTTTTCGGGTGTGTGTCCTCTGAGGGCATCATATGCCTCCGCATTTTTTCAGAGAGTGTATCAGTTTGAATTCAGATGCTTACGTGGAGTTGCTAAACACTGCAGTCAAGCCCTGGATAACAAGGGTAGCCAATGGTAGGTCATATGTATGACAGCAGGATTCGGCCTCCTGTCACACCCTTGAGAAAAGTAAAAAATGGTTGTCGGCGAATTTCTACGACTACACTAGTCCCAATGTTTGGCCTCCGAACTCCCCAGATCTTAACTCCCATGGATTATTATGTATGCGGCGCTGTTGAGAAAGACACCAATCGCCATGCCAGTACACAAAAAATCCAGTAAATCGACAGAATAAAGGTGGTTTTTGAGACTATTTCCAGGGAAACTGTAACATCAGCTTATTCCAGATTCTGGAGCAGGATCGAGACTGTGAACGACGCTAATATCGGTTATTTTGAGTGTAACTTGTTGACAGTAGTGTAATTCCCGTGCCCGTTGAATGTCTTTACAATCCATTAAATTTTGTAGTTACCAAGCACCTTTTCTTTTTCCTTATGAATGAAACTGTCAAATCTATCCCCCCAAACACCTATATATATATATATATATATATATATATATATATATATATATATATATATATATATATAATTAGTTGATGTATCTGGCTTTGCTCGAGAAAATCCATGATACTGATGTATTTCAAAAGTAACACAGAAAGTAGAATTTTATATTGATGATTCATCTGAATAAACATTAACATCTTTTCATTTCAGAATTAACTGTTTTATTTTGTTTTATTTCTGTGATATGTATTCATTAATGAATGAAAGATTTTTTTATGGTAACGTATAATATATTGCTATATCAAATAGTTAGCAATTACTTTATTAAATAATTTGCAATATATTTCGAGAATTCTTGTATTTTCACTCTATGTATAATCTTTAGAGTTACGGAAAATTTTGACCTATTTGTTCAATAAATCCTTCTCATGGTGTCATAATTTATATGAATAATTCAATGAGATTTTTAGAAATAATATTTCAATATTTAATGATGATTTATATTAAACTATGATTACGGAATTGTACTCAGTTTTTTCGTCAAGTTCTAATGTAGTAAAAATAGTTTGTGCTTTTGGAGATCAAGTGAGTAGCAAGAGTAGCTAATTTTAGTCATTCTGCCGTCTTGACTTTCAAATTCAGTCCAAAAACTGGTCCAAAATTTGGTGCAAATCTAAAATAACTGAGGGGGGGGGGTAAAAAAGAAAACATACTGCTAGACCACGAAATGCCAGGATAGAAAATTCACAGCAATATGCGTTTAAAATACAAAATGTACAATAAAACAAATGAAAAAAGAAATTAGCCGAAACAAGGGTCAGTGCTTGTGACAAAACTGTAAGAAATCGTCTGAATGAAATGAAAGTCAGCACGAACACACATAAAGAAGAAAATAAGGTTAAAGTGGTCTAAAATGAAACGATCAGGCGTGTGGACAATTGGATAAAATGGATATTCATGGATTAATCAAGAATCTGTATTGTCCAAGGCGATAATGCTGGGATATTTGTCTGGTGTCGTTCAAATTAAACCAATAAAGATGGCTGAATAAAACAAATCAATTTCCAAACCCATTCATGATATAGGGTTGAATGTCATTTAAAGTAGCAGGGAAAATAGCAGTCATCAATCAAAATATGTATACATTGAAATTCTGAATAATTTTCTCATTCCATCGATAGAAACTAGTTTGGTGATGATAAAGTGATTTTGAGGACGATAGTGGATCTTGTCACCGAACATCGGGCATATAAAACCAATAGCATGGCCATCGAACAGTCCAGATCTAAATCCAATTAAAAATTGATGGCGGAACATTTAAAAAAAAGGGTCCATAAGAAGGTTTCACGCACCAAAGAATATCTATTAATCATTCGGGAAAGTTGTAATTATTTTGATGAAGAATATTGCTTTAAATTTGTGAGATACATTCTTGAAAGAATTCATCCTCCTCATCATCGTGTCACGCTAGTTGTACGTATAACCATTAATACCTCTCACCAACCATCCTCATCATTCATTGTTCTCGGTAGCATCCAGTATCTGCGCAGAGTTGGTCTATGTAGGCGGTCTACACTAGTGTGCTCATTTGCTGGTTTTCATCGGAGAACATCACTTATTAGTTCATTAATTCTCACGCAGAGCCCAGTATGTTTGATCGTCTCCCTTAGATGATATGTGTGATAGGGGACAAGTGTCTGTACAGCAGTTTTCTTGTAGGCTGCTGTCTCCACGATTTGTTAATTATTGCGCGCAGCATTTTTGGGCAGCTCCCATCTAGTTTATTCTCTAAGCGCTTGGTCCAAGTGGTGCAGCCCTACGGTAGCACTGATACAACTACGGCTTGGAAGAATTGTCGCTTTAACTTGTCCGCGCGATCGGATTTCCATATAACTGATACTCCGTCTGTGGCAAAGCATTTATTCCCTATACGCGAATTAACGTTGTTCTCTGTAGATGAGATAATACTACCTAGGTACGCAAATTGTTCCACCGAGTCAAGAGGCTTTCCGTTGAGTGTGGAGATGCCTTCGTTCTTTTTAAAACACATACTCAGATTTATTGGGGTTCACATAGATGTCGATGTTCCGTGCTGCCTTCTGCAGGCTATGTAACAAGGATTTGGCTTGTGCAGATGTATTTGCAAGAAATACCAGATCATCTACTTTGTCCGCATCCTTGATAGTTTTGCAGTATATCGCCAGCTTCTGACCTTTTTTAGTGTGAGGCTTTTTTCTTTTATTTTCTGATATTCGAAGTACGTAGTCTAAGCATATCATAAATATATATAGTGCTAACGCATCCCCTTGCAGGACTCCAGTGAAAAAGTTAAAGAAATCTGTGTCACCATCAGAGCGTATCATTGCTTTAGTGTCCTTTTACCGCATCATTATAGTGGTAACTGTTTCTTCGGAGAGTCCGTGTACTAGTAGTATTTGCTCAATTTTCCCTCTATGTATTGAGTCAAATGCCTTTTAGAAATCTACAAATAGCAGCGATGCTTGAAGATTCTTCTATGATTCGACCGATTTCTGCGGATTCCGTTTGGTTTTTTCTAAGAATTTTCTCTATTTCATGGCGGATGCGATTAAGAAGAAGCGCATAATATTTCTTAGCGGCTATAGCAATAGGATTCATTCCTCTGTAGTTCTTAGTGATACCGAGGTCGCCTTTTTTTTTGGGGGGGGGAATGGGTGGATGCAGCCTGCAGCTTTTCTATTTTTTTAGTTTTCTTAGAAGTCCATTAATTTCTTCTATCGTAAAATGTTTTAATTTAATGTCTAGTTGGTTAATCACTATTTGTGGGTATTATTTTCTCTGATTTTACTTTTTAGGTGGGTAGGTGGGGGGTCATAACAGTTTCTGGAAGTGTTTCTATCTTTTTGGTTGATTTCTAAATTTTGATCTCGAGACACTTTTTCTACCACTAATTTCATTTACAGTTTGCCAGACATAAAACTCGAGAAGGGGCAACTAATTATTAATTTGAATTTTTGTCTATTAATTCCATGATCTTTCCTCAATATTAGGTGACCCCATAATGATTTCATCGCGATGGCTTGGAAAAATTATTTCATTAATTTGAATAATTTGATCTGATTTGATTGAGTTTGTTTTAATTTATATTTTACGAAGCTAGAATGTTTATAAATTAAATGAAAAACGTTTTGTGTCTTATCTGTTAGTCAATCTATTGCTAAATAAAAACCAAGGTAAATATCCTCTCAGTGGGATAATTCTATAATTTTTGCTTAGGGTTGTATTAAATATTGCGTAGTTTTGTCAAAGGACAGAAATAATGGGCACCAAATGAGAATAGAACTCGATAGTTCATCAGCCTATTACACGGGACGCCCTATAGAGGCATGTTGTATGATTCAAATTTTCCCGTATAATCACGGGTGCATAAATAGCGAAGTGTTTTCTATTTATTCATTTACTGGGTGATGAAGTCTCGGATAAGTGATTAGGTGAGCTACACGATGTGCACTGTAATTATTAATGGATGAAGATATAAATAAACGTTCATCGTTTTCCCACCATTCACTCATCACGCAACACAATTTCTCGCTTCTGCCAATACTGATTTCTTTTTAGTGTCGGGTGCTTTGATGTATACCTTCGCTTTTCCTTCAGTTTTTTTTTCAAGTTTATCTGATGCTCGCTCTTTGATCATTCGCTTCTTCTGAAGAACCGATGAGCGTTTTTCATTTGATGTCTGCCTGTCTTTATCACATGTATAGCTTTGTTTTGTTGGGGGTTTTTTGTTGTTGTTTTTGTTATTGTTTATTTGTTATTGTTTCTTTGTTTTCGATATGAAGGAATTTGAAAATCTTTTGTATTGCTTTTATTTTCCTGATCCAATCTTGATATTTTTATATCGAAACACATTCTTCTTCTTCTTCTTCTTCTTCTTCTTCTTCTTCTTCTTCTTCTTCTTCTTCTTCTTCTTCTTCTTCTTCTTCTTCTTCTTTCTTCTTCTTCTGTGCCAATTCTTAAACATTGATTCTATCTCCTTTTTTCTCATTTGCTTAAGAAACTTTTTCCCTTTCTGTTGATTCACGTTTTATTCTTCTTCTTTTAACAAACTCCGTCCACTTTTTCGGAGAGTAATTAAATTCACTTTCTTCTGTTTTGTATTTTCATTCTGAAAAACTCTATTCTTCTCCGATATTTCTTTGTCATTCAAATTCTCTTTCTACTTTGTCGTTTTGCAATTATTAGGAAATACATTTTTCCTATTCGTTTACTGATCATTCGGAGCCTCATATGTTTCCCAGCCTTCTTCTGCTTAGCTTTAATAATTTTCAGCATTGATAAATAAAAAATATATATTTTTCTCAGTCGAAGAACAAGACTTCATCTTCATCCACAAGTATTTTTTATTTATCTTTTTATTTATTTATTCTGGCAACATTGAATTTGTTGGGCACTGAAAACCAAAAAGTAGATTATTGACAGAAGTTAGAAATTAATTCAAGAGTTATCGAGAGAATAGACATATTATATGTATAATAAATTACGTTGTTTATAAAATTATGGTGGATTTTGCATGTAAATGTATATTTAAATCGACCATTATTTTCTAAACAGCGTGTTAAATAGGCTTAGAATACGCTGACTGTATCCCCTGTAGAGGTTTAAAAACTCCCAAACAAAAATGAGTGTTCCGGATAACACTAAACTGAATTTGGTGGTTAGGCTCCAGTTTTGGAGATCTGGGGATGTCCCACTTCCTTTTTATTACTCCCAGGTTCACTCTGTCCTGGAGTGAAAAAACTGTTATGGACTCATCTACAAGTTCAATAGATCTGTCAAAAAATATTTGTGTTCGATAGGAATACTTGATGCTAATTATTTCTATTTAGTAATAATCATTCGTTTGCACATAATTATTTGGTTTCAAGTAACTGATCACAATACTTAGTAAACAATTATGTCGTAAAGTAACTATTTTAATACAAATAATTTAGTTATATTAAATAAATAATTTGTATTAAAATAGTTACTTGAAGCTATAATTGTTTATTTTATTTGCGGAGGTGAAGGACACGCTATTTACTAAGCCATATTGTTCCAATCAAAAGTACCATCGCAGCCGATCATCCAAGAATTCTATTTCAGCTTCCAATAAAGGAATAGATCGCTTTGTCTAGAGGAAATACCTATGGTTTGCTTTTAGGGTTTAAGAATGAATACAGAAAATAAATAAGAAAAGCAATGCGATCAAGTGAGAATCTGAAGAAATGCTGTTGTTTTTTTTGTGGGGGGGGGTACTATTTTTCGTATTATTGCGTAAGTAACTTTTACTGCATACTGAAAAATTTATTCATTAAATCATGAAGAAGGCTGGGAAACATATGAGGCTCCGAATGATCAGTAAACGAATAGGAAAAATGTATTTCCTAATAATTGCAAAACGACAAAGTAGAAAGAGAATTTGAATGACAAAGAAATATCGGAGAAGAATAGAGTTTTTCAGAATGAAAATACAAAACAGAAGAAAGTGAATTTAATTACTCTCCGAAAAAGTGGACGGAGTTTGTTAAAAGAAGAAGAATAAAACGTGAATCAACAGAAAGGGAAAAAGTTTCTTAAGCAAATGAGAAAAAAGGAGATAGAATCAATGTTTAAGAATTGGCACAGAAGAAGAAGAAGAAGAAGAAGAAGAAGAAGAAGAAGATAATAAACAGCATATATATATATATATATATATATATATATATATATATATATATATATATAGACCAAGATAGTCGTACCAACCTGAAGAGCACTAAACAAAACTTTCAGTAAGTATATCTGACTCATTGGGTTATATATATATATATATATATATATATATATATATATATGGTGGACTCTCCTATCGTGAACGATAGATGAAGATCAGCAGTGAGTGATTTGTTTCCTACCATGTTGAGCATGCTATCAAGAAGATATTTTGTGTTTCCTTGAGTCTGATAGCAGCCCAGCCTTGTTGTGAGCTATGAAGCCACACTGACGGATTGAATTTTCTAAAGCATGGGTAAGATGTTTTTGTTTTAAAGTTAGACGGAGCTGATCTCGATGTTTCAGTCTATTTCCTTCAAAGCTCTTTAGTCTAGCGAAACATGTCTTACGCCATTCTTTCCGATTTGATGCTAGATTTTCCCAAGCACTCAGGTTAATATTGAAGCGTTTCAGATTGTCCTTTAATTTGTCTTTATAGAGTAAGAGTGGACGTCCAATAGAACTCTTAGCATTTGGTAATTTTCCGTATTATATCTTTGGAAGCCTTTGGAAGTTTGAGCACCATACAGTAGAGTAGAAAGCACGACTGCTCTGTAGATGTTAATTTTTATTTTAAGAGATACATCTTTGGTACTCCATAAACGATGTTTCATATTGCCGAATGCAATGCTAGCTTTACCTATTCTGGAATGGATTTCTTTGTCCATTTTTCCATCAGATGTGACTGTTGATCCAAGATATTTAAATGTGTCAACAATCTTCAATGCTTTTCCATCAATGAAGACAGATGGATTTACAAGACGTGGATTGCAAGCTGCGGGCTGGTGCAGGAGTTCAGTTTTCTTTATACTAATAGTAAGTCCAAATGCTTTTGATGTCTCAGAGAATTTATCAATAATGGTCTCGATGTTTACTAGGTTGTGTGCTAATGGAGCGGCATCGTCTGCAAAGAGAAGATCCCGTACTAGCTGCAAGGACATTTTTGACCTACCTTTAAAACATTGTTGAATGTATAGGCCACCACTTGTTCTGAATTCAACATTTATTCCTTCACTTGGATCTGAGAATGCTTTCTTGAGCATAGCAGAAAAAAAACAATGCAAATAAAAGTGGAGCAAGAACACAACCTTGCTTAGTACCATTTGAGAAAAAAAGTACTGGATTGCTCACTACCTGATCTCACAGAAACCCGCATTCCTTCATGGAAAGAGACGATGATCGAAAGCATTTTATCTGGCACTACTAATTCCGACAACACTTTCCACTGAGCGTCCGAGACACAGTGTCACAGGCTTTTGTGAAATCTACGAAAACCATAAACAAGTCTTTGTTTTGCTCTCGAGCCTTCTCCTGAGCCTGACGAAGACAAAAAAATCATATCTACTGTTCCTTTACCTGAGCGAAAACTACACTGAGTTTCTGGTAGTACTGATCCTGAGACAAAGACATTAAGCCTGTTAAGGATGATACGACAAAGGGTTTTGCCAGCAACCGAGAAAAAAGATCCTCTGTGGTTGTCACAGTCACAGTTGCTTCCTTTATTCTTGTACAAATGGACAATTGATGCGTCCTTAAATTGTTGCAGGAGTTCCCCCCTGTCCCACACAAGGTCGAAGAATTTGCAGAGCCTTTGTAACAAAAGATCGGTTCAACATTTATACAATTCAGCTGAAATTCCATCTTCGCCAGGTGCTTTTCCATTTAAAAGTTGATTGATAGCTTTCTTCACTTCAGGTATTGAGGGGTTAGCAGAGAGGGGTTGTACAACAGGTATATATATATATATATATATATATATATTGTTTTTCCCCACTTTTAAACAAAACATTTTTTCAGTCCGCATGGGGCCCACATAACTTTTGGACACAAAACATCAAAGTTGATTAACTCAAATGGCACCATATTTAATATAAAAAGAATGGGCTGTTTGTATTATTTAAAAAATATTAATTCCGCTAAGATTGCAAAATATGATATTAATACGAAGCGACAATGGAAGCGAATTCCTATCAGAAAACTTTCAAAATTTATTAATTGAGAATAGGATTAAACATGAACTATCCAGCCCCTTACTCTCCACATCCGGTGGGCAAAGTTGAAATATCATGGCGCACTTTATTTTCAATGGCTAGATACTTGCTCATTGAGTCTAAACTACCCAAAAATTTATGGGTTTATGCAATACTAACATCTGCCTATATAAAGAATCGTTGCTTTAATTCATGTTTAAGGAAAACCCCATTTGAAATTTTTACCGGTACAAGACCGAACTTAAGTCGTATGCATATTTTTGGGACGACTTGTTTTTGCTATGTGCAAAATAAAAAGAAATTGGACCCCCGTGCTGAGGAGGGTATTATAAACAAAGTCCAGCATATCTCATTTACTTCCCTGAAACAGGTGCTATTAAAAAATCAGATGTGTCAAATTCACTGTGTTAAAACCCCGAAATCAGATGAAATCACTGACTTACTATTCTTGCCAATTTATCCCGACCATGTTTTTGTGAGTAAACCACCAACTGGTGAAACAATTATTACAATCACGGTACCCAATACATGAAAGAAAAAGGCCTGATTTCTTTGTAACTGATAATTTCAAGGTAAAAAGGTTTTGACGATTGTTACTTATTGTCTACCATTCCCAGCAATTATGTTGAGGCAATGACATCTCAAGATTCGCAACAATGGGCGTTCGCCATGAAAAATGAATATAAAACACTTCTTGAAAATGATACGTTTGAATTAAAACCTGCACCAAAAAATAAGCACATTGTCGGTAGTCGTTGGGTCTACGATTTGAAATATAATGAAAATGGCACCTGCAAATATAAAGCGAGGTTTGTCGCAAAAGGATTTTCACAGATTTATGGGGAATACCTTTTCTCCAACGACTAACCTAACTTCCATACGAGTTTTAATTCAGTTGGCAGTCCAATATAACTTGCGAATCCACCATCTAGATGTCAAAAGTGCTTATTTAAATGCTCCATTAGACTTTGACAAAAAATTGCCAAAAGGGAATGGAATGAAAATAAAATTTACCCCCTCATGTAAAACCAACTGTAATATTTGTATTCAGGGGAAAATGGTTGAAACTAAAAATAAAGTTATAAAGAAAGAAGAAACTGAGATATTGTCGCTAGTTCATTGCGACTTAGCTGGACCGATACAGCCCCTTGGAAAAAACAACTTCAGGTATGTACTGAATTTTATTGACGATTTTTCTGGACTTATGATGTTATACTTTCTAGCCCATAAATCTAATACTCTGCTAGCAACCAAACAATACCTGGCAGACGTCAGTCCATATGGTAAAGTCAAGCGCAGTGGAAGCGTGCTGGGTCCATAACCTGTTAAGTGTTTGAACGCCATCCTTGGCCAGTTGAAAAGGACTTAAAGTAAGAAAGTCCTGAGCTATAAAATAGTTATGGAATCCTTTAGTAAGTGAATAAGTCCTATCCTGCGTAGTGCTAAAGGTCCAGTGATTTACTCCTATGTTCCGTCGTCCACGAAGGTTCAAAGTAGTTGTGCGTAGTTATGACCAAAACAGCTGATATAAATATTATTACAGCAGCAGAGCACCGCCAGTGATTGACCAAGAGGTTGGTCACATGGTTGTCGCTGAGTCTATAAGTAGAAGTGGTCATCTAGCACACACCTTATATTAAGAAAACGCCAACACACACACACACACACACACACACACACATACACACACATATATATATATATGTGTGTGTGTGTGTGTGTGTGTACGTATATATATATGCTCCCAACCATCCAGGATTAAATAGCAAATCTCTCCTATTTAACTCTCTCTGGCGACTTTGACATATATACCTATGTATGCATTTATCAGTAAATATTCTCCTTCGTGCTTGAAGGTGATCATGTCCCAGTGGTTAAAACTCTGACTGATAAACAATTGGTCGTTTTTTTATCCCGGTTGGAGGTACCCGCTAAGTCTAGGCACACTGGAGAGAGATGATACGTCGAAACAGTGTATGTGAATGATTATATATATATATATATATATATATATATATATATATATATGAATTAAATATCTTTAGAAAAAACAAACAAATGATTATTATTTATATAATTCGCTGACAGAAATCTGTTTCGACCTTTTATTAAAGCGGTCTTCATCAAGAGCGAAATGTTTGTGATGGAAAGACGGTGTGAGTAAACTGTTACAAACAAAAGTGGTACAAACGAACGTTCATGTTCGGAGCCGGAATTTTTTAAATTTTGAAAATGCATATCTGTTTTAAAAAATTTTTTTTTTTTTAAAATCAGAAGCATTATAATCCACAAAGAAAATTGAAAAGAGTTAGTTTATATAAAAATGTATAAAAAAAAGTATCAAAAAAGTTCATGATTCCAGCCACTGCAGACCACATTAGCCTCCGGAAGATGTAGAAATCCAGGTATTTTGTGTTTTCAAAAGACAATATGAAAAGTAAGTGAAAGTGAATGAATTAAATATTTTTAGAAAAAACAAACAGATGATGTTATAAATCGCTGATAGAAATCTGTTTCGACCTTTTATTAAAGCGGTCTTCATTGTAACCAGATCCTGGGTCGCACGGCAGCAAATATAAGAAGATCCTGGTCACGTCACCAAATGTGAACCCGTACTGTCATGGGGCCAAATGTGATAGTATCCTGGGACGCGGATACCAAATGTGGTCCTATAAGTGCGTTTTGCGCTGCGGGTCACTTATAGACTGGTGGACCTGCTCGTTCCGACCTCCTGTGCCCACGCTGTTCTGTTTGCCCAACAGGAAAGTTGAAGAAGAGCTGGTTCGGCTTTTCTTGGCTCTGGCTGTCTCTGAAAATGACCAAATTCACCAACGAGTCAACAATCGCAATGAATTTCGTAGAAACGCTTATTAACAATACAACAATACCTTTATTAATTATACAGTGATAAAAATCATGTACAACAACAAAGGGTGTCAATGTCGAAGACGAAGTCGAAGTTTTGTGGATGGACTGGCGATATACAGCTAATTACTTCTGGGTTCTGATATGGTCAAGTCAGGACTTTGAGTTGCAAGGTATCAGGAAGTAGCGGCAAAGACGGTGGCACGGGCTCTGAGACGTAGCTATGGAACCAGCTTTCGGTCTGATCTGTTTCCCTTTCGGGTCTTCTTTTATAGGTTCCAGACCCGTGAACATACGGCTACGATTGGCCAGCAAATAGAAACACCAGACCAATGGAATTACAGTGAAAACATTTGGAAGGAGTACAAAGGCCCCCTCCCAGGTCGCATCTGATTGGATGGCCAATCAAAATCATGACCCCCGGTTGCACATCTTGGGGAGGGCAGCAAAAACTCCACCCCAGTTTTCTATGATTGGTGAACCATTCGATAATATTTTTATTATTGTGTAAATGGTCTTGTGCCAGACTTGCTTGTGATTTTCCACAGCATTTTCCATTAGAGTTAGCACTGATGTGACCTGATCCAAATTAAGTTATTGTTTTATTTATTAAATTAAAATTTAAGATTAACCTTTTGAACTTCCTTTGCTGAGTATTTTTTGTATTTCGTTGACGCAAACTTTTGATTCAAACTTTTGAAGGAACCCAGTATAAAGACTATGTGTCACCAGGTGCAATTTGTAATATTATTATTATTCGTTGTTTTCTTCTTTTTGTTTTACACTTCCTTACAAAGGATTATAACTTTAACTTTTAGTAAAATATCTTAATTATTCTTAAGTATTTAATTTAATATCGTCAGTCAATCTATAACATTATTAAAGTGTTATATGTTTTTGATGGAAAGATGTTGTGAGTAAAACGTTACAAACAAAAGTGGTACAAACGAACCTACTTGTTCGGAGCCGGAATTTTTTAAATTTTGAAAATGCAGATTCTGTTTTAAAAATTTAACTGTGGTCAGTTACTTCTCCTATTGCCTCTTTTACACCTATGTCTTATAGAATTTGTACAATCGTTATTTCTATTTTCCGTAAGGATTTGCCATGGTTACATGTAAGTTTGTGGCTTTGGTTAAATTTTGATGGCCCTTTAGTTTTTTTGTTTTTTGTTTTTTTGTTTTTTTACTGAATCAGATTCACTTTCCTTCTCTGATGGTCACGGACAATTTTATTTTTTGAACTATAGTCCTTTTTTTTTTCTAATATTTCTTTTTTTGTTTCTCCTTTCTACAACTATAGCAACCATAGCTCCGTTCAGATCACTCTTCGCTAAAATCTTCCTCTTTGGGCGCCCTTAACATGGTACGGAAATCCTACTGTCCACGGCGCCAATGTACCCTACTCGAAACCTCATGTTCCAAATTAATCTGCTCATTCCCTTTACTACCTCGAAGTCGTTCAAAGAGACTTTCCTGCCTCTAACAATGCCTCCAATAGTGTTATGGGATTGACTCTTGCTGCATATTTCTTAATAAAGGGGTTCTTAAGCAAACTGGACTTGTACTCTCTCTTAATTCTGAGTTCTGATACGCTAACCTAGTTATATTTTAACCCTAATAGTTAACTCACCAAGAGCCTCATATTTAATTAGCCTTACTCTTATTAATGTTCGAGCGGTCTCGACAGGGTTTGCAAACTCTCCATACTGGGCAGATAACTGCTCAAATAGTCATTTACTTTAGATGTTTTGATGCTCCTCGAGATAATCTCCGATCCAATCTGACGGGATACCATCTCAAAAATTGTAGGCTAGATTGATGAGCTCAGTATCTGATAATTTATAAATCCGCTCTTTCTTTTTCAATCCTGCTAGCCAGATTGAACGGTCTTCCAGCGCCAGTATTTATTATACAGGGTTACGTCCCTTACATCATATGAGCTGATTCATATCTTGCGATAGCGTCTGGCCTGCGTCCAGACTCTGGCGTTCACGTACAACGGTCGTTAAAGCTCTCTATCTACTTCCTCTTAATTGTGTGTTGTTCTTGTTCCTTCCTAATAATCATTTTCCTTTTACTGGCGTGGTGGCAGCGATTATTTACCCACTTAAACCAGTCCCTCACGAAGCGGAAGAAAGACTTCACCCCCAAATAACTGGACAATTACATGGAGGTAGTATATTTACATAGAGAGATCAACTCAAGTACCTTTTATATACATAAAAAAAAAAAAAAAAGTTCAAAATTCTAAGATGGCTATACGTGATCCTAAACAATGGTGTCTCGGAAAAGCGGAGACAATTTCTTTGTTCGAGTTATGGAAGAACAACCTGACATATTCGCAATTATGCGCCTTTCCTCGAAATTTGCTGGGAAAAGAAATCACACACACATACACATCGCGGATTCACTAGCGACGGCATAGAGGTACCAGAAGCTCATAGGCTTACTTCTGCCCAGAAAAATAACATCGTCGAGATGATGTTGGGACAGATTGCAAATTACTGTCCTAGTATTTCAAGAAATACCATCGTAAAATCAACCACCTCCTTGACAAACGTTTGGCAGGTAATAAGACAACATTACGGCTTCCAAACTAGTGGTTCCCACCTCCTGGACTTTGACTCCATAAGACTAGAACCTGACGAACGCCCAGAGGATTTATTCCAGAGATTATCTGCTTTCATTGACGACTCATTACTTTGTACGGACTCCCACATAAGACACCATGGCGATCTTCCTACAGAGGATGAGGAACTTACTCCTACACTTGAGAGCTTGATAGTCCTCACGTGGCTACGTCTGCTCCATCCTGCCCTCCCTAAGCTAGTTAAACAGCGCTATGGGACGGAACTGACATCGCGCACGCTAGCATCAATCAAACCGGAGATCTCCCAGGCCCTAGACTCATTACTCGAAGAGCTAGGTAGTGACGCAGTCGTGAACCGTACGTTCAATACGCCACATCGCGACATTAGAATACATCTACAAACCCATCCGAGGAGGAAATGCCCCTTATGTACCCAGCAAAAAGGCCCAACACCAACCACTTCTTAAGTCAATGCACTTATTTACCTGAGTCTGACCGTCGATATATGGCCAAAGCTCGCCAGATTCTAAGCATCCTTGACGATGAGGTCCAGAATGAAGCCGAAACTCTGGATGAGATAAACCTCAACGATGAAATAACCACAACCTCACGTCGTGTGAAAACCAAACAATCACCATACATTGACATGTTCTCCGGCCATAACCCTGTGAGGATCATCGTGGACAGTGGAGCTACTGGTAACATGATTCGGCACACCACAGCCCGGCGCATAGGTGCAAGAATCACGGATACATCTCAGTCTGCTAGACAGGCCGACGGTTCTTCCCCACTCCATGTAGTTGAGGAAACGAGGTTTACTCTTGAGAGAGGGAACACAACATGCCACTTTGAAGGTCTTGTTGTCGAGGACCTTGATACGGAGATACTTGGAGGCGTCCCTTTCATGAAAATGAACGACCTTTCAGACCTGCCATGTCCGAAATTCGCATTGGCGATACCCAAATCAGATATGGCTCAAACACACCTTCTCCCAGCATAAAACGAATTCGACGTACACACGTTCTGCGCGCTCCACGCCGACAAGCCACAGTTTGGCCCGATGAATATTTTGAGTTCTCTATATCGGATAGCGAGGACGACGAATTTGCCATCGAACCTCGTTGGGACTCATACCGTCATATATCGGGAAAATCTTGGCCACAACCTATCATCACAAGGAGCGTAGGAGGCAAGGTAAGAATTATCAACACTACCAATGAACCTCAGCAAATACAGAGGTCACAACATCTCTGTCAGGCCGTTCCCACTTTCACCCCAGGAACAACTTCTGGCATGGCAGGTATCAACCGAGTCCCAAACAAATATCACGAGAACACTGCCCGTATTATTATTGATCCCGATAATGTACTATCCACCTCAGAGAAAAGGAATTTCCAACAACTCACTGCTGAGTTCTATGATGTATTCAGAGACGATCTACCCGGGTACAACGGTTCAGCTGGTCATTTCGAGGCCACCATCAATATGGGTCCTACTCAACCTCCTCAGCGCAGAGGCCGACTACCCCAATACAACGAAGACAAGCTCAAGGCTCTACAACTCAAGTTCGATGAGCTGGAAAGCGTCGGTGTATTTGCGAAACCCGAAAGCGTAGGTGCGGCTGTTGAATATGTAAACCCTTCATTTTTAGTTGACAAACCCAACGGCGGCCACCGCCTCGTCACGGCATTTTCCAGCATCGGTCGCTATTCGAAACCACAGCCTTCCGCTATGCTAAACATTGACTCTACTCTGAGGAAGATAAGCCAATGGCGATGGATCATCAAGACCGACCTCACCAGCGCCTTCTATCAGATTCCATTAGCGAAAGACTCTATAAAGTACTGCGGTGAAGTAACCCCCTTTAGAGGCATACGCGTTTACACAAGGTGTGCTATGGGCATGCCCGGCTCCGAAACTGCTTTAGAGGAATTAATGTGCAGGGTGCTAGGCGACCTTCTAATGGAGGGATATGTAGCGAAGCTTGCTGACGACCTTTACTGTGGTGGTAACAGCTTGAAGGAATTATCTTCTACATGGCGCAGAATCCTCACCGTACTGTCAAAAGCCAATTTAAGGCTATCAGCCAACAAGTCAGTAATATGCCCTAAACATGCGTCCATCCTGGGTTGGATCTGGACTGAGGGATCCTTGTCAGCAGGACCTCACAGAATTGCAACTCTTAGTTCTTGCCAAGCTCCCAGGACAGTGAAGGGCCTAAGATCATTTATTGGAGCATATAAAGTCCTAAGCCGAGTAATCCCAGATTGCTTTCACTTTCTTAGTCCCCTGGATGAAGCCACTGCCGGAAGAGAGTCTAGAGATAATATACAATGGTCTGAGCATTTAAACGAGGCATTCATTGCCGCACAGAGACACCTATCGTTGGCAAAAACCATTCACATGCCCCGTCCCACCGACCAACTATGGATTGTGACTGATGGCTCCGTCAAACAACATAGTATTGGCGCCTTGATGTATGCAGACAGGGGAGGGAAGTTGTTACTCGGCGGACACTTCTCTGCAAAATTACATGGTCTTCAGCCTTCCTGGCTACCTTGTGAGGTTGAGGCGTTGGCTATCCCCAGTGCAATTAAACATTTCAGCCCGTATCTAATTCAGTAGGAGCACCATCCTATAGTCCTCACAGACAGCAAACCCTGCGTTCAGGCCTGTGAAAAACTCTGCCGCGGCCAGTTCTCAGCCAGTCCCAGATTGACCTCGTTCTTGTCAACTGTATGCCGCTTCCAGTCTAACATAAAACATCTTGCTGGCAAGGAAAACTTACCCGCCGATTTTACCAGACGTAACGCTCCTGATTGTTCTCATCCAACATGCCAGGTATGCTCCTTCGTTCGCGAACAAGAAGAGTCTACCGTCTTTAGAATCTCACTTTCCGAGATAGGCAGCGGATCCTCAAGACTCCCATACACCAGTCGTCCTGCATGGAAAGAGATCCAGAATGAGTGTTCCGACCTTAGGCGAACGCGTGCACACCTTTTGCAAGGCACTCGTCCTTCCAAACGACTTACAAACATTAAGGATGTGAAGAGGTATCTTCAAGCCGCCATAATAACTCAAGACGGTCTTGTAGTCGTTCGTAGAAATGATCCTCTTCTTCCCCAACGTGACGCGATTGTTGTCCCGCGACGTGCACTTTATGCGTTATTAACAGCCCTCCACATCAAGTTAGGACACCCCACCAAACACCAAATGCATCAGGTGATCACCCGATATTTCTTCGCCTTGGACTTGACAAAGGCTATAGACGAGACTGTATCTTCATGCCATCAGTGTGCCTCCTTGAAGATTTGCCCTCTCGTCGCCGTACCTCAATCTAGTGAAGACCCTCCGGACTGTCTTGGACTCAGATTCGCTGCCGATATCATCAAGCGAAGTCGACAACTAGTATTTGTCTTGAGAGAATACGTCAGTTCCTATACCGTCGCACTGCTTGTACCAGACGAGCAGAAGGAAACATTACAAGAAGCCATTCTCAAAACCTGTTTACCCATTAAACACAATAGTAACCCACCCACTGTCGTAAGGACAAATTCGGCTCCTGGCTTCAGATTTCTTGTAAATGACAAATTCCTACTGAACCCAAAAAGTAACCCAAAAAACCCCAACAGCAACCCTGTCGGCGAAAAGGCTGTCCAAGACGTCGAGAGAGAGCTCCTCAAAGCTGATCCCACAGATACACAGGTCTCTTCGACTTCTCTTACCATAGCGTGTTGCGCTTTGAATAGTAGGGTTGGATCACTCGTTCTTTCCCCCAGGGAGGTCCTATACCACCGAGACCAGTTCACCAATGAAGTATTCACTTCTACGATATGGACCTAATTAACCAACAACACCATAGACGTTCCAACAACCATATATACAGTGAACGGTCCAAAGCTCCTAACCGCCCTCGTAGACCCTATACCAAGATAGAAGTTGGCGACGTCATATACCTTCACGGTGACCTTACAAAAAACAACGGTCGCGAAAGACTGCTATATGGTTCATAGTCACCACACACACAACCCTGGTAGTAGTTCCAGTCAGTTGGACGACAGCGACGCGGATATTAGAGCCCTAGCGCCCCAAACCAAATCCACGGTTTCAGAGGGTTTCGACAGCACGGCCAGTGATAGCGAGCCGCCAAGCGACGTGGATAATGACGACCTGGAGTCACATACCATACCGCTCGTCCCAGAAACCGGTACCAATGTAACCCATGACACCGAGTTACCACGGTTAGAGTCTCCAAGACTGGTGGAGACAGTGCTCCCCGACCCACTGGTCCCTAATACACATGGACACACTCGTCGTCCCAGACTTAGGATGAGGCCTACATTCCTCAAAGACTATATTGTAGACTTTTAAGGCTTTAACACCCACATCATATTAGGCCTCTACAAAAATATTTTTTTTAAATAAATAAAAAGAACGGTAAAAAAGGCATCACGCCAGTATTTATTATACAGGGTTACGTCCCTTACATCATATGAGCTGATTCATATCTAGCGATAGCGTCTGGCCTGCGTCCAGACTCTGGCATTCACGTACAACGGTCATTAAAGCTCTTTATCTACTTCCTCTTAATTGTGTGTTGTTCTTGTTCCTTCCTAATAATCATTTTCCTTTTACTGGCGCAGTAAATATTGAGATCTTTGATCCGCTCGTTACCACTCGTCACAGGACTTGCGCTTGTGTTTACCATTTTAGTAAACTATTTGTATAACTAAGAAAAGTAACAGACTAACTATTTGTGTATAGAAAAAACAGATTGACTAGTTGTGCAAACAATACAGAGAGGTGAAAGAAAATTGTCCCTTACCCGATGCTTTCTGAGAGTGATTTGTGCTTTTCATTTCTTTTCTCATTGGTGCCAAAGTGCCGTGCGTATTTCTTTGGTTTGAATAAAGGGTCGTAAGCCAATTGTGGTGCAGATGCGCCGTGGGGTTCTCTCAGGGTCGAATACTGCGTTTTAAGACACGGATGTGTGCGTATGCCAGTCACGGTACTTGATAAAATGACTTAGGTTCGTGACTACCACATTTGTCTCCGGCCAAGTGCTCTGTTGATAATCTCAGTGCCTACGTAATATTCCTTTGATCAACTGAACTGTGGTCGATGGAACCTGGTTGGAGTGTATTTGCTAACGGGTCGATAGATTAGTGGAAATGAGCTGCCATACTTGAACGAGACTTTCGTGCCACCGTTAACAATAACGACAGTTTTATTATTATATATAACGGAGAGGAATATGTTTTGCACACTAGATCGGAGAGAAAAGACACGGTGAAAGCTTTGTCTGGTGTTTTGTTCTATGCCAATTAGCATTGAGTAATTCAGCAAATATGGACTGGACTGCGTCACTTATTTTATCAGAGTTTTTTCTTAGCGTCAAGGTCTATTTCTTCTAGTGGCAAAGAAGCAATTATTTCAGCAATGTTGAAGTCTCTTGGTCCTTTGACAATCTTCCCTCAAGCTCTCCGGTCTGACTTTTTAACAAATAAAAGCGTCTTTATATAGAAAAAATTATAGCTATTTCGTAATCGTTGCAAGGTTAACCAGTGTCATTCCCCAGTCCCTAAAATAACCCTATCCTTTGATTTTCGACAGCTTTGATAAACATATCACATTAGTGACGTGCAGTCACCTTTGGCTGTATCTGTAAACACAATAAGTGAAATCACAATTATACAATATTTTGATTTTCCCATTTTAACGAAACCATTTCCTGTGATTAAGAAAAACATTTTTTACACTTTTCCTCCTTCATAAAAATAGTTGACGCCAACGAAAAGAACTCGCAGTGTCAGATAAACAAATACAAGAATCTTGCCAAAGAACTAACAAAAATTGTCGGATATCGAGGTTGTGGTGATATCAGTTATAGTTGATGCACTTGAAATGGTCTCCAAAGGCATGGAAAAGAGACTAGAGGATGTGGAGATCAGAGTAAAGATTGAGAGCATCCATAACAAAGCACTGTTAAGATAGATTACCTGTGGCAACAAAGATACCGATACATTTTTGTAGTAGTAATTGAGAACTGGAGAGTAGAGTCTAAAATGAGAAATCAGAGAGAAAGAGCGGTGTATCGAATTTGAAAAAATAAAATCGAAACTCATTAAAAATCGGATAAAATCAAAACCCGTTTAAAAATTATAGAAAATAAATAATTATCTATTTATTAAAATATTCCGATGGTCGAAAGTGTTTCCTGGATTTATATATCTAAAACATAGGAAATGTGAATGACTGAACAGTATGCACACTTAGTTAATGATAGAATGTTAGCGTATAAAAAATGAATCAAAATTAAATTCGGAAGAAAATAGTCGAAGTGTAAAAGATGCATGTATTCATAAAACTAAATGAATCCCAAAATATACTCGAAAAAATAAACTCGTCTGACAATTATATATATATAAAAGAAATAATTATCTGTTTATTCGGGTTGAAAAAAATATAATAATAAAGTCGTATATGTATTCGAAAAACCTAATTTGTCATTTGAATTGTTTTCCTTCCTTCCTTCTTTCTTGCTGGAGGAAAGGAAAGAAAGAATAACAAAAAATAAATAAATGCTGAGTGCAGCTAAAATTTGATGACCGTTATTTACTAAAGAAAAAAAAACATTTACCCATTTATATTAGAAATATACACGTAAAAATGACTGCCAATTATTGCAGATATGTGACTAAATTAAACTTTTAACATTCTCCGAATTTCAACCTAAGATTTTAGATTTAATATTAATTGTAAATGATATAAAAAATACAAATAGATTGAAAAAAAAAAATCATAATTGGAAAACTAAGTGAGATTTATCTGGTTATTATTCTTATCTGCCTACGTATTCTTTTTATCCAGAGACATTTTGCAATTTTTGGCAGCATCAGTAAACGATTTAATTGCACTTCTTTTTTTTAGCCCCGACCAAACCGATATCTGATAGGCCTTTACAAATGATTTTGCCATAAATCCTCTTGATTCCACCTCTGTCGGTAGGAACGATGCTTTCCAACCGTTGGTTCGACATTGTGCCGGTAGTTAGTCATACTTTGACTTCTTCCTTTCATGTGCTTCAACGATATATTCCTACACTGGTACAGTCAACTCCCATATTACAATAGTTTTTAATTTGTTCGAGAAGAATATTAAGTCTGGGCGCAAGGTTGTTTTTACTATATCGTCTGAAAATATTAATTTTGATTTTAAATCGACTCTTAATTCCCAGTCTGTTGCGGGTGAAATAATGTATGCTTTGGGTGTTTTCGTATTATTAGGTTTCGTGCCACCTTTGAGGAAACCTATTTCAGTCACCCTCGGTTAAATTTATTTGTATGGATGACTGTACACACTATATCAGCGATCGCTTTTAAAATCTGGTCACGCCGCTATCTGTAACGTTATTCTTCAAGTGCTATTGGGCAGCTGCTCAGGGTAAGTCCCTGTATCATTGCATAATAAAAATAGTGCCGAATTCATTTTGCTCCATGTGCTAAGGTTCGCGGGACTAAAGAGGACATCGTATACGGACCTAATTAAGTATTTGATGTTCGCATGGCCGTGCCATATTTCTGACCATTTAATTCACCGTTTAACTATAGAATCCCATTTTATCCATGCTCCATGTTTTTTTTTAGCCTCACCATTTTCCTAGTCTATTTTCATCTTCTTCCATACGTACTTCATCCTGTATGAGATGACGTCTTTCTTTTCCTGTGGTCTTATCTACCTGAATACTCTGGAAAACCCTAGACCAACGTGCTCTTTTGCGACGGTTCCTAATATTAATCTTACTCAGAGTCATTCTGTTGTTTGTAACTCCCTATATGTTTTCCATTTTCTACCTGAGCAGACTTCAATGACCGCCCCGGCCACTTTTGCATCTTTGGAAGTCGTATATCGTAAAGCATTTCTTGCTTTAGGACCTTGAATTCTTTAATCAACCATCTCTGCAATCTATAGTTGATTCTCCTTTCCAGCTTCTCAATATGAGCTTTTGTGAACACGTAGATAGACATAGGCCAAATTGCGCACTGGTAGATCCAGGCTTTAAAACAACCTGGTACACCGTATTTATCTACATTAGTTAACCATTTTCCTTGGTTATCCCTTGTCTCCTGTATTGCAACAGTGTCTCTTAGGGAGTGGTCTATGCGTTTGCTCAGATTCTTTATTGTATTTTCTTGAATTGGGATAAATTACCCTGACAATTTGAAACGATCTTTCTCCTGTGTTTTCCCCTTCTTAAAAGCAATTGACTGGAACTTTGACGGATTGAAGCGCATTCTGGCCCACGTAATAAGCTTTTCTAGACCCTTTGATAACTATTTTGCGCCGATCGTGGACGTGGATGTAATGGGCATATGGTCTATGTATGCTTTTATCGGTGGTTGTCTCAGTCCTGATCTGGTGACAGAACCACTGCATTCCAACTCAGTTTTTGTTATCAAGTTAATCGCTAAAATACATAAAGTAGCTGAGATGGTGCAGCCTGTTATAATGCCGTTCTCTAGATTATGCCAAGATGATATCATCTCCTTCGTTACTGTTCTCATTTTGAAGGTTAGAATTATTTTGGTTATCTTGTTGGGGACATGGTAACGTTTTAGCGTTTCTTCCACTATCTTATGGGGAATGGGTCCATAGTCATTTTAGATCCAACCATAATACTGCTAGATCACTCTTGTTAGGCTTTTTTTTCTTTAAAAAAACGGTGTGCTCCATACATCCTGGAATACTTGGTAGACACCAGTTTTTTTTACCGAAGATTCTATATAATTGTTTTTCGTAAAAATTCTATCAATCTCCATTGCTGTGGTCTTTTACCTCTTCCCCAAATTACCTCAAGTTACTTCCAAAGAGTTCAAAGAAGTTGGGGACAACGTTTGCAAACATTATAGAGCACGCCGTTTGGACCTGGAGCAGAGGTTGACGTTGTTTTTATGACTGCCTTGATTTCTTCATAGGTTGGTTCTTTTAAGTTGAGAATCTCCTGTGTGATATATATATACCTAACTATATCTAACTGTAACTGTATAAGCTTGACAAAATCACGTTAGATTTTAAGATTCTATTAGGATTATGTACAAAAAAATAGTCTTTTTATCGGCATTGTTAAAATATATTTTGCGCCTTTTTTTTCAAAAGTTTGGATAATCAAAACGTAATAATCTTTAGTATTTCTAAGTTGATACATTCTTGGCAAAGCTTTATATCCCACGTGTCACTTCTTTTTCTATACTGTTGTTACACTTACGGACGGTAAATAAACAGTTTACTTTTTGTATTAAAATACATTAAAATCAATAATTATTTTTTAATGAAAATCCTCATTTTTATTTAATAAAAAATTGATATTTATTCATTCGAATATTACAGATTTTAAAACCTCTTAGGCATTTACAAAAACATTTAATTGCTAAAAACCGTTTAAAAAATCCCCCTAAATCGGCTATTTATAAGATTTTAATAAAACTTTCTGTATTTAAAGCGATAAAAAACGAGTTTTCTTTTAAAAGACATTTTCCGCAGAATTCTGAAGATAACAATTACAAAAAAGTATTTTTGTGTAATAGCATCAAACCAAACTCATCATGTTAATTTGACTCACTTAACGTTGCAACTGTATAATTTTAAGATGTTGCAAAGAAAATCCCCTGAAAAATAACATTTAGTTTACATTGTTTTAGTTGTTCGTATGAACGCATTATTTTTTAAGTAAAAAAATATCTCCATAATAATAAGATATAGATAATAAATATAGTAATGATTTTTTGTATAAAAAACAATGGAGGTCGCATTATATTCGAGGATACATTGTACTCGAGTAAAAACGGTAAAAATTTCTGCTACAAAGATGGGACATAAAAGGTTATTCCTTCCTTGTAAAAAATGTACACAAAATATTGGAAAAATGTCGAGTACTAAGTAATATCTTGAGAATAGGAAATTGGGCGCTGGCGACTCCCTCTAGCCACTGAATACGCCAATCGTTCGACAGACCTGCCGACAGTTCGATCAATTAAATGGAGCAAGATTTCTTTTAATGTAGTTGTTATTGATACGCAATCTAATCGATACACATTATCTCGCTCCGACGGACATATCTGATGATATAAACTATAGATTTGCTAATTTCTGTTGAGTGGACTCTAACACACATACAGATACACATACACGGACGGGCATGCGGGTGCGGAACGTTTGGTTGCATTTACAAGATTTTTAGTCATCTATGAATTGCAATTAATGTCAACCTTCTGTATTGTAAATCATAACCTTTGTAAATCAACCTCTCTTCCATTTTGCTGATGCACAAAATATGTTGTGCGGTATTTGCATATTTATACTTACTTGAGAAGCGGTTTTATTTTTGAATTTTATGTGCATCTGATCACCTAGAATATGCAGCTCAGTCAGTCAAGCACCCGACTCAGAACCACAAAGTTCCGGGTTTGATACCGGCCCTCGCCAACTCAGCGTGTGTGTAGCACGGGTTAGACCTGTGCGGTAAAGCACACGATTAGTGTGCGCTCCACCCTAGAAACAAAAATAATCTCCCTTGTCTAGCGCTCGCTGTCTGGCTGATATCAACAATAGACCACTCCGCCTACTTAATATATATATATATATTTATATATATGTGAAGAGAGGAAGTAAATCCGACGGTATGTAATATATCAAGAAAAATGAAAAAACACAGGTTTAAATGGGTTAAGTGGTGAGTTTATTGGCCGACGCTGCAGTTTTTCGATCTATTAATTAGATCATCTTCAGGGCATAAGATAAGAAATTATTTATCACAAAATAATGAGAAAAGTGAGTGGTAATCCTTGTTATTCAGTCTGTTTAAACATTTCTGAAGTTTGAAAAAAGGAGACAGTTTTGAAATATGACATCAAATATTCTATTTTAAGGTGTGAGTATGTAGCGCTGTTAGTGTGTGTATTGAAGGAAACATTGTGCATTTTTTTTTAGGTATGTGGTTGTGTGTGTGTGTATAAATTTTTTCTGTAGCGATAAACGACAGCGGAAGTGAAAACTCAAGTGTGTGTGTGTGTGTGTGTGTGTGTGTGTGTGTATTGGTAAGAGGTAGGGGAGAGGTGTGTGTGTATATTGGTAAGAGGTAAAGGAGAGATGTCATGAAAATAAATTTTCATGTTTTATATTAAGAGAGGAGATGGAAGTTTGGGTGTGTGTGGGGGGGATTTAAAAAAAATCACTCACTTTTCTCATTATTTTGTGATAAATAATTTCTTATCTTATGCCCTGAAAATGATCTAATTAATAGATCGAAACACTGCAGCGTCGGCCAATAAACTCACCACTTAACCCATTTAAACCTGTGATTTTTCATTTTTCTTGATATATTACACACACACACACACACACACACACACACACACACACACATATATATATATATATATATATATATATATATATATATATTGGACGTGTTTTTTCGCTGCTCCAAGAAGCAGCGATTTATTTATTTTTTTAAAGCATATAAGGGAAGTAACAATTATTTATTTATTTATTTATTTATTTTCATTTATTTATTTACTAGTTGAAGCACATCAATTCATACGCGATTATATGCATTTAATTATGTGGAAATGTATATTTACTGTTCATCATTGCGTTATTCGGTAATGTCACATTTCATAACATAACTTTAATAGTAATGACTTTTTTTTTCTTTTAGAGTTTTACTTTGTTTTATCAAATTGTATTTATTTATTATTTATTTAAGTTTCTGTAATCTTGTATATATTGTGAAATATTTGGAATTCTTTTTTTTCTTTTTAAATTAGACAACAATAACAGAATACGTAGTTATAGTACATTTAGATTATTTACTATGTTACTAAGCTTAATAAGAAAAACATGTATGTATTTATCTTGATATTTCTTTTACTTTTATTCTCACATTAATGTTTATTCTCACATTCATTGTTTATTTTACAAATTTATAAAGTATTTATAAGATTCTTTTTTTCGAAGTTGCGTAAATATAAACAATTACTTAACTAGATTTCTTTACTCATATTTTACGTTTGAATTCAATTCTATTAGTTGCGTCTTGATTTTTTTAAACGTTGTTTTTTTCTTTTCTTTCTTTTAACGTCATTTTCTTACCGTTCACTAAAGCTGGTTAAAAAAAAAGAAAGAAAGAAGTTTATTCTCACAGATAACATTAACAAAATGTGTGAAGGATGATAACTAATTAGAACTGAGCCTAGTCTAGTAGTGAACCACCTTTGCTATTTCATATGTTTACTTTATCATTAAACAGTTTAAAATATTAATAGCACGACTTAATAGTAGTACTAGTAATAATAACAACCATTATAATAATAATAATAACTATAACAATAGATATGATTATAATAGTGATGATAATGATAATAACTTTCACAATAAATATGATTATTATAACAGTAATAATAATGATAATAGTAATAACTATCACGATAAATATGATGATAATAATAATAATAATAATAATAATAATAATAATAAATAATAATAATAATAATAATTGTCTACTTCCACTTATATATATTAGATTTCGATTCATTTACTCCGGCTAACAGTGTTCAGAAATACATATATTTATAAACAATCTGAAACGGAAAATTCATTACACCAAAAACCAGGTATATGGTAACCAGCCACATACCTGATGTCCCGGAGAGGTCAAACTCTGTGATAAAACAACATGCAATCAAAACAAACACCTAACGTGTGGCACACGGTGCACCTGTATGGGTTATGTTGTATTGGTGGAGAGAGTGTGATTTGCATAGCACAAGCAACAGAACACTCTAAACAAATCGTAGTGCACGTTGATCAGCAACTGAGTGACTAAAAATACTGCTAATGCGAGTTTTTTTTTTTTTACCAAAATCCCATGGCGAGGAAGAGATAGCAACGGGGACAGGCAGAGGATGTCGCTGGAAGTCTTTAGCTAGAACTTCACATGGGTGGTGAGAGGTAGACGGCTGCTGTGTATTACAAAATCGGACATTACTACACTTCGTGTCCTCCTCTCATAACAAAGCAGCCCTATTTAGGGATGACACTGCTTTTCTCACATGGGTAATTTTTGGGTCGCCTTTTATTGACCATAAAAGGCGACCCAAAAATTGCATGTCCGTACATGACCCTGCTATAAGGTGCATATGGCTGGGCATCCAAATTGTGCGCCCGAAATTTCAGAAAATCAAAAATTAATGAAACAAACATGTTCATAGCATATTGGAACGTAAGGAAACTACAAGACAACAAGAAAAACCCTGAACGCAGATCTGCGATTATTGCACGGGTGCTTAAACAAAACAACATTAGTATTGCAGCTTTATCAGAAACCAGGTTTCCAGGCAAAGGGGAACTGAAAAAAATGGATGGTGGTTACTCCTTCTTTTGGGTTGGTCTCCCTGAAACTGAAAAGAGAGAGTCCGGTGTTGGGTTCGCCATCAGAAATGACATTGTTTTAAAATTGGAATCGCTGCCAATTGGTATTTCTGACAGGCTGATGTCTCTTCGCTTACTTATCGGAAGGAATAGATATGCGACCTTGCTGAGTTGTTATGTGCCTACAATGGACTCCAATGAGGAGTTAAAGGAATCCTTTTACAGTAACCTTCGTGTTCTACTGAGACGTACAACATTTCGTGATAAACTCAATGTTATGGGTGACTTCAATGCTCGTGTTGGGTGTGACACACTGACTTGGGGAAGAGTAATTGGTAAACATGGCGTAGGAAAGGTAAACTCTAATGGTCTGTTTCTGCTGTCTCTTTGTTGTGAATTCAGTCTTGTGATTACCAACACGATTTTCCAGCAACGAAACAGTTTCAAAACTACCTGGCGGCATCCTAGATCAGGCCACGAACATCTCATTGACTTCATTATAGTTCGTGGTCGTGATTGTTGTGACATAAAGCTGACTCGATCACTAGCTATTGGGCAATGTTGGTCAGACCACAAGATTGTTAGCGCTTGCACTGGCATGCATGTAAGGAAACCTGTTCGAAACAACAGAACTAAACCACCAAGAAAGGTATATATAACCAAGTTAAAAGATATGAAAATCTTGAGCTCTTTCCAAACATTATCTGAATCCAAGCTCATGTCTTTCGACATTGGGGATGAACTTGAAGCGACATGGTCGGGTCTGCGGGAAATTCTCTATAGCTCGGCAAAAGAAACGCTCGGGTATGCCCATCGGAAACATCAAGACTGGTTTGATTCAAATGATCCAGAAATACAACCTCTCCTTGAAAACATGCATAAATGTCATCAAGTCTGGATGAATGATAAAAAATGTCAAACAAAGAAAGATGCATTTAAATTAGCTAAAGGAAAATCACAAGCCAGATTGAGGAAGATGAAGAAAAGCCGGTGGACATCAAAGGCAAAAGCCTTGCAGGAGGCTGCTAACAAAGATGATCTTAAATCATTCTATCAAAATCTAAAGGGTGTTTTTGGTCCAATTTCCAATGGTCTATCACCAATTATGTCAGTGGATAACATTCTCTTGACTGACAAAAGTGATATTGTCAAACGTTGGGTGAGTACAACGTTGGTCCTGAATCAGAAATCTTCTTTCGATACTCATGTAATAGACAATCTTCCCCAGAGACCTGTTGTACAATCCCTGTCTGCAAACATGTCAATACGTGAGGTGAAGAAAGCTATCAAACAACTTTCAAATGGAAAAGCACCTGGCGAAGATGGAATTTCAGCAGAATTGTATAAACGTGGAACCAATCTTTTGACACACAGGCTCTGCAAATTCTTCAACCTTGTGTGTGACAAGGGTGAAGTCCCGCAACAATTTAAGGACGCATCAATTGTCCATTTTTACAAGAACAAAGGAAGGAAGTTTGACTGTGACAACCACAGAGGAATATCACTTCTCTCGGTTGCTGGCAAAATCCTTGGTCGTATCATCCTTAACAGGCTTAATGACTTTGTCTCAGGATCAGCACTACCAGAAACTCAGTGCGGTTTTCGCACAGGTAGAGAAACAGTAGATATGATTTTCTGTCTTCGACAGGCTCAGGAGAAGGCTCGAGAGCAAAACAAAGACTTATTCATAGTTTTTGTGGATTTCACGAAAGCCTTTGACACTGTGTCCCGGACTGCTCTGTGGAAAGTGTTGTCAAAATTCGAAGTCCCAAATAAGATGCTTCAGATCATCATCTCTTTGCATGAAGGAATGATGGCTTCTGTGAGATCATGTAGCGAGCAATCCAGTACCTTTTCTGTCTCAAACGGTACTAAGCAAGGTTGTGTTCTTGCTCCTCTTCTATTTGCATTATTTTTTCTGCCATGCTCGAGAAAGCATTCTCAGATCTAAGCGAACGAATAAATGTTGAATTTAGAACAAGTGGTGGCCTATACAATCAACAACGTTTTAAAGCTAGGTCAAAAATTTCCTTGCAGCTAGTACGTGATCTTCTCTTTGCAGACGATGCCGCTCCATTAGCACACAGCCTAAAAGACATCCAGACCATCATTGATAAATTCTCTGAGACATCAAAAACATTTGGACTCACAATCAGTATAAAAAACTGAACTATTGTACCAGCCCGCAGCTTGCAATCCACGTCTTGTAAATCCATCTGTCTTCATTGATGGAAAAGCATTGAAGATTGTTGACACATTTAAATATCTTGGATCAACAGTCACATCTGATGGAAAAATGGACAAAGAAATCCATTCCAGAATAGGTAAAGCTAGCATTGCATTCGGCAATCTGAAACATCGTTTATGGAGTACCAAAGATGTATCTCTTAAAATAAAAATTAACATCTACAGAGCAGTCGTGCTTTCTACTCTACTGTATGGTGCTCAAACTTGGACATTTTACCGCAAGCAGATAAACCAACTTGACGCTTTTCACATGCGTTGTCTTCGTGTCATTTGCGGTATAAAATGGGATGACAAAGTATAAAATAGCACAATTTTAAAAAGATGTGATATTGCTGGCATCTAAACCCTACTACCCAAGATTCAACTTAGGTGGGCTGGTCACGTTGTCCGTATAAATGAGAACAGGCTTCCAAAGAAGATTTTATACGGGCAACTACCAAATGCTAAGCGTTCCATTGGACGTCCTCTCTTACGCTTCAAGGACAAATTGAAGGACAATTTGAAACGCCTCGATATTGACCTGAGTGCTTGGGAAGATCTAGCATAAGATCGGAAGGAATTGCGTAAGACCTGTTTCGCTAAACTAAAGAGCTTTGAACAAAATAGACAAGCATAGAGATCGGCTCCGCATAATTTTAAAAGAAAAACATTTAACTCCTGCCTTGGATCATTTCATTTGTCAGTGTGGCTTCATTGATCGCAGCAAGGCTGGGCTGCTGTCACACTCGAGGAAACATAAAATGTCTTCTTGACAGCATGCACAACATGGGAGGAATCAAGTCACTCACTGCTGACCCTCATCTATCGTTCTCAATAGGAGAGTCCACCATATATATATATAATGTGTGTGCGTACAAATTTATTCGAACATATTTATATACATATATATATATACATGCATGCATGCATGTGTGTGTGTGTGCGCGTGCAAAAATTTACATGTACATGTGCATATATATATATATATATATATATGAGATTAATTGATTGCGCGTGTTCAAATGTTGTTTTTGTCACCTAAATTTGATTATCTTGGTTTAGTTTGTTTTGTTTTAATGGCATATAAACCTCAGTGTGAACCACTGAGGTTGATATAAAAACAAAACAAACTAAACGAAGATAATTTAATGCCGACGAAATTTTTAAATACATTAATTCCTAATAGATACTCAATTTTTTGTAAACTCATGTTTTTCTATTTAACCCATAGATGGAACCCTAACAGGTACTACCACTGCGGGTCAGAGTGGACCTGGGAGTAATGGTGATGAAGGAGTGCTCCACATTCCCCTTGACCTCCAGAACTAAAACCTCATCATCAGATAGAGTTTAACGTCATACGCAAGACATGAAGATCCTGAGCCACCGCCTTCTAACACTCATAAGAGTTAGGGATTGCTATAAGGGCAATAGGGTCGGGGCTATCATCTGGGGGCTAGGGCTTGACGTGACCAGCCGATTGATCGAAGGGGGCTTCTCTAACTGCCTGTCTAGCCTAAGTAAGGGTCTAAGTGTTGCATGTTATGGACTGCTTATCCACCAAGATTCCGTCCTTAAGCATCACGGGTCTTAATCCTCTGCAGAGGTGCAATCGGTGTATTCTAAAGCACCAGCCGACAGGACTTTGATTGTCTGTATCCTTTCTTTTAAGTACCGTTAGCATTAACTTTTGAAATTTATGTAGGTCCTCAATCTTCTAATCATGTTCCCTAGTAACCCGTGAAGGAGATTGCTTTCCCTCAAATGTCAATATTGTTTTGAGAAGGCCATTTGTTTTGTGTGTGTGTGTGTGTGTGTGTGTGTGTGTTTGTAGTCAGAGAATGATTATGTACGATTGTAATACATCTGCTTCAAGTTACCCGCGGATATTCCTATAAATATATATATATATATATATATATATATATATTATATATATATATATATATATAGTACATTAAGAAAATTGAAAAAACACAGGTTTAAATAAGTTGAGTGGTAACTCTGCAGTGTTTCGATCTATTAATTAGATTATCTTCAGGGCATTTGTTGGTATCTGGAAGGTGATAAGAATTTTTTATCACAGAATAACGAGAAAAGCAAGTGATAGTCCTTGTTTATCAGTCTGTTCAAAATTTGAAGTCTGAAGAAAGGACACTGAAAAAAGTGGAAGGTTTGAAATATGGCGTCAAATATTCTCTTTTACTGTGTGAGTATGAGAGTGTGGGAGTATCGAAAAAATGCATTGTGCATTACACACACCGTAAAAGAGAATATTTGACGTCATATTTCAAACCCTCCACTTTTTTCAGCGTCCTTTCTTCAAATTTTGAACAGACTGATAAACAAGGGCTATCCCTTGCTTTTCTCGTTATTCTGTAATAAAATTTTTTTTATCACCTTCCATATACCAACAAATGCCCTGAAGATAATCTAATTAATAGATCGAAACGCTGCAGCGTCGGCCAATAAACTTACCACTCAACTTATTTAAACCAGTGTTTTTTTCAATTTTCCTAATATACTACATACTGTCGGATTCACTTCCTTTTCTTCACACACACACACACACACACACACACACACACATATATATATATATATATATATATATATATATATATATATAGCTACTATATATATACTAGCAGAATTACCCAGTCCATGACCGGAGTAAAATGATTTTAAGAACACCAGTGATTGAGAGAGAAATGAGAAGGAGAGGGGTAAGAGAGGAAAATAATTTTGCAAATTCTGATCAAATTAAAAAAATAATCGCGAAGAATTCATATATTACAATGTTTGTTTATTTTACGAAATGTTTTTTTGTTTGTATTAAAAATATTAGAGACGTCCAATCGTGGTGTAAGGATAATCAAGCTTGTTTCACAAATCCATTCTCGCTGGATGCCCCAGACGTGCAAATCTTTGTCACATCCTACCCGTGATGAACGATTCGGGTTAATAAGGAATGTATCCCATTGCGGTGTAACAGTCAGCAAGCTAATCTCGTACATCAAGTACTACTGCAAACGAATTATATCCACGTTGTATACCCCATACCTGCAATCTTTTGTCATATCCTAACCATGGCAAAACTTTTGGGTAAATAATGATGCTGTCCCATTGTGGTATAAAAGTCATTCTTTGATTTTCCCTGTATGTCCCTTACTTTTGACTTTGTGTCACATCCTACACCTGATCAACAATTTTGAAAATAGCATCCTATCGGGATGTAATAGTGAGCAAGATAGTATCGTCAATCCATTACTACTGAATAATGAATTTGATCCTTACTGGATTACCCATATTTGTGATCGTGTGTCACATCCTACGTGTGGCGAACAGTTTGTGTAAAGAATAAGGGCGGCCCATTATAGTGTAATTGTTAGCAAGCTAGTCTCGCAAATGCATTACCACTGAATAACGAGTTCGATCCTCGATGGATGCATTATACTTGCGACTTTGTGTCACATCCTACCCGTGACGAACGGGTTTGGTAAAGACCTACATTTAAAATATTTTTTAAAAAATTCTACCTTAAACTTGTAAGTGGTTTGAACCAATTTTATATTTGCTGTTGAGTTGCAATGTTATAAAATGTATTAGTTTGATTTATTTTCTTTTTACCCCATACAAATGTAACAATAAAAATGTGAGAATTAAAAATAGAAATTCTTACGTCAATGTTTTTTTTTTGGGGGGGGGGTTGGCTTACATTTAAAATAGTACTTCAAATAAAAGGTACCTATTGGTTTGGATGATTTTCATGATTTTTTTTCGTTATCAAAAAATTCATTACATTTTAATTCACTTTTAAAATAAGCTTTTGATTGATTTTGTTTTTTTGTTTGTTTGTTTTTGTTCTCCCAAAAATTATTTGTTTTACATTTAGTACTAAATTACAACAGCAATTTTCGATTAGACACATTACATTTAAATTTCACCAATGGAATTTGTGTGATGTTTAAATATTGTGGTTATAATAATATTATACTTGATAGAATAGGCTTACGCCTAAGATTTATTGAAATATAAAGGAAAAGTTTGCCACCGGTAAGACATATGAGGTTAAATAGCTGCTTAGTAGGATTAATGGTACAGTATGGCTCCAATAAAGGGGAGGGTTGGAGAATATAACAATAATTACTTTTTGTACCTGAAGCGTTTCACAAATCGATTGATTTTCAATTGAATTATATCACTTAATCGGTAAAAGTCAAATATAAATTTTCATACTGTTTCTTACAAACATTAAAGAGTGCGCGAGATTGTAATGCTGAATGACTTCTCCTTTGACGAATTAGTTATAATTTTCCCGGTTTACTGGGTAGCAAACTAGGACTTGTAGACCCATTATAACTGAATAGGTAGTTTGATTGGATGATCCTCAATCTTGTGAAACTCGTGGCAAACATGTTGGCTCTTAATTCTTAATAAATTATGACAGATTCCTAAGATTTTACATCTGGACTCAGAGTCCAGATGTAATTGTCAATCCTTATGACCTTCTGTAACTGCTGCATACTTCGGTCTTCTTTCATGGCTGATCGCAGCTCGCACAACCTCCTCTCTGTAATAGGAATGTATCCTCATCATCATCGTCAGCGCTTACTACATGGATATATGATCTTGATAGTGTATCTGCGAGGTACATTTTCTTGCCTGGGTGGTACAGAACCGTAGTGTTATATCCCTGAAGCCTCATTAACATGTTTTGCAAGCGTTTTGGGCACTTCCCCAATTCCTTTTTTAGTATTGCTTCCAAAGGCCTATGATCCATCAGTACTGTGACATGTTGACCAAATGTATATTGGTAAAACCGTTCACATGCATAGACTACAGCAAGCAGCTCTTTTTCGATCTGGGCATACCGAGTTTCTGTGTCTGTAAGGGCCCGACTGATATAGGCCAGTGGTTGACCTTCTTGCAGCAGTGCTGCTCCCAAGACCTTCTCACTTGCATCACATTGGATGACTAGAGGTTTCCTGTGATCG
Organism: Doryteuthis pealeii; assembly: GCA_023376005.1. Classification (NCBI taxonomy): domain Eukaryota; kingdom Metazoa; phylum Mollusca; class Cephalopoda; order Myopsida; family Loliginidae; genus Doryteuthis; species Doryteuthis pealeii. The sequence goes on along the minus strand of CM042146.1, from coordinate 38,155,083 downwards.
TAGTACTCATTCACCACCATTCACTCACCATTTTTTTAATTTTCTCAAATGCTTCTTCATGGATTTGGGACCATATCCAGGGCACATCTGTTTTGGTGAGATTGCGAGTAGGAGCCATCACGTCCGAAATGTGTGGTAGGAATTTTGCCAGATAGTTCACAAACCCACCCAAGCGTTGAACTCCCTTAACATCGGTTGGCGATGACATCTCTTTTATGGCCTTGATCTTCTCCGGATCAGGACGCAAACCCTCACTGGTCACCACATGGCCCATGAATGATAGAGAAGTTTTTCTTAGATCCATTTTCTCAGCATTCAGCCACATCCCATACTCACGACATATTTGTAACAGCTTCCTAAGATTTCTGTCATGATCCACCATAGCTTCCTCCATGGTTTTACCTTTGTCCACCACCAGAAGATCCTCTGCTTTGTTGACCACCCCCACCAAGTCAAAAACATTGTTATAAAGAACCTTCTGAAATATTTCTGGGGCTGGAGCAATTCCAAATGGTAATACCTTCCATCAAAACCGGCCAAATGGTGTGGCAAATGTTGTTAGCCGACTGCTTGTTTCATCCATTTTTAGATGCCAAGATCCATCGCCTAGATCTAGGGTCGAGAATACTTTGCTATCAGCCAGCTCTGGGAGCAGATCTTCCAGTACAGGCAGGTGAAAATGTTCCCGTTTCAGAGCTTTATTTAGTAGTCTTGGGTCAATACATACCCGCAAATTCCCATTTTTCTTGACCACCAGTTCTAATGCACTCACCCACGGTGTTGGCTCACTTACTGACTCGATTACCTTCTTTTCCACTAGTCTCCCTAGTTCAGTTTTCAGTTTTCTGAAATTTTTCTCAAATTCTTCGCCACGTGTAGGATTTGTCACAAGTATGGGGCATCCAGCATTGAGCAAACTCGGTATTCAGCTGTAAAGGAACTTTGACTGAGTATTAAACTACCCATGAAGCCAAATGTGACAATGTCGTTTAATGTGGATAAGCCCCAAGTCGGGTCTAAAAATTGCATAAAATTCCATTTAGGTGTGGCATAAAGAACCGAGTAATTAACCCACCCAGATGCTGCCTGTGGAGATGTTTCCCTGGAATCAAGCAAGAAAGTTTTGCGGGTTCTCGGTCCAGGCGCAGATACTAAATTTTTCTTATCTTCACCCAGGCCGGGCACTTCAAAAGATTTGAAACTGAAGGCAGCCTAAGGCGAACTATATTAATCTGGACACTTTCAATGATAGGGTGAGTGGGTTAAACTAAAGCAAGTCTTTCTGTACTTATTTATGAAGAATTATGAAGAGTTCCACATATCATTTGATTTTTGTTTGATTAATTAATTATATCACTTAATCAGCAAAAATCAATGTGTAAATTTTGTGTGTTTCTTAATCATAAACATGTTAAAGTATATGCAAAATTTAAAATCTTAATGACAAGTTTTCGGAGTTATAAGACGACATGCACATACGATGAGATTCATTTGTATATATATAGAGATTCGTTTGTCTGTTATGTTTTCTGTGGGGTAGATAGTGGTCTGGTAAAGTCTGGTAAAACACATAAATTACAGATTCCATTCACCGGGCATTCTTTCTTTACACTGCAGTTGAAACGTGGTTTCT
>CM042146.1:38103450-38150950 GCA_023376005.1 Doryteuthis pealeii | reverse complement strand
AAACTCGGAAAATAAATAACTTTTTTGAATTTTTTTTTCACAGTCTGATAGATTGGTGTGCAATCGATAATGATCCTTTGAAGAAAAAAAAAATTAAAAACAAAAATTTTAGATGCGGGGGTTCTGAAAGTTCAGATCCGCCCAAAATTTATATAAACTTGAAGTAAAATGCAATTTTCAATCATCTAATACAGAATAGTATTCCTCTTATTGATGAATGTGTATTGTTTAAACATTGAACAAAATACTATTAATTTCTCGCTACAATTAATCTAAATAGATGATGAAAAATAACATTAGTAATATGAAATAACCGTAAACATATTTTGAATTAAAAATAAATGTAAACATTTTTTTTAAAATTCCTAATAAGAATAATAAAATTTGAAATAAAAAATACTTGTTATATTTGTGAAGGTGCTGCAAAAATTAAAAATAAATTTTATCTATAAATTTTTTCATGGTAAAGCCGGTGTTTGTATCATTTGTTTATTGTATTTAGGTAGGAGACTTTTTTTATCACCGCTTTTGCTTATACAAACCGACGTGAAGAAAAAAGATTTTAAAATAAATATTTTTACACAATTCTACAAATTGTATTTTAATTGAATGAATGGATAAAAAATACTTTTTATTATGTTATAATTTAATAACTATTAAAACTTAAAAAATAATTTTTTTTACCGTAACAAAAACGGAAGTAGTCACGGACAAAAGACCATAACTAATAATTTAACGTAAGATATAAATTAGTGGCTGTATCTTTATTTATAAATAAATTTCTCGCAAAACTTTATGCATGAAATAATCATAAATACGAATAAAAATTAAAATAACTATGTGAAAATGTATAGAACAAAACATGCATTTATTGAAAGATTCGTTAAAGATAGGCTAGACCAGTGGATGTTACAAACACAACATTATACTTGTATATAAAGCAATTTGTTTCTTTAATATTAAGTATAACTCAAATTGATTAGAAATTAGATTCCCATTTATAAATCCAATAGATTATTGTGGAATCTGTGACGTAAGCCGTGGCGTAGTTTCGGCTTCAGACAGAAATGCAATCTATCTCCATTATATATAGATTTCACCCCTTGTGAGTTTTCACACTAACGTTAGCTGATGGGCTTTCACTAGAGTCACAGTGACAAAAAGTCTCCTCAGGTCTCCAGGACTCTTCTGAATATTCTACATGATCATATGAGGGGCGTGCAATAAATTCCCAATGCTTTTTTCTTAAAAGTTGAAGAAAATATATCTAGATACTGAGTATACAATAGAAATCGATTTTGTGAAATATATTCATGCATACTCTAAAATAATGTATATAGAGATGAATTCATAGATTTGCACAAACACATATGTATGTATCTATGTGCAATAGAGAGAGAAAGAGAGGAAGGAGAATAAAAGATCACGAATACTAGCTACATGCACGAAATTATCGGTGACTGGGTACTGTCGCTGTCAGCTTTAGTGCGATGCGGCAAATCGCTTCGGAGTAGATAGAAGTGGAAATCCATATAATTTCAATATCTACAGATGCATCCCGAAAGACACATGTCCTTGCCGGCTTCGTCTTTCCTAACACTTCTACCAGCAATTGCACCAGTTGCTGGTAGAAGTGTTCAGAAACGGAAGTGAAAGATGTCGACGGGTGAACACATGAACTGGGTACTAAGATTTATATATATACATATATATATATATATATATATATATATATATTTAGGGGGGGGATAATCTAACCTGTAGGATGAGATTATTTTTCTAATTTAATTCTGAAGAATAATTTCTTGATTATTATAAAAAATTAATTTATTGGGTTGAGTTAAAAGTTTACACCAATATACTTTCTATAATGTTAGGGAAATCTTAGAAGTATTTTTGACTTTTGTTCAACTGTTTACCATTCTGTCAATCAATGGAAATTAGAATACAGTGACCTTTTCCCACCAAAATGGGGTTTCCTGGATTTAGTACTAAACCACATCTGATGATGAGGCTCTACTTCAGAAGATCTGGGAATTGAGGTATATCCTTTTATTGACATTACTCCCAGGTTCACTCTGACCCGGAGTGATAATGCTTGTTAGGGTCCTATTTATGATTCCGATAGATCTGTTTGAAATAATGATTGAAATATCTTTTTCCGATTTTTTTTAACCATATAATTGCTTGAAAAAATTGTCATCCGTTGAAATGTCGGAAAACTACCTAAGCAACTTGAACGAAGGTGATTGTCAATGGTTATGAATTAATGTAATCGTTACTGACAAAATCTAACTATTACTTGTATAATGAATTTGATCGTTAATTGGATAATTTGATAAACCATCAGGTCAATGCAATAAAACTGAATTACATTTAGAGATAAAATTGGCTTAAATATTCAAAATTAAGCAAAAGATTTAAGTGATTTTAATTAGATTTAGATTTGGGGGTATTAAAAAAAACATTTAATAACGTCTTGTTCGGAAAGTGGCGTTTGTTTCTTGATTTTTCTTGGCTATTCAAAACTGTCCAGCGTTTTATTGAAATGGTGATTTAATGAATTGAAAAAGGAAACAATAACAAAAATCTCTGCTCTTTATGATTGATACATTTTCTCGTTTTAACTTTTATATTCCGTTACATTTTCTCGTATGCGTACTGTAATAAATAATTTTGGTTATTGGGACTCATTAATATTGTTTATATGAGCAGAAAAGGGATAATACTCTTCGTCATTCCAGTCCTGGTGGTGGGGTTAAAATACGCTGACGGTAGTTTGCATGTACAAGAGGCAATACAATAAATAAATACACAAGACATTATCCGCCCTGTCAGTTGGGCTTAGAATACACCGACAGTATCCCCTGCAGAGGGTTAATATCCCTACTAGTGGTGATCTAAAAATCTGGGGAGTATCGATTATCACTCCATTGCCATTTCTCTGAACTGGAGTGTTAGTATCTTTTAAGGTTTCGTCAAAATAATAAAATAAATCTCTTTAAAAATGATTCGTATTCTATAGTAATATTTGATGCCATATAAGTGTAAACAATTTGTATTTAGAATAGTTACTTAGAGTTATAATTTTAAACCTGGGATCACTGGTAATGAATAGGTACTCCCACATTCCATTCCATATTAACCCTCTCCAGAATTGGAGTCTCACCATCAAATGCAGTTTAGTGTCATACCCAGAATATCTATAATTTCCATCAACCCTCCACTACATTAGGTCTTTGAAACAAGCCCATGTAGATTTTATTGACGTTCTTAGGAAGAATATTGTTTTAAAATATATAGAAAAGTGTATAAATTCTTTTGATCTTGAAGAAATTGACTGAAATATTAAAGTATATTTTATCTTTTTTTTTTGGGGGGGGGAACAAATTAACATTTTAAAAAAAAAGGTTTTTGAAACCCCCCGTATAGACAATTATTGTCAACTGCTTGCACAGATGTTTTTGTCAAAGATATTATAAAACTGCATATATCCACTGGTGCCCCCCCCCAAAAAAAAATATTGGAATAATGTGTGACAGTCTCCATATTACATGCTTCTGATCGAATCAGGAAATTCAAAGAATATTCATGAGTCTTAAACTGGAATTACGTTGTTTTGCCATTGGGCTACATTGTTTTCCTATATTGCAACGTATCGCCTCATTGTTTCAATGAAGAACTGTTGCAAACAATAGAAACCGTAATATCAACAGAAGGAAGGAAATTTAACTGGGAATTGAACGACGCTAGAGTAATTACACGAGATAAACTAAATCAATTGATCTGAGATTCTCTGATAACAAGAAAAATAGTTGAAGCTGTCATCAGAGCTATGTGTAGAAAGTCACCATCTTGTTCTTGGAATAAAAAGAAAAGAGAAGAAAAATAGGCTTATTTTCATCTTTTTTTTTTTGTTCGTTTTAACTCTCTGTCTACCAAATGTTCCCATGGTTGTACCAAAGTTTCTGGGTATTTTTACCTGTATGATCGGGTTTTTCAAAGTTCCCCATCTATTCACCTCAGAACTCATTCTATTCAAATAATGTCCTATTATTATCGTAATTGAGTCCCTCTGCCCAATTAAACCATCAGCGGTTTATGGTAGGATTGCAGTGATGGCAGACATAAAGTAGGCAAAGAGTTAATTAATTCAAACAGTATAGTTTATTTAATGTAACGAATTAAATAGGTCGTTAGGAGAGTTTAAATTTACAAATAAATATTTTCAATTGAAGAAAATATATAATTGTGTGTGTGAATTTCTACCAATAGATTATGTCTATGTGTTTGTGGATATTGGAGCGTATGTAAGTCTGTTGAACAAAATAAATACTTTCACACACGTACTTTAGATAGATACATAAATACATGCATACACACATACATTAATTTGCTGGTTTTGAGAGATAGATAAGTAAGAACAGATTGAGATAGATATATAGATAGATAGATAGATAGATACATACATACATACATATTATTGATTGCAATGTCTTGTCAGGCGACTGCCACTCTTTCCTTCATCGTCCGTTTGTGGGCTCGTTCATGACTTTTCAATCCTGTCAAAGTCTTGCATATCTTAGGACATATCTGGCACACATAACGATTGGTATTGACTGAGTTAGTGTGGCATGGTAGAGACAACCATTGTAGTCGGGTAGCTCTCATGTGATTTTATGTGATTGACCAAGCATTCCTTTGATAACAGGGCTCGGTCACAGTCTTCACAGATCCACACATCACCAGAATTGGCCGGCAGAGTTTCACGTTTTCGGCATGCTCACCTGAGTTTTGTCCGGTCCACCCTTGCAGCTTCAAACAGTTCTGCACCCCTGTATATCACAACCCTCCATTGCCCATGTCAGGGAGTCCCAATTATCGACGAGAATACCAAAGCACACTAGACACTCTTTTACACTATCACGAAACCGTTTTTGTCTTGTGTCGTGGTCTTTTGTCAAAAAGGAGCTCACCATAAAAAGCTGGGTTTTTTTAAGCCGAACAAGATGCGCCACCCAACGCATCTGATTCCTCATCACAATTGCAGTAATGCTAGTTGTTTTGGCTTTGGTCAAGACAGCCATCTCTGGAACATGGCTTTTCCACTTCAGACCAAGGATTTGTCTATGACAGTACTGATGGAATCTTTCAAGCTACCTCATAGGAGATTGATACAACGTCCGGATTTCAGAAGCATAGAGCAAGGATGACAACACACATGCTTGATACACAAACACTTTAGTTGCAAGAGTTAAATCACCATCGGACCAGACTCTGTCTTCTAACTTACCAAAGGACCCAGATACCCTGCTTATTTTCTGTTTGATTTCCGCAACAAGAGAACCGTCACTAGATAAAGAACGACCAAGGTAGACAAATTCCTTGACAACTTCAAGGTGCTTCCCATAGACAGAGATGTCAGGTCCCACGTAAGGATCACCAGCAATCGGAGTGTACATGACTTTGCTTTTCTTAATACTAACTGTCAGACCAAAGCAGGTACAAGCATTAGTAAAGCGGTCCATGTCCGACTGCATTTATTCCGGAAAATGTGTAACCAAGTCAGCATCATCGGCATATAAAAGTTCCCTGACAAATCCATTTCTAACAAGGGTTCTGGCTTGGAATCTTCTCAAGTTAAAAACTTTTTCAGTTGTTCGGAATCTGATATAGTCATGGAAGGCATAACATAGTACAGCGGTCAGGTAAAGTGAGAACAATGATGGTGCTAGTATATCGCCCTGCTTCACTCCATTATCAATGGGAAGTTTATCAGACAGCTGACCATTGAAATTAACACGACCCTTGACACAACGATGTAGCTGCTTCAACTTTTAAATAAAAGCAGGTGTACAGCCAAATTTTCCGAGCACCTTCGGGAGGGCCTCACGATTCACCGAGTCAAAGGTTTTGTTAAGTCAACAAAAACCTGACAAAGTGGCACACGCTGTTCAATACATTTTTCTAAAAGCTGTTTCGAACATACATATATGCATATGCTATATATTGATGGGCGTTCAGTCACTTCTATACTGTTAGTATAGAAACATATTTGAGTTCACGTGTTGTTGAATTCCTATCTGAACCGTTAGAGTAATTGACATGCTATAACCTTAGGTTAATCTCCATTTCTGGTTACGTAAACGGACTTTATATTTACAATTAAGAAAAGCAGACTTTTGCAGATGAATGAGGGTACGACTGCGATACAAATGTGCCAACGTTTCAGAGAGTGATGGTCACCGCACTGCTAAACGAATTTAAGTACAGTGCTCTATTCAGGAAACTGTGTACTGGCCCAAGTATTACGCAACACCGTCGAAAGGGATAGATGAGACAACACCTCCTTCTGAAGTTGTAGGTATTCCGTAATAAGTGGGATACCTCAACTGTGTTAAACCCTCGAACGGTCGATATGCCACCAGATTCGGTGATAGAGAAGTTGATGGAACAGTCTGCTCTAATACCGTACGAGTTAAAGGTATACCCAGCCATGTGAAAGATCATCGCTGCACGCGAAAAAGACGGAAGAGGTACGCCGGTGACAGTGAATCGGTGACTACTGTTTTTAGAACAGGGACGGGCAGTTCACCAGAATTGGAAGAAGACGACAACGATGAGGATGATGATGATAGTAACAATAGAGACACAATGGGCACAGACTCAGAAGGAATGCAGATAGAAGAGCAATCCAATCTAGAAGAAGTACACGACGAAGGTAGTCGCCATAAGGCTGCTATTTATGTGATCAAGAGATTATATAGCAAGAGGAGAAACGACTTATATCATGCAGCGAAGCGAGCAAGTACGTATCTTGCGTGTAACCTGTCTGTGAAATGAAACTTGATTTAGAGGAAAAAAGATTAATCTGACATAATAAGATGTCCGGAAAATGAACATGATTAAGAGGACAACGGGATTTCCGGAAAATGAAACATGACTAAGAGGACAAAAGATTAAAATAAGATTTCCGGAAAATGAAACATGACTAAGAGGACAAAAGATTAATCTGCTTAATAAGATTTCCGGAAATGAAACATGACTAAGAGGACAAAAGATTAATCTGGCATAATAAGAATTCCGGAAAATGAAACATGACTAAGAGGACAAAAGATTAATCTGATAAAATAAGATTTCCGGAAAATGAAACATGACTAAGAGGACAAAAGATTAATCTGGCATAATAAGATTTCCGGAAAATGAAACATGACTAAGAGGACAAAAGATTAATCTGATAAAATAAGATTTCCGGAAAATCAAAAGATTATCTGATAAAATAGATTTCCGGAAAATGAAACATGACTAAGAGGACAAAAGATTAATCTGATAAAATAAGATTTCCGGAAAATGAAACATGACTAAGAGGACAAAAGATTAACATGAAACATGACTAAGAGGACAAAGATTAATCTGATAATAAGATTTCCGGAAAATGAACATGACTAAGAGGAAAAGATTAATCTGGCATAATAAGATTTCCGGAAAATGAAACATGACTAAGAGGACAAAAGATTAATCTGGCATAATAAGATTTCCGGAAAATGAAACATGACTAAGAGGACAAAGATTAATCTGGCATAATAAGATTTCCGGAAAATGAAACATGACTAAGAGGACAAAAGATTAATCTGGCATAATAAGATTTCCGGAAAATGAAACATGACTAAGAGGACAAAAGATTAATCTGGCATAATAAGATTTCCGGAAATGAAACATGACTAAGAGGACAAAAGATTAATCATAATAAGATTTCCGGAAAATGAAACATGACTAAGAGGACAAAAGATTAATCTGGCATAATAAGATTTCCGGAAAATGAAACATGACTAAGAGGACAAAAGATTAATCTGATAAAATAAGATTTCCGGAAAATGAAACATGACTAAGAGGACAAAAGATTAATCTGACATAATAAGATTTCCGGAAAATGAAACATGACTAAGAGTGTTGCATAGTGCTCTACTCAGGCCACAAAATCGTACATGTTACATACTATTGCTGGGTCGTATGTGTTAGTAATGGAGTATAAGGATTCACACGTAGACATATGTAGTAGTAAGACTTTTAACGTTTATTTCTTTCACCTCGTGGCGAGTGTGCGTGGGTGGACGAGCTGGACAACGGCGCTACGAATGTTGCAGGCTGGCGATCGGGGGGTGAACGGGGTGGGCGCGCCTCACTGCTCGCAGCAGCGCCCGACCGTATCGACGGTCAGACACCTTGTGATCTCTTCGCCGTCTCCCGGGGTCTGCTGGGGTCTCCGGGGTCTGCCTGATGACCGCTTAAGTACTGACGACCGCCCACACATTCTTTTGTTCCTTGACCAGAAGTCCTTTCTCTTTGTTCAAATTCGCGTTTGTCCAGATGAAGTCTTTTGTTGCTCTCAAACGCCTACACGTTTTCTTTGTTCGCTACCACCAGGATAAAGTCCTTTGTTATCTTCGTCATCCCGCGCAAAACACACAGTCAATCTGCAACATCCCTCACCACCCCATTTTTCAAAAATTTTCACATGTGAATATTTTAAAAAACTTTCTTCAATGCCCCGAACCACCGTCACTCACACCAACCACCGAGTACATAGCAAAATACAGGATTAACAAAAGTAAAAGAAAAAAAAATACATCAAATATAACATACATTTTACAAATCGGTTACCTTTAATTGGTAACTTAGAGAGTGTTCACGTTCATTTTTTTTTCTTCTTCCCCTCCAAAATCCCGTCTTGTCACGGTTTCCTTTTTTACTGAAAAGTTCGTTAGTCTTGTTTCATTCAAAAAGTTCGTCTTTTTTTTTTTTCATTCAAAAAAATAAAAACAAAAGTCTGTGATGATATCAAGCAAATGACCCTCGACAAAACCATGTGTATCTCCGCTCGAGTATGACACCTACTTTTCCTATACGCTTTTTTCTACTCTTCCTTGACCTTGCTATCCACATTCGGATCCGAGACATCTCTCAACCAAAATTTCCTGGAGACCATTCCCCAACTCATAACCCAAAATACTCATAATCCTCAAAATACTACAGAAAATACCGGGGCACGGATCTTACCGTTTATCTATATTCCTCTTTGGAACCCCAAACTCATTATGATTCAACATTATTCATCAGAAAACACAGGGACAGGTCACTCGCCATTTCTCTTATTCTGATTTTTTTTCAGAACCCCAAAACTCATTCCGATATCGGAATCTTTAAACATGAGCGCAGAAAAACTTTTCCGAAAATACGTTAACCACATGGGACGCTCATCAAGGAATCGTAATCAGTGTAATGGTGAGCCTTCAGTACGACTACTTTTTTTAAAACCATATTTACACAGATTCCTTACACACGTGGGGGAAAAATCTCCATACCATCAAGCACGAGTTCCGAACTCGATCCAGAAAAATTACAGCAAGGCCACAAAATTCACAATTAAAATCTTCTAAAATCTTCACTAAAATTTAGGTACACAATAAAATTACCCAGACCAACCGTAGATTAATTATGTTAAACTTTCGGGGAAAAAAAATTCCAAAACCGAACATACTGACAAAAAGTAAAAAATTACTGTATAATATATTCGTTTCTATTGGGCTCCACTCTTAAGTATTTTCCCTTTTAATTTCGATCTAAAATTCGAATCTACTAATTTACAATTTACATGCATTCACCCTACTGCTATCGTTCGAACAAAAGGCATCAACCCGGGTCAAAATAATGAAGAGATCTCCATCTTGTAAATCACGGGAAAAAAATTATTACTAAAATCACGTGCGAAGCAGGGCTTTTAACCTTTTCGCGTATCCCCTTCGGGACTTACTGCACGACAAAATCTGATCAGGCGTAGTCGCCATTTTTCTTTTACTACTAAAATCACGTGCGAAGCAAGGACTTGAACCTTTTCGCATATTCCATTCGGAGCTTACTGCACGACAAAATCGGGAGAATGCAGTCTTCCAAAGACTTTCAAAAATTATCGAAGTACCTAATTTCCATAGGACATTCACCAACATAATATCTCAAACCGGTGGGTTTCTCTATAAAAACCACTTTAATTACCGTTTCTCTAAAAAGATGCGACACAAATCAGGTGAAATTTCCAACCAAGTTGACCCAACATGAAACTCTCAAGTCTGAATGAAAAAATATAGCATGATGATTTAGCACAAAAAAATTATTCCATTTCCAAATAAAAAATTACAAAATAGAGATTTCCCTTTTATTCATGGATATACTATTTAAAAATTATCAAATTAGCCCCTCTCAATATAAAATCATGAGTAAAAATTATTTGCCTTAAGCCTCAAAATTCTAAAAATTATATTCATACTGGTTAAACGGAAAAATATATTCTTCTTTTTTTCACTGGGGGGTAACACGTGCGTTACTAAAATTACTACTAGGATTTGTACAATACTAGTCTGTCACTCTCGGTATCTCACTCTTTACTTTCGACCCCCTCCAAAACAAGCCTCTCTCGTCAACACAGCGGTCAGACTCCGAACGAAATTACGTTGATCCATTTCAGCTATCTATATATTTTTCTTTATACTAGAACAACTTTTTTTTTCTACACGAGCAGAAACACACAGGTAAAATCACAGGTCATCTACCTTTCGATGTTTTATCATCGCCCAGTGTTTGTGGGCAGTGTCGTGTCCTCTCGTCCGCAACAGCAAAATTCTCGTGGTCGTTCCTGTGTCATCGTGATCGTCCTTCTTTTGTTGTTGTGGGGCCCATTACTACAACGTTGTGTCTTCGTTTCCTCTTCTCTCATACCAGCAACCAAAAATATCGGTCTTGTCTTCTGATATCGCGATCGTCCAGTATATGTAGCGTTGTGTCTTCGTAGTAACTCAGGTTCTACCGAATCCATGCGGAATTCGAATGGCCACGGCGCCAATTAGAACCTGAGTTACTACGAAGACACAACGCTACATATACTGGAAGATCACGATATCAGAAGACAAGACCGATATTTTTGGTTGCTGGTATGAGAGAAGAGGAAACGAAGACACAACGTTGTAGTAATGGGCCCCACTGCAACAAGAGGACAAAAGATTAATCTGACAAAATAAGATTTCCGGAAAATGAAACATGACTAAGAGGACAAAAGATTAATCTGGCATAATAAGATTTCCGCAAAATGAAACATGACTAAGAGGACAAAAGATTAATCTGATCAAATAAGATTTCCGGAAAATAAACGTGACTAAGAGGACAAAAGATTAATCTGGCATAATAAGATTTCCGGAAAATGAAACATGACTAAGAGGACAAAAGATTAATCTGGCATAATAAGATTTCCGGAAAATGAAACATGACTAAGAGGACAAAGGGTTAATCTGATAAAATGAGATATCCGGAAAATAAAACATGACTAAGGGGACAAAAGATTAATCTGGCATAATAAGATTTCCGCAAAATGAACCATGACTAAGAGGACAAAGGGTTAATCTGATAAAATAAGATTTCCGGAAATATGAAACATGACTAAGAGGACAAAATATTAATCTGGCATAATAAGATTTCCGGAAAATGAAACATGACTAAGAGGACAAAAGATTAATCTGGCATAATAAGATTTCCGCAAAATGAACCATGACTAAGAGGACAAAGGGTTAATCTAATAAAATAAGATTTCCGGAAAAATGAAACATGACTAAGAGGACAAAATATTAATCTGGCTTAATAAGATTTCCGGAAAATGAAACATGACTAAGAGGACAAAAGATTAATCTGATAAAATTAGATTTCCGGAAAATGAAACATGACTAAGTGGACAAAAGATTAATCTGACATAATAAGATTTCCGGAAAATGAAACATGACTAAGAGGACAAAAGATTAATCTGATAAATAAGATTTCCGGAAAATGAAACATGACTAAGAGGACAAAAGATTAATCTGGCATAATAAGATTTCCGGAAAATGAAACATGACTAAGAGGACAAAAGATTAATCTGGCATAATAAGATTTCCGCAAAATGAAACATGACTAAGAGGACAAAAGATTAATCTGATAAAATAAGATTTCCGGAAAATGAAACATGACTAAGAGGACAAAAGATTAATCTGATAAAATAAGATTTCCGGAAAATGAACATGACTAAGAGGACAAAAGATTAATCTGGCATAATAAGATTTCCGGAAAATGAAACATGACTAAGAGGACAAAGGGTTAATCTGATAAAATGAGATTTCCGGAAAATAAAACATGACTAAGAGGACAAAAGATTAATCTGATAAAATAAGATTTCCGGAAAATGAAACATGACTAAGAGGACAAAAGATTAATCTGATAAAATTAGATTTCCGGAAAATGAAACATGACTAAGTGGACAAAAGATTAATCTGACATAATAAGATTTCCGGAAAATGAAACATGACTAAGAGGACAAAAGATTAATCTGATAAAATAAGATTTCAGGAAAATGAAACATGACTAAGAGGACAAAAGATTAATCTGGCATAATAAGAATTCCGGAAAATGAAACATGACTAAGAGGACAAAAGATTAATCTGATAAAATAAGATTTCCGGAAAATGAAACATGACTAAGAGGACAAAAGATTAATCTGACATAATAAGATTTCCGGAAAATTAAACATGACTAAGAGGACAAAAGATTAATCTGGCATAATAAGATTTCTGGAAAATGAAACATGACTAAGAGGACAAAAGATTAATCTGATAAAATAAGATTTCCGGAAAATGAAACATGACTAAGAGGACAAAAGATTAATCTGACATAATAAGATTTCCGGAAAATTAAACATGACTAAGAGGCCAAACGATTAATCTGGCATAATAAGATTTCTGGAAAATGAAACATGACTAAGAGGACAAAAGATTAATCCGACAAAATAAGATTTCCGGGAAATGAAACATGACTAGGAGGACAAAAGATTAATCTGGCTTAATAAAATGTCCGGAAAATGAAACATGATTAAGAGGATAACAGATTAATCTGACATAATAAGATGTCTGGAAATTGAAACATGATTAAAAGGACAAAGGGTTAATCTGGCGTAATAATATGTTCGGAAAATGAAACATGACTAAAAGGACAAAAGATTAATCTGGCTTAATAAGATGTCCGGAAAATGAAACATGACTAAGAGGACAAAGGACTAATCTGGCATAATAAGATTTCCGGAAAATGAAACATGACTAAGAGAACAAAGGACTAATCTGACATAATAAGATTTCCGGAAAGTAAAACATGACTAAGAGGACAAAAGATTAATCTGACATAATAAGATTTCCGGAAAATGAAACATGACTAAGAGGACAAAAGATTAATCTGGCATAATAAGATTTCCGGAAAATGAAACATGACTAAGAGGACAAAAGATTAATCTGACATAATAAGATTTCCGGAAAATGAAACATGACTAAGAGGACAAAAGATTAATCTGACAAAATAAGACTCCGGAAAATTAACCATGATTAAGAGGACAAAAAGTTAATCTGGCATTATAAGATTACCGGAAAATGAAACATGACTAAGAGGACAAAAGATTAATCTGACATAATAAGATTTTCGGAAAATGAAACATGACTAAGAGGCCAAACGATTAATCTGGCATAATAAGATTTCTGGAAAATGAAACATGATTAAGAGGAGAAAGGACTAATCTGACATAATAAGATTTCCGGAAAATGAAACATGATTAAGAGGAGAAAGGACTAATCTGACATAATAAGATGTCTGGAAATTGAAACATGATTAAGAGGAGAAAGGGCTAATCTGGCATAATAAGATTTCCGGAAAATGAAACATGACTAAGAGGACAAAAGATTAATCTGACAAAATAAGATTTCCGGAAAATGAAACATGACTAAGAGGACAAAAGATTAATCTGACATAATAAGATGTCCGGAAAATGAAACATGACTAAGAGGACAAAAGATTAATCTGACATTATAAGATGTTCGGAAAATGAAACATGACTAAGGGGACAAAAGATTAATCTGACATAATAAGATGTCCGGAAAATGAAACATGATTAAGACGACAAAGGGTTAATCTGGCATAATAATATGTTCGGAAAATGAAACATGATTAAGAGGACAAAGGACTAATCTGACATAATAAGATGTCCGGAAAATGAAACATGACTAAGAGGACAAAAGATTAATCTGGCATAATAAGATTTCCGGAAAATGAAACATGATTAAGAGGACAAAAGATTAATCTGACATAATAAGATGTCCAGAAAATGAAACATGATTAAGAGGAGAAAGGGCTAATCTGGCATAATAAGATGTCCGGAAAATGAAACATGATTGAGAGGAGAAAGGGCTAATCTGGCATAATAAGATGTCCGGAAAATGAAACATGATTAAGAGGAGAAAGGGCTAATCTGGCATAATAAGATGTCCGGAAAATGAAACATGATTAAGAGGAGAAAGGGCTAATCTGGCATAATAAGATGTCCAGAAAATGAAACATGATTAAGAGGACAAAGAGCTAATCTGGCATAATAAGATTTCCGGAAAGTAAACATGACTAAGAAGACAAAAGATTAATCTGACATAATAAGATTTCCGGAAAATGAAACATGACTAAGAGGACAAAAGATTTATCTGACAAAATAAGATTTCAGGAAAATGAAAGATGACTAAGAGGACAAAAGATTAATCTGACATAATAAGATTTCCGGAAAATGAAACATGACTAAGAGGACAAATGATTAATCTGACATAATAAGATGTCCGGAAAATGAAACATGACTAAGAGGACAAAAGATTAATCTGACATTATAAGATGTTCGGAAAATGAAACATGACTAAGGGGACAAAAGATTAATCTGACATAATAAGATGTCCGGAAAATGAAACATGATTAAGAGGACAAAGGGTTAATCTGGCATAATAATATGTTCGGAAAATGAAACATGATTAAGAGGACAAAGGACTAATCTGATATAATAAGATGTCCTGAAAATGAAACATGACTAAGTGGACAAAAGATTAATCTCGCATAATAAGATTTCCGGAAAATGAAACATGATTAAGAGGACAAAAGATTAATCTGACATAAGAAGATGTCCAGAAAATGAAACATGATTAAGAGGAGAAAGGGCTAATCTGGCATAATAAGATGTCCAGAAAATGAAACATGTCTAAGAGGACAAAAGATTAATCTGACATAATAAGATTTCCGGAAAATGAAACATGACTAAGAGGACAAAAGATTAATCTGACATAATAAGATGTCCGGAAAATGAAACATGACTAAGAGGACAAAAGATTAATCTGGCTTAATAAGATGTCCGGAAAATGAAACATGACTAAGAGGACAAAAGATTAATCTGACAAAATAAGACTCCGGAAAATTAAACATGATTAAGAGGACAAAAAGTTAATCTGGCATTATAAGATTACCGGAAAATGAAACATGACTAAGAGGACAAAAGATTTATCTGACAAAATAAGATTTCCGGAAAATGAAACATGACTAAGAGGCCAAACGATTAATCTGGCATAATAAGATTTCCGGAAAATGAAACATGATTAAGAGGAGAAAGGACTAATCTGACATGATAAGATGTCCGGAAAATGAAACATGACTAAGAGGACAAAAGATTAATCTGACAAATAAGATTTCCGGAAAATGAAACATGACTAAGAGGACAAAAGATTAATCTGACATAATAAGATGTCCGGAAAATGAAACATGACTAAGAGGACAAAAGATTAATCTGACATTATAAGATGTTCGGAAATGAAACATGACTAAGGGGACAAAAGATTAATCTGACATAATAAGATGTCCGGAAAATGAAACATGATTAAGAGTACAAAGGGTTAATCTGGCATAATAATATGTTCGGAAAATGAAACATGATTAAGAGGACAAAGGACTAATCTGACATAATAAGATGTCCGGAAAATGAAACATGACTAAGAGGACAAAAGATTAATCTGGCATAATAAGATTTCCGGAAAATGAAACATGATTAAGAGGACAAAAGATTAATCTGACATAAGAAGATGTCCAGAAAATGAAACATGATTAAGAGGAGAAAGGGCTAATCTGGCATAATAAGATGTCCGGAAAATGAAACATGATTAAGAGGAAAAAGGGCTAATCTGGCATAATAAGATGTCCAGAAAATGAAACATGATTAAGAGGACAAAGGGCTAATCTGGCATAATAAGATTTCCAGAAAATGAAACAGGATTAAGAGTAGAAAGAGCTAATCTGGCATAATAAGATGTCCGGAAAATGAAACATGACTAAGAGGACAACAGATTAATCTGGCATAATATTATTTCCGGAAAGTAAAACATGACTAAGAGGACAAAAGATTAATCTGGCATAATAAGATTTCCGGAAAATGAAACATGACTAAGAGGACAAAAGATTAATCTGGCATAATATTATTTCCGGAAAGTAAAACATGACTAAGTGGACAAAAGATTAATCTGGCATAATAAGATTTCCGGAAAATGAAACATGACTAAGAGGACAAATGATTAATCTGACATAATAAGATGTCCGGAAAATGAAACATGACTAAGAGGACAAAAGATTAATCTGACATTATAAGATGTTCGGAAAATGAAACATGACTAAGGGGACAAAAGATTAATCTGACATAATAAGATGTCCGGAAAATGAAACATGATTAAGAGGACAAAGGGTTAATCTGGCATAATAATATGTTCGGAAAATGAAACATGATTAAGAGGACAAAGGACTAATCTGACATAATAAGATGTCCGGAAAATGAAACATGACTAAGAGGACAAAAGATTAATCTGGCATAATAAGATTTCCGGAAAATGAAACATGACTAAGAGGACAAAAGATTAATCTGGCATAATATGATTTCCGGAAAGTAAAACATGACTAAGAGGACAAAAGATTAATCTGGCATAATAAGATTTCCGGAAAATGAAACATGACTAAGAGGACAAAGGGCTAATCTGGCATAATAAGATTTCCAGGAAATGAAACAGGATTAAGAGTAGAAAGGGCTAATCTGGCATAATAAGATGTCCGGAAAATGAAACATGACGGAAAATGAAACATGACTAAGAGGACAAAAGATTAATCTGGCATAATAAGATTTCCGGAAAATGAAACATGACTAAGAGGACAAAAGATTAATCTGGCATAATATGATTTCCGGAAAGTAAAACATGACTAAGAGGACAAAAGATTAATCTGGCATAATAAGATTTCCGGAAAATGAAACATGACTAAGAGGACAAATGATTAATCTGGCATAATAAGATTTCCGGAAAATGAAACATGATTAGAAGGACAAAAGATTAATCTGACATAAGAAGATATCCAGAAAATGAAATATGATTAAGAGGAGAAAGGGCTAATCTGGCATAATAAGATGTCCAGAAAATGAAACATGATTAAGAGGACAAAGGGCTAATCTGGCATAATATGATTTCCAGAAAATGAAACAGGATTAAGAGTAGAAAGGGCTAATCTGGCATAATAAGATGTCCGGAGAATGTAACATGACTAAGAGGACAAAAGATTAATCTGGTAAAATAAGATTTCCGGAAAATGAAACATGACTAAGAGGACAAAGGACTAATCTGACATAATAAGATGTCCGGAAAATGAAACATGATTAAGAGAACAAAGGGTTAATCTGGCATAATAAGATTTCCGGAAAATGAAACATGACTAAGAGGACAAAAGATTAATCTGACATAATAAGATGTTCGGAAAATGAAACATGACTAAGAGGACAAAAGATTAATCTGACATTATAAGATGTTCGGAAAATGAAACATGACTAAGAGGACAAAAGATTAATCTGGCATAATAAGATTTTCGGAAAATGAAACATGATTAAGAGGACAAAAGATTAATCTGGCATAATATGATTTCCGGAAAATGAAATATGATTAAGAGGACAAAAGATTAATCTGGCATAATAAGATGTCCGGAAAATGAAACATGATTAAGAGGACAAAAGATTAATCTGGGATAATAAGATTTCCGGAAAATGAAACATGACTAAGAGGACAAAAGATTAATCTGGCATAATAAGATTTCCGGAAAATGAAACATGACTAAGAGGACAAAAGATTAATCTGACACAATAAGATTTTCGGAAAATGAAACATGACTAAGAGGACAAAAGATTAATCTGACATAATAAGATGTTCGGAAAATGAAACATGACTAAGAGGACAAAAGATTAATCTGACAAAATATGATTTCCGGAAAATGAAATATGATTAAGAGGACAAAAGATTAATCTGGCATAATAAGATGTCCGGAAAATGAAACATGATTAAGAGGACAAAAGATTAATCTGGGATAATAAGATTTCCGGAAAATGAAACATGACTAAGAGGACAAAAGATTAATCTGGCATAATAAGATTTCCGGAAAATGAAACATGACTAAGAGGACAAAAGATTAATCTGACATAATAAGATGTCCGGAAAATGAAACATGATTAAGAGGACATAGGGCTAATCTGGCATAATAAGATTTCCGAAAAATGAAACATGGCTTAGAGAACAAAAGATTAATCTGGCTTAATAAGATGTCCGGAAAATGAAACATGATTAAGAGAACAAAGTGTTAATCTGGCATAATAAGATGTCCTGGAAATGGATCATAATCAGTTGATTTGTAATTCATTAAATTTTGCTTCGTCTGACACACAGGCAAATCTTATTTACGATCCATGCAGTTCTGAAATCTTCAAAGTCCTGAGAAACTTGTTTCGTGACGTGCAACACTCCATTTCAGCCCTTAGGTGGACTTGCAACACTCCATTTCAGCCCTTAGGTGGACAAGGCAACTGATCGGAGAGGCCTAATCCGGTCAATCGGTTGGTTATGTCTTGTGTCCCAGCTCCTCTATCCACTAGGCTATGTGTTCAATTGGACACATATCTTAGTGGATAAAGGAGGTAGGTTAAGACTTATAAGTGACAGTTATCTCTAGACTGCAGGTTCAATCCTGATCAGGGCAAGCAGTAACATAGAATAATAATTAACACAACTTAACACATGTACCCCAGCTATGGTTAGCGGAATGAGAACAGGATACACCCGTGGACTGAATAAAGGGTTAGGTTCAAAGTTCCGTGATGGCTCCCGATTATGAAAAGAAAGTTCCCGAGTCCGAGATAGTCCCCGAGTCCGAGAAGGTTACCGAATCCGACAAGAAATACCTGAAGAAATACCTGAAGAAGGCCAGAGGGCACGTCGGCCGAAACGTTGTACAGATAACAATGGAAATGAGGACAATAGTCCAAATAATATAAATAATACTAGCTTAGATTTTGCACATGACTGCAAGTGAAGATCGAACTCACTACACAGTAGCAATTGATTTTAAAATACTAGCTTGCTAATGGTTACATAATGAAGTGCCATTTTATTCTAAACTAAGTATAGCTTAGATTTGGGCATCCAGTCATAATCAAACTGAGGGGTTGATTTTGCAAGACTAGTTTGATATTTATTAGACCACAATGAAATGATCTTTTATTATAAACTAAGCATAGCTTAATTTTGACACAAAGCTCCAAGTGGGAGCTACGACGATCAAACTTACTACTCTGTAGCAAATTATTTTGTAACACTAGTCTGTTAATTTTCTAAACTAAGCACAATTTAAACTTGGCACAAAGCTTTATCTAGTGGGGATTGAACTAAATAGTAGGTAGCCAGTAGCCCTTGATTTATGAGAATCGTTTGCAAACCCTCATAACATAAAGAGGTGCACAATATAACCAGTCGACTTTCCCGGTACAATCAGCGGTTGGTCCTGACTTTTATGTCTACTTCAATAGAGTTTTCTGTTTAAGTTGTAAAATTAACTCTGTAATCATTTCTGTCTGTCGCTGCTGTTTGTATCTATTTCAGAAAAAATATTATATTTAGAGTCGATCAATACATAATTCTACTCTCGTTTTACAAAAGTTGGTTATCGACAATTAAAAGGATTATTGTCAGGTAACTTAATGTAATTAAATTTGGGCTTACAATTTCAATAGGTGTATTCTATTGGAGGAGTCTTTAATTTTCTCGAAACACTTTTGATCAATCATCGTTTCCTTCTATCTCTCGATTTCTTTAACAGGTGAACGTTTTGCCAAGTTACGCACACACAGAGGAAGATGAAAGGCATTTTCTTTGCCCTGACGGGGGAGCTTAGAATATCTGACTCTATCTCTTGCAGAGGGATAAGATTACCCCGCTCAAAAGGAGTGTCTTGTGTATCACACTGAACTATATCGAATGGTGAGACTTCAGTTCTGAAGATCAGGGTAGTGCGGAGTACCTCTCTATTGCCAGGACTCCCTGGTCCGTTCAGCGATTGTAAATTATTTGTGTTAAAAAGGAATACCTGGTATCATATAACTGGTTGCCGTGCCATTAAAATCAACCAATAAATTACTCAATGATAAATCAATGAAAAATCAAAGGTCTCTTCTAACACAATATACAAATCTTTAAACGCATATAAGCGTCTTTTTAAGTAATCTCTGTTAGTATTTCTTATGATATTTTTTTAATTGATTTTCTAATATTTTCCGAAAACCTGGTAATTTATCCGTCACCTCTGACCATGTTTCCCCCCAAAGAGGGGTAATATGTACTTCAGAAAATTTCACTTTAAGATCAAAAGTTCTTAATAAGAATGTTATTGAAAACTATATTGAATTGGCTCAACGTTATATTGTGGGGAAGGGTTGCATGAGATTATATATTTTTAAATCATACAATATGGGGATATTTTTGTTTTATAACGTGAGAAGGGGTATATTTAACAGCTCATATTGTCGTTTCGGGTGAACCTGAAATGACAGACAACATACATAAACAGAAAATCACTGAAAATTTTTGAGAACCGAGTGTTAGACAGAAATTATATCTGCTATTTCTTTAATTGTGGTACAATTTTTTTATTTCACTTGTGTTTTTCTGTATTAATAATATCTATAGTACAATTTATTGCAATTTCCCCATTAAAAGCAATAAAATGAGAAAAAACGGAAAAACATGAGAATTTACAAAATGTAAAAACAGAATTAAGGAAAATTTATCCCGTGCATTTTGGACTAATTCACATATTCCACTTACTATCATATACGTATTCATTTTTATGGAGAAAACAATAGCAATCTATCAGCTTTAGTGCAGACTAGAAGCAGCTACCTGGCGTCGCCTGGGTAGAGGGATATTTTTTGTTAGTCTTGCAGGTCCATTATTACTGAATCGTGAGTTGGATCCCCGCACGATGCTCTATTAAAAGTAAAAAAAGATCTTGCGTTGATCCAGCCTCTCTAAAAAGAAAAATCAATGTCTATTATTTACAATATTAAATGCAAAATAAAAAATTATATGCTGTTATAATTTAAATTTTATTTTTTGATTATATTCCGAATATAAATCAAATCTTCATTATTTTTGCTCAAAACTCAAGATCTGATTAAAATGCATGTGTACCTATATTTACTTTGTCGTTAATTGTTTTGTTTTTTTTTCGTAGTTTCCTCCGGACATACATACACACAACCGTATTTTATAGATAGATGGATTAGCATTGTAACTCGTGGAAATCATGCCCCTACTTATTTCATTTTTGGTCTTTTGGCTTCTTGTATTTGAAACTCCATTTTTACACCAAACCCGAAAACCAAACATTGGGATATACAATACCGGCCAACTTTTGGGGGACTTATATAGATGTGCTTTATATGACCGAAAATACGGTAAAAATATTCTGTCTCATTTCAGTATTCTAACTCGACATTACCAGCGCCAATGATCAGTTTAGAAAACTAAGTTTCTATACACAATGTACTTCTAAAATCTCCCTAAAATCAAACATATTCCTGGCCCTCAGTGTCGTGATATAGATGTTCTCAATGATGAGAATTTTGATAATGATGATATCACCACAGGGCGTGTTGATGGTCGTGGGGGTGTAATTTCCGTGACAGCAGCAAAGCTGACCCAAAACGTAAAAGATAAGAATCTTGTCTAGACAGCAAATAAATGTATCAGCATAGAATACTTGTTCAAAATAAGATTTTTTCCTATCTTTTGTCACCATGGTAACCACTAAGTGTCATAGATTACATCTCCGCCATTTTTGTTGTTGTTTGCATTATTATTTTTTTCATTCTTTTATTTTTTCTCACCTTAGACATTTTTATCGTATTAATTCATTTCTGTATTTAAACATATACCATATATTGCTGATATTTCCTTCTTTCTTCTTTCTTTCTTTCTTTCTTTCTTTCTTCTTTTCTATTTTTCCTTTTTTGACAGTCTTTATTTCTTTTCTCTTTATCTCATTTTTTAAATTTCAAATTTCTCATTTCACTCTCTCTCTCTCTCTCTCTCTCTCTCTATATATATATATATATATATATATATATATATATATATATTAATCTTTCCCTCACACACACACACACACACTCTCTCTCTCTCTCTCTCTCTCTCTCTCTCTCTCTCTCTGGGTCCCTGATTTCCTTCCTTTTGGTTATGTATTTATATCTTTCTTTCTCATTTCTTAATTCTTTGTTTATTTTCGCTGTTTGATAGCTTTTTCTTCCATTCATACTTTTTCTCCATCTTTGTTCTTTTTTTCTTTCTTTTTCTCCTTCTTTCTCAGTTGATTTTTTTTCTGCGAGTCTGTATTTATTATTTTTTAAAATTTCTTTCTTTCTGTGTTTCTTATATTTGTTCTTTCTTTCGATCCTTTTCTCTTTCTCCTTTTCTATTTTTCTAAATTTCTTCTGCATTTATTAGTGTTTCTCTCTCTCTCTCTCTCTCTCTCTCTCTCTCTCTCTCTCTCTCTCTCTCTCTCTCTCTCTCTCTCTCTATCTATCTATCTATCTATCTATCTCTCTCTCTCTCCCATATATATATATATATATATATAATATATTAAGGAGAGATTTTGGTATGTACGTGTCGACGTATAACTCCAAAACGGGAGGTCATTCAGATTTAAAATCTTGCATACACATTGATATCGTTCTAACTAAGAAACATTCAAAATTTGGTTATGGATTTTTACTGATTAATGGATATAATTAATTAATTAACTCAAAATCAAACGATTTTTCGAAATCTATAAAATAGCTGCTACTGCTGATATTCCAGCTACAATCAGCAGGCACACCCCACCCTGCTGCCCGTCCGTATGTACGCTCTATTCCTAATGCGTTGTTGAATGCGTGTTTATGTAAAAAAGAAAAATGAAAACCTTTTTATCAATATTTTTACGAATACTTTCCTATTTCTTAGAATAAAATATATCCATTTTTAATCAGCGAATCAAATTTGAATTAATATGCGAATTAGCAATCACAAAAACTGAATTTAAAATAGTCTTACACACGAAAAAGCTTTTTAAAAAAATCCTTCAAGCGATTAAAAAAAAGGGGCTTCTTAGAATAATATGATTAAATATATCCAGTGAAACTCAAAATGTTTTTGAAAGAAGAATAACGGTCCATCTTTTTTCTCACCTATTTATGGTTCAATCTTCTTTAAGATATCTATATGGTTCGAAAGAGAATGAAATAATCTCTCTGAATATGTAATTTGATTGAGTTTTTATCAATGGAATTATTTTTTACAGGGAGTTAAAAAAATTGTATTTTGCTTCAGTCAGCCTAGAATTCGTAGTATAGTTTTTTCATACTAAAATTTTAACATAAAATCACATCTTATAGCATATTTTTGTTTTTATCTTTAAAATATTTATTTGGTTAGAAAAAAATCTTTCTAAATATGTAATTAATATGTCTTTTCATACATTGAATTTTTTACAGCGAATTAAATAATAAATCAAATGAAAACATTTAATGACAATTCAACTTTGTTTTATAAATTCCCGTCGGTCGTCAATTGTAAACAAAACCTTTTTTTTATTTTCATAATCGCGTTAATTTATTTATTTTAATATTAGAGAGACACATAAAATCATGATAATAATGTAGAATAGTGCACAAGAGATAATACCATTAGATTACCAAATCTGTTTCACGGAAATACCTGAAAACTCAAATTGTTATTAAATTTATGATATAGTATACTTTACTATAATTATTATAGTAAAGTATACTATATTGGATCTGCTATGTTTTGAATGAATAATGTAATTTGTTTTAAAGATTATTTATCGTTTTACATAAATTTGATTACTTTATTTAATTTTTTTTTCTTTTTCAAATATTAATTTGAAGTTTAGCAAATCGTGTTTATTTAAAAAATATAGTTAATCATTGAATTGAAATTTCTTACTATATAATTATGTGATGGGCTAAAGTTTACAAATCAAGTGGAAAATTACGCTTTAATAATTAAGGGATATAATTATTTAATGAAGCCAAAATCACCCAATTTGCGGAACTTTCCGTATACCAGTTCTTGGTGATAATAAAATATTGTTCGTTGCCTGCTTGTTCTTACAACGATACCACCAATAAAGTATATATATGAGGAAAAATGAGTAAAGAAAAGAAATGTAGATGGGTAAAACTGAATTTCATCGATATCACTTTTAATCGATATCACTTACACATGTGTTTCGGTCTGTTTATCAAAATGTATACGGATTTACGTTATTATTATTATTAAAATAATCAGATGGAGTTGAAATGATGATGTTAATAATAATAGGAAAAATGTATAAAAAGTATTATCATCATTGTTTAAAAAATACATATTCAAGTTTAACCTTATTCCGTAATAGATTATTAAAATAGCTTCATAATTTTAGTTTATATAAATTTTATTTTATTCTTTAAAAGTCAAATAAAGTTATTCAATTAATTTAATTCTTACTTCAATAAATAAACGTTTGCCTGAAATTGATTAAACTTCTAAGAAAATGAATTAAGAGCCTAACATGTATTACATTCATTCACAGTACAAAGATTTCTTAAATAAATTTTATTTATAGAAAACAATTTTTAAAGAATTGTGACACTATGCACCATGCGTGTATAGATTGGAGATAGTGGATCCTGTGTGTTTGCGTGTATGTGTGTGTATATATTTATATATGTGTATACATGTATAGATAAGTGTATATGTGTAGTAATAAAAAGAAATTCTATGGAGAAGGGGAAAGAAATAAAGATCAAGAAGTGTGATAAGACCAATAGCCAGTCAAAATGTCTGGCTTTGGGCAAGGTTGGTGGTTAGTTAGAAGTCAAGGCAGCCATAAAATTTGACCAGCTCTGGGACAAAAGATTTTCAAATCTCTTGTGAAACGAAACAAGCATGAGAGTTACCAACGGGATTATGGGAGGTGTGAAAAGTTTGAAAGTTAGTCAATTAGAATTGAGCAGTTGACCGAGTCAATTTAGATCCGAGAGCCGAAGAAGTCAGATCACCTTTAGAGAGCCCAGTAGAAGACAACTTTAGCAGAGAGGGGGTTCGCCCCCTTCTCTGGCGACAGAGATAATAATGGAAGTGGAAGAATTACTAGAGAAGAATGAATGCGAGTCATATTTACCTCTCTGACCATTTTTTGGATGTGTTCACCTGACTCTGCCTTTGTCTTGTCTCCCCACTCTTTGATTATTGATTGTTAAACCTCTTGGAGGGGAGTCCCGAGGCAGTAATACGGACATAAGTGAGGGTCTAGCTAGCGAACGACACTGACAATCACGTCCAGAGAAAACGAAAGATGAAAAGTTGCAGCAATTGCAGAAAGATGTGAAGCAAAGACTCTACAGATACCCCCGGCCTCCCAGGGAGGTTTACAGAATTTATTTTTCTACAAAATTGAACTGTATAAAATTTACTTTATTGAAATTTAATTTTTAACTCCCATCCATCTCAGGCAATATTTTTCAAAAAATCAATGTTACATCGCCCGGAGAGCGTTTTTTATTTCGCTAGTCTACAATATATATGATACAATGAATATATTCAACTTCTAATATTAACGTATTTACCCCTAGTTGGGAAAAGAGAGAATGGACTGATTCGTATCTTTCCCAAGAGTACCTTATCGTATAGACAAACGCAACTATTGTTCTTTTTTTTTTATTCTTTTTTTTATTGCTGGGTAATATTTCTTGGACAATTTAGATACAAGGTATTACGTAGGGCCATGTATAAGGGCCGAGTCTAAAATAAACCCGGATTTCCACAACCAGTATCACCAGATTGTTTCGTTTATTATATTTACAAGGTTGAGTCAAAAGTTTGATAATTTGGGACACAATTCGACAGCTCCAGATGCTTTTTTGGGGGAAATGAAGGTGACGAACCTCACTGGACTGTAAGATATTGAGCTCGCCAGATACTTTCTGAGTGATACTCTCCGGATTTGCTGGATGACTGGAAGCACGGTCTCAGAATTAATTGTTTTAGGCCTACCGGACTTTGTTTGAGCGTGGAGGTTCTTGCAACCCAAGTGAAATTTCTTCAATCGTCTGGTTAATGTACTGTGATCAATTGTTCTTCCTACCTCCCATCGTCTGTGATCAATTGTTCTTCCTACCTCCCATCGCACAACAAATGTTTAGGGTGCCATTCTTTGTTAGTTTTAACTTGAAATAAATAAATATGTAAAAAGGTTAGAAGCAAATAATTCTCTGACACAAAAAAATACACTAGCTATACAATAAGAATACATTTCTTTTCAAACGAATTTATAACACGCACCCCCCCACACACACACACACATATATATATATATATATATATATATATATATATATATATATATTATATATATAAACGAATTTTGATGGGTTAATTTTTTATCTATATGAAAAACTACAGACGATTCCACCCCAAGTCCCCTTAGCAGAAATCGAGCTTTGAACTGGCGTTAAGACAGCCGACCCTGTAAGCAAAAGTTTGACCTTAAATAATCGATTAAATTAATTCTAATTAGTGTGTAAAGTGTAAATTGGTGCTTTAATTGTTGATACCTAATAAAAATGTATATTAGTAAAAGTCATTTGCCTTCATACGATCCTCTGCTTAGAATAGAATTATTTTAGAAATAATAAAATTGTCTTTTTTATAGATCAAGAGGCTGGATGGTTCTGTTCTAAATCTGTGTCAACGAAAGTGGGGTTCGAAGAGTCTATTTCAGTTTGAGTTTTGTTTAACGGCATATCAACCTCTGTTAGTCACTTAATGTCAGAAAGGGTTATATAGAATGCTTTTACATATTTAGAGTAGCGGTTTTATGGTGATATTCGGTTATGTTTGGTTAGATCTTGTTCAAAAGGTTGCTTTTTTTAGAAAATTTAAAACTGGCTTTGTATTTTTAAAGAGGTCCTTTAATTTTTTTTGTCTGGTAGTATTTGGTGGGGGTTTGTCTGAGACTGCTGCAGTTTAGGAGAATGTGTTTAATAGTGAGATGCACCTCGCATATTGGAAATATTGGGGTATCCCCCCTTTTTAAAAGGTAAGAATGGATGATGTGGGTGTGGGGAGTATCCCTTCTTTTTTGTTTTTCCTGTGGCCTGCAGTCCACTAATCAATAAATTCTTGTATCTCATGTAGCTTATTATGAATTCCATCATCCCATGATTTTTGCAATTTGTCGTATATGCATTTGTTAATGGCTGGTTTTAAATCTGTATATAGGATTTTTGTATAAATCATGTCTGTCAGAAGTGCTTTTTTGCAGCTTTGTCTGCCCTTTCATTTCCTTGTATACCGATGTGGTTTTGTATCCAAGTAAGTATTATGCTATCATGTTTGGAGGGAAAGTTTATTTTATTTGGAGCTCGGTAATCAGAGTAGATGATGTGTCTTCGTTTTGTAGTGCGAGCAGGACTGATTTAGAGTCTGTGTATATAATAAATTTGGAGGCTTTGTGAATTGCTATGGTATTTATAGCTAGGTCAATGACTGTACATTCTGTGCTGTAGATTGAGGCTTCATTTGGTAGGCGTTTTAATGATTCTTAGTTTCGGTAAATAGCAGCACAACCAACTTTTTTCCCTTGTTTGGATCCATCTGTATAGATGTGGTAAATATCAGGGAAGTTAATTTGTATTTTAAGGAAATTCTCTTGATAAGTGATAGGGTGTGTTTTTGTTTTAGATGATTTAGTCAGTCTAAGTTTATAGTTGGTTGCTTTATGGTCCATGGTGCTGTTTTGGAGAGTATGGTATTGTATACTACTATTTTGGGTATAATTTTCGTTTGATTGAGGAGGTCTTTTAATTCTTAAGTTAAAAGGTCTGATGGTTTTTGAGTTATTTTTATATTTTGTTTTGGTGGTGTAGTCGTAAGCAGGGTTTGGAAGCAGGAAATTAGTTTGATGTAGTACTGTATTGCTAATTTTTATCTTCTTAAGTAGATAGGAGGTTCGTTTACGTATATATATAGACTTTCCATTGGGGAAATAGTAAAGGCTCCTAAGGTGAGGCGGAATACTTGATGGTGAATGGTTTCCAGTCTTTTTAGGTCGGATTTTCTGGCTGCTCCGTATATGAAGCATCTATAATCAAGTTTTGATCTTATTAAAGATCAATAAAATAATAAAAATAAAAATGTGTTTTTGTTTATTTTTTCCTCAATTTTTATTATTGGAATGCAAAGTTAGAGATCTATTCTTTAGCCACTTTATATTTTTTATTATTAAACTTATCCGTATTGTTTCTACGATAAACAGACTGGACACCATTAATAGAAACCCGACATGCAAATAAATTCCATACGTAACAGACGAAAATAGATGACTTATTTATTTATTCATTTATTCGACTATGACTTATAATTTGTTTATTCCTTTTAGTATTTAATAATCAAGGTCGATTTGTTTGAGTTTAAAAAAAGAATTAAGTTGTAAAAATCATCGTTATTTAATCGTAATTATTCGTGTATAATAAACACTTTTTCCAGATTTTTAAGCCTAAAAGTAGGAGTACAACACGTCACAACAGGACTCACCTATTAGTTATCATTACTCCTAAGTCTACTCTGACCAGGAAAGGTCAAGTTTTTAATATAAAACATTGTACGTTTTTTCCTAGACTCTAGGCATGAAATAAGCCCAGACGGCTTGACATGCCGTTAAAATCAACCAGTTAGTCAGGGTCATATATGCAGTGCAAGATTCTGCATCAGGGACCCGGTATTTTACGTAGTAACTGTTAGAGTATTTATGACTCAAATATATCTGTTTGAAGATTATCAGGATTAGATAGTAATACTTTAAATCATCTATCCAAAGATTTGATTACTATTAAATAGAAATAGTTACTTGAAAGCACATGGTTATGTATAAATTGTTACTATTAACAATAGATACTTAAATCAATAATTCTTTTACAAGTTATTCAAATCATTGAACACTGGAAATTATATAAATGATTCTAAAAATGACTTCCATATTAAATCACTGTCAACATTCCAAAAACTAACCAATAATTGTGCTAACCAATAATTAGTGCTTCCGTATTTTCTCTAGCAAATTAACATTTGGTTTGGTTTCTTTGTTTAATGGAATATAACACATAAATGTGCCAAAACCATCCTTGAAGAAGAACAGTAATAGTACTATTCAACTCATAGTTAGGGGGAGGATGGTCATACCTTAGTCTGAAAGTAAACATTAAGAAATAAAATTCTGATAATCAAAAAAATTATTTGCTGCTTAATTTTGTCACTGAATTCATCTGGAACCGATTGAATCGAACGTATTTAATGTTTCTGATTGAATGCAAATACAGATATATTGTTTTATTGTTTTATTGAAGTTATCATGTTTTCTTTGTTAGAGATTCTGTTGTTTTATCAGTTTGTGTGTATAATTACATATACATATACGTGAGTATAAGTCTATGTATGTATGAGTATGATTATTTCACTGTGTGTGTGAGTAGTTGTGTACGTGAGTGTGTACTTGTGTACGTTTGTGTATTTGTATGCACGCGTGTGTATATGTATGTATGTGAATGTGTTTACTCAACCCGTCCGCCACAGATAGAATGCGACATAAGGTATATTCTTAAGCGGAATAGAGTTGAATTCTCAGCTTTCCTTCTCCTAGACTGGTAGCGTACCAAGTCTAAAGAACCCAGTATGTTCTACTATGTACCCATAAATGGTTAGGAAACGAAGTGAAATGCAAACAGATTCGTCCAGGATTTGAACTCGTTCGCGGATTACATTTCGTAATATGATAACCGTTTCGTTAAGCGTATCTCTCTCTCTCTTTCTTTCTCTCTTTCTTTCTCTCTCTCTCTCTCTCTCTCTCTCTCTCTATATATATATATATATATATATATATATATATATATATATATATATATCTGACAATGATTTTTATCTTGGAACGATAGCGTGCTCTTTTTAGAAGCTTATATTCCAGACAACACATTCCCGCATAGGCACACAGAGAAATTCAAGGCACTTGCACCCATACGGACTCACACCGATCTACACTGGTGTAAACGTGGGAATAATTAACCAACCTAACTAACTGAGAGACAATAAACATTTTGGAAAATTGCTTTCTTTAATTTACCTAATCATACTATGACCTCCTCTTCCGTGCAATGTTGTAATGTCCAAGGTCAACGTCTATCTATGCCAAAACAACTGGTGATATGAAATTAGATGATCTGTTTATACTTAATGTCAGACAGTGAATCGAAAAGACTAGCTTTTATTCAGAGATATAGATCATATGATGTAGGTAGGCCAGCTCGTTGGCTGAGATAGTTGAATAATTATATAGTAAGCTTTGTTTAATCAGGTACACATGGTTAGTTGGTTGGCTTTACAGTAGGTCGACAATCGTTGTGACAAAGACTTTCATTTTTTTGTAAATGATTATATGAATATTATATTAAGTCATTGTTTTGATTAGTATATTATCTTTTTTTTTCTAATTTGCTCACAATTATATCATTTTAAGAATTTCCGTCTAATACAAATATTTTATGCACAATTAAAATATTTAAAGTGACTATTCCTACGTAATGATAGTAATTTGTTTGCAAACGGTTATATAATTTCAACTAATTAATAATAACCCTTAGCAAACAATTATAGATGCAAATATTCTTAATACAAATGATTTACACACAACTATATGGTTTAAGTATTCCTAATTATTTTAACAGAATTATATTATGTTATCCTATTTAATCAATGTCATTTTTTGCACAGTTATATGGTATCAGATATTCCTATTTATCAACAATGATATACAGGCAATTATATGGTTTCAAGTAACTAATAATAATAATCATTAGTTAACAATTTGTTGTCTCGTCGAGGTGAAATAATACACAGAAGAAATTAAGTGCTTAATATATCTATTCAGCACCAGTATCCGATGCTAACGGATACATACAAAAACACAGAACAATAAGTTAGAAAACAATTAACAAGACAACTTTTTTAACAAGACATTTCCCATGCTATACCAATAGACATAACTTCTCATTCTTGATATTCCTAGATGTTTGATATGAAAATCCTTCAAGATTGTCTTCGTTAAAACTGCTGGTATATTACCACCCGATCTCCCATATAACAATATACCGTTACATAGAGGAAAATATTATTCACTTTACTTTCCTTCTGGTCCCTTATCTCATTTTTTTCTCTGAAATGAATTTTTAAAATTTTCGCTTTGAACCTAAGGTTTCTTCAAAAGTAACTGGTAGTTCTTTTATTGTGTTATACAGAATATTTTTCTGAATGTGTAGGGATTCCTTTTTTTCGAGCCGAATATAGACAGTAGTGGGCAGTGGTTAGTTTGAAGAATGAACTCTCTTCCGTACATGTATTTGTGAAATGTCTTAATAGCAAATATCAGGCCTAACCCTTCTTTTTCAATTTGTAATTTATTAGTTTCTGTTGGGGGCAAAGTCCTCGAAACATAGTTCACAACCTGTAGCTAACCATCTTTTTCTTTGTGTAAGATTATGGCCACTAGACCCATACTGCTCACATCGCTTGCCACATAAAACTCCATATTAGGGTCGTAATGCATGCGAGTTAGGTCCGACGTGAATGCTGTTTTAAGTTATTGAAAGCCTTTTGACAATCGGCTGACCAGTTCCACTTTACGTCTTTTTTAAGAAGTCTGTTTAAATGTTCTCTTAATGTGTGAATATTTAGAATGTAATTGCTGTAGTAGCTTGTTAACCCCCAAAATGATTGTAGGGATGATACATTTATTGGGGCGGGCATGTTCTTCATTGTCTTCGCATGGTTAGGATCAGGACTCCTACATTTTTCGTCTATGATCTGTCCCAAATACTTAATGTTTTAAAGAAAATTTGCATTTTTCAATAGTTAGCTTAAATCCAAACTCTTTTTTTTAATTTCCTTTAAATATCTTGCATGTTCTTCTCGAGTTTTACTTTTTTATCAATATATCATCTAGATATGCTATTGCAAAGTCTGGCCCACTGAGCGTGGTGTCCATCATTTGATGGAATATCGCTGGTGCTACCTTTATTCCAAAAGGTAGTCAATTAAATTTGTAGAGCTCTCTGTGTGTGTTGATAGTTAGTATTTCAACACACTTTTCATCGACTGGTATTTGCAGATAAAGCCTTCGATAAATCCAATTTTGAAAATATCCGAACCCCATTTAATTGCGCGAAAATTCCATCTGGCGATGGGAGAGGATAATTAGTTGGTTTCAAATAGTCGTTTTGACCCTGTCAAATAATCCGCACAAACCCTTATCTTGTTGTTTTTCTTTTTTACGTATACGGTCTGGTTCACCCAGGGACTATAATCGTTTTTTTTTTCAATTTTCCTGCCGTTCAAGTTCTTTGTCAATACACTCCAATGCCACGAAAGGTACTTACCTTTTTGGTCGAAATATTAGTGTCAGCTCGTCTTTTGATACACTTTTTGCCTTTACATTTGACCAAAACCCAAGACCATCCGAAAAAATGTCGGGGAAATTTGATTTGAGTTCTTTTTTCAGTTTTTCAATGTTGGTTGACGACCCAATGACATTATTACAAAACGTGCTTATTGGTACGTTGAATAAGTCAAACGACTCCACCCAGTCCATATCGAATAGGTTTTCCATGACAAAAGCTTTTAATTTTTTTTCTCTTTCCCTGGAAAAAAAAAACATTTATGACATTTCGCCCAAGAATTTTAATTTACTTCCTGTCATTCTTCTAGTGATTCTTTAGAATTAATTAATGTTGGTTTATTGATTCTTCTCCAGGTTTCATGATTTATTATTATTAAGTTCAAACCTGTGTCTAATTAAAGTTTGACTTTTTTTATTTAATCGAACATTTATATATTTTCTTTTTATTGTCTGGACGGCTTTTTTCTCAATAGTACAATGAACAAAATTTGTATTTTTATTTTTACTTTTGGGCTTTTTTTTACAATGAGAAAATTTATGTCCTTTGTACCCACAATGTTTATATTCTTTGTTTTTAAAAAGAAAATTTCTAAATATTTTTTTTCTTTTTTTCGATGCCTTTCTACGTGTTCTCGACGTTGGTTTTCCAATTTTTTCAATTTCCTGTTTGCGTAAATTTTCTTGTTGTTTTAAAAATTTCAGCATGCTGCTATCGCCGCGTTTTATCCACTTATTTGTTGTAACTCTGTTGTTTCAGTTGTGATTTCTTGAATCCTTCGTCGCCAATCTGTTGTATGGTCGAGGGGATATGATACACTGAAGGAATTGAGTGCTTAATATATTTATTCAGCACCAGTATCAAGTGCTAACGGATACATAGAAAAACACAGAACAATAAGTTACAAAACGATTAACAAGACAACTTACAAGAAAGAGAGGATGGTCAAATGTGGTATAGCCAAACGCATTAAGATCCCTTTGAATATTAATTAACTTAAATATTCTGTTAGATTCCTTAATCGTAGACTATTCATGGCTGTTAGAGTGATGAAGAGATGGTAGCTACTCCACATACAATTATAGCCTTAAATAGTTATTCTTAATACAAAGAATTTGCAAATTGTTACATGGTTTAAGTATTCCAATATAATGCTAATAATTTCCAGACAAACCTGTTTGACTAATAGATTGGATATTAACAGTTACTACCCTCCAGTGTTGAAGAGAACCTGGGATTAATGGAATGGCCCTACACACTCCAGAAATAAGGACCAAATCACTAAAGAGTAAATTCCATAACATTAAAAAATGGAGACAAAATAATATGCCTTGTTCCAATGGAGTCGATGCCATCTGAAAATCATCCTATGTTCATGCTATTCAGGTGTTATGTAATAGACGATTGCTGAAAAAAAATGACGGCGGACCTCAAGAGAGAAAAGATGTGTAAGACAATTTTCATAATAAGATAACATTTGTGGGCATATCTTCCTGACGCGATAGAGAAAAAACAACAGTGAGAGATATGATCATTCCACTTTCTACCATGGGAACGGTGTACGCTTATTGGTATGCATGCCACAAATAGTAGGAGAGAGGAGAGACGAATAAGTATGTTCAAATTCCGGAAATTGAGTCTGAGACTCCAAATGGCATGGTCACGTTTACACTGAAAAGAAGGGAAGGAATACCCTTTAATGTTTGATAAGGATTTTTACAAGCCGGGTGAAATGAAATATCTAATAATCTGGATGATTATAAAAGAAATCAATATATTTATCTACTATTCATATTATTCGTGTAAAAACAACGAAAGACAGCTTTTGGATTATGTCAGAAAACAAGCAACAGGTCCCCCTGATAATGCGACAATACAACACAGGACCTTGTTTCTATTCTCTTCGGTTTGAATCAGTGCCCCAAGTATGAAGTACTTTGTGAGGACTGGGCTTATTACCCAGTTGTAATTGGACAACAAAACTAGCTTGTTAACCATTACACAATGAAATGTGTGATGTTGAGGTTATCTCGTATGAAATAAACTCGACGAGCCAAGTTAAAATTCTAGAGTTTATTTGCCTCGGACTTCACGCTAATTCTTTTAAGGAAAAACATGACTATCACTTCTCCAGGCAGCTTTGGGTAAATAGGGACACAGACCTTGGCTTTCTAAGCCTTGGGGTTAGGCAAATGAGCAAAGAAGAAGGAAAATGTATTAATTCAAAACGAAAAGGAATAGGGGAATTGCAACTTTAATTTTAAATCTTCGTCTTAATATATCTTCATCTAGAGAAGTAAATCATCTACGACAAATATCCAATAATTATACACGCGGTCGGTATACTGCAGTTGTTAGCTTCTAAGGACAGATGCTTCGAATCTTTGTGTCTTCTACTTTGTCAGTTGTGGTCATAATATATTTTGAACCCTGAATTCACATCCAATTCTCTCGATAAGGTCAGGTTTCTATGCTAAGTTGATTTTTAAAAAAATCTGATCTTCCGACTAAATCGATTATATTTTTGTAACATTATCGGTTGATTTTTGTTAATATTTCCCATCTAGAATAGGATGTTAAGAGTAAAATTGTTTTCTAACAGAATTTATTGATTAAATATTATAAACTTCAGATACTGTAAATCTAATAGTAGACATACGGTATTTATCCCGTAAATCATGGTTATACAGGTTAGGCACAATGCCCTATTAATATGGGACAACTCACGAACCGAAGCTCAGGAGAGGTGGGTGCAAAAAATACGTTGATCTCATCGGCATTCCCTCTCAACAGGGCGCCTCCGGCACCGGGAAATAAACTCAGCCCCACCCCGCCCCTTTAAATTGAGAGGGCAGGTGTTGCCTGGGGGATGGCCCCCTGGGATTAATGTTGTTAGCTTTTACGGTCCGGGGTCAAAACCAGACATACATAAAGGCAAGCACATTGTAAATTCGATGTTATGTCAAATTCAGGGATAGAACTTCCGTTTTTTTCTTTTTTTTTTAACGTCTAGAATGCTCAGCGGGGCGGGGGTCTCCTTTCAGAGCCCAACAGTAATCTGCTATCGTGACTGCATTCAAGCGTCCCTGATATCTGGTCTCCATCTCTAACGGAATATCTGCTCATCGCTTATTTATCCCAGATTCTCAGGAAACTGATCCATATGTGAGAATAACTAATGCATTTTAATGCTCATGTTGCATCCAAGGCTTCAGAAAGCAGACAGCGTATTAATGACAAGTTATGGGTCGTTCCTGGCTTTGTTTCTAAGAAAGTTCTTTACAACTAGAATAAAAGCCTTCCACGCTTTCAGTTCCACTTCGTTCATTGAATTTTTAAACTCATGATCGCTGATGAGCTGACGGATTTGAGGACCGTCAAAGGTGACAGTGTTCATCTTCTTGGTAAATCCTGGAAAATCCTGACAGAAATAAGGGAAGCAGCCACCATCTTTGTCCAGTGCTTTGCTGAAATGCTTTATCAAGCCGTACTTGATGTGCAGCGATGGAAAGAGTATTCTCTCTCTTTTCACTAGAGGTTTGTTGATGACTTTGCTTGCTCTGCACAGACCAGTCCTTCTTTGTGTAATGCTAAGCATGGTCCCTACTATCCCACAAGCACAGATAGGATGGCTACTTGTTGAGCCCAGATTGTTGTCCCACAAAATATTCCCGATCTAAAGTATCAACAGAATTAACCACTCACGCTGATCATAACGAATATTCTTCAGCAAATACTTCACCACTTTGTACTTCTCCTTCAGTGTAGGCGAACGAGTAAGGGGTACAGAGGCAGACTGATTGCCGTTGTACATCAGAATACCTTTTAAAGATCGCTTGTTGTTGCCAATGAACAGTCTCTAATCTTTGGGTTCGTACTTTGGCACTACAAGCTTGTGTGTACAATACACCAAGTGCTTCCCTTCAGAGAAAAATGGAGGAACTCTATAGGAGGTGATGCGAACACTGTTAGAGAGTTTCTTTTTTCCCTTTCAATTTATATACTAACAGTTTAGCAGAGGACTTTGAAAAGCTAATATCGCGAATTAGAAAATTCTCCAAAGACGGGAACTGAAATTTCGTCGCTGTGAGATACAAGATGACATGCTGATTGAGGATCAGGATGCATGAGACTTTCCCGGTTCTTTCTTTTGATTCCAGTTACATCAATAGCGCAAAAGTAGCGGTTAGTGTTATGGTTTATTGGCGCCCTACAAACTTCAGACAATTATTCTAGCCACTGATGCATGTCTTAACATTTCATGTGTGGTGCCCAAACTTTATTCTGGTCATCAAGTTTAATACTAAAATAAACATGTCAAGCACGCTTTATAAAACTTGTGACTGGATTCCTAAGAGAAACAATGGTGTATTCGCCGCATAGGTAGGAGAATACGTCGGGCTTATTTTGCAAGATCTTCTGGTCGAAGCCATTTCACTAAATTATAAAATAAAAATACCAATTAGTCATGAATTGGCACACGCAAACTCTTCAAAGTTCGTTTATGTCAAGAAATAAAAAAAATGATTTTGGATCAAATAAACCGGAAAATAATGTAAACACAAAAAACGTCGTTTATGAGTTCCTTATCACATGTCCAGCAGTGCGCAGCTTTTTTGTGTAGTTCCAATCTATCTTTTTCTTCAATCCTTTTGTTTAAAAAAATGGTGCAACCATACAGTAATACTCACACATCTACAGCTTAGAAGAATTCCCATTTTATTTCATCAGATTTCCATATGGTCCTTAATGGCAGTATATGCCTTACCTATACGTATAAAGACATTTCTTTCAGCAGATGAGATATTGTTATCGAGGTATTTGAATAGAGGTGCTACCAATATATCCCCTGGCTTTTTGTCCTTAGAAAGCATCATAATTGCTGTAAACATTATTTTTGGAAAAACATATACGAGATGTATGTTCTCCATATTTCAGCTGTCCAGACCGAATGTGTATTTTGTCATCGCGATGAGATATTGCTACGGAGGTATATGAACTGGTCTACTTGGACTTAAGAGTGAACAATAAAGTACATATCGTAAATCATATCATTTTAATATTACCATCTAATCAAACTGAGTTAGCTGCATAAATTTAGACTAAATTGACTTCCCCCACCTCCAATAAATCTTTATCAGTCATCTGTCATTATGTTATTATTTGTTATGGTTTAGGAATTCG
Source organism: Doryteuthis pealeii (assembly GCA_023376005.1). Taxonomy (NCBI): domain Eukaryota; kingdom Metazoa; phylum Mollusca; class Cephalopoda; order Myopsida; family Loliginidae; genus Doryteuthis; species Doryteuthis pealeii. The sequence continues at coordinate 38,112,963 of CM042146.1, read as the reverse complement.
TGTGGTTGATATCTATTACTATCTATGAGGCAGTTATGGGGATAATCATGTTCTGAAGAGTTCACTAAAGTTTGATACAAAACCAAAGACAAGGGAGATTTTTGTTAGAAAATTATGTACATCCAGTTAGAAATAAAGTGTATTCCAGTAAATTTAATATCATGTCGATCTTTGTTTATGGTCATTCTCTGGCATTTTAGAAAGTAAATCTGACAGAATTTCCATAAATCAAGGAATATTTTCTGGTTTCTTTTTAATCATAGTTTTGAAAAGCAGACGGACATATATCATTTTTCCTACTCGCTTAAATAACAAATACGCCCCCCCCCCAGTCTAAATCATGTAACTTTGTATTTACTAAATTAATTCTGATTATCTATTGATGATAATCAAAACCAAACTAAATTTTTGATAATATTGATCATTATCATTAAAGTTTCTTATCAAGAAATAAGGAAACAACTCTTTAAGCAGCAGTTATCACCATTGCATGAATTCCTTTAAAAAAATCAGCTTATACTTAATTATCAAATTCAAAAGTAATGGGAAAACATTAACCCTGGTGGACTTTGAATTGCTTTATTCTGTCAGAGAAATGTTATGGCGTATAAAACGTTAATATATATATATAGCAATTGCTTCCTATCCAACCTGAGAGAGTTTTCCAACCAGATATCTCAAGTTTTAAATGTGTGTAAGCCTAGGAAAATGAGGCTTCTTAACCAATGATAGGTTTTCCTAGGTTTTAATCTTTGTCTAACCACCTCTATTTATGCTGATTTTTCTAATGTGGTTTTCTCAATAATATATATATATATATATATATATATATATATATATATATATATATATATTTAAATTCTAGATGGCCGTTAGGCCAATAGTTTCCTGTGCCCTCCAAGCTGATGAGGAGACTGTCATGACTTTTTCGAAACCCTTAGCACTGCTATTGTCTCTACGCCAAAAGAGGGTAAGTTGATCATACGTGGGGATTTTAATGCACGAGTTGGCAGGGATTTTGAGATATGGAATGCACTTGGTCGTTATGGCATTGGTAAAGTAAATGCAAATGAACTAAAACTACTTGAGTTCTGCTCTGAACTCAATTTAACTATTTGCAATACTCTTTTCCGGCAAAAAAAAAAAAAAAACATAAAATTACTTGGACCCACCCAAGATCATCATAACCCGCCGCCGTGGTATTAGTGATGTATGTGATATACGTGTTGTGCGTAGTGCAGAATGCGACACGGTTCACAGTTTAGTGCGAGGAAAGTTTAAACTCCGTGTTCGCAAAAGACTTGTGTGCCTGGAGTAAAAAACCCAAAGCGCCTCGATGTAAACAAAGTCAAACAAAAGTATCAGGTTTTTGTCGATTTGACAAAGGCTTTTAATACACTCAACAGAGATGCACTTTGGGCGATATTGGTTAAAGCTAGGTGACTACCAGTATTTGTGAATATACTCAAGCGGTTGCACAATAGTATGAAAGCTAAAATTGTCATGTGTGGTAGATTGTCGGATGAAATATCAATAGATAACGGGATTAAGATGTCTTGGCCTCAACACTATTCTCAATATTATTTTCTGTAATATTAACTCATGCATTCCAGCATTGTGAGAAGGGTGACCTCTTGGAATTGAGAACCACAGAAAGAGTTTTTGACTTGAGAAGATTTAACTTCAAGTCAAAGACATCCTATACATTTCCTTTACGGTGATGACGTTGACTTTCTAGCACACACTGAAGAGGATATTCAAAATATCGTGAACCTTTTTGCTGCCTCGTGCACTGCTTTTGGAGTAAAAATAAGCTTGACGAAGACAAAGTATGACGGAGAACGAAAAAGAGCAAGACATTGCCTTGCTTGCCGGGATCGAGCCCGCGTCCTCCCGCATGCGAAGGTAGACGCGAGTTAGGCATTGGACGGACGCGAATGCCAGGATGTTTCGGTAAATACGTACATAAATAACGTGTGAGTCAAACGCGAGGCAGTAAGAAGTTGCAGTAGCAGGTTGACTGACGCGAACGACCGAGTAAAGAAATGTGATTTTTGCAGCTGCTAAACGAAAACAAAGAGCGTGTTGACCAGGGGAAAGTTTGGCTTGCTGGAAGACTGTGGACTTGCTTGTTTTTGCCACCCCCCTCTCGGCGGGAGCTTGTTGATACGAACATCTATTCCCCCCTATATTTCCCCCCTTCCATAAGCTATTTCGGCCTTGGATAATATTTGCCTTGGATAATATCGGCTTTGGATAATGGCGAAAGTGAAACTCGGCAGCGGCGTTATGAAACCCTTTAATGGCGAGAGAGGTTGTGGCATGGCTTACTAAGGTAAAGCTGGTGGCGAAACTCCAGAAATTTGATGATGTGGCAAGTTTTTTGCCCTTGTTTTTGGAGGGAGATGCCCTCCAACTGTATTTGGAAATGAACGAGGATCACCAGACTGATATTGCCCTTATCAAATCTCGTTTGAAAGAGGCTTTTTCGGACGGGGAGTTTTCTGCCTACACCTAGTTGAAAATGACTAGGTGGACAGGAGAAAGCGTGGACGTTTATGCCAGCAAGATACGACAACTTGCAGGAAGGGCAGAATTCTCTGGACATGGTCTTGAGGAAGGCTTATCTTCAAGTTCACATACACAAATCACTGTGGCCCTTTCAGACAGTAATGTTGAAGGGACGGAGGTATTGTCTCACGCGACAGGGATTTGGCTTGAATGTTGCACCGATGATCATGCGAGCCATTTCTGTCATCTCCCAGGATCCGAAAATACAACAAGCCACGTCGTCATACATTGATGACGTCTTCATCAATACACGTCTTGCGCCCCCAGATAAGGTGAAGGAGCACCTGGCAAGATTTGGGCTGGCCTGCAAGACTCCTGAGCGGCTTCAAGAAGGAGCACGAGTGCTGGGACTTCACGTGCAAAATGATGGCGGTAGACTACGATGGACACGGGGGGCAGCTACTCCAGACTCTCTACCAGTCATGACGCCCCGGGCCATCTTCTCATTGTGTGGGAGGCTTGTTGGGCATTATCCAGTTTGTGGATGGCTCCACGTGGCGGCGGCGTATATAAAATGTCGTGCCAACAAAGTGACTACTGGATGGGACGATGCAACGAAGGACCCTCCCCTTGTCGGTATGTTGACAGACACGTTAAATAGAATACAGCAAGACGACCCCGTAAGGGGCGAGTGGTGTGTCGACGGGCACGAATTCACCGTTTGGGTGGACGCGAGTTCACTAGCCACTGGGGTTGCACTAGAAACTAACGGATCAGTTGTTGAAGATGCGAGCTGGTTGCGTCCAGCGAATAATGTGCAACACATTAACCTAGCTGAACTTGATGCAGTCTTAAAAGGCGTTAACCTGGCACTCCAGTGGCAGGCAAAGGTACTACATATTAAGACCGATTCAGCCTGCGTCTACCGATGGACGTCTGACGCACTAACAGGGAAGGCACGGCTAACTACCAAAGCAGCTAGCGAAATGCTACTACGAAGGCGACTCAGAACGCTCGTGGACTTAGTTCAAGAGTATGGACTAGAAGTGGATGTATCTCTAGTCAAGCCAGAGACCAACAAAGCTGACCAACTAACACGAGTGCCACAGCGGTGGCTGAGTAGTATAAAAACCGAAGTTGAGCCCATCCATTCTACCTGCGCAGCATCTGCACCCCGACTGAACATTCAGCAGATTGCACAACGATGTGGACACCCAGGAATAAAACGCACGCTGTATTTTGCTAAGAGGCAGGACTCGACTATTTCAAAAGCTGACGTACGACTGGTAGTAAAAACGTGTACGGCTTGCCAGTCAATTGATCCAGCGCCTGTGCACTGGCGAAAAGGGAGACTTAATGTAGATGACAACTGGAGTAGGATAGGCGTTGACATCACGCATTACGGCGGTAACCATTATCTCTCGCTCATTTATTGTGGTCCTTCGCGATTTTCAATCTGGCGACCTATTCGCCGGCAAGACTCACCAAGTGTCGTGCGCCAGTTGGAGTCAGTATTCTATGAGCATGGCCCACCTATTGAGATATTGACAGACAATGCGACTGCATTTACCAGCCAACACTTCCAACAGTTCCTACAGGACTGGAGCGTACGGCTCCGATTTCGGTGTGCCTATGAACCAGCTGGGAACAGTATTGTAGAAAGGAGCCACAGAAGTGTGAAAACAATTGCGGCAAGGAAACAATGTACAATACCAGAGGCGGTTTATTGGTATAATGTTACGACAAAAGACAGCGTCTCAACTGCCACTGCATCGTTTAACACTATATACAAATATACTGTCCGCATTCATGGTATTGATACCGTGGCCAACCCTGAACCGCAAGATGACCAGGGACAATATCGAGTAGGGGATGCTGTGTGGGTGAGAATCCCTCACAGAAGGTGTACGAGTAAATCCAGGATAGGGCAAGTAACTGGAATTAACAGTCCCCAATCTATGCAGGTCGATGGGATTCCTCACCACGTGAAAAGCTTACGCCCAGTTTCAGGAATGCATGTGCCATTCAATATTACTGATAATTCGTCAGAGAATGAAGAGCAGAGGGGCGGATCGGGATCGGAATCGCCGTATGATGCCTCTGACATGAGTGTCTCGGAAACTACCGACGATGAAGAAGAGGAGGATGATGAAAATGGGGAAGCAGAGAGTAGTGAAGAGGAGGAGAAGAAGCCGCAGCTCCCCCACTTCGAAGGAGCGCCCGAACAAAGAGGCCAGCACCCACATGCACGTTTTGTGATGAGGACATCAGGGGGGAGTATGACGGAGAACGAAAAAGAGCAAGACATTGCCTTGCTTGCCGGGATCGAGCCCGCGTCCTCTCGCATGCGAAGGTAGACGCGAGTTAGGCATTGGACGGACGCGAATGCCAGGATGTTTCGGTTAATACGTACATAAATAACGTGTGAGTCAAACGCGGGGCAGTAAGAAGTGGCAGTAGCAGGTTGACTGACGCGAACGACCGAGTAAAGAAATGTGATTTTTGCAGCTGCTAAACGAAAACGAAGAGCGTGTTGACCAGGGGAAAGTTTGGCTTGCTGGAAGACTGTGGACTTGCTTGTTTTTGTTGATACGAACATCTATTCCCCCCCTATATTTCCCCCCTTCCATACAAAGGTAATGTTCACCCCCGTAAAACGTGAACCGTATATCAAACCAACTATAACCATTTATGGTACTTGTTTGGATGTTGTTGAATCTTTCACATACTTGGGAAGTACACTGACTTGTGATGGCTCTTTAAATACTGAGATTCACCTATGCATTCAGAATGCATCAGTGGCTTATGGAAGGCTTGATAACGGTTATGGTCTAATACCAGCATTACCCATAAAACAAAATTGAAGGTTTATATGTCCTGCGGGTTGGGTGTTCTATTGTACTCCTCGGAAAAATAGACTTTGTTTCAAAAACATTTGAAAATTCTTGAATACTTTCATCAGAAAGGTTTGAGACGCATTCTAAACATCAAGTGGAATTCCAACAAACCTAACACAGAAGTCCTTATAAGGGCAGGATGTACAAGCATTTAAACGCTTATAATAAGGGCCCAAATGCGATTCTGTACGTATGAGTGGTGTTAGAATGTCAAATCAACTCCTTTACGGTCAGCTGCATAATGGTAAAAGGCCACAGCATAAGCCTAGGAAGAGGTATAGGGATTGCTTAAAAAGCAGCCTTGTAAAAATAAAAATCGATCCTCACTGGGAAAAGCTGGCTTAACTCCACAGCAATAGAAGGAAATCGAGAGGTATAGGTGACCCATTGCAGCCTGACTGTTGGCAAAAAATCCAAATCGATAAGGTGGAAAAATGCTGGATATGTCAATTCTCATTATTTTGTTTTGTGCAATTGTAACAAAGTCTGTAAGTCAAACAAGAACTTCATGATTTTTCTCATGAGTTTTTTTATCCCCAAGTCCAAATGCCTTTTTTAAACAAATCATAAAATCTAAGAGGTCCGTTTAGTGTTGGGGTTATGGGATCGGCCTGTCAGCTTGGCAGTCCGGTTTCAAATCACGCACAGGGCGGTCTTCCGATCTATAGCTCTGCTGATGAGGCCTAATAGGCCGAAATGTACATACAGAGATTGATTTTTCTCGATTTGTTTAGCCATACATTTAATAGGTGTTCCCGCCTAATTCATTATTAATTAATTAATTTTCAAAATTAGGTCCGACTCCAATTAAGCATATATATATATATATATATATATATATATATATATTATACTAAAGCTGAGTTTATCAACCTTCTCCAGCTAAAGAATTTTTTTCTATCTATGTTATGGACACAATATTTATACTTAGATATTCCTTGGTGTTAACACTACAAAGTGGTTGAAAAAAAATTCAGTTTAATTGGCTTTAATTAGGCGTAATTGGCAATTAAGTCAACGACCGACCAATCCCTGTCTTAGAGACTACCTATCTCTCTTCCCATCTCCGTTTGTCAGTTAAGTTAACTCTCCTCCCACTCTGTCAGTTAAGGAGAGTGAAAAAAAAGAGTAAAAAATCCAGCAGTCGGGGATAACCCACACATACCCATAACCCCCCGTAGATTCGCCCACTTCCCTTTCTCCAGGCGAATCTTATTCAAATGAGCAAACGTTTTGGTTTGTTTTAATAAAACAAAACAAAAGTATTTTTTACGGCATGATTTCAATTTTAGTTGAGCGTAAATTTTACGAAATTGAAATCATGCTTTAAAATAGATTTTTTTTAATTACTTTAATTATTAATTCATAGAGTATTAAACTTACTTTTAAAAATATTTCATGTTGGGTAAAAAAAATAGTTATATATTTAAATATTATGGAATTCAAATGAGCAAACATTGACTGTTTAAGTGAAAGTTTTCTTCGGGCTTAAAAATTTGTTTTAGTTAAAACTAAAACAAACTAGACTGACTTCTTATTTAGGTCGGTAAAATTAAAACGGAAAGTTTTTTGCTGGTACCCAATGACAGTTTAACTGCAGTCTATGAATTAACATTTTGCGAATTTGGTTACGGTATTAGGGGATTAAGGTTGTTTTTAATTACGTATTGCTTAAAAAAATAAACAACAAAAAACACAAATTACTATAAATTTTATGTTGAAAAATATTTTTTAAACTAAGTTTAATTGAAATTATACATTGCTATATTAACACAAACAACTGTCTCAATAATAGATTCAATAATTAATTTCAATGCTTAATTAAATGTATAATAATTTGGGTTTTTTGTTGTTTATTTTTTAAAGCAATACGTAATTAAAAACAACCTTAATCCCCTAAAACCGTAACCCAATTCGCAAAATGTTAATTCATAGAATGTAGGACTGACTTCTGACTTAGGTTGGAAAATTAAAACGGAAAATTTTTTGCTGGTACCCAATGACAGTTTAACTACAGTCTATGAATTAACATTTTGCGAATTGGGTTATGGTTTTAGGGGATTAAGGTTGTTTTTAATTACGTATGGCTTTAAAAAAATAAACTCTGTCTTTAGTCTTTTTATTTATGCAGAAAATAGTATCAATCAAATATATACCGCTCCGATATTACAGTCTGAATAATACAAATAATTGAGTTCCGTCATGGCCTCTTGCCTCAAAACATGCTTGCCGGTGACTGCTGAAAAAACAAAAAAAAAAAAAAAAACAAAAAAAAAACACCAGCTACGATTGAAGTCCGTAGCGGAAGCGGCGTGAAAAACAAAAACAACTAGGATTTAGGGTTTAGGATTTGGGGTTGGGGTTTAGGTTTAGTTTAATCGAAAATAAATAAATAATTTGGGCTCTGTTTTTTCTGAGTCACCCTGTATACAGGGTGACCCAGAAAAAACAGAACTTTGTAATAAAACAGTTAATTTTAACTAGGGGGTTTAGGGTTAGGGTTGGGTTTTCAGTGGTTTAAGTTGGTTCTTTTTTTTTTTTTTCAAGTGATACCGCTTCGGATGCAGGAAGCCAGGACGGAACTCCGCAAAGATTACCATTATTTGTATTATTCAGACTATTGTCCTCGTCTTCATTGTTATCTGTACAAAGTTTCGGCTGATGTCCCCCCGGCTTTCTTTAGGTATTTCTTGTCGGACTCGGGAACCTTCTTGTAATTGGGAGCCATCACGGAACTTTGAACCCAACCCTTTATTAGGTCCACGGTGGTATCCTGTTCTCATTCCACTAACCGTAGATGGGGTACAGGTGTTAAGCTGTGTTAATTATTATTCTATGTTACTGCTGTCCCTGACCAGGATTGAACCTGCAGTCTAGAGATAACTGGCATTTAGAACTGTCTTAATCTAACTCCTTTATCTACTAGGATATGTGTTCAATTGGACAATCCAGTGTGAATTTTTTCAAATGCAAAAGTTACAATTTATTTTGTAAAAACGGATTTTAAGTAGCCTCTTGGCAGGCATCTTGATCAAAATGGACGAAAAAAAAGTTTTAAATATATCAAAAATAAATTATATGTGTAATATTATTTTGCTTTTTTACTGATGCTCATTATGTTACTACTTTTCGACTTAGACAAAAAATTGGCCTTGAATAATCAATTTAATAAATTTTAGTTCGTTTTTAAAAATGAAAAGTAGATGATATTTTGGCAGATCCTACTCTTTTCCCTAATCATCTAGAGAGAGCTTAATAGGTGACCCAACGGGTCACGTTTTCTCTCTCTCTCTCTCTCTCTCTCTCTATATATATATATATATATATATATATATATACTGATGAACGCACACACATACATACAGACACAAAAGACTCTCTCTCTCTCTCTCTCTCTCTCTCTCTCTCTCTCTCTCTCCCTCTCTCTCTCTCTCTCATATATATATATACAGAAAACTGTAAATGACGCATTTCAGAGGTAAAGGGAATTAGAGTTAATAGATTTAACAGATTAGCCCAGATTTTCTTCATAATCCAAATTGCCATGAAATCAAGGTATTGGATTAGTGAATTCGTCTGACCTTTCCAATCTAATGAATGCAATTTTAGATTGACACTAAATTCTTGCGGACAACGTGACACTCATTCATATCCGCCTTGTTTATTGTTATATGTGGCATAATGCCAGTCATATTTAAAAGTCTGTTTATAATGCTGCTGACCGTGACCGGGAAAAAATATTGAATATCTTACCGTACAGAAACCTTGATCGGCTTTGATAAGAAAAGAAATATCATAAATATTGTCCAGGCAAAGATACAGAGATAAAGATGTATAATCAAATAATTATTTTGTTTGGGAGTCTGACACAAATTATCTTTAATATTTAATCATTTTTTTAGACCAGCTGAAAACCAATTGTGTGGGAGTTTTTAAACGATTATATACCCGCTAATTTTTACGACCTGTTCATATGCGTATTGATCGATTGATATTAACGATATCTAGGATTATTTTATGCTTAGATCTTACAGATTTGCATTCCTTCTGTTTACATCTATATTTTTTGTGTAGTTGTTCCTTCATAATAGATGGTGAGCTATTT
>CM042146.1:38030950-38098450 GCA_023376005.1 Doryteuthis pealeii | reverse complement strand
GAAAAAAGTAAGCATTGAAAAAAGATTTCTTCAAAAAAAGAAAGAAATTTCTCAATATAGTACAAAGCAAGCTGTAAAGAAAGCCAAGGGAAAAAAGAAAGAAAAGAAACTCATAGAAAGAAAGTAAGGAAGACGAAAGAAAAATCTTGTCGAGAAAAGAGAAATAGAGAGCAAAAAATGAGGCAAATCGATTAAATGAAATGATTAAGAAGCTGTATCTCTGCCGTCCAATTATAAAGAGTTGCGTTTACGTAACAGGATGGAGAGAATCAATAGATTTGATTAATGATCCGTATTTGTTCGACGGAGATTTTTTTGGCAGTTCGCCATATAACTCAGACGTGTATGAAAATAAGGTAGATAAAACTGTCTGAATTTGGTCAGTAAAATGGCACTTCTTCCCCGATATATCTTAATTTTAGCATAGTTTGACACAAGGCGAAATAAGAAAGCTGAAACAGGTAAATGTGATGTTCAGATACACTTATCTTCCAGACCTATCTACCTAACCGCGTGGATTAGAAGTTAGAATACTTGCTTTTTGCCCAGGCACAAACATCGACTTCTAAATTTACCTTAGTATGACAGAAAGACAAATGAGTAAAATAATGAGAGATTATGTTGCACCAATCTTACAGGTGATATGAAGCTATGTTGAATAAAATAATGTCTAGCTTAGTATTCTTGGATATACGCACGTGCAAAGACAGAAGAGATAGAAAAGGGCTTATATATACATAGGTACTTGAAAAGAAATTCATAAAGTTACATAATATATAGATGTATAGAAAGATAGAAAAAGAGATAGAAAGAGATATATGAAAAATATACGGATAGATAAATAGATAGATAGAGTGGGGTGAGAGAGACAAGACACATCAAACCAATGAGTTCTTGTAACAATTGTCGATGATTATATTGAAGCTTCTGTGGTATCCTGCGCCCACGCTGTTCGAACAATAGACTTGCTCACACCGGTTATATAAACTGTGACTTGCCCCCTCGTTTTGTACCTGAGTTTGGTTTAGCTACATAAAGTTACGTCAATTCAGTTCCAAGTACTTGTTCTACTTCTACGTTTCTTACAAGAACTTCTATTTAGAAAGGAGTGAAGGATATATATATCAACAGGTGTTCGATAATTAAAAGAAAGTTCACTATCCATTCCTCTCGTGAAATTCCTTCTTTATTACTCGAAAAATGTATGCCTCGATTTGAAACTTAAACTGTAATAAATTTAATAGGAAGATGATATGCTTTGTGCCTACTACAAACATCTAAAATGGTTAGAATTTAAGAGTTGAACAAAAAATTCCAATAAAAGTTTATAACATCAAAATAAAATGAAAAAAAAACGAGAAACAGAGAAGACATAGGACCCCGCAATACCTGATTAAAATAAAATGAATTACCTGGATAAGTTAAACAATATTACAACAATTTTTTTGAATGAAAACTCACATGATCAAAACCATAGAGGTGTAGCACCAGAGATGTATAACTCCGCGACAATAAAACGATTTTACTATTTTTTCACTGTTAAATGTAATAAATTTTCCCGACCATGCAATATTCAAAACAACCTATGCTTCAAACACCTAAAATCAACCAACTGATTCACTAGCTTCACAACTAAAAATACCTTTACAATTCACTATGAATCCAATTACAGAAGAAAAAAAAGAAGTAATTTATTTATTACATTGCTCATTGCGGCCAAAAATAATATATCGGAAAATCAGTATAGCCATTATATTTTAGGCTAAACAACTATAGACTAAGAATTAAATCTATGGATCACAGCAAATTAATATCTGTAGAACAACACATCCGCTCAAACGGCCACGACTTCAACAGAGATGCTAAATTCACAATCATTGAAAAAAAAAATGAGAAAGCAATTAACATAAAATCAGTAATAAAAAAATACTGCCTTACTTGAAACGAACAATTCCCAAACCTAATTGAAAACTCATCAAATTTATTTAAGGAGTAAAACCAAAATGAAACCATTTGAAATGGAAACTTACTTCTGTCCCCCTCAAATCAAAATGTTGCATGCATCTATTGATTATTAATTAGATAATATTTCATCAATGACAGTATCGTGATTTAAGCAGTGACATAGTTTTAGTTACATAAAAATTGATACTGAATCTATTATCAAGAGATTTTATTTATTGAAGAAATTTTTTAAAGAAATTATATTTTTACAGAATTGTACCAAATAAAATTTAGTTGAAAATAAATCTATAAATTAGATATTTTTATTTCCTCCGATTTAAAAAAAAATAATATTAAGTATTATTTAATTGTTTTATTCATAGATAAACTAAATTTCATTTTATTATTAAATATTATTTCAGGGAAAATGTTGGTGTAGAAATTTAACTTTCCTAATTTCTATTTCAAATTGTTTATTTTTTACTCCTTTAATGAATTTGATGATTTTAATTACTAAAATCATTAATTGTTGAACGTCCTTTTAAAGTTTTTGGCATATTCTGGCATTGTTGTTTTTTATTACTTTAATTGATTTATCAATTTTACTTGGATACTACCCCTCTGACATTGAATTTTAAATCCCACTCTGTTTATTTTATACACCGCCCGAAGGGCGGTTTTGTTATGCTAGTAAGCCAGCTGTATTTCTTGAATGTTTTTTCCAGTTGAATGCTTAGTTTTACTATTCTTTCATCTTGATTAATAAAACAGTACATTGATTTTTCTAACCTTGTCATCTAATATAAGAAGCATACGCAAAACCCTTACGATTTAATATATATATATATATATATATATATATATATATATATATATATATATATATATATATATATATATATATATATACGACTTGCGTTCAATAAATAAGGGTAATTGGAAAAGTAAAATGTAATTTTTCAGATTTTTTCGATTAAACGTAAACTCTGCATTGTGTGGAATTATTGTATAGAAAGATATCTGTTTTGGGGCTATATAAAATAGCAGAAAAATCAGAGTTATCCAAGGTTGTGATAGTTAAACATTAGACAGAATTTATTATCCGGTCTATAATTGTGTGATCTTTTAACAATTTCCCATTATATAGTAGGATCTCTGCCGTATTGATTTTCAATGTCCCAACTATATTCAGAAAGTGCTATGCAAATATTTTAGATTTGCGAAGCTAGTTTTATGTTCGCAAAATCTTTTTTTAAAGTATCTTGTGTATAGCCTAAGTAGATCTTTTTATTATTATTTTGCTTATTAATTTGTGCCATAGCTTTATATATGATACAATCGCTCTGACATTTACCATTTAATAGATACTTCGTTTCTTTATTATTACAAATGCATGAAGGACTTTCGTTATCTTGTTGTTAGTTAATTTACTAAACTTGATTTTGCCGATGTATCCGCCAACATTATGCATGCAACTGTGACTTAATTTCACTGTTTTTTATCAGATATTTTATATAATTTATTTTCGGGTGGAAACTGATTTTTTGATATTTAGAAAACGGTATTTCCCAATTCATGTTTAATGGCTATATTTTTTCATGCGTCATGTGCCGCTTACGTAGAGATCGCTTCAGGAGGGAGTGTTCGAGCCGTCTAAGCTCAAACCCTTTATAGCTATCACAAACAAGTCTTCTCCAAGCCACACGATTCGTAGCTATTCTCTTCCACTCGTGAACGTTTATATTGAGAGTTTTGATGTTGTTTTTGATAACATCCCTAAAGCGCTTTTTTGGGCTTGTGCTTGTGCCTCGAACACTTCCCACAATTCAGTTCTCCATAGAATAATTGCTTCGGGAGTCTGCCATCTTCCATTCTAGCAAGATGTCCAGCCCAGCGCATCTGGTTTCGTATGATACGCATCTCTATGCTGGACGCATTGGCTTGTTGCAGGACTTCAGCGTCTGACGTGAGGGATTGCTTTGATGTGTCGACGATATGTAGTCCACATTTCCGAAGAATACTGGAGTATAAACAAGACACATGATTCATACACACTAAGCTTCGTCGTGATGTTAATACCTCTATCCGACCATACAGGTTTTTCGAGTCCACCGAAGGCCCTGCTTGCTCTCTCGATCCTTAGGGAAATTTCAGAGTCAAGAGATCCACACCCACAGAGTGTGCTGCCAAGATAGACATACGAGTCAACCACCTTCAACGTAGATGTTGGGCTCCACATACCTTTGTCCGGGTGGTGGAGTGAGCATCACTTTTGTTTTCTCCAGACTGATGGTGAGTCCAAAGGCAGTACATGCTTCAGAGAAGAGATTCATTATTTCCTTCATGTCTGGCAACATGTGGGCAAAAATGTGGGCAACAAAATCCGCATAATCAGCGTAGAGCAGCTCGCAGACGAGGGTCTGTAAGGTCTTCGCCCTGGCCTTAAAACGAGCAAGATTGAAGACCCTGCCAGTTGTTGGGAATCGTACAAGGACACCAGTGTCACAGTTCTGGAAGGCATAGGATAGAGTCATCGTAAAGTAGTCGCTGTGCGGATATCACCCTGCTTGACACTGTTGTCGATGGGTATTGTCTCCGAGAGTGACCCGTTGAAGTGAAAGCGTGCCTTCATGTCCTGATGGTGTTGTTCAAACATATGAAGGATTCCGGTGGATATCAGAGTTTCCTGAGAATAATCCATAGCGCGGTCTATTCACCCTGTCAAAGGCCTTTCGTTAGATCCACAAAGACCTGGTAGAGTGCTACCTGCTGTTCGTAGCATTTCTCCTGAAAAGCGGAAAAGATCATGTCTATCGTTCCACAAACGGGTCAGAAGACGCTTTAGCATTCTGGGATAACCGAGAGACAGACCCATCTAGTGAACCGGTTTAGCAAGAGCTTAGCAAAGACCCTGCCCACTGCCTCGGGAAGGCTTATGCCCCGGTAATTGGTACATACCAACACTATGCCTTTGCCCTTGAATAGCGAGACCAAGATTGCATCGATCCAGTCCTGATGGACAGGAGCGCCCAACCATACATTGGAGATGAGATGATGGATGTCCGCGGCGATCTTGGACACCACTGTAGCGGAGAACCTCAACAGGAATGCCATCAAGACCGGGTGCCTTTCCAGTATTTATTTCCTTAATTTATTCACGGATCTCCTCATCATCTCATGGATTATTTACCTTTGAGGCAGGCTGTCGATGACACTGTCGTCGATAACTGAGGGGTTGTGAAAGAGGTCTGTGAAGTGTTCCGTCCATCGTTTCATGATACCCATAGTACTCTTATGGAGGAGAGACCCGTCCTTCGATTTGAGGGGAACCATTGATGATCGTTGTGGGCCAAATGTCTGTCTGATCAGATGGTTAAGAGTTTTCGTGTCCTTGCTATCGTAAGTCTTCTGGTTCTTCTCTGATATGTCTAACCACCACTGTTTTTTCACTCTGCTGGAGTGACGATCGTGCACTTCTGGGTGCCTGTCGTGAGGTTTCACGGTCTTTAGAAATTCTTGGTACATCTTGTTTTTCTCTTCCAGAAGTTTTTTGAATGGTTGATCGTTTTCATCAAACCAGTCACGATGTTTCCGTTTCTTGAGACCAAGAACCTTGACGCTTGTTTCATAGGCATGGATCTTGAAGTTATCTCCTGTGCCGTCGATCTGCTCCTCTTCAAACGCTTTCTGCAGATCTTGTATATGCGAGTCCTGAAGTTGGAATACATCTATGCATTTAGGGAATTTTACCCCCTGACCGCAAGATTTGCGCATGACAACGACTTTAAATTAACCCCGCATAAGTTTGTGATTCGAGCCACCCTCTGCACCCCGCATGACCCAGACAGTGCACCTTTTCAGGTTATTACATAATCAAGCATGTGCCCATGCCCGGATCGAGGGTGAATCCAGGTTGTCTTATGTGCTAGCTTTTGGTGGGATAATGTGTTGCATATAACGAGTCTGTGTTCAGTACAAAGCTGAAGCAGGTTAATTCCATTTTTATTCACGCCTCCCAACGCCGTCCAGGTTCCACGATCTTGTCCTACTCTGATGTTAAAGTCGCCAAGAAGTAAGATTTTATCAGCTTTTGGGATGGAGGTTATGACTGACCTAAGACTCTGGTAAGAAGGTAAGAGTTAGCTCTTCGTCACTGCCAAGAGTGGGAGCATAGACAGAAATAATAGTGATAAAACGGTTGCCTGGCAGTGGGGCTCGAAAGTGCATGATCCTGTAACTACTTAATGAGTTTGACCAGTTCTGTGCGAATTGCGAGGCCTACTCAGCCCATCTGCCTCTCTCCCATCGGCCTGCGCTTCCAAAAGAAAGTGTACCCAGTCCCCACTTCTGTCAATTGGTCCTCATCGCTGAAACGGAATTCCACAAGGGCCGCGATGTCTATCCCATATCGAGACAGTTCCTTTGCCGCGATACCAGTTCGTCGCTTGGGGTTTCCCGATCCCTCAAGATCGAGAAGTGTCTGCACATTCCAGGTGGTTATTGTAAGCTGAGCTTTTTTATTGTAATATTTTCTTGCTTTCGCCCTGTTAATACGAACAGTCGCCAACTGGCCAACTTGATAGATGAACAGGCATTTGTTTAGGTCACCTTTTTTATACCCTTCCCAGATGTCTGGGTGTGCAGTGCTACCCAAGGGGCTGCTCAGTCACTTATGACCTTGCCGAGGTACGTTGCTGTTCAATCAATAATGCAGCGACATTAGATGGGTAAAGAGCCACACCACGTGTAGATTCACAGCTGTGTGCTTCCAGCCCACCCTGCACACGTCATCATTCCTCCATCACCCTGGGACTTTTAGAACTCGTAGAAATATCTGCACATGTTGACATGTTGAGCATTGGTACGACACGCACCGCATGCTCTCCTTCCCAAAGTCTAGTATCAGTGACAAGCCGAGGCAAGATGACAGAAAGGCTTTGCAGGTTTTACTTCAGAGTTTCCTTCTCCTAGATTGATCATCTGACGAGATCTACGGGTCGACCATACCGAAAAAAAGTGAAACCGTACATTTTCTAAGTTTTAACAGTATAAGTCCAGATATTCCTTCTTCTATTAGATAGGTGAACTCGAATCAATTTTCGACTGCGATGAGTTACAAATTTAATATAAACATAAAAAGAAAAAAATTATTTAAACTTATAAACATTGAACAAATTAAACACATATGACAAGGACATTAAAAGCCATTTTGAAAATTTTAAATATACAAAATTGATAATTTAGTCCTTTTAACTTATCAGAGAATTTTAAAACGGTCCTTCATATACAGCAAACTTGTCCAAGTTCAGCTACCCAGAAGAGTAGAATAGTGACGAATGAATGGAATTAGGCCGTGGGGAACTAATTATTTAAAAGGCAACAGAAAAAAAAAGAATCTTCATTTCTAACTACATTCCATTAAAGAAAACAACAACGATTTAATTTAAGCACAATAAAAACAATTTAACATTATAAACATTGAACAAAGTAAACACTTTATATTATCAAAATTGCTTTTACATTTCAGGAATGCCCTGGTCATATGTGTTTAATTTGTTCAATGTTTATAAGTTTAATTTTTTTATTGTGTATTAAATCGTTGTTGTTATCCCCGATAGAATGTAGCTAGAATCGAAGATACTTTTTTCTGTCGCCTTTTAAATATATATATATATATATATATATATATATATATATAGAGAGAGAGAGAGAGAGAGAGAGAGAGAGAGAGAGCTAGACACCTACCGTAGCGCAGCTGTTTACAGCATCAGATACTAATGTGTCTTGTTTGCTTATATATATGCTCCCGTAACCCGGTAGAGCTCTTTAGGAGCGACTTTAATAAAAAAAATTCACCGCCAGCATAATGTAATGAACATCTGTTTACAGATTTAATCTCTGGTGATCATAAAGTACATACACAGATGTATGTATTTAAAACAGTTAAAATACCGCTCCATATATGGCAGCTGACGATGGCCTAGAGGTTAACGGATTGGGTTGACGTAAAGTCAGTCAGGTTTCGCTCCTGGTCGGAGTTAGTTGCTGTGTTTAGCCACACTGATGAGACGTGAAACGTCGAAACACGGTGTCTGTGGATGACTTATATATATCTTAAAATAAGTGTATTTTGGCAGCATTTTTTCTTTTACACAAGTTTTGTTGAACTGTACAGACAATTCCTGTCGGACAAGTTTTTCATTGATCCGTTCCAATTTTCGGGCCATCTTTCTGGTGTCGGGGTGTAACTGGTATAACAGTCCCCCAAAGGTTTCCAAACGAGCGCTTTCGGCAATACAATTTGCCATCCTCAGGTGTGAAACGATGGTATGATTTCGTGTCTCGTTTTTAACGAGAACGATTAGTAGCAAGGAATTAGAAGTGGGGGGATAATAACCATTGGTAGTAGGAGGTAGTAGGAATGGTAGTGGTTCGAGCGAGCTTTGCAGTGATTTTATGTGGGAGTGGGCACAAGTTGTGAGAGGAAGGAGGATAGGCTGAAAATCATAAACATTTGAGAATATGTTGACTTATTTCAAGGTTTATTTTGTTTAAGGTAGTTTTTTTTTGTTTGATATATGAAGCTTCGATTATTTGAAGTTTTTATTTGTTTGTTTCTTTATGTAGTGTGCGTGTATTTTCGGTTAGAATTTTGCGGTAGGTAGAGGTGAGGCATGAATGTGTTTTAAGGTGTTGATTAATGGAGCTGGAATCGGATAAGTGTAATGTTAGTCTGCGGGATAATGTGGTCGTCGTGTGGCCAATATATGTGTTGTTAATTTTGGAGAGACAATCTCCTACGGCACATTTGAATTCATACACAACATTGGTCTCATTAAGACGAGTAGTTTTGGGGGAGGAGTTGTTGCATGTGACAAGATTTGGAGTTTTGAATTTTTTGTAATAAATTATCAAATTGACTTTTTTCAAAGTGTCGGTGGAAGAGACATTGTTACGTATTTTTTTTTTTTCTTAACGCATTTTCATCCAGTTTATAATTTTGGTGCATCTGATTACAATAATATATGTTTTGGTTAGGGCTATTGATTGTGCTATTGTTTTCATTATGGTAAATATTATGGAGGGTTTTTCGGATTTGTTCATCAACAAAATGGTTGGGGAATTCATTATTGATAAGGGTTTGCTTAATATTTTTTTTTATTTCGGAAAAGAATATTGTTTTAGAAGAAGAAGTAAGTTTTGCACGGTTTATAAAAATTTTTATAATGGCTTTTTTGTATTGAGCGGAGCATTCACTCTTGTAGTTGATAATGCAGGAATTGATAGAGGTAGGTTTTTTGTATATGAGGAGGTAGTGAATTTGTTGTTGTTAGAGTCTATCATGATGTCAAGGAATGGAAGTTTATTGTTTGTGTTAAGTTCGTAAATGAGGATGGCAAATTGTATTGCCGAAAGCGCTCGTTTTGGAAACCTTTGGGGGACTGTTATACCAGTTACACCCCGACACCAGAAAGATGGCCCGAAAATTGGAACGGATCAATGAAAAACTTGTCCGACAGGAATTGTTTGTACAGTTCAACAAAACTTGTATATATATATATATATATATATGTATATATATATATATATATATATATATTATATATATATATATATATATATATATATATATATATATATATATATATATATAGTTTGGTGGCTACATTGTTGCCATTTTAAACTAATAATTTCGCGCATATGCTTTGTTTTTTTAGGCTTTGTCTACTGTACAACAAGAGGCAATTGGGCACTGTCTGTATTAGCTACAACTCCCCAGATTGCAATCTGTTTGATTATCATGCGGAACACGAGAGAGAGAGATGCGGGGGGGGGTGTAACAAAACTCTGTATAATGCTAAATATGAATTGAAGACAAAAATGACGGCAACATTTACCAATTTGAACAAAGAGACAGTTGGGGAAAATATATATTTGTGTGTGTGTGTGTGTGTGTGTGTGTTTGTGTTCCTCGTTGACCAATGCACTCACATATATCATAAAACTATCATGAAAATAACCAAAGTGAAATTAATGTTTAAATAGCGACGCTTTTGATTACTATTTTATTTTTGTTATTTCTTTTTGGGAAGAAATCGCACTGAAACTTTGAAAGAGAATTCTCAAAAACTGATTCTATTGATGAATTTTGTTTCATTTTCAACCCTTATTTGTTATTGTTTCCTTTTACTACCAACCGCGGATCGATAATTTGGAAATTAGATTAATGTCATTTTATTCTAGTGTTTTTGATAACGTTTTTAACGACTGTTGATCGCCATCGTCTGTTGATCGCCATCGTCTCTTCGTATGTAACTTTCTCATTCATCTGATTTATATCTGTACACACAGACACACAGACACACATACATACATATATACATATATATGTGTGTTTGTGTGTGTGTGTGTGTGTGTATTTGTGTGTGTGCCAGTGTCATCGCTTCATTCACAAACCGAATAGGACTAAGTGTAGTTAATTTGCTTACACCAACTCGTACCAAATCAAAAATAAAATGACATAGAATAAAACTTACATGTCAACCAGCCCTGTCTGTGTCCCCAGCAGGGTGGTATTCGCCATAAGAAGGAAGTCCTGGGTATGATGCTAAACTGCATTTGATGGTGTGGATATCAGACGATTTCTTTCATTACCTTTACTCCCATGTCTACTCTGATTAGGAGTGATAGTACATGGTTTGGTTCCATCTATGGGTCAAATAGATCTGTGTGCAAATTATTTATATTAGATCGGAATACCTGATATCCTATAACCGTGTTTCTTTGGTATAAGCACGTCTACAATCCGACAAATTCCTTTCCAAAGAGTAAACACGTTTGTCAGATTGTAGATGTGGCTGTTCGAAAATATATTATCCGGTTTTTATGCTTCGATATGATATAATGTCTATACATCAAATTTCCTTTTTCTTTCTTTTTTCTTTCTTTTTTTTTCTTTTAGTCTGTTTATTGTCGATAAAAATTCGTTTGCATGGTTGAGTCCGTTTTTCTTTTACAATTTTCAATATATAACTGTTCTCCCTATGGCTAGCTTGTTTATATTCCTTTTAGTATTATTACGATATCCGAGTTTTTCATTATAGTATTGAATAATCGTCTTTCACTGAAACCTGAGCGACAATAGTCTCCACAGGTCTCCTCAGATTTCCAGGACCCTTTTAGATATTCTAGCTGATCTCAACAATATTGTGATCTGGATGGTCTTGGTTCTTCTTTTTGATTTCCAGTCCCCCAGTCTTTTGTTTTTCCACCGTTATCCTCATATTCGCAGCTTTTTTTAGCTCTCTGTCATGATCCAAGTATTTACTTATATTTTGATTTCTTTTGTTTTTACTTCTTGTTAATTAATACTTGTCTTCGGGATTGAGTGATCTGTTTGTATCTCAGATGTTATGCGTCTCATTTTCTAGGACAGATTCTGTATTTTGCATATACTATTTCTCAGCATGGTCAAGATGTTCCATAATCCCAGTAGATTTCATTTCCAGTCAGTCGTGCATAGTATTGTATAACATTTGTGTCAGTTTACTGCATTCGTTTATTATAGTATTAACCATTATTTTGTTCTGCCATTAAAAGATATTCAGTTTCTCTGTTTAGGTTTCCTCTTCATAGCCATTTTCTGGCCATTGTCTTTCTTCTAATTTTTGTTTTGTATATTTTGTTATTTTACTGTTGTTATTTAATTCGAGTCCTTAAATTATTGCATCTACGCAGTTGAAATTCAAAGTATCTTACACGGACGACTGGCCAAATATTGGATGAGAAGTTTTCTTGTTCTTCTGAGGTACATTCTTTCATCTTTTTGCTTTGTGGTGTCTAATTTTTCCAGGTTTTTTTTGTTTTGTTTTTCAGTTTTCTTTTTCTCCAGGGGTTCTGATGCTTTCCTTGTTAGGCAGTCCTATTCCTTCTATTGTTTGTGTTTTGTTCCTTTTTTTCATTATAAGCATGGTATATCTTTCAATTCTAAATTAAAATCCTATATCCTGAGTTTAGATTCTAATATTTTGTATAAATAATAAGGGATTCTAGTTTTGACATAATTAACCTTTGATTGTTTAAATCTCACTGAGCCTCACTGGTAGACGCCTCTTTGGATTTTAATATCTACTAGTAAATGTCCTCCTAATGTTCCTTCTTAGGGGAACTGTAACATCAGCTTGCTCCAGGTTCCAGAGCAGGATTGAGGCTGTGATCGACGCTAATTGCGGTTATTTTGAGTGAAACTTGTTTACAGTAGTGTAATGTCCGTGCCTGTTGAATGTCTTTACAATTCATTAAATTTTATAGTTACCAATCACTTTTTCTTTTTTCTTATGAAACTGTCAAATTTCTCCCGAACACCCACTTTATACATATAATAGAGAATGAATATGAAAAGTTTTAGCATATAAAGGTGCTCAATGCTAAAATAACAGAGCAGGTTTAAATTATAAATAAAACAAAATACGAATGTGAATTTACGGACCAAAAGAAATGAACTCGTTTCCAAATGTAGATATTTAAACAAATATTTATTATGTCATTTACCACCTGACACTAATTAATCCCATATTTCTATTCCTCTATTAATTCAATTTTTTTAAATTCTATTTTTTTAATTAACTTTCTTTTTTTTTTTTTTTTTTTTTTTTTACATCTGGACACTGCGTGCATTAAGACCGAAATATTTCTATGTTTTTACATATAAGTTATAGACGTTATAACATTCTATCGCGTGAGCACGCTTCACGTTTTAGAAACATATACAAGCTGAACAAGCTACCTTTTCAATATTTCAATATTTCAATATTTAACCGACTGAAGATTGCAATGATATTTCATTTATATCTTATTATAATGGAGATTGTGTGTTTTTCTGTCTGTAACCGAAACTATATTCCTACTCAAGTCACAATTCTCTTAGTTATTGACATCACATTCTCCATGATTTTATTTTTATCTAAACCTCAATTATTAATAAAATTGTCTTATATTATTAATACTGTTAACTATGTCTCCATACTGACAACATGCAATTATATTTATATATACAACAAAATAGCGCTTTACAATGTGAACGGGAAGGCTAATTTGCATATTAATATTAAAAAATCGAATTTAATAAATATGTGCTTAGTATTATTGATTTCTAACTGTTTGGTTTTATTTTAATGAATATAAGCAAAAATCTCTTCAATGAATCTTAAATGAAATCCATTAACAAGATAAAATAACTGTCATTTTATTCTTTACTTCCTCTTATAACTAAATACCTAAATTAGAAAAAATAACAATGAAAGACAAGAGTGATGGAAGAGTAAGTTTCAGTTGTTCCATTTTTTCTTATACTCCCTCTGTTTCAATTTTTTTCTTATACTCCCTCTGTTTCAAATCTTTTTATCTGTATTCTTATTTAGTTTCATTAGCCTTTCTAATTTAATACAATATTTTATTACATTAAAACTTAAATACTTGCACCCGGAGGGTGCATATATTTGCTAGTATATATATATATATATATATATATATATATGTGTGTGTGTGTGTGTGTGTGTGTGTGTGTGTGTGTGTGTGTGATATAGTTTGCTATATTCATAAGTAAAGAGTACTCAATATCATTTATAGAGCAAATATATCTCTTGTTTTGAAAATTACATTATCGAGAAAATGACAATTACCAAGCGCCGTTGACTTCCCTACCCTAACTTATGAAAGAATTAAGAAACAACCACAAAAAACGTGTATATAGATGTACAATATACACGATTCCCTATTCTAGAATAATCCCGGGCGGATTGACATGCCAAGTCATTCAAAAAATTTCTACGAAAGCTATTTAGGGCCGGGCGGAGATCAAAATAGTTTGAATACAAATTGTCAAAAACGACTGTTGCAAATTTTTAAAACTAACTGTAGGAAGGTATTTATTAACCCCGTTCGCCACGGGTAGAATGTGACACAAGGCTGCAAGTTTCGGGTATCTAGTTAGAATCGAACTCGCAATTCAGTAATAAGAAATCTGCTAGATGATCTTACTAACTATTACACCACGGCGTCTATGTGAACAGTGTACATTAGTTTTAATAGTTACAAAATCTAGTTGTTACAATATATATCTACTTAAAACTACGTTATCAGGAAAGTGTCGACTCACCATTGTTTGCTTGACGAACGGTAGTCACCCTGGGTAGGAGAGTGGGTAGCGTTTGGCCTTGAAAAATCAAAAGTAAACCTGCCGATATCTTAACATTTCAGTCGCTGCGTCATGTTGACTTTTACATTGCTAATCATTAACCATTTTACATAAACTGAGATATCAGCAGTGACCATGATGGGTCCAATGGTTACAGTTAAGTATAACAAGCGAGAGATCCATAATTTAGAATCAGGATAGTGCCTTTGTTGCCATTTGGATGCCTCATTCGAGTAGTTTTGTACACATCTACGAGTCAAATAGAACTATTTGAAAATTATTCGTATGCGATAGGTATACTTGATTCCATATAACTGCGTATAATTATTTGTATTAAAAATAATTACTTGAAGCTTTAATTGTTTACTAAGGATTATTATTATTAGTTACTGGAAATCATATAACTGTACAAAAGCAAATGGCTATTATAAATAGAAATGATAATTTGAAACCAGGTAACTATTAGTATTAGATAGGAATAATTGAAAACATGCTAGTGTGTGGAAATTATTTGTATTCGGTAAGAGTAGTTGATACCATATAAATGTAAATTATTCGTATCAAGAAGAGTTATTTGAAACTTTAATTGTTTACTAAAGATTACTATTATTTGTTTCTACAATCTTCATTAAAATTATTTTTTTATAGATAAGTGTATTTTATATTATATAACTGTGTGCAAACCCCCTTAAGAAACTACTAAACAAAAAATATAAATATAAACATACAACGAACATGATTTCTTAATCTCCCCTAATCCTGGACGAAGCTGTTTGCATTTCACATAACGCTATTAGAAAAGATATGCATCCAACAATTCTTCTTCCAGCTATGAATAAATAGTTAATAGACAAGTCTCTTTAACTTTGGTTTGGCAACTGGTCTAGTTGAAGGAAAACCTTGAATTCAAACCTGATAAACCACTTAAAAATTAACCTTGTGTCATATCCTGCTCGTGCGGAGGGATTGAAAATATATATACATCAGCTCTGTTTGGACACTGAATACCGTATCTGACTTATCAAAATCTTTGTACAAAATTGTGTCAAGAGAATAGTGTTGATAAAAGATTCCCAGATGCATTCTATTAATTATGAATTGATCAACAATGAGCATTGATTGATATTCGCTTAATCTTCGATCAGGTTTTTTTAAATATTATTCTTATTCCACCAACACATGCTACGGTAAGAAAACAGATTTATATTGACAACTTTTCATTCCATGAAAAGACTTGCAACATAGAGGAATACCGTCTGGTAGACAAGTGAGAAATTGTATCTCATTTTGCTAATGGAGCTTATTACAGTGCGGAGGTTCACTAGTTCGTCCCTTAGGTTATTTCAACAATAGGGAATTCTGTATTCAATGAACACATCATACTTTTAGACTTGTACAAGATTTATTAAATCTAGAAAATAACTGAGTAAGTGTCTCACGGCAGAGGTGAGGGCATAGTTATAGTTGACAGTAGAGAGTAATCAGTAAAAAGCTAGTATTTTGAATTGTGATTACTGATATATATATATATATATATATATATATATATATATATATATATATATATATATATATATAATCCAAAAGTCCAGAGAAGAAATCTTCCTTACGACATAGTTATTTTTTTAAAAACAACTTGTCGCAGTTTGAGAGCTCAATGTGTGCTCTTATTGTTAGAGTCACAGAGCAAATTTATATTTAAATAAATAACAAAAGACTTAGAGATCTTGCATTATAGACTATTTCAGGCAGCTTAGACAAAAATGTCTAATTATATATATACTAGAAGACATGTGACCCGCTGGATCACCCATTGAGCTCGGGTTATATTGTTAAAAAAATCACAATAATGTAAAATAAAATCAGGAAATTTTCCAATTTTAATGAAATTTTCAGTGTAGATTTATCAATAAATGAATTTTATAATGCATCAGTTATTTTATTTCAAAACTTTCTGACTTAATTAGGTATTTCTGCTATGGTAAATTAATATTTAGAATTCATTTGTAATATGAAACGCCTAATTGTAAGTTTCAAATTTTCTATTTTTAGATTCTAAAAACAGTTATCTATTTAATAACTACTTTAGTTTATTATTGTTATCTAATTATTTGTTTTAGAAACACTATATTGAAAGTTTAAGACCCCTTCCTTATGAACAGAACAAATATTGATGTATATTTTTTCTTTTATAAGATAATAGTAGGATGGCCCATAATTCGTCTGCTCGCGACAGATCTTTTGTTTTAAAAACGAATTAAAATTAATTATATCAATTATTTAAAGTCAAACTTTTGTCTAAAACGATAAGTAGTAACATAATGACCATCATTAAAAAAAGAAAAATATCATTACATATACAATTAAAAAAAAAACAACATTTAAAACGATTTTTCGGTCAATATCTATCGCTTTCGGTCTGAGATGCTGGTTTAAAATGGCTTAAAGTGGCTTTTTTACAAATTTAATATAACATTCACGATTACAAAAAAAAAATACCAAAAATCATGGAATTGTCCGATTTTAATGGAATTTTCAGTATTGATTTATCAATTAATGAATTTTTATAACGCATCAGTTATTTTATTTCAAAACATTAATTTAGTATTTTTCCTATGAATAATTAATATATAAAATTCATTTAAAATAAAAATATTCGGATTTTAAGTTTAAAATGTTATATTTTTAGATTCTAGAAATAAATGCAAACCTTATTTTAGATACATAAAGTAATAAGTTTTGAAGAAAAACTCGATTGAAAATGTACCCTCTCCCCTTTTTAAGCAGAAAATGTCGATGTATATTTTTTTTCTTTTATAAGATAATAGCCAATTAAATAATTAACGAAATGAGTAAAAAAAAAAACATCTCCAAAAAATTAATTAATTATTATTTTTTACATTTCATTTTTCGATTTTCGGAACTTATTTTCTCATAGAATAGCCACCGTAATTTTTTTGTTTCTATTCATAACTTCGGTCTTTTATCTCTTTATTTATACTGTAATTAGTATCGAAAATGACCAACTGGCAAAACTTTTTACGCCCCCAACATAAGCTGGGTCAAAATTAAGTGACCTGAAAAAAATGAGAAAGTTTTGAAATAAAATAAATAATGCATTATAAAGTTCATTCATTGATAAATAAACACTGAAAATTTCATTAAAATCCGATAATTCCCTGATTTTTGGTAAATTGTTTTCTGTAGGTGGGGAGCTAAAGTCATTTTTGTCAAAAACGCAGAGAGGGTTGTAAAATCCGCCCAGCAGTCAACCGTAATTTTTTGCCAGCTGGGTAATGATTTTCTCTCCTCATACTCTCCTCTGTTCTACATGTATTGATAGAGGGTGAGAGAAATAAACTATACTTATGACAGAGATTGGTCGGTCTTTGACTTAATTGTAAATTACGATAATTAGAAGCAAATGAAGTGGGATTTTTTCAATGATTAGATTTATAATAAGATAATATTTTGAGATAGTTTTTATACCATTAGTATACATAGAAAAAAATCCTTTAGCTGGCAAAGTTGGATTTGCTCAGCTTTAGTATAATAATAATAATAATAATAATAATAATATATATATATAATATATATATATATATATATATATATATATATATATATATATATATATATATATAAAACCATGTGCTATCAGCACGGATATCCTTGACAATCTCTCACCAACCGTTCCTATCATTCATTACTTCGGGCAGGTCCTCTGCACACCATCCAGTATCCCCGCAGAGTTTTTCAGTGTAGATCTTTGTTGGGCGGCCCGCACTGGCGTCTCCATGTGTTGGCTTTCGCATGAGAACTTCGCTTATAAGTTTGCCCTTGCTTCTCCGGCAGTGCCCAGAATGTCTTGTTCGTCTCACTCGGATGGTTTGTGTTATAGGGGGCAAGTGACTCTACAGCTGCTTTCTTGTGTCTGCGAACCTAAATAAATCGTGGAAGTAGTTTCCACGATTTATTTAGGTTCGCAGGCAGCATTCTTGTGCAGCTACCATCTAGCTTATTCTCTAGGTGTTTTGTTAGGGTCCAGGCTATGCAGCCATATAGTCGTACTCATACGACTACGGCTTAGAGGAATTGTCGCTTTAACTTGTCAGTGAGATAACACTGATAAATAATTTAGGACATAATTTCTGTTGAATTTGATTTTTCATTGGATTTGGACTAATATTGACATGCTGATTTCAAAAGTGCAGTCAGTTTTCTTCTATCATGTCAAGTTTTTCTCTACAGCCTACTCCCAAAATAAGTACAATTGTATTGTTTGTTTTTAACTAATAGAAATGGTCTGCTGATTGTGTAGATTGTTTTATTGAAAATGAAGGACATTTATTCAGATCTGGTGACTAGGTTGATTTCCAGTCAAAGAACAAACATTAATGCATTTGTGAAGATCGTCTATTTTGCATATTTTGAATTAATACGTGTCGATTAAAACTAGTCTTGGATCCCTTGAAAGTAGTGTGTTGAGAATTTACAGATGTGGATCATCTGAAAATGTAAATTTATGATTTAGTGAGAGCCAAAATAATATTGTACAGACTGCTACTTTTGTATAATGAAAACTTCACCATATAACAGAGAAAACCAATGTAAAATATAGTATCCTCGTTTATCATCAGCAGTGCCTCATTCAGCTGAAATTCCAGTCTGAGACAGTAGAGCTTGAGAGAAGGATTGGGTGGAGAGGAATTGACCTCCAAGATCTGACTTCAAACCTGTTGATCCCAACATTCTACATGAGCCATTTGTTGACATGTGAACCCGTACGTGTCACTGGGCCAAATGTGATAGTATCCTGGGACGCGGATACCAAATGTGGTCCTATAAGTGCGTGTTGCGCGGCGGGTCACTTATAGATTGGTGGACCTGCTCGTTCCGACCTCCTGTGCCCACGCTGTTCTGTTTGACCCACAGGAAAATTGAAGAAGTGCTGGTTCAGCTTTTCTTGGTTCTGGCTGTCTCTGAAAATGACCAAATTCACCAATGCTGCCAACGAGTCAACAATCGCAATGACTACGAAACGCTTATTAACAATACAACAATACCTTTATTAATTATACAGTGATAAAAATCATGTACAACAACAAAGGGTGTCAATGCCGAAGACGATGTCGAAGTTTTGTGGATTGACTAGCGATATACAGCTAATTACTTCTGGGTTCTGATATGGTCAAGTCAGGACTTTGAGTTGCAAGGTATCAGGAAGTAGCGGCAAAGACGGTGGCACAGGCTCTGAGACGTAGCTATGGAACCAGCTTTCGGTCTGATCTGTTTCCTTTTCGGGTCTTCTTTTATGGGTTCCAGACCCGTGAACATATGGCTACGATTGGCCAGCCAATAGAAACACCAGACCAATGAACTTACAGTGAAAACATTGGAGAGGAGTACAAAAGCCACCCCAAGGTCGCGTCTGATTGGACGGCCAATCAAAATCATGACCCCCGGTTGCACATCTTGGGGAGGGCAGCAAAAACTCCACCCCAGTTTTCTATGATTGGTGAACCATTCGATAATATTTGTATTATTGTGTAAATGGTCTTGTGCCAGACTTGCTTGTGATTTTCCACAGCATTTTCTATTAGAGTTAGCACTGGTGTGACCTGATCCAAATTAAGTTATTGTTTTATTTATTAAATTAAAATTTAAGATTAACCTTTTGAACTTCCTTTGCTGAGTAATATTTTGTACTTCGTTGACGCAAACTTTTGATTTGAACTTTTGAAGGAACCCAGTATAAAGACTGTGTGTCACCAGGTGCGATTTGTAATATTATTATTATTCGTTTTTTTCTTCTTTTTGTTTTACACTTCCTTACAAAGGATTATAACTTTAACTTTTAGTAAAATATCCTAATTATTCTTAAGTATCTAATTTAATATCGCCAGTCAATCTATAACATTATTATATTGTTATAGACATAAAGAAAATTATATTTGCACCTGGCACACAAAACAGTCTCTTGAAGCAATTTATTAAGGCATTGCTAATTGAAGGCAAGTGTTTTAAGTACCACATTTTAGCATTTCCTGGCTTATCAATTGAAAAAAATCAAGGCTGGTGTGTTTGATGGTCTACAGATTCTAGAATTTATGAAAGATAAATATTTCATCTGGATAATGTCAGAACTCGAAAAGAATGCTTGGTTCTTGATAAGTACTTTACCTTGTCATGCCATTTCTTGGAAATGCATGAGCAATGAATTACACTGAAATTGAATAGTTACAAAATGCTTGATTGCAACATAAACATCAAGTTCCATTTTCTGCATAGCCATCTTGCAAACTTCTTGAAAAACCTTGACGTGGTCAGCTATGAGCAAGTTGAATGATTCCACCAAGATCTGAAATTCATGAAGGAATGGTATCAAAGTATATGGGATGTAAATATGATGGCATAAAAGGGAATTGTCCACATACTGAACACTCTAGAAAAAAAAACTATGTGTAAATATTTACCTTAATTACTTGCACACAATTTGACTTACAGTAACAATATCCATAGTATAAACAAGATGAATTATTGTAGTCAAGCAATTTTTTATCATTTTCGTTTCAAAATATTTAAAACATTCTATGAAATAAGCTCAAATTGTTCACATGCAGTATTTTAATGTTTTTGAGACCAAAACCTCCCATAAAATAAGTAAACATTTGTTAGATGCTGTATTTTTACGGTTTTTGAGAAAAATCGAGGGTATCCCGTAGCTAAAAAGTTGACGTGATATAGAAAAGCTGGGCTGATTTTTTGGATTCAGTGTTCAAAAAATAGTAAAAAACTAGTGTCAGATCCAATTCAACAAAAATTGTGTTCCCCAGTATAATTTGTTTATAACAGACTATGCCTTTCCTATACGTGAATTGTTCTACTGGCTTCAGGAACTTACCGTCGAGTGTTGAGTTGTCTCTTTTCTTTTTAAAACAGATGTAATCAGTTTTATCGGAGTTCACATAGAGGCCGATTTTCCATGCTGTCTTTTCCAGGCGTATTTGCAAGAAGTGTCAGATCATCTGTGTAGTCCGCGTCTGTAATAGTCTGTGTTGGGTATCGCCTGCTTCTTGCCTTTTTCTTTCATGTGATCTAATGATATTCGAAATACATAGTTTAGGCATATCATGAACACGTATGTTGCTAACGTATCCCCTTGTAGGACTCTACTGACTATGTCAAAGAAATCTGTGTCGCTATCGGGTGAGCGTACCATTGCTTTAGTTTCATTCTAGAGCATCATTATGCTAGGTAATATGATAGTAGTATTTGCTACATTTTCCCCTTTGTGTATGGAGGCAAATGCCTTGTAGAAATCTAAAAGAGCAGCGTTGCCTCGAGATTCTTTACTCGAACCCCTAGTCAGGATCTGAGAGGCTGTGGATCGATTTCTGCGGAATCCGTTTTGGTTTTTCCTGGGGATTTTCTCTATTTCGGGCGATTGAGAAGAACGGCATTATATATTTTGTCAGCTATAGCAGTAAGCTATAGTTCTTAGCAATTCCAAGTTCGTCCTTTTGGGGCCATGAGGAGATATAGACTTTTGTCAATCTTTTGTCCGTATTTTGTTTGTATACTGCGTTGCATAGCCTAAACAGTATGTCATCGAATTTCCATACTTCAAGAGGTATTTCGTTGAGGCCTGTTGATTTGCTGCTTTTTAGTTTTCTTAAAACTTCGTTGAGTTCTACCATCGTAAAGCGTCCTAGCTTATGTCTGGTTGGTTATCTACGATTGTTTGCACATCATTTTCTTTGATTTTAGGGAGATCCTAACAGTTTCTGGAAGTCGTCTTTCCACTTCTGAAATCTATCTTTTTGGCTGGTTGCATTTAACTTTGATCTAGAGGTAGTTATCCTACCATTAATTTCAATTACCGTTTGCCATGCTAAACGCGACCGCCTGTGTTCTACAAAATTTCTGATTTTATTTATTTACTCTTGCATGTAATCTGCTTGTCTTTTGTTTTGTTCTTTTTTGTACGCATTAATTAGTTCTATCTGGACTTTCTTAAGGTTTTGTATATTGGTGTTAGTTGGGTTTGTTTTATTGCATTGAGATGCTTTTTTGATATCGCTTCTCTTTTCTCTAACTGTTCTGTCTCTCAGGGAACAGTGTGTTTGTCTCTTAGTTTGGTCGGTATGCACTCGGCTGTTGCTTCTAGGTAGGCACTGACAAAATGTTCGTATTCCTCATTTGGAATGTGACTTGCAGATACCCCCTGGAGGATGTCAAACTTATTTCTAACTGTTACCGAATATAGATTGCATATATCGCTGTGGACAAGTGATGACCAGTCGTATTGTACAGATTTACTACTTTGTCTTTTGTTTCTACGTAGAGTTACGCGTAGTTTTCCTGTGATTATTCGGTGATCGGAGGATACTCTTTCAAAGGAGGAGTATGCTTCGCAGTTCTTTGCGCTGTTTATCCACTTTTTATTTATTAGGATGTAGTGTAGTCTTGCTTTTGTATTATTAGTGTTGGTGTATGTCCATAGTTTGCCCTTTAATTTTTGGAATTCGGTGTTTAAACACACAAGTCTGTTCTCAAGAGAGTTCATTTTTTTTTCAATTACAATAACTTAAGTTTTATTTTTGTTTAGTGTTTAAACACTAAACAAACATAACATAAACATGATTCTAATGTATGTAACTTGAATAAGAAAATTTCTTATTTAATAAAGAATATAATTCTAAAAATAAATAAATAAACAGTCACCAATTCCTTTTTTTTCTTTCTATTTTTTTTATTACTAAAAACCGTTAAGATAAATGGTCTTTCGACAATAGGTACCACCAATTTTCCCTGTGAAATTTACCCCCCCCCTATATTTAACACAATGAAACTTGCATAAAAATTAATATTATCTTGGTTTTTTTTTTCCATTCGAAAGAAGAAACATTAAACAAACACGTGATGATTTTTTAAAATTTTCAGCTTACGAAAAAAAAATTTATTTTATGAGATATCAAAAAAATGAACCATCAAAAAACGATTTTTCCTTTTTTTCTATAAAGATAAAAGTCTGAATAACTATATTAAAAAAATTGTATAATATTCAAGATTTTCAACAATTCATGATTTTTTCTACAAAAACTACTTTTGTAGAAAAAAATCATGAATTCTGATATAAAAAATGCAAAAAAATGTCATAACATTATTATTTGAAAACTTTTTTTGCTTTTTTAATTGATGTGTACTATATTCTATTAAATTGTCAAGAAAAACAAATTTAAGAAATTAATTATTAAAAGATTTTAAATCTTTTGTTTGCTTAAATTTTTTTTAATGTTTAAAATCTTATTTTGTGTGTGTGTGTGTGTGTGTACAATTCAAATTTTTCACTGGTATTTAAATATAATATGACAATGAATTATAGAATTCAGGCGAACTAAAAATTTGCCCGATCCACGATATATTAATATTTTTAAGAGTATTTAAGAGTTTTTTTTTATTGTTGAATAGTAATGTTTGTTTCTTATAATATACGGAAGAGCAAAACTGGCAACTTTTGTAATACTTATTGTTTTTTCTTTGCTTTAGTTACACTATAAGTTCAACTAAAAAACATTCCGGAGTTATTCTGAAACTACCACACAAAAAAAAATATTTCAAAAATCGTTGAAAACCAATAATCGGTTATTGAATATGCACAAGAAAACAATTATGTCGAATACAGCCACTCATACATTTAAATGTATAATTGTCAAAGAGAGATAATATGTAAAGTTACAGTCCCCGTTTCTACATAAAAATTACCCTTTTTCATGTAAAACAGACTATTTTATTCATTATTTATATTTTTTATTACCGGTGAGTGATTTTTTACAATTGGATAATTTGATCTTTGAATTAACTGTTTTTCTTTGTAACAACTCTTTATGATCGTTACTTCTTTTTGAGAGATTTTTAAAAAACTAAATTCAAAAATATTTACTTTCGTTTATTCCATATGGTCTAAACTGATAACGTGACCCAATTTTGGTTATACCTATTTGACAAATATGTATATAGTATATACTTATCTACATATTTCTTTTACTCATTTATTAACTTTTTTTTAATCTTTAGAAGTTACTTTCATTCATTCCTATTAGTGGCGTCTCAAATTTTAACGTTTATTTCGACCGTTTATTCATTAGACAATATTCGGCATTTTTTAAAAAAATTCATAAATCCTTTTCCTCTTATTTTTTCCCCACTGACTCTCTGGTGTTCGTAATTATTTTAGTCCGGTCATGGACCGGGTACTTTAACTTGTATATATATATGTGTGTGTGTGTTATATATATATATATATATATATATATATATATATATATATATATATATGTGTGTGTGTGTGTGTGTGTGTGTGTGTGTGTGTGTGTGTGTGTGTGCATATGCTTTTATATGTATATGTTTATATATATATATATATTCATATATAATCAGTTCTCATTGTTTAGAAGAGGTTCAAGTTACTTTTTAGATGGTTTCGAATTCCAACTCTTGAAATGCACTTTACTCCACAGAGAGCAGAACAAAATGTCATTGATATTCGCTTTGTTGGTTGGTCGTTTAGGTGCTTGTTCTTGCTGCTTGTCCGTTTCTCGTTTTTAACCTTTTGGCTTTGCCCAATCTGGTCATTGATTGCTAATCTCTCGTTCGAACTGCATTGATTAGGGGCTACTATAATCATACTATCAATGATGTATTTACCCAAACTCTTTCTCATGGACATGTTGGGACACATGGTCAAATTTTTAGCTGAATATAGCTGGTTTCCCTTCTGATATCCTAACCAAGACTAAATAATACACTCTCCACTATCATTTACTCATAGCTGTAGAGAGAATAGATGGAATCCTACCTTTCCCAAGATCCTTATTGTGAAATGAAACACAAGCAGCTGTGACCAGTATTTGAACAGGGATCGTCGATTCAATTTCTTACGCTGATAACCTAGCCACTTGTAGACCGGCACGAGATCTTCTTTCCAACCTTTAATATCAATGGCTTAGTGAAGAACTTTCTAAACCTTATTCTACATAACTATTTTGGATTCCAGATGTGAAAATTAAAATTTTACTCAAGGGAAAAGGACGAAAAAAAGCATTTTTATTACAACTGAATTCATTGTTTGCAAGTTCAGAAATAAACTGAATGTTCTTTGTTGTTCAAATGAGGACTAACAAAGTTCAAAATCCACTAATTATAACGATTTATTTCCTGTGCTATTTTGCTTATTTTTTTTTTAATACTAGTTGTTTTCAACTGATTTGTCAGATTTTATTTTTATGGTTGGCGTCCAAAATGTTTTGTCAATATGATCGTACTTTTGGAAGATGAAAAAAAATCGTGTTATTTTTTGGTGGGGGTATTTTCATGGTTCACTCTTTTGGTTCCGCTGAAAAATACTTCTGATATCACCGAAATAATTCACTGTTTAGAAGTTGTATCCAGGTAGAATGACAAGCGAAAATAGACAGATAGGAGGTGTATGTGTGTGTCGGTTACTTTCCTCTCAGGGAAAGTCAAAACAACGTCACGGTTGATAAAGACACACAACAATTTTACGATAGCTTTTCTTTCTCAGATTCTATATCAGTTCTCTCTTCTTTCTCTTTCTTTATTTTATCCTATCTACTTTTTCTTTTTCCTGTCTATATCTACTCATGTTTCTTTCTGTTTTATTTTTCTATCTTTAGTTTTGTCTTCGGGTCTCTCTTGTATCCTTTACATGTAAAAAAAAGTTATTGAAATCAGAACAGTTCCTCTCTGGATGACATTTTACAGAAAATAAGTGAAAAAGAAATTACTGGTGCAGAGGAAATATGTTTTCCAAAGTAAGTCTGATATAGAAGAGCTAGAAAGTACGAGAGTGGCGACAGTTTGTGCCGTGAGATTTGACAAAAGTACTCGGAGAATTTAACAGCTTTAATACAAATGGAAGTGGAAAAGAAAAAAGAAAATGGAAGGTGAATTTAAAGTAGGTGGCTGGTCTAGGATTAAGAAGAGAGGAAAACTGACGTTGCAGAAAGAAAATGAAGAACTGGAAAATGAATAAATAAACAATATATATATATATATATATATATATATATATATATATATATATATATATATATACTAGCCGTGTTAAAACCTATGAGGAAACTGTTTAAATGTTACTTCGCACTGATGCCATTAGGAAAGCCAGGAATACCCTCTACTATGTAAAAATCGTCACTTTGGTATCGTATGGAAGGATAACTCTGAATTCAAAAGATGAGCAATGTAGTTCCTCCAGTGCCATTTTTTTTCATCTTATCGAAAAAGTGTGACTGATTCTACAAAAATCTTCTCTACTATAAACAAATCATCTGTGTACATTTACTTTACCTTATTTTTGTTTATTTATCTATCTTCTTGTTCTTCATTTTTCTTTGTGCATCGTCAGTTTTTTTTTCTTAAACCTAGATCACCTACCTTCTTAAAATAATTTTCTTTTTTCTTTTCCACTCCAATTTTATCCGACTGGTAAATTCTCAAACTACTTTTGTTAAACCTCACGGCAGTTATTTCTATTTCAACTATTTTCTGTAAAATATTATTTAGATTCTGCAGCTCTAATTTGAAAGGGGTGATGACCTGTTACAATTAACAGGTCATCACCTCGTAAAATACTTCTCTTCTATACCTGTTTTACTTCTCTCGCGATTGGAATCTGGTTATTGGATCTTATGTTGGCAGGCTGGCATATCTCGCTGTTTTGAGGCTGGAATTACTTTGGATTCCCTTTTGCCTTGTGCTATTTATAGTTTTTAATAATAACACAAGACGTTCTTGTTTTTTCTCGTGAACTATTTTATTTTATCCCCAATTCATAATGCCTTGGGTAACAGACACGCAACTTGCGTCTGACCCTGCTACTGCTTAGTTCCAAACTGATATTTCATTCCTGTCTCTTTCTCTCACTCTTTTCACTGTCTTGTCTTAACCAATCAGAATTCAACAAGTGGCCTAGTGTTTCATCATCAATATCTTTCCATGTTAACTACCCGTAATCTCTTGGATTCATGTTTTTTCCACCTGTTATGTTACAAAACCTCATTACACAAACTGTCGCCACTCTCATACATTCTAACTCTTCTATGTTAAATTTGCTTTGGGCAACTTATTTACACAGCACCAGCTATCTCTTTTTCAACTATTTCCCGTAAAATATCCTCTAGAGAGGAACAGTTCTAATTTCAAAAACTTTTTTTACAGTTGTCAAGGATACAAGTAACTTAAAAAAATATATATCTTAGTAGATTAACAGAATGAAACCCCAACCAATTGTAGATCTGGAGAGAGGTGTGCTCCGCCAAGCAATATCTGCTCAAGGCAATATTACATGAGTAGCACCCTCCAACTACAACCAGATTATGGAGCCAGTGACTGGGACTGAGTTATAGTCATGTTGTATCGTTGAGGTGGTAAAAGATACACAGTGTATCTTGATATATATTTTATTCAGCACTTGTATCTGGTGCTAACAGATACTTATAACCTAAAACAAGAAGTAGTACAATTCACAAGAATGAGGAGGGTCAAACGCAGTGATTTCGTCCGAATATATTTTTCCAGACTTTATTACTGTACGTCGACTCTTAACAGGCTATGAGCCAGTCCATCTTGTAGGGGTGTTAACTCCTCTACAACATCTCCCCTTTGAGATTTTTGTCACCTGGATGAGATATTTTCGTCTTTTAGGGTCTATTTCCATAGTAGGACTTCGTTTCCGCTTACTTGATCGGTTCTGCTGTATTGTTTGAGGTATAGATACGTCGAACATATCATAAATCATCGTCATCGGTTCCTCCTTGCGTTGATCTACGTCCGAAACATATCGTTTTTTTTATTTGCTTTAGATGTTTCTTAATTATCCATTTTGGATGTTTTATCAAGTAAAACATTTTGCCAATTCTTTTATCAATGATTCCTTCTTCCCACGTAGCTTTTCCAAGCTTATAATTCGTAAAATATATTTTTCCGTCGAGGTTGTAATATTTACCATTGATATTTTTATTTCATCCCTTTTCTTTTCTGTAGGTCTCAGTTTGTTGAATACCGAACGAATTTTCTTTGCATGAACATGAGTTTGGCTGGGGCCATTCCTGAACTTGCATTTACATTAGTTGTTATGCGATATATGGATAAGAAATGAGAGAGAGACAGACAGAGGGAGACAGAGAGGGGGAGGGAGAGAGAGAGAGGGGGTAAAAAATGAAATGTATCAATTCCCAGCCGAACTCACGTTTGCACGAAAAGTTTGGATTAGGTGTTATACGATATATTGACAAGAAATTTCTTCGTTCACGGTTTCAATTCCGCTTGATTTCCCTATTGCTCTCTTAAACACATCAATAAATCTTTCCGCCCTTCCATTTGACCTTGGGTGATAGCTGTTAAGTGTTCAATTGAGTGTACTTTACAAAAATTTTCAAAATCTCCTGATGTAAATTGCATTGTATTATCCGAATCTAGAGAACCTAGAGAACAATTCATGTAAACAATTTATTGTGAATCTGGTAGTTGGTGTTTTACATTAAAAATTTTCTGGTCACTTTCTGAAACTGTCTACCTCAACAAAGTAATAAATTCCTTTTATTGGGCCGGTATAGTCAATGTGTAACCTTGACCATGGTTTATCAGTCTTTGGCCAGGGACTGAACTTCACCGGTGGCGCCTTAGCTGCTAACGCACAATTTTTACTAGTTTTTCTTAGATTTTCAATGTCCTTGTCCATCCCGTACATAACTCCTCATGAGAGATTTTATTCTTGATATATCCGGATGTCCGGTATGAAAATCTTTAAAAATTTTCTTCGTCAAAACTATAGGTATTACAACCCGATCTCCATATAACAATACATCGTTACATATCGAAAATATATTATTTCCTTTGTTTTCTTTCAGTTCCCTTATTTCATTCTTTTTTTCTGAAATGAATTTATCGAATTTAGCTTTGAACCTTATATCTTCTAAGGTAACTGGTAGCTCTTTTACTATGTTATACAGAACATTTTTAATATCCATTTCGGAACTCAGTGAAGCAATAACTGTCTATTCTAATGGTTCTCTTATTTGTGGAATTAATCTCGATAAACATTTTTAAAAAAGGCATGCGCTATTTTCTCCGATGGTAAGAACTCGATTTTGAAAGAGTAATTTAACAATTTGGTTCCCCTCTTTGAGAGCGATTAGCTGTATGTGTAGGAATCCCTTTTTTCGAGCCAAATATAGACAGTAGTGGGCGGTGGTCAGTTTGCAGAATAAATTTTCTTCCGTGTATGTATTTGTGAAATATCGTAACAGGGAATATCAGGCGTAACCTCTCTTTTTCAATTTGGGAGTAATTGGTTTCTGCAGGAAGCAAGGTCCACGAAACATGGTGTACGGACTTTAACTGACCACCTTTTTCTTTGTGTAACAGTACGTCCCCTAGCCCCAAATTGCTCACATCACTTGCAACATAAGTCACCTTGTTAGTGTGAGGGTTGGGTCCGACGTCAATGCAGTTTTTAGATTTTCGAAAGCCTTTTGACCAGTTCTACTTTACGTCTTTTTTAAGAAGTTTGTTTAAAGTCGCTCGTAATGTGTGCATATTTGGAATGTAGTTACTGTAATAGTTTGCTAACCCCAAAAATGATTGTAGGGACGATACATTTGTTGGAGCAGGCATGTTCTTTATTGCCTTCGCACGACTTCGATCAGGGTGCCTACCTTTTTCGTCTATAATCTGTCCCAAATACTTGGTTTTTGATAAGAAAAATTCGCATTTTTCAATACTTAGCTTAAATATAAACCCTTTTATTTTTTGGAAAACTTTCTTAACATATTCAGCATGTTCTTCTCGAGTTTTACTTTTTATCAATATATCGTCTATATTTGCTATTGCAAATTCTAGCCCACTGAGCATTGTGTCCATCACTTGTTGAAAAATAGCTGGTACTACCTTTATTCCAAAAGGAAGTCTATTAAATTTGTGAAGCCTTTTGTGTGTGTTGATTGTTAATATTTCATCGACTGGTATTTGAAGATAAGCCTCTGACAAATCTCATTTTGAAAATATCCGACCCCCATTTTACAAATTTTGTCTGCCGATGGGAGAGGATAATTAGCTTGTTTCAAACAATCGTTTAAATCTGTCGAATAATCTGCGGAAAACCTTATCTTGTTGTTTTTCTTTTTTACATATACAGTTGGGCTTGCTCAGGAACTATAATCTGTTTATTCGATTACGTTTACTTTTTCCAGTCGTTCAAGCTCTCCGTAAATATTCTTCAATGCCGCAAAAGGTACTTGCCTTTTTCGTCGAAATATTGGTGTCTCTCCGTCTTTTAATTCAAATTTTGGTTTTACTTTTGATCAAAACCAAGACCCTCTGGGAAAATTTCGGGAAAATCTTACTTTAGTTCCTTTTTCAGTTTTTCAGTGTTGGTAGATGATCCAACGACATTACAAGACATGTTTATTGGTACGTTAAAGAGGTCGAACGCTTCCATCCAATCCGTATCCAGGAGGTTTTGCGATCGCTCCATGACAAAGGCTTCTAATTTTTTTTTATTTCCCAGAGAACACAACATCTACAACAGTTTCGCCTATATGAGAAATGTCTCGTTCCTCAATTTTTGCCCTGTTAGCCCTTAAATTTAAAATGCGTTGACATTCCCCCGCGAGATTTTGAAAGGTTATTTTTTGGTCTTGTTCTAATTTTGTCAGCAATCTTGCTCTTATTTCTGCGTCTCTTGGTGCTTTTTGACCCTGAACCAAAATTAGGCATTTAAACATGTCTGGTGTTATTTCGCTCAGTTTAAACTTTTCACATACTCTGTTGACTATACTTGAAAAAGTTGTGTAGTCTTCATTTTCATTCTTTGTAAGATTCAAACACTGCCATCGAGTATTGTAAAATATTTTTGTTAATATTTGTATAGTTTCCTGGAATGAAATTTCGCCAGGATTTCTTGGGGGTAGGAAATTTGCATACTTTTCGTGTTCCACAGCGCCGAATTTACCCAGTAATAAACGCACCTTTTTTCCATCTGACCATGTTACACAATCTTTTTGGAATATTTCCTCATATCTCCGGAAGTAAGCTTCAAATGTAGCTTCCTCATCTAGCTTATATAGAAATTCACCAATCGAGTTGATTACAGAATCCTGAGAAAAATATTAGCGCTTCCTGGATCATTTTCTCTTTTTCAAAAGGTTTCCAGCAGTTTTAAAAACTTTTTCGTGTTGTTCGAGGTCTTCTCGACGTTGCTTTTCTTGTCTTTCTAAGTCTTCTCGACGTTGTTTTTCTTGTTGTTTGAAAAATTCCATCATGCAATTTTTAAAATCTTCCATTTTTGTAAGTGAGTAGTAGTACTTGTTCGTCAATCTGTTATTTCAGTTACGATTTTTCGAATCTACTCGCCGCTTATCTGTTGTATTGTTGAGGTGGTAAAGATACACAGAGAAATAGTGTGATCGATATATATTTTATTCAGCACTTGTATCTGGTGCACAAAACATCCAAGTAAAATGAACAAGATATGCTGGACATTACTGGTGAAGTAAGAACATTTTTCTATGGACTTTTACATATGAATTCACCAGCAAAAATTTACATACATAAGCTCTGTACTTACAGAGCACTTACAAAGAGCGATGGATGGATGGATGGATAGCGAGAAACAGTCAAGGGAATTTGTGTTGTCAGCAGGCCTTGATAATGAGGATTATTATTTGTTTACTTTTTATGTTTTTTTATTGGTTTTATGTTTGGATCTTATCATTTGTTTTATTTTTTATTCAAAATTTATTCAATTATCTCGAATAAGAATTTAGATATTGATAAAACCCACTCAAGCTTATTTTCTTCTTTTTTTGTCTTTTCTTTTCTTTTTATATGATCGTCTTTTTTCTCTTGCTTTTTGTATGATTTTTTTGTATTTTGACGGTTTTTGGGAGGATGGGGTAACATGTTATCTTTAAGCATATTTTGGGGAATCCCATTCGTTCAATCTGTTTCTGAGCAATAATATTCTGAGAAGGTTGCAGAATAAATGTCTAAATAATATTAAAACAAAGAACTGCTTGATTTTGCTGCTTTGTGTTTTATTAATCTTTCTCTTTTTCTTTTTTTTGCTTTTTTTTAACTGGTTATTTATAAACATGTTTTTGGAATAACAATTCGAGAGAGCAATAAAAATTTGGAAAGCTTTATTCAGCTTAGAATAATGTGGTACAAATAGATGTCTGTTTATAGTGTCTATAGAAAGAGAGTTCCTAATAAAGAGAGATAACCACCAATAAGAGAAGAAACTCTTGTCAGTAGATGCCGCATTCGATAGAATTCGTTCTGTCATCTAGGTAATTCATTGTTTCTGTTAATCTCAGGCCTTAGGCCTTCTGGGTCATGAGACTTAATATCCTTGATTCGCCTACCTCGTCTTTTCCTGTGCTTTGACTCTGGAAAAAGTGTCCAAATCGGAGTGGGATAGGTGAGTTTCTGATCTACCGATCGGTTGTTCCCATCTAGATCACACTATGCTTTCACAGACTGATCTTCGACGGTAGTGACTCAGTATCCAAAGCCTTGAGTTAGCCTGTATGGGATTCACAAGGTATATGCCAATATGCCTACAGTTGTGTAGTAGGGACATGGAATTCATGAGTTATATGTGGTGCTGATACAACTTTCGCAGGAACCAGCTCTCTGAGATAGAAAATTTATTAATTTCAGTCTGGGTTTGGACCTGCGCATAACAGGGATTAGCTCCACCTCGTTCGTCAATGAGTCATATTTATTGTGTCGGATGTAGAATCTCAACGGAACCGTTCCAGTTTTTAGAGCTAATAAGGGAGCAAGAACACTTCTTCTTTAATAATCGAGAAACATATCGTGTGGAATAACATTTGTTGCTGTGCATAAATTTTGAATGGCGTACAGAGACTTAGGGAGGAGATTCTCCCAAATTGGGCATTTGCTGTTCGCGGCATCCAACTGTATCATTTTCCATATTATGCCATTATAGCATTCGTATTTCCAGTTACCGCGGGGCTGATAAGGGGTTGTTCTGCTGATGACTATTCGTGGTTGGCGAAGATATTGTCTCAGCTATTTTGGGTGCATATATGTTGGGACCCTGAACATGACAAAAAGGGAGCATGAGCACTGTATATATATATTTACCAAGCCCTATGCACGAGCAGGATGCGACACAAGGTCAATTTCTTAAGTGGAGTTTGACATGTTTGAATTTAGTTTTCCTTCTCCTAGACTGGTTACCTAACTGTTATGACCTGTTTAGGGGGCAGGAAATAAATATTCAACGCGGAGATAGAAGTAAAGAACAGATCTATTCAACACATATCAAGTACAAAATGAGGAGGGTTTCATTCGTACAACGTACACGAAGACATGCACTTGCTACTTATCACTTGAGCAGCTTTGCTCTGCTAAATATACCCTTTGGGTAAGTCCATTGTTTTGGCTATAGCTG
Organism: Doryteuthis pealeii; assembly: GCA_023376005.1. NCBI lineage: Eukaryota > Metazoa > Mollusca > Cephalopoda > Myopsida > Loliginidae > Doryteuthis > Doryteuthis pealeii. The sequence continues at coordinate 38,064,803 of CM042146.1, read as the reverse complement.
AGTCACCTACAACACCCTTCCCCCAAGCCTAAACTCCGAAGGAGTTTCAATTTTTTTTTCTTTTTTGGGTTAATATAGAATAATTCAGTCCTTTTCCTTTTTCTATGAGACTGACGTTTTTCGGGGGCCGGTTGCGGAGATGGTACATCAAAAGTATCAAAAATTACGTCTATGGTCTCTTCTCGTTCTGGGGGATTAATGTCGTCTGGCCATCGCTTCCCCAACTGGTTCAGATGTCTCTTGTGCGAGAATTTTGGTCCGTCGATGATATACACCATATTTCCAATTCTTTTTTTTAATAGTGCCCAATTCCCAGAACGTTTTATTTGCTTTAAATATTTTAAAATAAATTTTCTCCTGGAACGTAGCGTTTTAACGCTGTGTGGTTTCTTACTGGGTTTGATTTGTCTGGAAAGTAGTTTTTCAAATACGGATCTTACTTTGCATGCGAACATTATTTGTGCGGGAGATAGTTCTGCTGGTGTGTTTGCGTTAGGTGTAATCCTGTTGTGTAAAACTGTTGAAGGGCTTTGTCTGTTGGTGTGCCCTTGGCTTTTTTAGGGCGCGCTTTAATGTGTCAACGAATCTCTCTGCCATTCCGTTAGATCTAGGGTGGTATGGGGGGGGGGTCGTGATATGGTTTACTTGGAAATCCTCACAGAATTGCTTAAAGTCCCCTGATGTGAATTGCGTACCATTCAGACAAGATGCGAGTAAAAAGTTCGTGTAATGCGCTAATAGCCACTTCAGTGATTTTTTTTTTTTTACATTTAAACACTTCCGGCCATTTGGAATAATTGTCCACTACTATTAAATAGTAGTATCCAAAGGTCCCGCAAAATCCACATGAATGTATGTCCAGGGATGGTCCGTTTTCGGCCAATGGACTAAATTTAATTGGTGGAGACTTTGAAGCCAGGGCACAGCCGGTACAAGTCCTGACCATATTTTCGATGTCCTTATCGAGGTTCTTCCAGAAAACGTAGGACCTCATTAGACTTTTTTTCCTTGTTATCCCGGGTGTCCGACGTGAAAATCTTTTAGTATCCGTCTTTGGAGAGTGGCTGGGACGACCACTCGGTCTCGATACAGTCTCGATACAGCAATACTTCATTGCATAATGTATACGCGTTAGCTACTTGTTGGTCTTTGTTCGCGATTCTTTCCTTTATTTGTGTGATGAACTCATCCTTCGTAGCGTCCTTTCTGATTTCCACAAAACTTGAGCCTGGATATCCGAATAAGAAGCTTTTCCTCTTCGCAATAAAACAACTCAGGAATTACGAGTTCTAACCGAATAAAAAAACTTTTCCTCTTTTACAATAAGGGAAAATCAAAAATTAAGATTTCACTTTTTGCAAAAAACCCACGCGTGTCGACAAAAGAGTTTTGTCTTTCTGACGAAAATAAATTTTTTTTCTTTTAAAATGGATACGAGCTTCGTAATCCTAACGCGATGGTTTCAAATCGTTGTGTCTCTTTGTACATTTTTTTCGGTTCTGGATCAAATCACGAAGTCAGATAAGGTCTTTCTGAGACTCTGTATCGTTTTTGCTGGAGTTTTTTCAGTTTTGTACCGTATTGCGTAGATCCTTATAAATCCTTAGACGCTTCAGCTTAGAGTCCCCAGAAAAATTATTTTTCCTCGTCGCCACTTGTTATGGCCTGTTTAGGGGGCAATAAATAGTTACGGAGATAGAAGTAAAGACCAGATGTATTCAACACATATCAAGTACAAAATGGGGAGGGTTTCATTGGTACAACGTACACAAAGACATGCACTTGCTATTTCTCACTTGAGCAGCTTTGCTCTGCTAAACATACCCTTTGGGTAAGTCCATTGTTCTGGTCAAAGGTGAGTCACCTACAACACTAACCAAGGTTAAAGAGTTTAGTCTACCCTACCATTAACTCATAGCTGAAGGGAGATTAGTTGGATGCATACAAAGGCTATTAGCGCTATGTGAAATGCAAAGCCTCGTTCAGGATTTAAACGCAGATCGTCAAGTCCATTTCCTACGACGGACACCATGTGCCTTCAACAGCAATAACCAAGTTTGCTGATATGTCCGTGCATGGAAGTGCGAATGGGAATAGCGATTATTCGTCGATGACGATGAGTTTATAATTTTGAATGGTAAAGGTCCCTTGAAATCTACATACACTCTCTCGAAAAGTTAGGTAATTTTCATGAGCGCCCCATTTATAGGCCAAAAGAATTGCGGTTTGTCTTCGCTGCAGGTTCAACGTGCTTTAAATCATCGGCTTAACATCGAATTACCCACCCTCCAACGCGGCATTCTCTTTACCATAACATTATATTACGTCACAAGAAAATAGAATAGTTCAATCTTCCATCTTGCTATCTAAGCATTTTTTATTTCATTCTAGTGTTAGACATTTTAAATCTAAGGTTAAATATGAACGCGACAGTTCATTGAAAAAACAGCTTTAATGAGGCAGCAATCGCAAAATTGGATATATCTGTCTTGACCACCAAAAGCACGTCAGGGTCTCGGGCAATAATCGCGAAATTGCCTCTATGCTTTTTGATATTGTTGAAAGTCTAAATTACCGCGTATGAAAGAGAAAAACTATCCGTTTGTACCAATTGGCCAGTCTTCTCTGAAAAAGAAGGGATCCACTGCAAATAATGAGTAAACATACTTATGGCTTGTTGAACGACACGCATATCAACAGGAATTGACAACTTTTGTTGTGGTTCCTTCGTTCAGGGTCTGGTATCATAAAGCCTTTGATCACAATGAACCCAAGGAAGTTGATACTGTTCATACTAAAGGAACATTTGCTGTTATTCAGTGTGAGATTATATCTATTGAAGTTCGCCATGAATCTTTTAAAGTTGGAATTATAATCGGTGAAGTTGTTCCCACAAACGGTTACATTATTGATGTAAAGTTCTTTCTAGATTTTCATCACTAATAATTTTGTGGTTCTCAGAAGATGTTATCAATACTTGTACCCTCCATGGGATCTTACTTGGTTGGATGATTCATTCTTTAAAAATTCGCTTAGCTTCTGCTTTTATAAACGGCTTGTCATTAAGCATGTAACGTCTTGATTTCATTGCTACAGGCTTACAGCTTAGTGTTAAATTGTTGAACACTGACGGATACAGAACATTAATAATCAATGCATTCATAATATTTTCCTCTTTGACTTCCTCGGCAGTCATTAACCGGAACTTACAGTCCCTGTTCAGAGATCTTGATTAGTCTTTAAAATTATGTTCCAGTGTTTTTGTATTTTGTTTCTTTTTCTTTTTTTCTTTTTTTTATGTTGTAAGATTGTGAATTGGATAACGAACAAATATCTCAGGTTTGGATCAGATTTCCAAATGTCACCAACGAGTACGTCTAACGTTTGTCAGCATTATCAGAATCAGAATCGATGCCAATTCGCTGCGGGGGTATAAGGTGTTTTATTCACATTCCAAGCTGAATAAATTGTAATGATAATTCGAGAGAGCGATACAACTTAGGAAAGCTTTAGCTGGCTTAGAATAGTGTGTTACAAATAGATGGCTATGGAAAGATTTGAACGTAGATAAGCATTAACAAGAGAGGTAACTCTTGTCGGTATATGCCAAAATCACATTCATTTTTGTATGATATAGATGATTTTCAAAATGACGTAGGTACACTTTTCTTGGTGCCACCTTTGAGAATATAATGAAAAGCAAAATGATCTGGATAATACCTTCTACGAATTTGGGTCTTTGCTATTTATATTATTAAAAAAAAAGACCAGACTTCAAATAATAATTGAAGATTATAAGATAACAAGATAATTGGTTGATTTGTAAGTTGCTTTAATAAGTAACTGTGTAAATCATCACATGATAAATCAATTGAAGACTGAAAAATACATATTCTACTAAGGGAGATAGTGGAGAGAGAGAGAGAGAGAGAGAGAGAGAGAGAGAGAGAGAGAGAGAGAGAGAGAGAGAGAGAGAGAGAGAGAGAGAGTCTTTCTGCCTGTCTGTCTGTCTGCGTGTCTGTATTCTTCTCAAGTTCTGTAATACATAAGAACTAGTGTAGAATTACAAGAAAAATTTCAAAATGTTGAATCCCCGAGAAAATGTCAGCTGTCCAAAGAAATCTTCAGAAATCCATTGGGACCTTCAAATTAATTGAAGAAGAAATAAATTATTGAACACTTCACAGCGGGAAAACTGATGTCCACAAAAATATCTAGAAAATACAAGCACTACTGAGCATAAACGTCCAGCACACTTGACAAACTTTGGCCAAGTGTCCGGATCATCGAATTTAGTCAATTTTCAGGTCAGACACATAGTATCATCTAGCAAAGATTACATGATATTTTTAAAAAATAACCCGTCGATCTTTTATAGAGATAACACACACACACACACACACACACACACACACACACACACACACACAGAGAGAGACCCACCCACATGCATATATATATATATATATATATATATATATATATATATATATATATATATATATATAACTTGTCTGAAGTTATTAAGAAAATCGGATAAACTTCAATAATTTATATTTCTTTATTATATGTGGGATGTTAAATTAGCTGTAGCTGAGTTTTAGTGTGTTTCTGTTGTATATGTTGTGTTGTTTAGGGGAATTTAATTATTGATAATTTTTCGTTTAGACTTTGGAAATATGGGTTATTCAGAGACCATCATACGTTTGATTTTTTTATATCCTATCTAATAATTGATGTTTAACTTTTGATTTATTAATTTCCAAAAATAACTCGATAAAGTTGTTACTTTTCTCAGCTTTATTTGCAAATCTCGTTTTGAATTCTGATTCACGTAAAATTTAGTAAAATGTGGCTTTTAGATATTACAGAGAATTGGTAAAGAATACTTTTATTGCAACATCTACCCTGCATATGACAAAAGCTAGAGCTTCGACAATTGCATTTGTTCGGTATATCTTTGACGCTATATATATATATATATATATATATATATATATATATATATATATATATATATATATATATATATAATATTATTTTGTTATTGGGTTTCCTTAGAATTCTTTTTCTATTGTTTGTACAGGAGAAACTAATTTTTAAATTGTTGTTATTAAAGATTTATGTAACATGGGGTTGACCGGAAAGTGTTTGCTAATTAAATTTAAAGATATTTTACCCATTTTGGATTAAATTATAGGCTAAAGGTGCCGTAGAAAATGATCTTTTAATTTCTCGTTCTACTTTTTGTGTTCTAATCATTGTCTTTGTACTCGTTGTTGAATTTAAGCTTATATATATATATATATATATATATATAATATATATATTTACTTGACTTTAATTAAGCACTTATTCTCCCCACATATATATATATATATATATATATATATATGGGAGAATAAGTGCTTAATTGAAGTCATACCTAATTGAAATTTAATTAGTTGATAATTAATAAATTAGGCGAGCATATCTATTTAAATGTAAAGGCGTAAACACATCGAAAAAAATTCGATCTCTGTATGTACATTTCGGCATATTATGCCTCATCAGCAGAGCTATGGACAGGAGACTGCTCTGTGTGTGATTTGAACCCTGACTGCCAGGCTGACAGGCGGGGACTCTAACCATTAGACTAGCTGTTTTTTCCAATTTTCTCGATGGTTTTTAAACTGATATATACTAAAAATGTAGTATATATCAGTTAATTTATTTTAGTTAAAAAAAACTAATCTCGCCACAATATTTGTTCTAGTGATATTCAAGGTGGCAGTAAATGAAATAGAATGCTCCATGATTGTACAGATGTTTCTTATAAGATTTTGGGTACCTGATAAATGCAAATCATGTGATATTTACAGAGGTATGTGTGAGATGTACGGCGACGCATATTTTACATAAACTTGTTTACAAATGGACTAAAAATAGATTTGCCACAACGAGCCTGAGTCGAAAAGATCGGCAATGGAGTGGAAACAGATTGACTTTCTTGTAAGGAAAACTTTCCGAAAGAATATTTTCAGTAATTGAAGGTCGTGCTGTCAGACGTCTAGGACACAAAAGAACCCATCACTATTGATATCCTTGAAAAACTGTTAACAATTCTTCCTATTACCAACATATTATACCTAATTCACCTTATTTATGGATAATGATGGTAATGATGATGATGACTGTCCCATCTTGATGGAGGATAGGCGTCTTTACCACTAAAACATCCTGAATAATAACTAATTCAACTAAAAATTATAAGACGTGTAAGATATGGTAGTCAGACATCTGCACGTCGTGACATACGCTTGAACAATACATATGCCGCACCTTTTTCTCTATTATATCTATTTCTTAAGTAACAGGATACCTTCGCTTGGTCTCAAAAAACATCAAAATACTACATGTGAAAAATTTGAGTTTATTTTATAGAATGATTTAAAAATTTACAAAGTAAAATGGTAAAAAGATTGCTTGACTGTAATGTTTGTACAAATTCATCTTCTTCACACAAAGGATATTATTACTGTAAGTCAAACTGTGTGCAAGTAGTTAAGGTAAAAAAATGTACTCCTAGTTTTTTATAGGGTGTTCAATATGTGGACAATTCACCTTTATGCTCCATAGTCAGCCATCATATTTACATCCCGTATACTTTGATACCATTCCTCCATGAATTTCATGTCTTGATGGAATCATTCATCTTGCTCATAGCTGACCCCATCAAGGTTTTTCAAGAGGTTTGCAAGATGGCTATACAGAAAATGGAACTTGATGTTTATGTTGCAATCAAGCATTTTGTGACTATTCAATTTCAGTGTAATTCATTGCTCATGTATTTCCAAGAAATGTCATGACAAGGTAAAGTACTTATCAAGAACCAAGCATTCTTTTCGAGGCATTGGACATATAGCTGATGGTAGACTAGGATATTCAATTTTACATTTGTTTTTCTTATTATATGGTGAGGTTTCCATTATACAAATGTAACAGTCTGCTATCACATCTTTTAGGGGACCCAAGACGACACGTTTTAATTCAAAATTTGCAAAGTATACGATCTTCACAAATGCATTAATGTTTGTTATTTGATTGGAAATCAACCTAGTCACCAGATCTGAATAAATGTCCTTCATTTTCAATGAAACAATCTACACAATCAGTTGACAAGTTCTATTACTTACAAACAGACAATACAATTGTGTTTATTTTGGGAGTAAGCTGTGAGAAAAAACTTGATGTCATAGAAGAAACTGACTGCAGTTTTGAAATCAGCATGCCAATATTAGTCTAACTCAATTGAAAAATCAAACTCAACAGAAATTATGTCCAAAATTGTTATCCACTGTTATTATTGTTTTTTATGATAGAGCCCTCAGTATCTGCATCCCTAAATACCTAGACGATGAGTTTAATTATACAGATAATTACATCCTAAAATTTCTTTACACCAAACCTTTTATACAATTTGCAAAATGTAAAGCTCTCAAAATCCACAAAAGAAATTAATCTCAAACCTCCATCAATACACATACTGATGTGTGAAAACTTCCCATAAATACATAATTTTGGATAATAACTCTTCCACTAACTCACTAAATCTCACCAACATATAAAATCCGACACTAGTGTTTATATAATTCTCTGTAAAGACTGCGATAAAAAAATATATCAGTGAAACTTAAGAAACATTTACATGAGCACACACGGGATATTAGATTAGGCAATTTTAACAACACACTTGTCCAACATATATCCGAAACTAATCACCAATAATCCCACAATAGATTATCCATAACAAAAGATTAAGACAAATTTTCGAAGCCGGTGCAATTTCGCTTTTACCATTTCTTAATACTCGTATTAGATTTTTCAACATATCCTCTTTCTTAAGAAAATTAGTTCTAAATGGCAACAACCAAACTTTAATTAATTATTTTTCCATACTAATTCACTTCCTGTAACCTCATGAACTAAATTTATTCCAATTCTAACTTCTTACTATTGTTGCTACATTTATTTACATAAAAATCGTTCTGCTTAATAATATATACATACACTACTTAATAATATAAATACGTAGATAATAATATGTCCACACATTCAATATCTATAGGATATCCACCTAACCTGGTGACATATGATCTGTTTGTTTTCTTTGTTTCTTTGTTTCTTTGTTTCTTTGTCTTTTCATTTCGTTTTTATTTCCTATTCTTTCTATTTTTCTCAAAAATTCAGACAATTACTACTTTTTTCGTCTTCTAATCAATGTTGACTGTGATATAATGGAATGACCCATCTCCCCCGTACCTTAACAGTGGCGATGGTTCTAACCACTATTTAAGAACACACAGATTACTCTGTGCAGAACTCACTTGAAGTACTTAGACGACGGACTCTCCTCTTAATACTCACGTGACCTTACTATATAACAAGTGGCGACCAGGATCTGAACAAACCCGAGAAAAAAATCGTGTAGCAAGGCGCAACACTGATTTGAACTTGGAACGCAAGAAAACGGATTTACAAAAAATAAAAAATCAATAAAAAATCGTGTAGCAGGTCGCAACACAGATTTGAACCTAGACCGCAAAAAAAAAAACGGTAATTCTTTTTTACTGACAGAACTTTCTGCAAAATCTGGATTTTCGTTTTTCAAACTTTCAAAATGGGTCAGTTGGTACAAATTACGAAGTCGTTATCTGAGTCGATGCAGCAACAACAAAAGTTGCACGACAAACGCAATCAACTGGTTCATAAGCAGTTGGAACAAATACAAAGCCAACTATTCAAACAACAGGAGAACTTCAACAAACTACTAACAAATCAAGTAGTTCAAGAAAGAGGATCAAGGATCTTCTCGGCGGAAGGAATTGCAAACTTTCTCTCAGAATTTCACTATGACCCCGACAACAGTATGACGTTTCCAACATACTATAGGAGATATGAGTCTATCTTTTCAAAAAGGTGTCAACTGTGGTCCGACGAAGAAAAAGTGACATTGTTACTTCAGAAATTGAGTTCTCAAGAAAACCTGAAATATACAAATTTGATACTACCTAATAAACCCGAGGAAATTTCGTTTGACGAAACGATTAAAACATTGCCGAAAATCTTCGACGAACGTAATAACCTTTTCCATACGACATATAAGTGTTTAAATATCGTCAAACTGGAAAATGAGGATTTCGTTTCTTATGCCGGTACTGTCAACTCTCAATGTGAACTGTTTAAAATAAACGAAATTTCAAAGGACATGTTCAAATGTTTAATCTTCGTGCAAGGGTTAACTGCACCAAAAAAAAGACATACGTTCCAGAATATTAACAATCATGGAACAGGACCCAAAAATCACTTCACAAAAAGTAACTGAGGAGTGTCAAAGATTAATCAATGTCAAACGTGATAACTCGCGTATTAATGGACAAACGGTACGATGTTTGTTAGACACGGGTAGTGACATTTCACTTATTGACGAATCAACTTGGAAAAAAATCGGTCGACCAAAATTACTGAACACGCTAAAAGCGTTTCGGGAAATAAATTAAAATTTATTGGCGAATTTCAAGCTAACGTATATTTTGGTGGAAAAACGCATAATGCCAAAGTATACATTGTACCCGGTAAGAATTCGTGTCTGTTTGGTATTGACTGGATAATTTTATTTGATTTATGGGAGCTGCCTATAAACTCTTTTTGTAATAAATTAGACGCTACAGAAAAGAATAAATCCAGACAAACAGGAATTTTTAACAGAACTAAAAAATGAATTTCCTCAAGTATTTTCTGAAGGTTTAGGTTGTTATACGAAAACCGAAGTAAGATTCAAAATTAAAGAAAATGCAAAACCTGTTTTCAAACCTAAAAGAAATGTACCCTTTTCATCTTTGGAGGTAATAAACAAAGAACTCGAAAGACTAGAGAAAGTCGGAGTGATCGAAAAGGTGGATTATTCAGATTGGGCGTCACCGACAGTATACGTAAAGAAGAAAAACAAAAAAATAAGAGTCTGCGCTGATTTTTCGACAGGCCTAAATGACTGTATAAGAAAAATTTCTATTCTTTGCCGACTGCAGAAGATATTTTTTCAAGGCTTAACGGAAGAAAGTTATTTTCTAAAATTGACTTGTCAGAAGCTTACCTACAAATTAAAGTCGATGATAAATGTTCCAAATACTTAACCATCCATACGCACAGAGGTCTGTATACCCTAAAACGTCTGCCATTTGGATTAAAAGTGGCACCGAGCCTTTTTCAACAAATCATGGATGCTATGCTAACTGGTCTAGAATACGCTATGGCGTATTTGGACGACATACTAATAAAAAGCGAAAATAAGGAACAACATAGGAAACATGTTCGGGAAGTATTTAACAGAATTAATGAATACGGGTTTAAGCTAGAACCTGAAAAGTGTGAATTTTTTATGGATAGATTAAAATATCTGGGACAGATAATTGATCAAAAGGGTCGAAAACCTGACCAAGAAAGGGCTAAATCCATAAAAAAAAATATGCCCTCACTGGACAATGTAACGAAGCTACAGGCATTTCTAGGTCTAGCAAGTTATTATAGTATATATATACCGAGAATGTATGAGCTAAGAGCCCCATTAAATGAATTTCTAAAAAAGGGTAAAACATGGTGTTTGTCTAAAGAGTGCGAAAAGGCATTTCAAGGAATAAAATAATGTCTACTATCAGTCACACTTCGATCCAAATAAAGAACTGACCATAGCAGCAGACGCAAGCCAGTATGGACTTGGAGTAGTTCTATTGCATAGACTTGAAAACGGGTCGACAAAATCAATAGCTCATGCATCCAGAACATTACTACCAACAGAAAAAAAATACAGTCAAATTGGAAAGGAAAGCCTTTCAATTATTTATGCTATCAAGAAATTTCATAGATTCATACATGGTAGAGTATTCACACTACAAACGGACCACAAACCTTTACTAACGATTTTTGGATCTAAAAAAGGGATACCAACACAACACAGTGCATCTGGTGCGTTTCTGTTCAGGTGTCAACCTTACAGAAACCTTTGAGAATCCCAGTACTTGAGTCAAAATTTTGTTTGCTCGCTCAATTGATATCCCAAGTCTCTCTGCTATCTGACGATATAACATCCGACGATCTTGCATAACCATCTGCAGATCAAGGTCAACATTATCATTGGTTGTTGCTGTTGGGGATCGTCCTGACCTTGGGTTGTCTTCAACATTGTCTCTACCATGCTTGAATTCTCTGATCCAACGTCTGACTGTCATATGAAGGGACACTCTCTGCTAATGTTCTCAACATGTCATCATGAATTTCTGAGGCAGCCATGCCTTTCAAATGCAGGTACTTAATGATTGCTCGAATTTCTGTTATCTCCATTTTTCATTGAATCCTTGACCTTAGCTAATTAAAAAATCTGGGGAAAAATAAACATGTTAGAATCTCAAATTTTGTGCAGGAATACTTACAAAAGGTTGTACTTTCAAAAAATCATAGGTTTGACCATGCATCAACGCTTCTTATACACGAGGCTTAAAACTTTTCATACACCCCTCGTAAATATAAACACACACACACACACACACACACACACACACACACACACATATATATATATATATATATATATATATATATATATATATATGAGAGAGAGAGAGATAGATAGATAGAGTACTGAGTTTAATTTTTTTCAGGTGACCTTTTTCCCGATCAAGCAAAACTCATTAAAATACCTCTCCATAGAGCAGTGGTTAGCAAGTAAAACTAACAGATAATTCCTAATGTGGTGAGTTCATTCCTTACTAAGTACCCTTTTTATCAAATCTTAGTATAGATACATAGGCATGAAAAATTGGTTAAGGAACGGTGATCTGTCTGTCTGTCTCTCTCTCTCTCTCTCTCTCTGTGAAGGGATGCACGCTGTGTGTGTGGCAGTGTGCAAACTATGTCTTTCCGTTCTTCATTGCGTGTCTGAATCCATTTATTTAGCACATTATATGTCACATTCTCGACCTTTACCTTCAGTCAACCGAAAGTCGATAAAAAGACGACCTTTGTCAACCAATGAACCAGGTAAATCATGAATAGACAAAAGGAAAGAGAACAAGAGTCGGGTGGTGCCGGGTGAGGAAGCTGAAAAATCTGGGCTGGCTAAAGGTATTCAGGTTATACAAAATGTCAATGGATTAGGGGTGGGCAAAATAAAAATGAAAAAGGCTGAACTTTCTCGATGACAGAACTTGAGGTCTATAAAGTGTATGGGCAATAAGTCAACTTCCGGTGTCTTCAGACACACTAGTCAGTTTGATCTGAATTCCTAATTAGATATCAACAAGGTTCGTTCAGGCTTTCTTTTAAAGTTCATGCTCACCCATTTATGATTAAGATTTAAATTGTTTCTGTTTGGTGGTCGTTTTAAATCAGTAAGATCTATGATGAAGGGTCTAACGATAATTACAAGATTTAAGACACCCCCTTTCAAAAAAACAAACTTTTGCAATATTTTGGTACGTGTTAGTTTTCGGTGCATGTATCACGTGACCATAGTAATTTAAGCCGTGGTAGATACCTACTATAGTTGGTAATATTGTGGTAATTAGTGCGCTGACACTCCGTGTGGGATAGACTAATTCAGAAATTTATACTTTAAAAATTTCGACTAGGCCATAACGCCGCGGAAGCAACTAAAAATTAAGAGAATACGCAGTAAGCAGATGGTTGAATAAATTTTGCTCGGGTTACAAGGATTTAGACAATCAGGCAAGGTCGGGTAGGCTTGAAATGGTGGATTCCAATGCTGTGACGAAGTCATAATTCCGGTAAGTGGCACTCTAAGAATATCAGGTGAGCTCGGTATCTAACGGTCCAGTGTGGTTCGTCACGTTAAGGCCGGCGAAAGCATCCGGAGCTGCCGAATTGTGCCTCATGTAACCAAACCTTTTAACACACCTTAATATATGGTGTCTACAAAATAAAAAGGCAGTTTTATACCCCACTCCCTATATATATATATATATATATATTTATATATATATATATATATGGGGGTGACTTTTTCTTTTGTTGACACCATATATTAAGGCGGGTTAAAAGTTGTGGGGCCCATTAATTGAGATGAGTTAAAAGTTTTGGAGGCATCATATATTAAGGCGAGTTAAAAGTATTTTGGCCGTGGTGTAATGGTTAGAGTCTTAAGAAATGGACTCGTTGACTCGAGTTCAAATCCTGGTCGAAAATGTTTGCATTTAACATTGCGCTAATACCATTAGGAAAGGTATGCATCCAACTACTCTCCCGCCGGCTATGGATAAATAGTATGACAAACTGTGCTCTTTAACCTTGTCTAGGTAACCAGTCTAGGAGGGGTTGTTATATATATATATATATATATGTGTGTGTGTGTGTGTGTGTCTTTTGCACATGAAATGCCGACTCAACCTTTATAGATTTTGACATTCTGACTGACATTAAAACACGTGCTGCTGCCAAAAGTTTAGTTAATAAATTACTAGTGTTTCTATACAAAAATGGGTATCGTATGTATCAATATCTATAAAATATATGTTTTAGACACATTTTAGACAGGATTTCTTTTGTAAACAATTTATATCCTGAAGTTACGTTTGATGGAAATATTGGGAACTTGTGACATCTATATGATCATTAGTCTATCTCACATTTCAACTTTGTATATAAGACGCAGCAGATATATTTGAGCTATTTATTGGCAAAATCTTTTTTATATTGCATCATAAACGTCAAATTAACATCCATTAGTTTAGGCGCCTATGATGTACAGGTTACCGTCATAGAATAGCCAGTTCAAATTATGAATCCTGGCTAGAAATGAAACCCTTGATGCCACCAAAAGTCTTATGTATTCACGTATTCAAAAATGCCTATTGGGAATATATAATTTTCTTACATAAACTTTTAACAGATTTTTGTTGATTTTTGACACCCAATTTAGAATGCTTCAGAATCGATATGAAAACCAATGATATTGTGCACAGATGTTCGTGTTATGTAATATCATTAACTGCCTTCTTTAGTTATGCTTATTTTTAGCGTGTTGCTCGTGGGTTAGCTAGTGAGCAGACCGTACTAGTTAATTCAATACTCACTATTGATTTCTAACTACCTGGTCTAGCATTTTCATTTAGTGCTCCGTACGTATTTTATGTGTATGTAAAAACTTAACAAATTGGATATTCGGTTATAATAACCTCGAGAATATCAGCGTAGAAAATTGTCGACGTGAGGATTTCAAAAGGCTGAAATATTTATTATAGGATTTCCTATATATATGCGAAATTATTCTAAAAACAAAAAAGGATTTAAAGAAAAAAGAAAAAAGAAATTGACAACGTGCTATTCATTTCGGAGCACACTCGAGGATTCAGAATTTTAATTTTTGGATGTCAGATTTTGTGGACTCATTGCATTTCAGGTACGTTAGAAACGTTACTTATTTGACGAAACATTTTTTCTGGAACTCATTGGTTTAAATAAAAATGGAAACTGTCATTCATAAAATTTTAAAGCAACAGACAAGTTTAATGCAACGTTTTACTAAAAAAAACTAGGAAAATCCCAACAGACGCCTGTGGAAACGAAATTGATAGTGTCGGGAGATTCTCTCAAAAATTCCATAACAGAATTTTACTACGGTACTGATGTGAAATCGATTTTCCCGATATGATTCGTTCGTTTTGAGGATCTTTTCAATGTAGATTTTAAAGAAATCTACGGGTCCAGCGAACATCAACAATATAACAGCCTCATTTTATCGAAACACCCACGGAACCGAAACAGTAGATAACTTAACAAAGATTTTCGCTGCATGATTCAACTGCATGAACACTACGAAATGTGATACAGTCGATTTCACGACTTACTCAGCCACAGTCAACAAAGAATGTAAGCTGTTTAAAATATATTTCATTACAGACGAACAGTGCTCAATACTTGTATGTGGGTTGAGGGGTGCACAGAATGTAGATATACACTCAAGCATTCTGTCTAAAATGGAGCAAAATCCAGACATTGCTCTGGATCAAGTCACAGAGGAATGTCATGGGCTGGTGAATAATAAGAATGATCCAAGGACATCATCTAGCCCAACACAAAAGAAACCTCCATCTTCTTGCTAGAATTCTGCTAGCTGGCATTTTGCTCGGAAATTCCCATTAAAACACACCGCTGTCACGATTGCAACCAGTAAGGGCACAGAGAACGATTCTTTACCCTATCGGCGCACGAAAGCGACCATAAAACAAACACAGACTGAAAAGAAGAACACACACTAACAGGCTGGTTGCAACTTTTCTCTCCAACTCCAACTCTAACCGGAAATATGTTTCGTTTGTAAATTGACACTGCCTCGGACAGAACCAACATCTCACAGAGACTATGGAAAAACATAGGCCAGCCTCCACTAATATCTACAAGACATGTAGCGTGGAGTACTTCTGGGAATTGTGTGCATGTAATGGGTGAATTGCCAGCAACAATCAAGATTGCTGATAAAACAGAAAAAGCTATGATGCATGCAGCGATATCACTGACGCCCGCTGAGCGAAACTACAGCCAAGTAGAAAAAGAAACACATGCATTGATCTTTGCGGTGAAGAAATTCCACAATATTCCGCTATTTAGGCGCCGCTTCATTCTCCGGACTGAATACAATATTTGGTGCAAAAAAGGGAATTCCAGTATACTAAGCTAGTTGAATACAACGCTAGTCAATCATCCTATTTGGGTATGATTTTGATATTACAGTATCGCAAGACTGCAGAATTCGGCCAGGCTAACAGTTTGTCACGCCTCATTAGTAAACAATCAGTCCCAGATGACGATACAGTCATCGCTGCCATCAGCATTGAGGATTATTTTCAACGCATAATCATCGATTGTATCCAAACACTTCCGGTGACAAGAGTGAATATTAAGTGGGAAATACAACGGGATCCAATGCTACAAAAAGTTTTCACGTTTCTAAGACAGTCATGGACTCCTGATCTCTTAGAACTTTAACAATCTAAAAGGCACAGATATTCTCTGTCTGTCATTGATGAGTATCTGATGTTTGCAGATAGTATTGTAGTTCACATGAAGCTGGATTCATGACATTCTGGCATCAATCGGATGAAAGCCACATCCCGGAGTGTGGTCTACTGGTCTAACGTGGACTCTGATATAAAAAAAATCAGTCAAGAGTTGTTTCCCTTGGATAGAAGCACAGAAAAATCCACCCCGGACTGAAACACATGTTCTGATATATGTATAGTAGGTAATTTGTTATTCTTGTTTCCTTGCGACATCCTTTTTGTTCTTCCGGAAATAATCCGCGCCAATCAAGTGAGTAGTGTATCTCTTCTTCTAATTGAGCATGGTTGCTCTGAGTATATCCAGTGTGAACTGGATATACTCAGAGCAACCATGGTCCCAGGTAAATGTACATTTTGCTGATCCTTTCAATGGTTTTAGTGTTCTCGTTGTTGTCGTCGTTGTAGTAGTAGTAGTAGTAGTAGTAGTAGTAGTAGTAAATGCCCATTACAAATAGCCATAGATTTTTTTTCCAATGAAACACATGAACACCCATTCAACTATAACCATTCTTAAACGACTATTCATTCAAGATGGCCTACCAGAGATATTAGTCTCGGAAAATGAAACACAATTAACATCTGAGGCGTTCCGTCACTTCTACAATTAAAATTGCATCACTCACGTCCGACCACCATCCTACTACCCAGAATTAAAAATGGCAATTAGAACGTTTTGTGGACATATTTACACGTGTTTTACTCAAAGCAAAGGAGAAGGGGACAACAACAGAGGATATACTACAAGCATTTCTTCTTCCATATCGGATAACACCGGGCGGTACAGTAAAGAACGGCATGTCACCAGCAGAGGCGCTCATGGGAAGAAAGCTTCGTACCACATTGAGCGCTTTACGTCCACAAACATAAAAACAACAAAGTTAAGATACTTGTCATAAGAAAGGACACATTTTCTCAGTAGGCACACTAATGTTTCCGAGAAACTACCGGCCTGGGCAAACAAACTGGTTATCAGGTACTATAGATAAGATAAAGGGACAATTTGTGTATGATGAGCAAGCTGGAAGGCAATTCTAGGCACGGCATAAAAAATCAGTTACGTCTCAGATACACAACAAACAACATATTTGACAACATGCCAACCATTCCATTGTACTTACTAATGGATTCATTCGACTTACCAGCTCCATTACCTCCCGTGCAGACAAATGCAAATGGGAATAGATCAGGGCGTTGCCGGAAGTGGCCAAAGCGAAATAGCGCAAAATGAAGCACCTACAAATTAATCCAAATCGTGCTCGCTACAGTTAATTACTAAAAAAGGTGTTTGAACCCGGAAGTGAGTTTTCCACTATGACACTTTTGAATTGGGGTTCGTGCTGGCTGGCCGCTCATGCATACGTCTGAGCTATTAAGACACTGTATAAATAAAACTTTGTTAATTCCCTACAAACTGGTCTTGCATTTTTATTCCGTGCTCCGTATTTTATTTGTATAGGCCAATTACATGTCTACCAATGATGAGGAAAATAGTGACCGCTCAGTTAGAAGAAGAGATACACTACTCACTTGATTGGCGCGGATTATTTCTGGAAGAACAAAAAGGGTGTCGCAAGGAAACAAGAATAACAAATTACCTACTATACATATATCAGAACATTCTTAAAGAAGGAAAAATAAGAAAGATATTTAGCCATGGCATGGATTGACTACTGAAAGGCCTACGGCATGGTGCCACAAACTTGGAATCAAGTGTTTAAAGATGTACAAAATATCAGACAAAATAATAAAATTCATCAATAAAACCATGGAAAATTTGAAATTAGAATTGACAGCGAAAGGGCAGCCCTTAGCAGATGTGAAAATACAAAGATGCAGCTTCCAGGAAGACTTCAGATTACCACTGCTATTTGTCATAGCAATGATGCCACTCAACCTCATACTTAAGAAATCTACAGCGGGATACAAATTTACTTAATCACAGAAAAAATGAACCATCTTATATATATATGGACGATATCAAGGTTTTGCCAAAAATGAACAATAATTAGAAACCTTTATACAAACTATAAGAATATACAGCCAAGATATAGGGACGAAGTTCGGAATCGATAAGTGCGCCATGTTAGTGATGAAGAAAGGGAAAATTGAAACGGCGAAGGGAAAAGAACTACCGGATCGAGAAGAAATTAGGACACTTGGAGAAAAAGAGAATTATAAATATCTGGGAATATTAGAAGCAGACAAACAAACAGAAATGAAAGAGAAAATAAGGAAGGAATACCTCAGAAGAATAAGAAAGCACCTAGAGACCATGCTATGTAGCAGAAACGTTATCAAAGGAATAAACACTCGGGACCATTCCTAAAATGGAAGAGAAGAGCTCCAGCAGATGGACCAAAGAACAAGGAAACTCATGACTATGCACAAAGGATTACATCCAAGAGACGACATAGACAGACTATATGTGCCAAGAAAAGAAGGAGAAGTGGGTCGCCAATCATTGAAGTGTAGATTCGACAATCCAAGCACTTGTATACATTAATAAAAATAAGGAACGATTAATTGCAGCAGCCAGGAAAAGCATTTGCAGCATATTGATAATCAGAATTATATCAAAAACTAATGAACAGAAATGGGAGGAAAACCAACTTCATGGGTAGTTCAAGCGTCAAACTCAAGAGATATAACATCAGAAGACATGGACGAATAGGAAACCCCAAGAGAGAAACCGAATCGCTTATAATCGCAGTACAAGACAATAATGCCATAAGAACAAACGATATAAAGGCAAAAATAGATAAGATGCAGCAGAATAGTAAGTGTAGAATGTATGGAGACAGAGATGAAATAGTTAATCATATAATAAGCGAATGCAGCAAACTATCACAAACAGGGTATAAGATTAGGCACGATTAAGTGGGAAAGGTAATCCACTGGGAATTATGCAAGAGATTAACATTTCACCATACAACTAAATGGTATAGGCACAAGCCTGAACCTGTCCTGGATAATGAGACGCATAAAATTCTCTGGAACTTCAGAGTACAGGTGGATCACCTAATCCCGGTCAGGAGACCGGACCTAGTATTGATCTTCAAGAAGAAGAATAACCTGTCATCTCGTGGATTTTGCCATCTTAGACTATTTTGATAGGGAAATGAAACAATAAACGAAATAATAAGCGAATGCAGCAAATTCGCATAGAAAGAGTACAAACTAGACATGACTTGGTTTGAAAAGTGATCCACGGGGAATCGTATAAGCGATTAAACTTCCCTGATTCTCTATATCGGGGAATTATATATTTCTTTCTACGCCTTACAAAAATCAAAGAGTCCAGCCTACTCTAATATTTACCCATACCTGAATGGAGAAGAAAAGGATTTAAGCCTTTCCCAAAATTTGAACTCGGATTGCTGAGTCAAATTCTTCCAATGACGACACTAGACACCATCCCTCTAATTTGCACCAGTCATTACTCCATAAATCTATTATTAGACACCTACTACTATGTACATTCTATTAAACAACCAATATAGCATCGTGCTCCTATCATGATACAGATGTCATTGTGCACTTAAGGTAATACTCAATGTATTTATATATCTGTCTTTATGCAACTAAGTCATTGGGCACCAGACTTTATATAACTACACCATTATGCACCTGTCATAATACTGTTAATCATATTAATCATTACACTGCTAACATGTTATTATGCATCTGTCATTTATGCATGTCATTAGACATATATTGTTTTAAATATGTCATTGTGTATATGTCATTATACACCTGAAATTTCATTTATGTAGCTGATATGATATCTATATATCTGCCAATAAGTTCACAATGTGATAAAATCAATATTACCGATTATTTCCGTGAGTATGTAACAGTATATTACCAAATTAAAAGGCTAGACAGAATTAATTTGTTTTGCTTTTAAGTGGGAAAGATTCAGTTGTGTACTTTATTGTATTAGTATGTTAAGTCTTTAAGTTTTTAAAACCAGGTCCTAACATTGATTCAATCACTAAGAGTTGGCACCGAAAGGAAATTGGTGATTCATACCATATAAAGGGTAGAAATATAACTGAAAAATATTCACTGCTACGTGAGAAAATTCTGTTTAACTGTTGCTTGCCAAAAGAATCATAACAGGAATTTATCAAAACTTGAGTACTGACTACAGAGAAGACACATCCCTCACTATGCAGATAGATAGATAGATAGATAATTTAGTCGATAAGGTTTTCTTCATCCTAACCCCGTTTGTGCATAAGTAATAAAAAAAGGATAAAGTATACGAGTGTGGTTCGCTATTCGAAGTTTGGATTGAATGTTGTATAATCTACCGAGAGATGTACTGAATTTTACCTAAACTGGGTGCCTTATATCAAGAGGTATAGTTTTATATCGAGATGGATTTTTTTATTTGGTATTCAGTGAAACTTTACTTTTTTAAATAGCTGGAATGCCCAGAGTGAAGATTGATTTTGAATATTAAAAATGTTACACACACACACACACGCGCGCGGATACATAGAAAGATAGATGCTAAGACATACACACACATATAGATAGATAGATAGATAGATAGATAGATAGATAGATGGATGTAAGTTTGAATAGTGTAAACAAATAGTTAACGCCACTTGGTGACGGACAGTTTATCGCCTATATTTTCATTAGACCAAACAGCTTCCACGTGGTAGGGGTTGCTTCATATACTGTTGTGTGGGGCACGAGGAAAAGGCTAATTTAGTTTTAGGGGAATTATGGGAAGGGCAGTTTATACTGGGTTTTTTACCTACACGGAATATATAATATATGGGGGGGACAAAGAATAATAAGGGAATTTAATAGAAGGTCAAGTACCTCCAGATTAAAACTAAAAGTGAAAAAAAAGCTTCAGAAATGGAAAGGACATTTCAAGTATTTGATTGGAAACCATAATTAAATCACAAATTGTTCTAGAATCCATCATACGAGGTTTTTAACGGAGTGAACATGACCCCCTATCAAAAATGAAAATGTTTTTTTTTTTTTTCAATTTCTTTCTCATAATACAATTGATTAAATACTCCAAATCATGAATAATATCTATCTCAAATAAATCTATTTTCTTTTCAATATTCCACGAATCGGGTTTCTGTTTTATATGTAAAATTCATCCTTTCGTGACATTCTAATTTTGTTTATTGATTGATTTTTCAATAAGTATTTTTTGTAATTTTTTAAATATTTCTTTTAATTAATCACCCCAAATTTCAAATATACAAAATAGATATGAGAAGAACAAATAAAGTTTTAGACGCTAGATACTACCGCATTTACAATGAATTTACACAGCAAATTAAATCCTGTCTTAAAATGAGAGGAAATCAGTTTTCTTTTCTTTTTATGATCAATAGTACGGTGGAGGATCTGATTTAGGAGCATCACTGGGTTTTTCTTTTGTTACATTAGAAAGTTTTTCAGGTGAATTAATTAATTCAAAGAAAAAATGTAAAACATTTTGTATACATTTGTTAATGATATACCTAAAAAATAAATGAGGGACATTGAACTTTTCAATAGCTTTTACATGATGGATCCAAAGCTCTACCAAAAAAGTAATATGATCTTAGAAAAGAAAAAAAGAAATCAAGAGTAGTAACTTTTTGAGTCATATTAATTATGCACTTAGAGGAGCTTAATCTACCTTTTCAGATATTAATTAGTTTACAGCAATAACCAGGAAGTGCTGTATCTTTGTTAGCAAAACAAATTACATAAGTAAACAAATCAAAACTGAATGTGGTGCTGAAATCATTAAAATACCAGTTTATCGTTTACCAAAAGGCAAAAACAAGAGGGAGAGGGGAACAGATAAACAGACAGACAGAGAGAGAGAGAGACAGAGACAGAGACAGACAGATAGATAGAGAAAGCGGAGAAGAAAAGTGCTTCTGAATGCTAATCTGAATGTTATAAATAATACTGTTAAATTTTGATACAAGAATTCATGGTAAAATTCATACGAAAGTTCACCCTCTGTATGACCAAGTTTGCTTAGTAGTCAAATATCCATACCCCTTGCTCATATTTGACGATAATGGTATCAAAAGAGTAGCAAAATGGCTACAACTTAAACAGTTATACTATTTAGAATTTGAAAAACTGGTTAAACTAAAACCCATCAAAAGATTTTTTTAAATTGCTACCAAAGATCCTGTACCGCTCAAATGGATGAGGAAATTAATGCTTTTGTAAATAAGATAAAACTAATAATACTAAGTTGAAACAAAGTCTAATTAACAACAACAAAATACTTTGTGTGCCCTGTTGTGGCACTTTGGATGAAAATATTTTAACTGTTCAGTGTTCGAAATTTGTCAATGATTTATGTTTATATTAAGAATGTATGAATATTTGCTGTTTGAAACCTTTCATTTTGGAGTCAAGTGATATGTTAGAAGTCTGCCCAAAAATCGTATAGGCCTACGGCCAAGTAACGTTGAAAACACAAGTTCCCACTATATCATCGAAGTTAAGCAGCGATGAGCCTGTTCAATAATTAGATGGGTGACAGCAAGTACTGTAAGAAAATAAGACATTAAACTGACTTAATTTGGTATTAAATGACATGAAAAGGGTTCATATGCTAAAAAAATAAAAACAAAAAACATCCAACCAAAATTCTATAAATACAGTGGATACTTGGTAAAAATTGGACGAAGCGCTCCGATATTTGAATTCTATGGCTTTTGATCACAAGTTAATTATCAGTCGGCAGTTTTCAGCAAGTTCCCAAAAAATGGTTGTAATGAAATACAACCCAGAAATGATTATAAGTGTTTTTGAGTAAACACCACGTTCATTGTATATAAGATTAGAAGTGGATTTTCAGTTACCCTCATTAGTAACCTTAGCAATAAAAAAAAATCAAAACTTAATGAAAACCCCTTTCTTATCTCTTTGTTTAATACTCTTGATGTCAGTCAAAAGGTATGACTAATTCTTTACGATGATGTGTATATCAAGAAAATGTCATGACAGAAAACAATTTGGTAAGTCAGTTGATGATCCATCGTACTTGCTCAAACAGTACTTGGTATGTTGGTATGTCTAAATGGTGGCCCACAATTTCTTACCATATTTCAAAAAACATATCAACCTTTAAATTTGAATACATTGAGTTGACTGCTCAGGTAATCACCTGTACCGACTGACGTAAAGGTAATAATATGTAATGGGACCAGTGTAAATTAGGAATTATTTAATCATATACAACACTTTCTGAAAAAAAAACGCAGGGAACAGAAGATAAGAAACATTCATTTTTTGATCATGCTCATCTCTTGAAGAATATTTGAAATTTTTAGTTAAAAAGAGAGAACTCATAAAAAATATGAGAGAATGATAATGGTGTCAAAAGAATAGCAAAATGGCCACTACTAAAACATTTATATTAATTAAAAATTTAAAAAACTGGTTAAACTTTCAGATTTAAATGAAATTTTGATTTCACTAAATCCCCGAGAAAGATAACGGATTTCCTCTTGCCTCAGAGTGTTTTTCTAAAAAAAATATAACTCACTCAGTTTGAAATAACTAGGGACAAGAATGACTGCCATTTTCATAAAGAATATTTTGACATGGTGGAAAAGTGTCGATGATAAGGCACTTGGTGTCTATATTATGCACAATGACGCTCTAGGAGCTGAAATCAGATCCCCAGATGACAGCGAATTTAATTTGATCATTGAGTTTGGTAAGATAACTCTTAATATGACGGAGAGTCGATGCAATCGTATAAAACGCATATACAGACATACTACAACTACTAATCATCCTATATGCAATGATATTGTTAGTTTATGTCGGCATCTTTTAGCAACAAACCATAAATATGTGCTATTTGGGCAATTTACAAATGTCCCATTAAAAGAAGAATTTTTCAAGTATCGGGCGGAACCTATCTTATTAATGTTCAGCAATGTATTGAAAAGCTGCATATTGCTTCATTTGCTTCTTTCTAACCAAAAAGACATTTGCGTTCTTTAAATCAAAATGTAGATATTGATGCTTTTGGTGTTAGGCCAGGTCACTAGTGTATATTTCTTAAATTCAAACATGGTGAAGAAGATTAGGAAATATTTGATAATCTTGAAAATTTAGAAACATCTTTTACTGAGGAAATAAGAATATATCAATATGTTTCAAATAAAGGTAACCTCGTCAAAGAGAAAACAATTTTTACGATAAAAAGAAAGAAAAATAAACCAAATCAATTGGTCATGGAAATTCTAGGTTTCTTCTGACCATACTTGTCATTTTTTGCAAAGAATAAAGGAAATATATAACATTATAACGAAATAAACTCAAATGTCATACAAAATGGCAGCAACACTGGAATAACTGTATCCACAATAAACTCTTCCTAATCAAACCGACTTTGGAAGGCTGCAGACCAACTTTAAGGAAGTCTAGAAAGGAACAAGTCATTATGTCCCGATTATGCATTGGTCATACAAAACTAACACACTCTTATATACTCAAACAAGAACAACAGCCACAATGTGAAACATGTCAAACACCCCTGACAGTTAAACACATATTGATGGAATGCAGATTTTTTGCTCCCATCAGAAACCATTATTTTAAAGCAAACAATATGAAGGATCTGTTTGAAAATGTTGACATTGGGGATATTTTCTCCTTTTTAAGGGAAATAAAATTATACCATAGAATATAGACATGAAACAAATCCATGCCATACAATATAATTCCAAATAATGCTAACACATTGTTAAAACCAATTACTAAAAGTATATATATGAATACACAATATGTAAACACCCCAACCGCTGGGCATGATATAACCCTGGACGGGTTGATATGCCGTTAAAATCACTAAACCAAACCAACCATCAAATGTCACTCCAATATTTATGATCATATAGACAAGAAACACACAACAGTCGTCAACCGGTACAGGTGATGTGAGGACTGCCTACTGCATTATCATCTTACTAGAAGTGTTCTACCTCCAAAACATGCTTCTTAACAGCATCAATAATTTTCTCCATTACTTCAGCTAGCAGCTTTTCAATCCCATTTGGTTCACCTTTTAGTTTTACATCCTTTAATTCCTTGAGAATAATCAATTTGTGTTCAAAGAAAACTTTCACCTTAGTCCAGATTCTGTCAAGTGGTATGTCACCGGTGGCCGTTTCATCAATCCCCATAAAGTGCATCAGAGGGAATAGGATGATGTCTACCATCGTCCTGTAGATTTCCGGGAACAGGACAAACCACTCATTTTAAATGTCACATGTTCAGCAACAAAAATAATTATTCATAATCCTAAAACATGTGGGAAATTGACGTTATATCACCAGAATTTAGGCATAGGACATAAATTATTAATGTTATCTTTCACGTTTTAATAACAAATTAATCAAGTCTTTCTTTTTATTATCTTGCAGTCAATATATTTCTCAGGATTCAAAGATGATTGGAGAAAATTTGAGCATAGAAATAACTTTATACAAGACTCTAACTTACACACCTAACAAAGAAACTTGCATCCATATCACTGGATCATGGCGTGTAGCAATGCCTCTAACATCTTATTGATGAAGCTCTTAATCTATCTTATTGTGGGGGCTTCAGTACTGACGAATAAATACAAATGTAGTCATCATGGCATGCCGACAGAACAGATTCCTTTGAGTATCTCTGTCTGTCTGTCTGTCTGTCTGTCTCTTCAATCCGCCCCTATTGACTATTGCAATTAGTAAGCCTTCAAGACGGAATATAGTGTTCGCACAAAGCTGATGAATGTAAGTTCATAGGAGAACGTCACTAATGAGGTCCTCCTTACTTCATCGAGTATTGAATGTGCCTTGTTCGTCTTTTTGGGTCGTTTATAAGATGAGAGGCAAATTGCCGTGCAATTGCTGTTTTGTATGGTGGTGCTTCCAGAATTTGTTCAAAACAGCGCGCAGTATCCTTGTATACTTCCCATCGCGCTAACCGGGTGAATTTCCAACGTGGTCATTCTCAATTTCAACTCTGGGACATTAGTACACAATGGAGACGATACCTCTTTCATATTAAAAAAATAAACATTTTATTTTCACGATCTTTCGCGTACCAGAGTTGAAATTGAAAAGAACCATGTTGAAAATCCATGTGAGAGGTGAGGCTGCTGGTGACTTGGGATCCGAGCGTCACGGATGGTTGAGCCGTATAACAGGAAACGGTGGTCATTTGCAATATTAACACGATATAGAATTCATCCAGGCTATAAACGAGTGTCATTATAATCGTGAAATTATGGCTCGCAAATGTGACTTGACCCCATCTGAGAAAGATATCAGAACATCTGAGCTTTCCAAAGGCAAATCTACATTAGAAATATCCAAAATAATCGTAAGATATCACCAAACTATTAAAAGATTTCTTGCACCTCCTATGAAGGTACGTAAGGGGGTCGATAAGGGTTACCCAATGGTTGTTTCCCGACTTTCTATGTCAAGAATGAAACTTGATGCTGTAAATAGCACAGGTCTAACGAGTGGAGTTCTTTTCAGGAGCATTGAAGAAGCAATAGTGTCTACAAGTATTTGCTATTGTCTTCCGAAAAAGGTTGGAACATCAGTGAGACCAGTGAAAAAAACTCAGTTGACAAAAGTACACATACAAATACGTTTGAAACACGCAAAGAGACAATGAAGGTCGATTTCTCGAAAGAGAAAAGAGAGGAAACTCGTGCAATTGATGATCCTGATTATTTGAGCAAAGGTAGGGTCGTAAATAGACTAGATCTTCATCAAAGCGTGAGGTGCCAACAATTATAATTTAGGTTGGTATTATTAGAGATATATAGCCTTCCTAAAAAAGCACCTGTAATCTTGACTAGAAAAACAAGGAATCACTTTAAGAGAACCATCATATTTATGCACGGTAATGTTCCTACAATTTCAGCACATAAAACTACAGTGTACCAGCAAAAATTAAGCTTCTCTGGACTTCGGAAGATGAAGTGGCTGACCAATTATCCGAATTTAAACCCAATTGAAAACTTGTGAAGCGTTCTGACACGGTGGGTATAATGGACGCCAATTTAGAAGCAATGATAACTTGTGGCATGTAATAGTAAACGTATCACGTGAAATTACATCAGACGAAATCCAGAAATCGACATGCCTTTTGCGAGTCATAAAAAAAGATCACATATCTCATATTAACCAATTTCACTATCATTTTTTAGTTTTGTTTACATTTTTATTTCGATTTAATTTCATCTTAGTTACTGTATGTATCCATAAAAATCTGTAAAGGAAGCAATGAAAGTGTTACTTTCTTTTTCACAGGTTTTTTTTTTATTGTATCATCTAAGTAAATTAGGTAAATGACCGTAATTTCTGTTCACATTTTCAGAAACTTACCATTCTTACAGAGTATGTGTATATACATATTGTCATAATTCTCTTATAATTTCGAAATATTCCAACGTGTAGCTTTTGGATAGGATGAAAAAGTGTCACGTAGTTAATAATTTGAAACGGAGTGTATGTCACTTTTACAGCGCGTAAATCTAGAATGGTCCTATATAGAGTACTGTAAATTCATTTCACGGTAGTCATTAAATAAAATCACATAACATGTGTAAACATTTTGTTTTCCTTGTTTAATGTTTGTTTTCATATACGTATTCTGTTTTCTAAAACGTATTATCAGCGATGCATATATGTCTATAATATAGGATCCTTAGTCGCACGGCAGCAAATATGATACTGTACTCGTCACGGAACCAAATATGACATTAGATCCTGGGTGCGCACCAAATGTAATACACCGTATTGGGCTCCGGGGATAGTATGCTGTGGTAACCATTCGGGTTATGAATTATTTCCGTGACTACCACATGAGCCTCCGGTCAGCTGCTCTTTCAATACCCTCTCTAGAACTGGATCGACGCAACTCGGTCGGAGTGTCTTTATGACGGGTTAAGAAATTAGTAGATATAAACTGCCTGGTTAGCTGGCAACTCTAAAAAAATCAGTCAACACACCATCAACAATAACAACTGTTTTTATTCATATATAATGAATAGGAATAATATATGAATATGTTTTGCACACTTGTTTGGATGAATAAAAACACAATGAGCTTCGGTTGGCGTTTTGTTTTATGCGAAATTCTGGAATCGATTTTAGCAGCAAAAGTCAATTTTTCTAGTTGCAATCTTCTTAATTAAGAAATTCCCGTAGCCAGTGACAAATTTCGTTTTCCGGTCCAAACTCGGCCATCCCCGGGACCCGACTGCTTGTGTCGGTCTGTGCGTGTCGGTCTCTATGTTCGGTTTCTCTGCTCGTCCTTTTTAAAAACGAGAATTATTTTGATATAAACAATTGTATCTATCTCTGTGTCATCGGACTGAGGTGAACTAAGTGTGAACCCCAAGGTCACCCTTTTGATATGACAGCCATGTCAAATCTTTTAATATCAACACTGCAATCTTTCCTGTATATATAAACAATATGCAAAACCAAAAATGTACTTGATATTTTTGATTTTTGCATTTTGCACCTAAACAAACCCAATGACACTAACACAATAAAATTATTTTACACTTTTCCTTTTTCGTTAAAAATTAGTTGACGCCAACAAAAGAAGCCATCGTGTTACAATATCTCTCGTTTCACTTATTAAATTCACATATTCAAATGGACATTATTTGCCGTGTAGAGTTTTATATTGCTCTTCACCAAACGCTCTTCATAATTCGACACGTTCAGGAGCAACAGGTTAAAGAGAATATATAAGCTACGACTAGGTAATGAAATCAATTTACGAACAAGATCTTATTAATTCGTTCAGACAATTGATCCTAGAAAGAGAGAAAACCAAGCCCAAAAGGGGGTGTCCTAAATAGGAAATTAATCATCGGATGCATGTCTGAAAATATTTGTTTGAACATTATTAGTATTAGATACATGATATCATATAACGGTGTACAAATTATTGGTATTTGATAGAAAAACCTGAAACCATATAACAGTGCATAAACGAATTAATATTTGTAAATAGAAAATCCCTTTCAACCATATAATTGTATATTAATGATTTGCACTTGATAGTGTTACGAACTACCAGTACACCGAAATGGATTATAGAACGAAACTCGAAAGTTAAAAGGGAACACCCCAGAACATTCTTGAAACTCTGTGATGTCAGAGCTGAGGTACGTGTCCCACTAAATGACCCCCAACTACAAGTTCGTTGAACTAACGTATCTTAACGGAGGAATCTGGAGCAGAATTTCTTTGACCAGTTATTGTCATGCAGGCACGCTTTTTGGAGAAAAGGAATGCAAAGCAATAGACAGAAACGTACACCATCCCCTCTTTTTTGGGGAATGGAAGAGATCTCTATCACTAGTTTAGTTCTTACTCAAGACCCTTTTGAATATAGTTGGACTCCTTACCTCGCTGAGGATAAGCGATGACAGTCTTCATGTAACCTACTATGGCCAGTGGGAATCCCGATATCACCTTCATGCGGACAGAAGTAATTAGACTCATATAGTCATCCACCCAGCCAGGAACAGAACCACTAAATAAGCGAAGCTTACCAAACGCAAGTCCATGGAGGAATCGACAAAATTAAGACAAGTGTCCCATTCTGTCATGAATTCTTATAGAGATTACCACCTCATACTTCCCTTCAATTTACATATGTTTACGTGGGTTCGAATTGTCCCGATGAATATTCCCATTACAGATATATATATATATATATATATATATATATATATATATATATATATATATATATATAATATATACATGCTTATGAGCTTTCCATTTTTTTCTCTCCTCCCAACTCTCTTCCTGAATAAAACCATGTCTTAAAATAATATATTGTGATATATGGGTTCGTTGCCAATTTTTGCATGTACATCTTTCACTTTTCTTTGGTCACTGATAGAACAGCGGGTAAACGTTTGAAAGCGATAGGCGAACGTAACAATAGAAATACTTGAAATCATATAATTGTGTATAAATGATTAATATTAAAATAGGAATGCTAGAAACCATATAACTGTGTACAAATCATTTATATTAGATAGGAATAGTTGAAATCATTTGAAAACAAATGATTATTATTATTGAATATGAATAGTTATTTAAACTATATAACCCTCTGTTAATATTTGCTATAAGAATGGTTACTTAAACCTGTAAATGTTTACAAATGATTCGAATCATTAGTAAATTGAAACCTTCAATGCTTGAAAAAAAAAGACTTCGGCTCTAAATAACCCTACAAGGGGTTTCATACTGTAAAACCAACCTACCAACCTACCAACCTACCAACTATCTCATTGACAAAGTCAACTGCTACAATCTTTATTAGTCACATCAGTTGTTATGCGTGCAGTTGTTATGAGTGCAGATTAGTTGGATTTTTAAGCGTAT
Source organism: Doryteuthis pealeii (assembly GCA_023376005.1). Classification (NCBI taxonomy): domain Eukaryota; kingdom Metazoa; phylum Mollusca; class Cephalopoda; order Myopsida; family Loliginidae; genus Doryteuthis; species Doryteuthis pealeii. The sequence goes on along the minus strand of CM042146.1, from coordinate 38,034,256 downwards.
TTCTAAAGCTGATCATTGCCTTTTTGTACGTGTCTCAGCTTGTGCTTAGTGTTTTAGGCAGTGAATAACCCTTTTCATTGCATTGTATAGATCATGGGAACTGAACTTTAAAAACAGTCCGGTGAATCTTTGCATATGACAGGGGTCCCTAACCTGCGGGCAGCGGGCCACATAAAGCCCTTGGGGTCCATCAGTACGGCCTTAAACCCAACTTCCAAACTTTTCACTTCATCGTTTGATGCTGATCGTTTAAAAATACCTTTACAATTACAGATGGAACTCATTGATCTTCAGCGTTCATTAGAGTTGAACTTCGAGTTTCTTGCTTACCACATCTTTAATTCCTATAAGAACACATGTCTCCATCTAAATGATTCTCCAACTTTATCACCCACACCCAGCATGTAGTGAGCATGTTTAAAACTATATGAAAGCCCCTACTTGAGGAGAAAAAGAATAGAGTTAAGACATAACCTTTACCACTAATTATAACATCTACCATCATCAGTTCTCTCTCTCTCTCTCTCTCTCTCTCTCTCTCTCTCTCTCTCTCTCTCTCTCTCTCCACACACACACGCACACACACACACACACATATATATTTATTTATTTATATATCTCTTTCTTGCATGCATGCACGCACGATCTATTCCCATTTGCCATTGCTCTTGGCAGGTTCTCTACCCGGCATCCAGTGTACATACAGAGCTGATGAATCTAAGTTTTTGCTGGACAACCACTACTGATGTTTCCATGTGTAAGTGTCCACATGAGAAGGTCGTTTCTTCTCCAGCATTGCCCAAGATATCTTGCTCATCTTACTTAAATAGTTTGTGAAATGGAAGGTAGGTGACCATATAGATGCTGTTTTGTTGGATGCTGCTTCCAGAAGTTTAATGTTACAAGAGACTACCACGGATTTGTTCCCCTGGGCAATTGCCTAATTCGTTGATTAAAGTTACTTGGATGTGGCGAGTTCAATTCATGGGAGAAAAAGTCATATATTCTGGTTCATTAGAAAATATAAGCTACATCTGACAGAAGAATTAACTGGGACAAGATATCTTCTAGGAGATATAATCATCAACAGCAGAATGAGAAGAATCTACCATTGGGGATTGAATAAAGGGTTCCTTTAAAAATCATGAAAGGTTACCGATTATGAAATATACTTGAAGATCAGAGTGTAAAACAATCGAAACGTTGTAAGTAAGATAATAACATTCTTCATCGCACTCCAGTAAATAATGATAATTCAGACAATAATTGGTTCGTTAACATACACGGATATTTCCAATCTTTTTAAACTTTCTAATTGCTTGATGATCATGGAGAATCACTATCTCTAAATACCCTGGGTAGGATACTAAATTGCATTTGGTGTTAAGGCTCCTGTATAACTGAGGATAGTGAAAACACCCATTCATTATGATTATTCGCAATTCCACTCTGACACAGTGTTGTAGTACTTGTTAGGGACCCAAATAGATCTGTTTAAGAATAATTTTTGTTCGGTGTGCAATCTTAAAAAAAAACTCTGGAGAAATAAGTACATAGAATATGTAAATATGAATGTACAATGAATACGATTGCCTATCTTCATGGCATAAAATAACCTAGACGATTTGTCATGCCATTAAAAGTAATCAATCAATCAATCAGTATTTCTAACAGAACTCACAAACAAAAAGAACAATAAAAAGAAATGTATGACCTTGTTGTAATGAATAAGTTTAAACTGCAAGCCATTTGTAGCGTTAAATCTTGAACCATAAAATCTGCGACAACCATGCAGTCAGCAGCGCTGTTAATTTACGATTATATGCATTTTAATAAGCAGACATGGGTACATTCACGGACACCGGTGCAAAGAAAGAAAAGTACCCCAGGCGTTTGGAATGAAACAAAAGAACGAACCTCTGTATACACGCGTGTGCACAGATAATTTCTTTACATGGTCATTTGAAGCCTAACACTAAGACACAACGCACAACTCATTTATTTTTACTTTATCTTAATTTTTATTTTTGTTGAAACCTCCCACTGATTCTATATCCCCTCAACACTCTCTCTCTCTCTCTCTCTCTCTCTCTCTCTCTCTCTCTCTCTCTCTCTCTCGCTCTATTCTTTATAAAGTCTTATTCTTTCTCCAATCATTTCTAGTGTCAAAACATAACTAAAAATAATAAAGATGCATATATATATATATATATATATATATATATATATATATATATATATATATATATGAGTATTTGGTAATTTGCTTTTGAAGCATTATTAAGTAAAGTATAATATTATTTATATTTTTGAAAGCAATTACAAGTCGTATATCGTATAAAATTCGATAATTATTGAAAACAATCATGACAAGCAAACTCGGTGAACAACGCGTGCGACGTGTAGAACACCGTACAGCTGTTTAAACCTTATTAGGTTTCATGGAAATCCGATCTCACGGACAAGTTAAAGCGACAATTCTTCCAGGCTGTGGTTATATCAGTGCTGCAGTATGGCTGCACCACCTGGACCCTAACGAGGAGCCTTGAGAATAAGCTTGATGGGAGCTGCACAAGAATGCTGCGTGCAGTCTTGAACAAATCATGGAAATAGCACCCCATAAGGAAGCAGCAGTATGGCCATCTGCCCCCATCTCACAAACCATTCGAATGAGACGGACAAGGCATGCTGGACACTGCTGGAGAAGCAAGGACAAGCTCATAAGCGACGTTCTCCTGTGGAAACCAACACACGGACCTACATTGACCAACTATGCGAAGATGCTGGATGATGCGGGGACAATGAATGATAGGGAAGGTTGGCGAGAGATTGCCATGGATTTCCGTGCTAACTGCGCGACGTGATGATGATGATGAGAGAAAAGAATAAACTTAGATTGGATAAATAGAGAGAGAAAGAGACATCAGAACAGAGTGAAATAGATAGGGAGATATAGATACACCCATACACAGAGATAGACACGATAAACTAACACGCGTTAGTTACAAAGATCTTATTAATTTTTTTTTTTTTTGGATATGAATAATTTTTACATTTTTGGAAAGATAATTTAATGATATGTAAAAAAAACTAAATCGTTACTAATTCGGTTTTGGTAATAGGGTATCTTAAACATTGAAACTTAAATCTCGTAAATAAGAAAAAATATGTTTTTTTTTTTCTAAATTGTTAGATTATTTTCTAAAGAATTTTATATTAAAAGTTCCTATTGTCTACTTGTTTATTTTTTTTTTTTTTTTCAGGGATTTTAAAAAATTATAAAATGTAAAATAAATACTCCTGTTT